>CM048748.1:349394026-349994026 GCA_026315105.1 Locusta migratoria | reverse complement strand
GTTTCTGTAATACTGTGTTAATATAACTGGGATTTTATGATGCTAATATTTATCATTGTCTCTATGAATATGGCAATATGAACGGTTTCTCTGTGACGCCACTGTCCCTGTGAGAATGTGTACTTGCTTTATTCTGAATGTGAATGTATCAGAATCTTCTAGCATGTCCTTCTGAGTGTATGTATGAGAATTTTCGTCGTTGGCTGCTGGCTGCGCACTTTGCATCTCTGGCTTCATGTCAATCAGTAGTCGTTACCAACTTCTGCTTTTGGTGCTACCAAAAAGGTTCCTCCACCCTTTTGTTACAAGTTGGGTTGGCAATGCCCAGTAGCGAGAATCGGCGGGACGAGCGAGTTTAAGCTCTCCCCACCACCGCAGTTTTTCCTGGGGTTTTTACCGATTTCTGGGGGATTTGGTGGTGTGGACTGGCTGGCCGAGTTGGTCATTCTGTGACTGTGATTCGAGCTAGTAACATGTTCTGATTTTCTTTTCTCCCTTGAGATGGTAGCGATTTGTTATATGCTTTGTTCAAGCTAGAGTTCAGAACTTAGCTTCATTATTCGGAATAAGTTTCTTTGATCATGTACGGAAGTGTATTCAGTTTCATTTCGGTGATTTTGCATAGGTAAGTGCGGTGAATATGTAAGTAATTCGGTTTGATAACGGCTGAAAATCTGTAACCTTTGTGAGACTAGCTGGCAGTGTACGAACTGGCTTTAATTTATTTCTAGCTTTGTGGAATGCAACTAATGAGCGGGTGTATTTTTATTCTGTGTAGTGCATGTGAAATATTCTTTTCCGTTTTCTCCTTCCGCGAGATATATGTACTCCACATGGTGTGTTCTTAGAACAAAGCCTTCAGCTACCCCTGTGTCTGTTTTCATGCCTTTCGGGCAAGAAATTATGCATGTATCTTTCTGATTTCCATTAGTACCTCACGATCTCCTCTCCATCTAATTGAAATTATTGTTTCGTGTCCAAACTTGTACTTTGCATTCAGACTTCCCCAGTAAATTCTCTTCTAGCTATGTACAACCACCTTTATTAGCTTGTAACGTTTCTGCTATGTTGTACACTCCATACAAAAATCAGTTGCCAACATTATAAACACGAAATAACTGACACCTAAAATAAAACTTCACTACGGGACATGTAAAATATCACATTTTCGCCTTCAGTTTGAAATTCTATTAACAATATTAGTAAAACACCTTTAAGAAATAGTACGTTGATTTATACATAACTTTGGCTGTCCTTTTACATAATTTTCAATTTTGAATACTTTCGTAAATAATAGCTGCAAACACTAAAAATGCATTACACTTAGTTTCGGAAATTGCTGAACCTATATAGATACTAATTTGTATAAAAAAACAATAATTCATGTTATAACTATTGCACAACATGATTTCATATATACCTTTTGTTTAAATAAATTAGGGCAGACCATGTCTTATATGTCACTGGATCCTAAATTAAATACTGATCGTTTTTCATGCACTAAAATTAATAATCCGTTTGGTACTAAGTGACCGAAAACTGAAATACATTAAAATTCCATGTCACAATAATAGTACGCCTACACAATATTGGCAAAACAAATATGTGTGCGCTTCGAAAACACAAATAATTTGAGCACTGTGAACACTAGTCAAAGGATGACTTTAAATTTGTGTACCACATTAAATACAAATTTCATTAAACATGTACATACATTGAGATAAATAGTTAAAGCTTAAATGTAATGTTTTAATTTCTGTATTTTTGGCATATTTAATGTAAAAGAATATTGTTTAATTGTGAATTACAAAACTTTGTCATCAATCTTATTACGCGGTTACGTAGAAAGATGTTTGAGAGAAACCATGTTTTGTTAGTCTTCTAGCAGCCACAAACCTGTAAGCAGCTCTGTTGGCTTGCCACTACATTATTTTTTATTGTCCAACAATGTGATTGATTTAAACTTTATATAAATGGAAATAAAATCGTTTCCATATCAACTGACATGATTATGATTTACGAAAAGATCCTGTAACATCAAATCTTTTAGTGAATGCCGAAGACAGCTCACAACACAATGGACTTCAGCCAGCATATAAGAAAAGTTCAACTTCACCTACAGTGGAATGACTTTGTTATAGAGACTGTGAACTAATAAAACTTTCCGTGATTTAGGAAAACATTAGGGCTCAGTTTGAGTCATTCCGAAAAGGGGTGACGGTCGTTAGAAGCTTGCTTATGAAATACTCCATATTTCTAGGGGCTGTATGCCGTATTTGTTAGTTGACCCCGACTTTGAATTTATTCCATTTTTCTGATTTTTGAAGACTGAACTTTGTCCATCCATGTAAAACCTTACAATCACGTCTAACTGTATTTCCTTAGCTTTCTGTCCACCTGCGTAGCTCAGTGGTAGCGTTGCTGACTACCACACAGGGGGCCTGGGTTCGATTCCTGGCAGGGGACTGGGTGATGTGTGTTGTCCTAATCATCATCATCTCATCATCATTGGCACGTAAGTCGCCCAGGCAGCGTCAGATAGAAAGACTTACACTCAGGCGGCCGAACAATCCCGTAAGGGATCTCCCGGCCAAGAAAGCCACATGCTCATTTCCATTTCTTTAGCTTCCTTAAGATATCTTACGCATTTCTAAGGGTTGCATGCCGTACCTATTTTTCTTTATTTTTCGGAAATTGAATGTTGTATTTTTTACTGGTTTTCGGAACCACATGGTTCCCAATTCAAGGGTTTAAAGCTAGTCACTTGAATTTTTGCCACTGATCACATTCCGATGCCTTACTAGTGTATATTCTTGCTTCATAATCTATGATTCCGTTGAGTTTGTTGAAAAGAATATGATCTTTAAGCACTTCGCCTTCAGTGGGGTGAGAGTATGTAAAGTAGCACATAAGAGGCGTATGTCTCAGTAATTCTGCATGCTCATGGTTTGATTGAAATGGGGATTAATCTCACTATTACCGCATATCATCTCAAGTAAAGAACGACAGACCAGATCTACCTACGAAGTTTATTTTTATTGTGTTGTGTGATACATCCTGGTTCGCTGAATTTCGCCGACTATAGCGGCGCCTGTTTCTGCTTTGTATCCACACCCTGAGTTGGATGAGTTTCACATTGCTTCGCGCGTGGTAGTGGCTGAATGCTTGTTGGTTATATATCCCTCCCCTGACGATGTTCAGTTCAGATTACTTTGAGTTAGTAATTCAATGAGATGCATTTTTATTGTTTAACAAAATTGGTTCCCCCATTTGCTCATGTTTAAAGTGAATAAATACTTTATTGTCGGTAAAACTTCATCCTACTTATGAATATTAGTTAACGAATACCTTCCCTTTTTTATTTAATGTTATTTTTCACCAGTGCTGAGAACAAATTCAGATGCATATTATCATATTTTTAATTTCGTTGCGCCATAAATGTTCACACAGCCACCTTCATGAAATTGTTTAGTTTGGGGTGGCTTGTATTAATTGTGTGTAATTCTTGTGATCTATGACGTATGTTGGCCACCGTCTCTTTGTCTTTATGCTGCTAAAGTAAAGTTTGAGTCAGTTCTAAATTCTGGGCCAGGGAACAAGATTCTGTTGCAGGAAGTAGTCAGTGGTTCATGCGAATCCTTTAGCTGGCTTTACAGCAAGAGTAATATGTTTAAAGTAAGCTTTCTAACTGGCTCCTTTGAATTAATTTTACAAATAACGGTGGTCTTTCAATTGGCTTACCGCTGCCAGGATTCGCTATTCTAGCGGATCATCTGTTCAATGAAATAATTTCTTTTGTTTTAAATGTGTGCAGGAATATTTTAAGCTTTTGTCCCAGTGTGTGAATGTGTTTTTTCAGCAGTGTGCATTAATCTATTTGAATTTATGTTTTCAACACTCATGTGTTTTAGTTGTGTTATACTGATGTAATTTTGGAAGGGTTATTGTTTTTGTAAAAAGAGCACAGCCACAGTGCATTTCATACAAAGATTTTAATTGGTGTTTTCTTACGGGCGTTTTTGGTAGGCTAATTTCTGTGTTGGTAATCTCTTGTCATTCTGAACGAATTCTAAAGATGGATACTAGTTCTGCCTTGTCCGTTTCCACTCGTTCTAGGCGGTTAAACCGAAGTGAGGACCGTGAAAAGTCCACTAGGTTGGATCTTTCAACAGAAAGAGAAAACGTTGTGGGTACAGATGGCCGTGTTACCATTGAGAACGAGGCTAGTTTAGACATGGTCACTACTGGAAGCGATAGCAGGAGCGAAGAACATACGCCGTCCAACCATATGGCGATATCTCATACCTCTCAAAATACTTCTATTTCAGTTACTAGGCCTGTGTTCGGTTCCAACGCGATTTTGGCCGACGTCATGGCTTTCATGAAGGAACTGAAAGCAGAAATAGGTTCCATAAGGGAAGCACAGAATATTTCAGTTCAAGAACTGAAAGCAGAAATGAAAACAGAAGTAGGTTCCGTAAGGGAAGAACAGAATATTTCAGTTCAAGAAATAAAATAGAGGATGGATGGACAAGGTAGTTCCGTGCAAGCTGTCCAGGCTGAGATGATCAAAGTTTCTGCGGAGTGCATTGAGGTCGTTACGAGAAACTTGACGAGCAGAGCAGCAAATTAGATGGGCTACGCACTGATATTGTGCAGCTCGTACAGGAAAGGCGTGAGATAGCAATTAGTGCCATCTCAGAGAACACAGCCAAGATTTCAGGGAATGTAGAAGCTATCTCTGCCCTCTCTTGAGGAGAGATTCAATGAGAGAGTCGAATTAGTTAATACTAATGTCCACTCTATTAACCAGAAAATCGAATTAGTAAATTGTAGGGCAGATGAATTAGGGGCACAGGTAACTAATGTTGATGCCCACATAGGAGAACAGGCCATCTCTGTGACGCAGCTTCTGCAGGGCAGGGAGGCGGCAGCAGAGACGGCAGTTCCTGCTGTTGCGACTGAATCGGAAGAAGTTCGTGATTTACTTCGGTTCAAGGAGCAACAGTGGGAAATAAACCGGAGGCGTCGTGATGTTGCGCCCAAGCTGCATGAACGCGTCGCCCAGTTGGATCAAGCCTCTGCTGCACCGCTGCCTGCCCCGCCCATAGAAAACATTTCCCACAATTTGTGCGGTGGTCGTCAACCCTGTCGTTCCGACCGCGGAGACGATTCGGCGTTTGAGGAGGAGTAAGTCGAACCCCTGCGTCCTATGAGAAGGGAAAGTCAGAATCAAGTGCCTGTGCGAGAGCCTCAACAGGCATTTGATTATAAACATTTCTTGACCATAAGGAAGTACCAAGATTTCCGGAACTATGCTAATGGGATACACCCCTGTGCATGTCTGGAACAATTCAATTTTTCTTTGTCCCCAGACTGGCCCGAAGGGAATAAGATTGAATATGTGTGCGGATATCTTGAACTAGAGCCCGCCACGCGCATGCGTTCGCTCCTGAAATATTGCCTGTTCTATGAGGACTTTAGAGGGCATTTACTGTCTGCCTACTGGTCAGAGAGGCAGCAAGAAAGAGTAAAAAGTAGCATATCAGTAATGCCCCATTTTGCGAACAGCAATTTCAAGAGTCTCAGGGACTTCTTTCAAGGAAGGATGCAGAGAAATCAGTTCCTTGATTACCCATATCCTCCACGCGAATTAATTAGAATTTGTGCCGTCCTTGCGGGAAGCTACAAGGATGACATTGAGTCCTTCTAGGCTTATCTGGAGGACTTGGAGTTCGATGATGATTAAAGACCTAGAAGAGATGGCAACGGCTCTTCTAAGAGAAGTAATTGGAGTGAAAATAGTGCTCAGGACAATCGACAGGCGGAAAGTACTAGTAGCGGGCAGCCTGATCTTTCCAATGCTGAGAGTCAGAAGCAGAGGAGGAGCGGGCAAGGTTCTTGGCGTGATCTGCAAGGTGAAAGATGGAGAAGGTTCATGAAGTGGAATAAGGGCTACCGACCCGATCAAGGCCAGAAAAAACCATGCGACCCGCCAACCGACCCGTGGAAGTCAGGTCAGCTGATCCGCGCCACAATCGACCCCAAGATCCCGCCCCTAGCGAAAACCAGTAATAATCTCCTGTAGTAGTTGGTCGTCATGAGATCAAATTGCTCGGAAATGAGCACATCCATCCTAAGTTTTTTTTGTTTTCTAAGGTAAATTTGGTAATCTTCTTTCCAACCAAGTGATTAATGTTGTAAATTTATGCTGTATTTTGTAAGCCTTTTGCAGTGTTTCGTTAAGTGGTTTGTTTTATAGTGTATTTTGTTACGTGTGTCCTTTGTATATGTGTTTTTGTTCGATTTTCACTTCGCAACAATACGCAACAATAGTGTATTTTGTTACGAGTGTCCTTTGTATATGTGTTTCTGTTCGATTTTCACTTCCCAACAATACGTTTTTAGATTGTTTGCGTATCATATGCTGCACGCCATTATTGGCATAGTTAACAGCAACTTGCCAGCTGGTCAGCTGTTCGAAGCGGGTTATCTTGACACTCCATTTTGTTTAAGGATTTGTTAGTGTGACCCATCCAAGTGTCTCTATTGGCTATTAAGGCTGTCCACCTCACGAAATCGCTTGTTGTACTTGCTGTCCATGTCATTAGTATGTTTCCTGTAGTGAAATGATGGAGTGTGGTTTAAGTTGTGTAGGCCAGGCTTAAGTATATTATTGTGTATTTTTGTTTCCGTAATTTGTTCCCTTTTATCGTTTAAATTTGTATGCTCTTCTTCACTGTGAGTGGAGCCAGCATCATGAGTAGAGTGCTACAATTGCGACCCTTACTGTAGATTTTGTGTTGGCAATCTCTACGTTGAATAGCATATCAATAAGACCCTGTGGTAACCGCCAACGCCGTTATTTGTAGGATTTTAGTTGCCGAGGATGCACTGTGGTGTTGATGCTTATGGGCCTAGATGATTTTCTTTACGGATTGTCCGTTTGAGTAACAGAAGGTGTGCAGTTCGGTCGGTAGAAGGTCGCTGGAGAGCACGAATGAAGGAGTTAGCCTAAATTTTATTTGAAAATGTATACCCTGGCCTGTTTATAGAACCAACTTGCATTTTTCAGATAAATTTTGCAGGACAATTTTGTAAATTAAAGGACAGAGCGTGATCTGTGGAAGAGGCTAATATCTCATTCAGAAGGGAAAAATATTAGATTATAAACGCTGAAATAAAGGAGTTCAAGAAGGGCAAACTCCATGTCAAGTGACTGACTGTTTCAGATGAACAACCGAAGATATATAATGCCCAATATCACTAGGACAGTAAATACAAAATTATCAACCAGTAATTTGTCATTCTTAATTTCGCAGCATCATAATGGTAAGATTGTATTAGTCCACTGTAAGTCTAATACCTTGGATCTCACTTGATGAGTTTAGCATTGTTTAACATGTATGGATTTGTATTGTTTATTTTATATGTTTCTCTTTGTTTTTTCTCTGTGTTATCTTTCTGTCACAAACTTGTTGACTGTTGACATTTTAGCGTAATTTAGATGATATGCTTGTGTATAATTATGGGATGTTACTTTATGTTATCTGATATATGGTATCTTCTCATTTTATTCTGTTTAGAGTAACACGTGTAACTATGTTTTCGTGCCTCTGCGAGAGAGGTTTGTGTAGGGTATGTTTACAGGAACCAATCCGGAACTTGCACCGTGACGAATCAGGTCACTAGTCGCACTCAAGTGACTCTCGCCTCAGGCAGTAGTTAGAGCAAATTGCACCTGGGCTGTAGATAGTGGTTTGGTAGCTAATCTCTGCATAGAGCTGCATGCTGCATGGTTACCCTGACTTCCTGGCCGAATGCCCCTGCCTAAAACTAACAAACTATGACTTGACGTGACTGTTGACATGCCCTTTGGGCTGAATTATGATAGCTAAGACAAAATAGTTTGTTCAGGACCTTATTTTGTTTATTATAACTGTTACTCTCGATGTTCCATTAAGTTATAGCTTTATGAGGTTTCGATTTTATTATTGATGTGTATCACTGTGTAATGTGACTTATAAGGACTTAGAACCTTGGAGTTCTATTCGCCATTTCGCTATGTAAAATGTAAATTTTAAGATCATGTGCATTAACCTAATGTGAGTTAGGAAGATTTCAAACTGCTGTTCAAGTCAACTAGTTGAAAACTTATATGTTTATGTATGAGTGTGTGTAAATTTAAGTTAAATACAATGCACTTGGAACCAAAAAGTTCCATTTAATGACTGCTTTTGATGAATCAGCTAATATTGGCTTTTAATTTTTAAATGTTTTGCGTGAACATCTGTGATGTCAGTTGACTTCTGGGTGACCAAGCTCACTTGTGTGCACCCGAAATGATAGGGTCTTAATTTTTTTATTTATACTTGTGAATGTATTTCTTTTATATGAATTTGGGGAGCCTTGTGTCAAGTCCTACTCCGATATAGGTTATAAGTGGACTTTCCATACATTGAAGCATTGGAGTTCTTTATAAGTTTAGTGTTTCTTTTAGTAATAGTGTGTACCAAAGTGTTAACAGATAGTGACTGTGACTGTGAAACATTTGAATAGCTGGGGAAGGGAAGAAAATCTTGTTCATATTTGTACACACAATGTGTGCACTAGACCACTCACTCGTGCTGAGCCCAATGGTATGAATGGACAAAAGAATTTCTTTCTCTGACCATGATGCTCCTGTCTGGTCAAGGATCCTTGTTAAATTACTAACTCAGTAATTCCTCACACTAGAGGTCCCCATCGCAATTAACACTGTGGCGTAATGTCTTTCATTTTGTGCTCAGCACACGAATCAGCTCCACACTGCGTATGCAAGAAACGGGCAGTGGAAGGACAGTGTTACGAACCTTCTTCTACAAATTATGTGGTCAACCTGGATGTGAGTACCAAGCCCAATGGCGCTCGCGGATGGTCGAGATGGCCGGTGCTGCAAAACGCACCGTACCACCTTGAAGAAGAAGACGAGGAAAGTAGCCTCATTACCATGGGCCAACCATTCTCTGGAGGAGGAGCAATCCTGAGAGCCTTAGAACAAGAACTGCAGCCCAGGAAGAATCAAAAAGCAATGGTATCTTCTTATATGTGTGGGTGTAGTATCCTCCAAGTCGCCTATGGAAGATTGTCTCCCTCCGCCTTCAAAGGCCATAGTCTACGATTCGATCCAAGAAAAACAGAGTTTATTTCTTAAAAACAGTGTTGGGTGGACGACAATGTCAAATCCAAACAGTGAATGCTCTAAGAGTGCAAAATACAACTCTCCTGCTAAGATCCTCTTAATGAACCTATCAATTTTGGTCACCCTCAGCAACTCCATGCAAACAATTTATTCATTAAGTATGATTTTTATGATTGTGCTACTACAGTCAAGGACCGAAGCTCCTTGACATGGAGTGGTGCTGACTTTTGCCATCTGCATATTTTTAAAACAAAATATAAGATTTCTTAACTATCTTGTTTAAATTAAGACAAAGGAGAGACTGATGCTATTACTGTACTTTTAACTACGTTTACTTCGTTCTAGAAACATTTCATATATTTTGTTTGTTTCTTTAACTCTCGGTTACTCACGCGGAGAACAAATTTGCTCCACTGTCATTCTAAACGTTATTTCCTCATTGTTGGTAACATTGACGGGCCTGAAATTCTCAGAGTCTGCCGTTCATGTTTAAACCTGAACCTGTAGAAAGTGACGCATGAAAATCTCTATGGATCTTCTCGTAGGAAAGACTTAAGTCTTTGTTGATGTGTTTGGAGCACATATGTACTCCGCATGAGTATTGATGCCTACATTTTTATGGTTACTTGCGCGGAATACAAATGTACTCCATTGTCGTTCTAAACTGTATTTTCTTATTGTTGGCAAGAGTGGCGGGGCTAAAATTCTCGGAGTGTGACGTTCATGTTCTGCAGTAATTGGCGTGCGCTATCCTGCATGGATCTTCTCATAGGAAAGAATTGAGTGCTGAAGTACCAGATCATATCTTATATGGTAAGTAAAAATTTTAATTTCCATTATATTTGAAATATGTATTAATTGCTATTGTAGTATTAATTTATCGTTATCATTTAGCTACAATGTCAGATCGCACTTCTAATGAAAGGATTTGGATATAATGGCTAGAGGAAGAACTGAAAATGACGAGCCTTCCAACTGTGATTCTGATCTGTGCGATGGATATACAAGCGAGGTTCTACTAGACTAGGAAACCAGGAACACTGTCGTGGAAGAATCGGACGCAGATAATGGTGGACATGGAAGAGAACTTCAACAAGACAAGTGGAGAAAAATCGGACGAAGATCATGTTGACAAGGAAGAGAATTTCAACAAGGCTAGTGAAGAATCTGATTTTTATTTAGGAAAAGACAAAACAAAATGGAATAAATCACTGCCTCATCCTAATGTTAAAACAAAGTCAGAAATATTGTTCGTGGTGTTCCTGGTCCAGAAGGAGAGTCAAAAAGAGCAACATCTGAAATTGATTGCATTAACTTGATTATTGATGACAGAATAATAAATCTGATCCTGAAGAGTGCCAATATTTATATAGAAAAAATAAAGGAGAAATTTTCTAGTGAACGAGATTCAAAATTTACAGATCAATGTGAAATGCGTGCCCTTCTTGGTATACTTTTTTTTCACTGGTATGCTAAAGTCTTCCAAGTTGAATACTTCTAAAATATTGGACAATGAGAAAGGCAGTGGTATTGAAAGAGTCTACTTGACTATGTTGAGGAATAGATTCCATTTCTTGCTCCGTTGCCTCAGATTTGTTGACAAAAGCAACAGAAATGAGAGAAAAACAAAAGCTCGACAAATTGGTACCAATATGAGAACTTATGAATTTGGCATTAGAAAACTTTCAGAAGTACTATACTCCTGGGGAGTACCTTACAATTGATGAGCAGCTGGTTGGATTTCAAGGCAGATGTCCATTCAGACAGTTTATACCTAGTAGACTTGCTCGTTATGGCCTTAAGGTGTTTGCATTAGTGGACTATAGAATAATGTATACTGTGAATATGAAAATTTTTTATGGAAAACAACCGGTGGGGCCTCTTGATGTAAGCAATGCAGGAAAGGAGGTCGACATGAGAATTGTGAAACCAATTTTAGGCACAGGAGATAACATTACAGGCGATAATTGGTTTACTAGCTGTCCTCTGCTTCAAGAACTGCTTGAGAAAAAGACAACTTATGTTGGAACAATCAGACACAACAGAAAAGAAATACCTCAGGAATTTTTATCCAGCAAATCTCGAGAAATAAACACTTCTGTTTTCGTCTTTAGACATGATGCAACTCTTGTATTCTACTGTGAAAGGAAAAATAAAGCAGTAATTTTACTTTCAAGTATGCACAATGATGCAACGATTGACGAGTTCTCAAGTTCAAAAAAGAAACCAGAGATTGTTACATTCTAAAATCACACAAAAGTTGGAGTTGACGTTCTTGATCAACTTTGTGCAAATTATGATTACCAAAAGATGGCCAACAGCAATGTTTTACAATATTTTAAATATTGCCGCTATCAATTCTTTATGCATTTATTCCGCCAACAAAAACTATGTCAAAATGAAACGACCTAATTTCCTTGACGAAATTAGTGGGAACATGGTGAAACCGCAGATTCATTAACGCAGACAACTAAAAAGTCGAGGACTGATGTTGTTACGAGAGGACTCAGAAGACAAAATGGAAATAGCTAAGCCAAAAAAGAGGGCAATGGACATTGTACAATATGTAGCAGATCAAGAAATAAATCAACACAACGAGTGTGTGCAAAATGTAACGAATGGGTGTATGTTGAACATTCAACAACTATCGTTGTTTGTAAGAATTGTACGTGATTACTTATTGTACATTTCTACTGTGATTACTTTTTTGAATATTATGAGCTTCTTCATTAAAGCTATTTTGATTGGTTTAATTAGTTCTTGTATAATGTAACATGTTGTGAGAAATAAGTAGGTGGAATGACAAAAACTCATTTTGCGTTTAAAAATTTAATTCCTTCCTTCGTTTCAAAATTACTAGCAACGAATTTACTCATGCATCACAAACGATGTAAAACACAAATATAATAATTAAATAGTGAAGAAATGTATTTTTAACCAAAAAAGGTGGACGAGTACATTTGTACTCCGCATGAGTATCTGTGTCCCCAATCCCCACGTGAGTAGTGGAGGGTTAAGTATGGTTCTATGAATGTGTGTTTTTGAGCATTTCTGCTATGTTGAATTTTCACTTTGTCTTCAGTAGTTTATCAAGTGAATTTTTTAAATTCATTACATGCATGCGGTCACTGTTGCATATGGAATGTTATGTGTGTTTTCATTTTCAATGAATCTTACAGTTGTGTGTAATTTTCAATGTCTTGTATGTTCTGTATTTATGATTTGTTTATCTATGTTTCTTTGTGACTTTGGATTGTTTATGTATGTTGTCCAAAGCCTGTGGCCACACCAGCCACATTTGCATCTCATTGACTTAATATTTTAATGTGATATCATTTGTGTTTAATGTGTAAATTTTGAGTGACATCCCCAAGCTTTCCTGTTTTGCTCATAAGGAGACCAGATGTTAGATTAGAAAAATTTGCTGTCAATGAGTCAATAATATTTCCTCACCCTCCATCAAAAGCTTCAATCAACGGCGAAGTGATGAAAGATGGCTGTCTGCTGTCTTCCCTAGGTTTTTTACTTTGTAATTTATCTAAGTTCACTAGACAGCTTTTTTATTTTTGCTAAACGAGAACCCCTTTCGATCGGAGGCATGAGAGATAGCTTTTCACTTCATGTTTTCAAATGTTAGTTTCTGTAATACTGTGTTAATATAACTGGGATTTTATTATGCTAATATTTATCATTGTGTCTATGAATGTGGCAATATGAACGGGTTTTCCGTGACGCCACTGTCCCTGTGAAAATGTGTACTTGCTTTATTCTGTATGTGCATGTATGAGAATCTTCTAGCATGGCCGTATGAGTGTATGTATGAGAATTTTCGTCGTTGGCTGCTGGCTGCGCACTTTGCCTCTCTGGCTTCATGTCAATCAGTAGTCGTTACCAACTGCTGCTTTTGATGCTACCAAAGAGGTTCCTCCACCCTTTTGTTACAAGTTGGGTTGGCAATGCCCAGTAGCGAGAATCGGCAGGATGAGCGAGTTTAAGCTCTCCCCACCACCGCAGATTTTCCTGGTGTTTTTACCGATTTCCGGTGGATTTAGTGGCGGGGACTGGCTGGCCGAGTTGGTCATTCTGTGGCTGCACTTCGAGCTAGTTCTGATTTTCTTTTCTCCCTTGAGATTCGTTATCGACTTTGTTCAAGTTAGAATTCAGAACTTAGCTTCATTATTCGGAATAAGTTTCTTTGATCATGTACAGAAGTGTATTCAGTTTCATTTTGGTGATTTTGCATAGATAAGTGCGGTGAATATGTAACTAATTCGGTTTGATAACGGCTGAAAATCGGTTACCTTTGTGAGACTAGCTGGCGCTGTACAAACTCGGTTTAATTTATTTCTAGCTTTGTGGATTGCAACTAATGAGCGGCAATATTTTTATTCTGTGTAGTGCATGTGAAATATTCTTTTCCGTTTTCTCCTTCCGCGAGTTATATGTAGTCCACGAGTGTGTTCATAGAACAAAGCCTTCAGCTACCTCTGTGTCTGTTTCCATGCCTTTCAGGCAAGAAATTATGCATGTATCTTTCTGATTTCCATTAGTACCTCGCGATCTCCTCTCCATCTAATTGAAATTGTTGTTTCGTTTCCAAACTTGTACTTTGCATTCAGACTCCCCCAGTAAATTCTCTTCTAGCCTTGTACAACCCCCTTTATTAGCTTGCTTATGAAATACTCTGTATTTCTAGAGGCTGCATGCCATATTTCTTGGTTGATTTTCCCCGACTTTGAATTTATTCCATTTTTCTGAGTTTTGAAGACTGGACTTCCTCCATCCATGTAAAACCTTCCACTTGCGTCTAACTGTATTTCTTTAGCTTCCTTAAGATATCCTATGCACTTGTAATGGTTGCATGCTGTACCAATTTTTCCTTATTTTTCGGAAATTGAATATTGTATTTTTTATTGGTTTTTGGAACACGTGGTTCCCAACTCTGAATTCAAAGGTTTAATTATTAGTGTGTATTCTTGCTTTGTAATCTGTGATTCCATTGATTTTGTTGAAATGTATACGATCTTTAAGCACTTCGCCTTCAGTGGGCTGCGAGTTTGTAATGTAGCAGACATGTGCCATGTGTCTCAGTAATTCTGCATGCCCATGGTTTGATTTAAATGGAGATTAATCTCACTATTATTGTATACCATCTCAATTAAAGAAAAACAGACCAAATCCACCTACGAAGTTTATTTTTATTGTGTTGTGTGGTACATCTTGGATCGCAGAATTTCGCCTACAATATTGGCACCTGCTTCTGCTTCATATCAGCACGCTGAGTTGGGTAAGTTTGGGTTTGCTTCACGCATGTGAGTGGCTGAATGCTTGTTGATTATAAATCCCTCCCCCGCCAATGTTCAGTTCAGATTACTTTAAGTTAGTAGTTCAATGAGATGCATTTTTATTGTTTAACAAAATTGGTTCCCCGATTTGCTCATGTTTGAACTGAATAAATAATTTATTGTCAGTAAAACTTCATCCTACTTATGAATATTAGTTAACGAGAACAAATTCAGATGTATATTATCATATTTTTAATTCTGTTGCGCAGTAAAATGTTCTCACAGCCACCTTAATGAAATGATTTAGTTCAGGGTGGCTTGTATATTAATGATTGTGTGTAATTATCATGATCTATGACATATGTTGGCCACTGTCTCTTTGTCTTCCTGCTGCTAAAGTAAAGTTTGAGTCAGTTCTAAATTCTGGGACAGGGAACAAGATACTGTTGCAGAAAGTAGTCAGTAGTTCACGTGAATCCTTTAGCTGGCTTTACAGCCAGAGTTGTATGTTTAAAGTTAAAAGTCGACCACTGTACATAACAAGAGCTTTGTCTTATCACTAAAATTAGCAAATGAGGTCCATGTGAACTACTGGTTGCTCCCTGCTACAAAGCCTTGTTCCCTGACCGAAACAGACTCATTTCAAATTACTTCAATAACAGGAAGTTAATACAGTGATCAATATACATAGCAGCTCACACGTTATTACACACCAACATTAATAAACAAGCCACAAAAATTAAAGTTATCTTAGAAAGGTGGCTAAGAAAACATTTATGGTGCAACGGAATTTACACATTAAAAAAATTATTGCATCTGAACCTTTTTACAGCACTTGTGAAGAACAATATTAAATAAAAGAGGGAAGGTGCTCTAAAACTACACGTTATAGGCAACTTACGGATCATGCTGAACATAAACTTGTTTATTCAGATAGAAAACAAGCAAAATGGGGAACCAATTTTGTTAATACAATAAATTGCATCTCTTACATGGATTAATGCGAACGGTGCTCAGTCTAAATTATACATGATTTAACACTACTGGGGGGGAGAGTTCACAAACAACACTCATTCTCTCACACACACGCAATACCACAGCGAAACTAACCAAAATAAGCGTGCTGAGACGAGTCAGAATCAGGTGCCATTATCGTAGGCGAAATTTGGCAAGTCAGAGGTAGCACAAAACACAATATACAAACACTTTGAAGCTGACTCTGGTCTGTCGTGCCTATTTTGAGATGGTGCGTGTGCATAGCCAAGTCAAATTACATCAGCATTGGACCGCGAGCAAACACGCTAATAGGAACACATGGCTACATTACATGAACGCACTCCACTGAAGGTGAAGTGGTTGAAAGTCGGATTCTCATTATACAATTCTTAAGTTGCAATCTGTTAGAAATCGATCAAGGCACTGGTTTTATATGAGAAGTGGCGTGAATTCGGGCGACTAGCTGCAAACGCCGGAAGTCGGAACTCAGACCCATATGGTTTCGAAAACCGATAAAATTGAATAAATTCAGTTTCCGAAAAATAAAGAAAATTAACTACAGCATGCAACCCATAGAAATGATTAGAATTACATAAGGAAGCTATTGAAGGAGGTTGTACAAGGCTCAGAGAGAATTACAGTCACAGGCAGAGTTCGTACTACCAGTCGAAGAAGAGACAGCAAAATTAAAATAGGCGGGGAGAGAAGATCGCAAAATATTAGTGGAAGTCAGAAGGATACCCGCATAGTTACTTGCCTGATGGGCATGGAACATGAAAGAGTGGAAGCTGAAGGCTTTCTATGAACCAACCACGTGGAACACTCATGGAAGGAAACAATGAGAAGATTTTTACATGCACTGTATAAAATGAACATATCACCTATTACAAATCGGGATCCGCAAAGCTAGAAAGTATTTACACAGAGTTCATACACCGTCACATGATCACAAAAGGTTTTAACAAATCAGGCCGTTATAAAACTGCAACTAGAATCACACACACCGCGTTTATCGGTTGAAAATCTCTTAATTGAAAACGATAACTCGTTTCTGCACACGATCGGAGAAAATATTTCAGAAAAATGATTCTAAGTTCACGAATCTAAGTTAAACGTGCTAGTCAATGAAGCGCTACCATCTCCAGAAACAAGAGCAGACCAACCTTACCTCACCAGTCGCCCAGAACAGAATGATCAGGCGTGTGGCCACTGGGGCGCAGGAAGACGACCGAAGCCAGAAAATCCCTGAAAAAGCGGTGGTGTGGACGGAGAGCGAGTACACTCGCGCTGGGGTAGTTACGCTAACTAGTTCGCAACCAAAGGGTGTGGAAACCTCTTTGGTTAAATTAGTAGCTATCAACTCTGAGCCAGAGAGAACGATTTGAAGCGAGCTATCACTCCCCACATTCAAACAGCCATAGATTCTCACACACACTTAAAAGTACAACTGCACATTCTCACAGGGGCAGTGGCATATCAGAGAAGCCATACTTATGCCACATTAATTAATATAATAATAATTTATTTACATAACAAAATAAGAAAAAACTAGCAATATTAACTAATATTTTAACACATGAAATAAAGATGCTATTCCTCAAGCCTTGAAAAGAGTGGGGTTCAAGTTTTAACAAAATGATAATCTAACGACATTAAATAAATTATAACTTCACAGAAACTATACAAAAATATATGGAAGACGACAGACGGTCGTCTTTCAAAGTAAGCTTTCTAACTGGCTCATTTCAGATAGAATTATTTTACAAATAACGGTGGTCTTTCAAGTTCGTTGTTTCAGTCACAGTTCCCCCACGTTTGTACTTAATTACACAATCGGAAATCGGCACATATTCGTGTATAAACAGCCAACTGTTTGTGGCAGGCAGAAATTAAAGGTCATTGTTAGGTTACTCGTTTCAACCGCAATAATATAAGTTTTCTTCTGAGGTTCCAACCTAAATACAAACTCTGGAATCGCCATATATTCTGAAATAGATCGCCAGCAACATCTTTGTGAGAAGCTAGACTGTACATCTCTTTCCTACTTGTTTCCGTCACACAAATTTAAGCTACACTGTTAGGTTCCTGCATAACAACACTCTCGGATATCGCAAAGTATTTCGAGAAAAACTGCAAAATATTGTAATACAGACTTGTAATACATCAATATTACCGTCCCAGATTCTGTTACGAACGGAAAAAAAAAGAAAAAAAAAGAAAAGAAATCCGTTCTCACAGGACTTGGACCAAAAATGTTCCTTTGCATAATCTGGAGCCCCATACCTTTGTCCACTAGACCACACTAGATTTGTATCTGCTATGACTGGATTTCTCATTCTCCTTTGGTTTCATCATTATTGTATCAATGATTAATATTCGTTCTTCATTGACATTTAATGAAGTAAAGTGTTGTGATGAATCTTTAATGTACTATCGCCTTAAAGTGGTATATTGCCATGATTTGTATTGCAACATGTCTGCAAAGCAGAGACCACAGAAACTACTGTTACAAGTGACCACAGATATCATGCGAAGAGCTTCCGGCATTATATTTCCGATACTCTCGGTATATAGCATCCACTCCTGTCAGCCCTTGACTGTCACTTCCAGGACCTCTGATATCCTCCTCCTAGGCCACAGTCGGTAACAGCGTTCACAGTAGCACTGTATCAACTACCAACCCAGCCAAACCGAACCCCTACCCTGTTCACCTGCTTTGTTGGTATTACGCGTCACACCAACTCAGGTAGCTACTACCATCTGTTGCATGCAGTTTCGAACACGAGTACGGTTTTCATTTGGCACTGACCCCATGTGAGGCACCGCAGGCGCCACTCTAGCAATCAGCAATACCTTGCTTCATAAAGACGACTTTTCAGTTTCGACCTCGCAATAAAGGCCAAATTTCTAGCTGATACCGGTGCAGACACTATAGTCGAGCAGAAACACGACGATTCATGGCTCCGCCCTACTGGACTGGGAGACGGATCTGTCACAGAAACAGAATCCAGACTAGTTGTCAAGTAGTTAATTCGCTGACGGACAATATAGCTAAGGTCATTGTTGTCTGCCAGAACTGTCAAAAGTGCACAGCGCAGCCAGACGCGCGTATGCGCAGAGAAACGTTCGCGTTTGACTTACTCCAGTCATCAGCTGACGCTCAAAGCCGATTGGCTCAAGCACCAGAGATCATTGTATTTCGTCTCGACTATAGCATCATCTCGCGCTTCCTTGCCCGGTCAAGTATCTCTCCTGCTACTGGTACACAACACTCTGCTAACAGCCCCACATTACAGTCCATCGGTTTGCCATCTTACGTTTACAACTGGTTCCACCCTTTTTCTTCCTCAGGACCTCCCACTTGGCGGATGTGGGCACGCTTCTGATAGGAATGGATTTGCGTAAACATTACTGTATGTCTCCTGACATCCCATCAGCTTCACTTTGACCCTCATCAAATGCACCTGCGGCATTCAGGTACACCTCCACCTACGACTGAGATCAGTACCCCCATCTCCACAGAGCCTATGACCCGTGACGTCATTAGAACGAACTCGACGAGGATCTCAGAAAACCCCGTAATGAGGACAAAACTCTGCAGTGCCTGATAGGCAACAACTCATCGTCGTCTCTACCGAGCATACACGACTCACTGCCGACCTCAACCAAACTATCATCGACATCACCCACATTCACCATGAATCTGACTATCTGCATTGAGAACAAGGCTCTCTGCCACCTGCTGGGCAACCCCGTACACATTCTGTCATGTACCCTTAAGCTGCCATATGTGTGGAGCTGCCACGCCTACTGCCTCTCCACAGAAATGCCGGCCAGTGCCGTCATGTGGCAAGTACAACAACAACCTTTCGACATCAATTGTGCGTCAGCGGTTCAATGCATGCAAAGTCGCCACCTGTTCCGCTCACCAAAAAACGAACAATGCCTGCCTCTGGTACAGGCTACAACAAGGTTAGTAACAGTTCCAATGCTCCCCGCATGTTTTTGTGATCATCAACAGTCCTTGCCACCATTGAAATACGACAGTAGGTCCCCCAGTACGAACAGGTGTTTTTCGTGCTTCCTCTAGAAACTGGGCATCGCCAGTTCACCTTACTCATAAAAAGAGGGACCCCTACAGACTGTACAGAGATTTTGGCAAACTCAATCCAACAACGATTATTGATAATCTCCCAATCACAGATCTCCAAGATTAGCCACAGCGTAAGGGATGTTTCCAGAATGAAACTTTCACACTGTAGTGGAGTGTGCACTGATATGAAACTTCCTGGCAGATTAAAATTGTGTCCCTTAGGCTGTGGCTAAGCCATGTCTCCACCATATCCTTTCTTCCAGGAGTGCTAGTCTTGCATGTTTCGCAGGAGAGCTTGTGTGAAGTTTGGAAAGTAGGAGGCGAGGTACTGGCGGAAGTAAAGTTGTTAGGCGGCATCGTGAGTCATGTCGGGATAGCTCAGTCGGTAGAGCGCTTGCCCGTGAAAGGGAAGGTTCCCAGGTTCGAGTCCCGGTTCCGGCACACAGTTTTAATCTGTCAGGGTGTTTCATATCAGCGCACACTCCGCTGGAGAGTGAAAGTTTCATTCTATAATCATACAGTTCACAAAAGTAAGAGTGCATGTTTTAAACTAGATATTAGAAGAAGTAAACACAATCTTCAAATATAGTACTTTATTAAGAATTCTAGCAGGAGACAATAAGGTACATGGTAAATTTTGCAGGCAGACTAGTATAGAATAAACTTATAATTTGTATTACATCAGTCACTGGGGATAAGGCTAAATTCAAAAGGCAACTAACTTCTCGTCTTCTAGATATATATTCTTTATAGTAATTGTTTAATAATCTGTATTTCTTCCTGTTTAATTTTTAGCTTTACTATAAGAACTGACCATGTCACTCTCACTTGTTGGCTGTATATTTTTTCTGCCAATTAGAACGTAAGCTCTATGGTAAAAATTTAGGTATGGTATAGACGTAGTGTGCTGGTGTTGGCTACCACATTACATGTTCTCTGAAAAAAACCCAATCACATCGAATGAGCGGAATAATCTTTAGTGTTGGACATGAGATAAGTAATTAATGCTGTTCCTGCTCTCTGACTGACAGGTTCTTGTATGTAACCTTGTCCGGCTAGTAAATAAATTACCATCATAAAGCGAAAATTTAATTGCCAATGTTAACACACTAAGCCCTTGCAGCTCATAAGTAAAGTGTAGCCCTTTTCATGCATCTGTTTACAAGCAATTTAGTTAGTAAGCCATATGACATTTACATATGATTGTTGTTGTTGTGGTCTTCAGTCTGGAGACTGGTTTGATGCAGCTCTCCACAATACCCTATCCTGAGCAAGCCTCTTCATCTCCACATAAGAACGGCAACCTACATCTGTCTGAATCTGCTTACTGTATCAGTCTCTTGGTCTTCCTCTGCTATTTTTACCCCACACACTTCCCTCCAATGCTAAATTCACAATTCCTTGATGTCTAAGAATGTGTCCTACCAATCTATCCCTTCTTTTAGTCAAGGTATGCCAGAAATTTCTTTTCTCCCCAATTCTGTTCAGTACCTCCTCATTAGTTACGCGATCCACCCACCTAATCTTCAGCATTCTTCTGTAGCACCATATTTCAAAAGCCTCTCTCCTCTTCCTGTCTGCACTGTTTATCGTCCATGTCTCACTCCCATACAAGGCAACACTCCATACAAATTCCTTCAGAAAGAACTTCTTTAGGCTTAAATCAATATTCGATGTTAACAAATTTCTCTTTTTCAAAAACGCTTTTCTACCCATTGCCATTCTGCATTTTATATCCTCTGTACTGTGACCATCATTTGTTATTTTACTGCCCAAGTAACAAAACTCATCTACCTCCTTTATTGCTTCGTTTCCCAATCTAATTCCTTCAGCATCACCTGATTTTCTTACACTGCACTCCATTACCCTAGTTTTGCTCTTGTTAATGTTCATCTTATATGCACCTTTCAGCACACTGTCCATTCCGTTCAATTGCACTTCCAGGTCCTTTGCTGTATCTGACAGAATTACTATGTCGTCAGCAAAATGCAATGTTTTTAATTCTTCACCCTGAACTTTAATTCCTTCTCCAAATTTCTCCTTGCTTTCCTTTATAGCTTGCTCAATGTACAAATTGAATAACAATGCAGAAAGACTACAACCCTGTCTTACTCCCTTTCCCACCACTGCATCCCTTTCATGCCCTTCAACTCTGACAACCGCTGTCTGATTTTTGTACAAGTTGTAAATAACCTTACGCTCCCTATATTTTACTCCTGCTTGCTTCAGAACTTGAAAGGGTTTATTCCAATCAACATTGTCAAAAGCCTTCTCCAAATCTACAAAAGCTAGAAATTTAGGTTTGCCTTTTCTTAATCTATCTTCTAGGATAAGCCATAAAGTGAGTATTGCCTCCCGTGTTCCTACATTTCTCCTGAACCCAAAATGATCTTCCCCGAGGTCGGCTTCTACCAGCTTTTCCATCCTTCTGTATATAATTCGTGTTAATATTTTGCAAACATGACTTATTAAACTGATGGTTCTGTAGTTTTCACACCTGTCTGCACATGCTTTCTTTGTAATGGGGATTATAACATTTTTCTTAAAGTCTGAGGGTACTTCGCCTGTTTCATACATCTTACAAACCAGGTGAAACAGGTTTGTCATGGCTGCTTCTCCCAGAGACTACAGTAGCTCTGAAGGAATATCATCTACTCCAGGGGCCTTGTTTCGACTTAGGTCTTTCAGGGCTCTGTCAAGTTCTTCTCTCAGTACAGTATCTCCTATTTCATCTTCATCTACATCCTCTTCCCTCCCTACAATATTGTCTCGAAGTTCATTTCCTTTGTAGAGCCCCTCTATATACTCTTTCCGCCTTTCAGCTTTCCCTTCTTTGCTGAGAACTGGTTTTCCATCAGTGTCCTTGATATTCATAGAGCTGTTTTTCTTATCTCCAAATGTTTCTTTTATTTTCCTGTAGGCTGTATCTATTTTTCCCCTATTTATACATTCTTCTACATCCTTGCATTTGCCTTCTAGCCACTCCTGCTTAGCCATTTTGCACTTCCTGTCAATCTCATTTCTTAGTCATCTGTACTCCATTTTCCTGTTTCATTTACTGCATTTTTATATTTTCTCCTTTCATCGATTAAATTTAGTATCTCCTGTGATATCCAAGGATTTTTTGTAGGTCTTGCCTTCCTACCTATTTTGTCCTCTGCTACCTTCACTATTTCATCTCTCAATTTTACCCATTCCTCCTCTACTGTTTCATTTTCCCCTGTTTCTGTCAATTGTTGCCTAAAGCTCCCACTGAAATTCTTAAGAACCTCAGGTTCCTTCAATTTATCCAGGTCCCATCTCCTTATTTTCCTACCTTTTTGCAGTTTCTTCAGTTTCAGCCTACAGTTCATAGCCAACAAGTTATGGTCAGAGTCTATATCTGCCCCTGGGTATGTCTTACACTGTAAAACCTGGTTCCGAAATCTATGTCTTACCATTATAAAATCTATCTGGTATCTCCCAGTGTCTCCTGGTCTCTTCCACGTATACAACCTTCTTTTGTGATTCTTGAACCAGGTGTTTGTTATAACTAAATTATGTTCTGTGCAAAATTCTACCAGGCAGCTTCCTCTTTCATTCCTTTTGCCCAGACCATATTCACCTACTATCTTCCCTTCCCTTCCTTCTCCTAGTACCGAAATCCAGTCTCCCATAACAATTAAGTTTTCCTCTCCCTTAACTGTCTGAATAATTTCCTTTAGCTCCTCATATATTTCTTCGATCTCCTTATCATCGGCAGAGATAGTTGGCATATAAACCTGTACTACTGTTGTCGGTGTTGGCTTCGTATCTATCTTGACAATGATAATGCGATCACTGTGCTGCTCATAGTAGTTTACCCGCATTCCTATTTTCTTATTCATTATCAATCCTACTCCTGTGATTCCCCCAATTGATTTTGTATTTATATTTCTGTACTCACCTGACCAGAAATCCTGTTCATCCTGCCACTGAACTTCACTAATCCCCACTATATCTAACTTCAACCTATCCATTTCCCTTTTTAAATTTTCTAATTTACCTACTCGATTAAGGGGTCTAACATTCCACACTCTGACCCGTAGAATGCCAGTATTGTCTTTCCTGATGATCACATCCTCCTGAGTAGTCCGAATGGGGGACTATTTTACCTCCGGAATATGTTACCCGAGAGGATGCTATCATCATATGTTCATGCAGTAGAGCTGCATGTCCTCGGGGAAAGGTAACGGCTGTAGTTTCTCCTTGCTTTCAGCCGTTCGCAGTAGCTGTGTGGCAAAGCCAGCTCAGTCAATCCTCCAGACTGTTGCCCCTGTAACTACTGAAAAGGCTGCTGCCCCTCTTCAGGAACCACACGTTTGTCTGGTCTCTCCACAGATACCCCTCCACTGTGGTTGCACCTACGGTACGGCTATCTGTATCGTTGAGGCACGCAAGCCACCCCACCTCGGCAATGTCTGTGGTTCATGGGAGTGGTACATATGATTATCATTGCAATAATATGACAAATTCTACATCCCAGCGATACACTCCCATCATTATTTCACAGGCCTCGAAAATAAATAAATTAAATAAATCTGGACAGGCAGGGAATTATGAGGTCAGCTTAAATTGCTCCGAAAGCAATTCGCCTGCCTGACCACACTCTCGAAAATCGTCACATATCTGGAAAGACACAAAAATCTGTGATAAGGTAGAATATGGGTTTTCCTTCTATAGGCTACATTTCACTCGAAGTTATTTAAGCTTACTTTCCTACCTGAGCATATACTCATTAATGGCAACATACTGCGAAGTAAACAGCAGAATATTTGGGACAAGACAGTTTTTATTTCATACTTCGTTCTGAAATGAGACGGAAATGTAAAAACATAGAATGTTGCAGAATATACTCCTATTACATTCATAAGAAAGAGGCAGAATGGGTTCAAACTGCCGCATCGACGCAATGTTTACACCAGTATAAAATTATTTTGGCTCTCGCTAACTTGTCATGCTAATCATGCTATTGGTTGTTCTCAACGAGCTAGAATTTCAGCTCGTTGGTTGTTCTCATTTCGCACAGAGCTCTGGTAGCGTAACCGGAGAGACATCTATCGGGCAGTCGGGAAGTCTTGGGTGCCCTCCTACGCTGACTCTAGTCGTCTGTACAAAGAAACAGACATGTCATGCTACAAGACGAGTGAGCACGTATCTCCCTTCAACCGTTCTTGTCATTCTACTCAGTGGACGCCAACAGTGTTGATCAATAGATTTAAACCAGCATGGCACATCTCTGTTAATGGCACCGCTATTTCCCTCGCTCTCAAAGCACCCTCCATTTCAATTATTATTAAAAGATGCATGTGACAATGCCAATACTTCCACGTGGAATGTCACCTGTTGCATCTCAGGTTCGATAGTTTACAGTAAAACCAGTGCTGATGTTGATATCATCGACACCACATCACCCACAACCATGGCTCGGGTTCCTGCAGCTGCAATTCGGGCAACACTAGCGTTGCAACATTTCACATTGATGTTTCAGCCTTCATACGAGACGAACTCAAACTGTCGAAGCATTTATCTTTACCTCAAAACTGCAATCCTGCCTTACACGGTATTTTCTGGACGATGATGGTATCCTATTCATTTCGATCCCTCTCCTACACTTCCTCCTCCAGTTTTCCACTGACATTCCTACGGTTGTATCCTGACCTGGATGCCCTATCTAACACCCACGTGGCTTCAAGATTACATCACGTCTTTGCCTACCTGGTCCTCCACATCCTTTATCAAGGATATATCTACATCGGCCATCGGATTGACCTTGCCCACTGACGATGGTTTTGTCATCTCACCGACGACGTCCTCGTCGAGGACACAACCGCACTTGCCTTAACAGCGACCACACCCACGAACTCCACTACTTCCCCATACTCTGTACTAGGAGCAAGGAGCTCTGTGGCGTCTGCAAAAGACGCAGTTGACAGAACTATGGTGCGAGTTCTTTGACCTACAACTGCTGCTCGTCTAAGCCTTTGTTGCATTCAGTCTGTTCTTAACTATTGTTATCCATTGTTCGCTTGCAAAATTAAGTGGATTTTACACTGTTAAATACGTTATTACAGCGGCACTCAACCTGCGACTCTCAAGCCACTTGTGGCCCACCAAGCTTTTTTGAGTGGCCCGGCAAGCTAGTCGTCTAGTATTCAAAATTTTACAATAAAAATCTCTAATGACTGGTTGATAAAAATGGGCGACATACATACAGCGAAATCGACGAAGCCAGTGCCCTGAATTTAAGCAGCACATTCTACACAATGCACGTAGTTTGTTGTGAAGCAGGCCCCACTCAAGTGTTTGTGCTCCCCGTGCTGCCCCAGTGCTTTACCCCTACCAGTCCTCCCTGGGGGGCAGCTGTGGCAGCTCGGACAGCGCTCGCAATCGCTTCCTTTTCGGTGCGCTTAAGTATCTGTTCTGAATCCTATAAAGTGTGACACTGTTACTGTGTCTTGTGGGCGTGCAGCATGAGCACAAAAGGTTCGGATATAAGTGTGCCATTTTTATGCTTACTAGGAAGATTCATATTTGTTTGTAAAGTGTGTTGCGAAAGCACTGTGGTCAATATGCAACTCAACTGTAAATATCATAGCACCGCCAGTGCACTGCCAACTACGAAAATTATGTCCCGATTGCTGGCAACCTTAGTAATTCTAACAGCAAGGCAAAAATCTTATATTATGTACACCAAGGAGAAGAACATAAACAATTTTATGTAATACTCTGTCACTCAGCATTACTAGTGTAATGTACAGCAGAGGCTGATCAGCTGTGTGCACTATTATCAGAAACATAAGTAAACATTCTACCTCTCACGTTCCTTCTCAGCCAGCAACAGTGTTCACCGCACTCATATATCAATTTATGTGCCATGTAGGAAACGATATTCAAATAAGTACCAATAGTTCAGATGCCATTGTATGACCGATACAGCTATCTTACCCTCTGATCACAATGTATTTTGTACAGCTAATAAAAGTGATCAGACGCCCAGATACGGCCAGAGCAGTTCTGGTTTTTTGAGTATAGTCTCGTTGTCTTCATCGGGTTCTGCTGGGACACCTAAATGTTCCCCTTTTTTTTTTTTGACATAAAAGAAACCTCTCAGTCATATAACGTTACAAGACATTTTGAATGCGTTTTTATGACCTGTGTGATGGGACATTAATTATCGAGATCTGCAATAATACTTCCGCTGAAGTTGGTGTTGCTGTGCTGGATTTGCCTAGCCATAGCCCTGCTTTTTATGGTTGTTTTGACAGAGTGAATATTGTAGCACACAAATCACAGAACCCTTACTCACTTTGTTTATATATTGTAACCAATTACCATATCCTCAAAAGGCACTGCATTTTCAATTCAGAACTACCGAAGAAGGGACAAATTCATAATTCAGTGCCAAAACTGTGTAATGTAACTCCCCTTTAAATTAACCATGGACGAACTCACAGGGGGCTTTAATTTTTTTTCTGTTGTGATAATTGATACAACACAGAAAACTGATGTGGGCTGTCCCTTTTGGATGTGGTGCACAGATGCAAGAACTCTAGGACTATTAACTCACTGTTTGTCTTATTAACCCCTGATGCAAACAGAGGGGTGTTGTAAGTCAGTGGTATTGTAGATCCAATTTGAAAGCAGACCTTTTTCCTTTAAACTACGTTCTATGAAAAGTCTGTTCAGCCATTTAAATTTCAGCAGCCAAGTTAAGTAAGAATATTTACCACCAGTGTACTCTTGATATATGCTACTTAATGAATAACAGTTACACCAAGTTAGGTAGTACCAGGTTGTAGAATTCTAAATAGAAGCCAGCTGTCAACATCCATAGTAGAAGATTCAAAAGTTAATCGAATGTAAGCAGAAAATCTCTCAAATACTGTCAGTTAGTTACTTTTGAAACATGAGCAGGTGAGTGTCAAAATCTGTATGAAGCTACCTAACCAAGATTTTTACTAATTTTTTAATATTTGAGTGTATCTTACACAGTAGCTGTGAATATATGAATGTTTTATGTTACAGTTGCTATATTATGATATTTGGTGCCTGTTACTCATTTCAATAATGTATAACAATCACAGGGCATTGTTGCATTCTGAGTAGTGAAGAGTTATAAAATTGGTCCCACCTTTGCAAATATGGTCACCTTAACAGACAATTAATCAACATTAATTATAAATAATTATTGGTGTGACATCTTTTGAAAGAACAGACATCACACCAATATATAAGTATTATTCACATGTGACGATGGTGTTCTGGGTTTCAGACTTCATCACTAATATGATAGACTGATGACCTTGTAGTTTGGTCCCCTATAAACAACAACAACAGCTAATATGATAAAATCGTTGGAATCTTGATGGTGAACACTGACATTAAAGAGGAAGATTTATCTTTAATGTATTTGACATTTTCGAGACACAAAACAGTCTCAGAGGTTGTAAATTTCAATTTCTAATGATATTTATATCGCCTTAGCCTAAGGTTATAAGCAGGAATGTTCCATTAAATCCGTTACCGAGGTTCTATTCCTCTACATGTAGAGCCTTGGCAGTTGTGACAATATTTCATGGAATACAGAAGCTGAATTAGAGTTTTTGACATGGAGGGAAGTCGTATTTAGACTATTTCAAGGCGCCTTAATCCTAGTGGTGTGGTGGTTTTTTGGTAAGACTTCTGCCTAGTAAGCATGGAGGTCTGGGTTCGATTCCTAACTGCATCACAAATTTTAATTTTATCTTGAAAATGCAATTGTTTGGGAATGGCTGTCAAAAGGTTGCAGCAGAGTTTCAGATGCCCACTCAAACTTTTTAAGTTCTTACATATCTTTCTTTCAAATTAATTATGATTTGTCTAACAAACAAAGGCACAAATTCTAAAAAACTAAGAAAATATTAATTAACAATATGTTCAGCTATATTTAAAAAAGCAACACACTCTTCTATTAATGATTATATATTAAAATAGAGTTTGATGATAAAACTAATTGGTGTAGTTATTTCGCAGTGTTATTCTGTCCTGTGATAATTTTGTGGCCCACTTGAAGTAAAACTTTCGAGAATTTGGGCCAAGGAGGGAAAAGGTTGAGTATAGCTGTGTTATTCGATCAGTTATCCTGTTAAATACTACAAAAATCATTATTTCTGTCGCTAACGTATTTTGGTTGACACTGAACACCAAATATCTCTTTACAATCTGGATCAATGATTTCTATACCATCTGGACGTTGAACTTCAGCTGTCTGAGCGAGTAAACGTTAGCAACTGAAAAATCCCAATCCAATTTAAGACCAAAAACCATACAAAACACAGGTACAATCTCTGACATCATCTGGTAGGCGCCACTTTTAATTAAGTATATTTACGTATTTAGAAATGATGAACTAAAACTTGCCATTTGCCATTACAAAGTCCTTAAAAGTTACCACAGAAACGACTATCTTACAAATGATGATGATTTCGTGTGGCATTTACGGCTGTTAGACCCCAACAGGGGTTGTGTTCAGCCTACCTGGTGCAAGTCTTTTTACCTGATGCCACTTCATCGACTTGCGTGCCAATGATGATGAAACGATGATGAGAATGACACCACACCCAGTCACCGAGCAGAGAAAATCTCCGACCCGACCAGGAATCAAATCGAGGCCCCCTGCGCGGCAACCCACCGTGATGTGCACTAGACAACGGAGGCGGACATGTTACAAATAATTATCAGTTGTAACAAATGAACAACGTCAATCTTCAAGTATACTTATAAGAACTTCAAAACCTTCTTTTGATAATTGTATTGTGGCATAACAGATAGTATCGTAGGTTCCAAAAATGAATGAAGTGTTGTTGTCAGTTCATATCATCGCTCCATGAATTAATTTTTTTCATCTTTTTTTCGTTTTAATTGTATTTGTCGGAATATATTGAAAGTATGTTCTATAATCTGTGCTTTATTTGCATTTAAAAGTTGATAGAAAACAGGGGACAAACAGATATTTTAACAGTAATTTCCAAATATACGAATTTCTGAGTGTGTGTTAGGAGTAATGCTGTCCTAATAGTAAACCACTGGAAATGTAATAATCTTCTCCGATGAGTAATTTTGCTTAATCAAGTAGGCTATAGTGATGGGGTAAACTTCTGCATTTGAGTCATGACAGTACACATTATTCATTGCTGGGTTCATTAATAAAGAAAAACCTTGCTACCCTAATACAAGTTTGTCGGAGTAATGTGTGCATACAAATATTTTATAAGCAGCTTCTCCTCCAATTGCAAAAAAGGGACCTTAAATGAAATAATGACTGCCACAGTCCCCATCGAAATGTAACCTTGTACTGGTATCAGTAATTACAAGATGAATAACTCGTGAAGCTAATGGAACTTCATGACACTGGGAAATGCAGATATTGTAAACATGTGTGCCAAGTTTTATGTGCAGTACATCTGAAGCTTTCATGACCATTTGTTGACATGTTGCACATAGGCATCTGTCTTGGATTGTCTATCAACATTTGATGTTAGAACAGACGTTTTTCCCAGTACCAGTGGCTGACATTGGCCAAATTTCACCCTCAAAACGCAATGGAATGAGAAACTTTAAAAATGCTAGCAAATCTGAGTCTGATTTTGTGCTAGTGATTCGTCAGTTACAACATCAAACAAACATCGGCAGAAAAAATAAACGACATAAAAGCCAGCAAGCACTATGTACAACAAATATCTTCTATTAGCTACATACATGATTTTATTATCTTCATTACCAGTAATGAGTATTTATTTAAGAAATAAGTAGTTAAAATCACTTAAAGACATATACTCTCTGTGAAACAGTTATTTTACACACGGAAATTAAAGAAAATTAAGCACAACATAAATAAATTGCAAGCTATTTTGCAAGTAATAAATACAGTGATCTAAAAACCAGCAGAGTGTCAATGCAAAACAGCGAGATCGGCTGCGGTATTTACATTCCAGCCTGTCACTTTGCATTGTGTAGCCTACTCTAAGTACTTGAAGTCACAGATAGTTTTCTTGAGACCACAAAATTACAGGCACCTCCAGTTGGCATTTTTCCCCACTAACAAAGAGCCTGAAATTCATAGAGTTGAGATACTTGACCTTACACAGAGACTGGCTACTACGGCTCCACCTATGAATATTAACGAAGTTACCGAACTTGCGTATGTTATTTGATGATTTTCTTATTATAACTCAGGCGTTGTTATTTCAAAACAATGGTGCACTGAAGAATAATAAAAAACACGCCTTTCTTAGTACAAGAAATTACAATCTGCTGTCTGAAAGTGGCACATTAGCAAATAACATTTGTCTTGTATGACAGGAGAGTTTGGAGGGACAAAAGTGGAATGTATACCATAAGATATAGGATAACACATTAGATGTTGAGGTAAATTTTTTGTGTCCCAGCCTCGTCGCCGCTTTTGTTTCTCTTTTCCGTCGTAGGTGTCGGTGGCCGAGTGGAATGAGACCGACACAGGAATAAAGATAGCACGCTGGTGCAGGTACGGAGAGGCGCAGCCAGAAACTAGAAACACTAGAGTAAATTAGAACGAGATATATATTGCACAGAATTTATACAATACTTAACTTTTACATAGTACTGCAGAATGTTGATACATAGTTGAGCTACAGTCCTGCCTAGTGCCTAACTGATAGCCAAGTCTTCACTGGTGCCTATCGGATTCCGAAGTCTTTACTGGTTCCTAACTCAGTCCCAAGTGAACGATGTCGTTCAGTGGTGGCCACGAGCGGAGTTGTCGCAGAGGGCGCTCGTGGCTGTCGTCGTAAGAACGCCGCGCCATGCGTGCATGGCGGCGCGCGGCGAAAGTAGGTGGCGTGCACTTTGTACTTGTGCGACACCACACCCCTCCCCCCCAAACCGCCGCGCCGTCGTGGCGTAGGGCTGAGGGCCACGGCGACGGCACTGGGAGGAGGGCCTGGGCGGGGGCGTTACTGGTGGGACGGGCGTCATAGCTGAGGCTGGGATCGAGACGCCGTCCGCGCCCCGGTATACACCTTGCGGTCCGCTGGAAAACCTGCGAAAACCAGCGGAAGGGCGCCCGCCCCCGCCCAGAGGGAGCTGGTCATGTTTTTCTGAGGTGCGTGGCCCAAGCTGGGGGGCCCGCACGGTCCTGGAGTCCCTCTCGGTGACGCTGTCATCTGCGGCGGCGACGGAGGCGCAGGGGCCGACTGCGTAGGAGGTGCGTCGACATCCATCGGGAGCTCGTAGCCCGGGGAAGCTGGGCCCAGCGGCGAGCGATGTGGCTGTGCTCCCTGGAGGTGAACTGGGTCTGGAATCAAGAAACCGGAGACAGGATCGCGTGGCCTGTGCAAGCGCAATTGGTTTGCATGGCGCCGCAGCTCCGACCCTGTGGAAGAACGTACAACATACATATTGCGACCGAGCACGCGCTGAATGGTGCCTGGCAACCATGTCTTCTTCATACCAGCAAACACCCTGTACAGCACCGGCGTAGAAACCTGAAAACGCGTAGCGCCATATGAACCGACTCGGTGCGTGGGAGGCTGCAGCAGGTGAAGGAGAGTGCGGTGAGGGCGGCCGTGTAGCAGCTCGGCAGGAGACGGGCCGTCACGTGGGATGCATCGATACGTAGACAGGAAAATTTGAAGAGCTTGCTGCCTGGAGTGCTGACCTTACATCTTCTCCATGTGAGACTTGAATGTTCGAACGAAACGTTCTGCTTCACCATTGGACTGCGGGTGAAAAGGTGCGGTGGTGATATGCTGAATGCCATTCACACAACAAAACTGTTGAAATTCCGCACTAACAAACTGAGGTCCATTGTCACTGACGATAGTTTCAGGCAAGCCTTCGATGCAAAACACTGATGTTAAGGCACTGATTGTACTAGACGCCGTTGTTGAGTTCATGGCAATCACAAAAGGAAACTTGCTGAAAGCGTCTACAACAATTAACCATCGCGTATTCCAGAAAGGTCCGGCGAAGTCAATATGTAAACGTTGCCATGGTCCCTTGGGGCGTGGCCAGTCTGAGAAACGCTGTGGAGGAGCCGCCTGATGCTCCGCACAAACTGTACACTGTGATGTCATGCTCTCTATCTGAGCGTCCATACCAACCCAGGTACAATGACGTCTGGCCAGTTGCTTTGTCCTAACAATGCCCCAATGTCCTTGATGCAGGAGGCGTAACACTTCTCGTTGCAGGGAACGAGGAACAATCATTCTTGCTTGGTCGTTGTCGGTATGCAACAACAGTACACCCTGACTTAAAGATAATGCATGACATTGTGCAAAATAACGTCGAACCAGAGGCCGATCAATGTCTTTGGCTCTGGCAGGCCACCCTGAGCGAACAAAACGTGCTACCACACTTAGGTCTGCATCCGCAGCTGTTTCCTGTGCAACCCGACGAGAGTTCAAAGGAAAGTCTGCGACAGCGGAAGCATCTCTGGAGTCTATCTCACAACATGCCATTTCTGAAGAATCAAATGATACATCCTGGCCAACCGGAAGTCGGGAAAGTGTGTCCGCGTTGGCATGTTTAGAGGTAGGTCGGTACAAAATCTCATACTGATAATTTGACAATATCAAGGACCATCTCTGAAGCTTTTGTGCCGTTCGTGTCGGAATTGGCTTTGTGGGTGAGAACATCGACGTGAGAGGCTTGTGGTCTGTCAACAAATAGAATTTTCTGTCATAGAGATAATGATGAAACTTTGTGACGCCGTAAATGATTGCTAAGGCCTCCTTTTCTATCTGACTGTAGTTCTGTTGCGTTGGCGTCAGTAGCTTGGATGCAAAGGCAATAGGACGTTTGTGAGATCCAATACGATGTGACAAAATTGCACCCACATCGTACGACGAGGCATCAGCTGCTAACACTACAGGCTTCTGTGGGTCAAAGGGAATCTAACATGCATCACTGTGTAGTGCAGACTTTAATTTGTCAAAGGCAATCTGACAATCTTTAGACCATACAAAAGGAACATTCTTCCTACGTAAGTGATGCAGTGGAGCTGCAATCTGAGACGCATTGGGAATAAACCTGAAATAATAGTTAAGCTTTCCCATTACTGCTTGAAGTTCGTGCACATTCTTAGGAGGAGGCAAGTCTTTGATTGCTTGAAGATGTGACTGTAAGGGATGGATTCCTTGGGCATTAATCACATGGCCTAGGTACTCTATTTCAGTCTGAAAAAATGAACACTTTGCTTTATTACAACGTAGACCTGCTGCAGTCAACACTTTGAAAAGGCACTCCAGGTTTGATAAATGTTCTTCAACTGTACGTCCGGATACCACAATATCATCTAAATAGTTCGAACAACACGGTACAAGAAACTGTCAGCTGTTTCAAAAAACGGTGAAAAATAGCGGGGGCGGAAGAACTGCCAAAGGGTAGGCGTTGAAATTGAAAAAGGCCCATGTGAGTATTAATGACGAAAAACTTTTTTGACTCGTCATCAAGTGGAATCTGTAAGTATGCCTCTGCTAAATCAATCTTGGAAAAGAAGCGAGACTGTCCTAATTTGTCCATCAGTTCCTCAGGTCTGGGCAGGGGATAAGTGTCTACAATTGTTTGACCGTTCACTGTTGATTTGAAGTCCGCACAAATACGAAGTTTTCCTGACGGCTTGGGTATAATTACTAAAGGCGAGGCCAACTGACTCGCAGAAACAGGAGAAATCACCCCCCTGTCTTGCCAACGTTTAAGTTCTTTGGCAACTGTATCACGCAAGGCGATAGGCACTGGTCTAGCTTTACGAAATTTTGGAACTGCAGATTCTTTTAAAGTTACATGTGCCACGAAGTCTTTTGCACAACCTAGTTCCAGCAAAAACAAGTCACTATTTGTCACACAATGCATTGATTTTATCCTGAGGCACTATTGACGAAATTTGAAGCACATCTCTTTGAATTGATAAACCAAACAAGTTAAAAGCATCTAGTCCAAAAATGTTCTGTGTCGATTTGGCCTGAAGAACTACAAAAGCAACTGTTTTTGTTACACCTTGAAAAGAGGCGGGCAGGCTACACGTTCCTAGCACGGGAATATTTTGACCTGTATAAGCTGTTAACACTTGCTGTGACGGCGACAATTTTGGCGAACCCAGAAGTTCATAAGTATCTTTATTTATTAATGTGACAGCGAAACCAGTATCAAGCTGAAATTGCACCGTCTTATTTTCTATGAAGAGAGTCACAAACAGTTTTTGCTTGCGGCGCTCGACAGGTGCGCGAATGTGGGCAACGTCTGCTACGGTTTGTTTACTGCGCTTGCGCGGGCCGCGTAGTGAAGGAAGCGGCGCAGACTCGGCACGCAGCGGATTAACAACACTGTCACTAGATGGCACTACCGCCGGATCGGCGTCCGCGCAAGCATGCGAAGCTACTCCAGATTTACTAACTACTGCACTACACTTTTGAGTAGCTACTTGATGTCTACTGTCACTAGCTACCCAGTACTGGGCACTATTACAAGGAGCAGTTGCAGAAGGCACTAGGTTCACTACAGGATTGCACTGTACATTGTCACTTTGCTTGTCCCGAACCGTTTTCCTTTGCACTGATTTACGCGCTCGACGACGCTTGCTACGTGGCTCACTATTTAGTTTTGCAGTAGGCGCAGAAGAACTCATCGTTCTAACTACGTTGCTAGTGCGGTATTTGTTTCGTGTTTTGCAGTTATTATTTCTTACGCTTGTGTGCTATCGTCTTCGGCTGTCGGCTGTCGTCTGCCGCCGAGACGTACCGCTGTCGCCGTTAAGTGCCGCTGTCGCCGACTGCCGATCAGGGCCTCACCGCCCGGTCGCTCCGGACTGCAGTATTCGTCGTGTCGCCGCACCGTCGGCGTCCGTCGCCTCCGGTGTTTTCGCCGCCACCCGGAAGGTGCTCCTCCGGCCCACGCCGGGTTCGCCGCCGCCCAGCGCGCTCTGCCCAGCCGCCAGCCCGTCGGAGCGCGTTCCACCGCCGCCGCCGCGCCGCTCCCGCCCCCACCTGGGCCGCCGGGAGGGACGTCCGCCGCCGCCGCCGCTGATCCCGGAGCAGTGTTCTACAGCTAAGGTGACTGTACGACTCTACCATGTCGACCCTGCCCCCTACTACTGTATCCTCGACCATCATTTTTACTTCGCCCTCCCATGCCCCCACCACCATTTCCTGGAGCACATCCTCCCCTCTTCTTCCTGCCACAATTCCCTCCCTCCTCACCCTCACTACTCCCTCCACCGTCGCCTTCTCCTCTGCCCCCACACAAGCTGCTGCCCTCGTCCCACACTCTCCTGCCCCTTCCTCCATTCCCCCGCTCGATTCCTTCCCTCCCCTCCTTGACTCCCGCGGTGACCGTGCCGCGGTTCGCACCCGGCAGACCGCAGTCGACTCCTGCCCTCTCCCACCCGACGACGCAGCCGCAGGGCCGGCTCCGCGCCACCTTCCAGTCTCCCCTGTCCCCACTCCTGCCTCCCAAGCCCTCCTAAAACCAAAGAAGACAAAACGAGCATCCACAGATGCCACCTCCTCGGTGACGAAAAAGCCCGCCGACCCTCTCGCCACTGGCCCACCGGTCCCAATGGAAGCCGCCCCTCTCCCCCCTACCCAGCCTGCACCACCTCCCCCGCCACCCCTCCTCCCCTCTCAACCATCTGCTCTCCACACTTTCGTCCTCAATAACCCTGACCCCCAACTCCTAGACTGCCGTGCCCTCACTCTCCTCTTTCGGCATTATGCCCCTTCTGCCCCCATCTCCCAAATCTTCCCACGGAGGGACTCTGTCCTCCTCAAATCACCTGACCCCGACCTCCACACACAGCTCCTCCACAAGATCCCCCGCGTCCACTTTCGACCCCGTGCCACCCTTGTCCCCCTCCCACCTCCAGCCTCCAATCGCCAATCCCCTCCTCCTCGTCGTCCTCCCACGCTCACTGCTGTGATCACCAAATTGAACCCGGGGATCACAGAGGAAGAGGTGCTGGAGGAACTCCGGCGGGATCCCCGCCTATCCATCCGCTCAGCTCATCGAATTAACAATGCGACAGGCCCCACCTACCTTATGCGCGTCTTCACAGAAGACGCGCCATCCATCAACCACCTCCTCTGCAATGGGGCCCTCATTTATAACCGACTGCACCAGGTGGAACCTTCCCGAGCACCTCCCCAGTCATACCACTGCTCCCGTTGCCTCACATATAATGATCACCTGACCGAAAATTGCCGTCTCCCTCCTGTATGCCCTCACTGCAAAGGCCAACACTTCCAAACCTCCTGCCCTAACCTCGCCGCCACCCCCTCCTGTAACACCTGCGGTGGGGCACACCCCACCTACTCTTACAAATGTAAGTCCCGCCCCCCTCCCACCAAAGAAGAACTCACCGTCCCTGTCCGTCCCACTGATCCCCCATTCCCCGCTAATAACTCCTTATGCCCTCCCCCCACAGCAGAGGACATCATCCGGTTCCTGACTATTGTCCTCCAAAATATCCACCCTTTCCAGCGCCCTCACACCCTCCACCAAGTCTCCCTGGCCGCTCGCTCCCTCTTCAACCTTGATTTTAAGGCTACAACCTCCCAAAATCACATCCACTTCACCTTCTCCCGAACCGACCGTCCTCACACCCTAGTTTAGTCCCCACACCCGCTCCCTTTTCCTCTCCCTCTCCCCACCTTTCAACCTCATTATGGCGTAGCAACAATTTAACATCCTGTACTCCAATATTCGCTCCCTTCCCACCAATAAGCTCCTCCTGATGAACACCTTAAACCAACACCGCGTGGATGCCTTTCTCCTCAACGAAACCTTCCTCCTCCCTCACATACATGTCAGTACCACACCCTATATCCTACACCGTCACGACTCTCCCCATCCCCCTGCACGAGGTGGAGTGGCTTTCGGCCATCTCCGACACCACCCAGTTCGGCCACATCCCCTCCTCAACATCCCTTATGAACATCTCATCCACACCCTCTTCCTCCCTTCCCTCACTGTCACCTGTGCTACTATTTATATCCGCTCCCATGTTCCCATCCCTTATGACTTCCTTGCTCACATTGATAGCACCTTCACAACCTATGTGTTTGCTGCTGACCTCAATATCCACTCCCGCTCTCCTGCCGAACTCCGTCGGTGGCATCAGTTCATTCCTACCATCAATGGCGACATTGTCCCACTCCCACGCCACACCCGACCCTGTAGCAACACCACCCCTGATGTTGTCATTGTCTCTCCCAATCTCCTTGGGTGCATCACCGTCGACGTTCTTGACCCCATAGGCAGTGATCACGACCCTGTTCTCCTTACCCTCACACACAATGTCCATCGCCCACAGAATCCTCGCCCACCTCCACCTCCTAAACTCGTCCATGACTACTCCCGAGCAGACTGGGATGCCTTTCGCCTCTCCATCACCCATCAGGTCGAAAGCCACCATCTCCCCCTACACTCTCCTGATGATATCGACCAAGCTGCCTCCTTCCTTCAGCAGACCTTGTCTGATGCTATCCATTCGCACATCCCTACCAAAGCTGTCCAGCCGCACCGTCCCACACTCCCTCCACAGGCTGTCCTTCTTCTGTGGGAATCCCGCCGCCTGTACCGCTCCTTCCTGCGAACCCGTGACCGGGATACACTCCTCCGCCACCGGCAACTCCAGCGACATGTGCGCAGCCTCCTGACTGCCAAAAAACGCCGGGACTGGCATCAGACAGTGACACGGCTTAATGCCCACCTCCCAATCAACTCGTCTCGGTATTGGAACGCCTTCCACCGCCTCACTGGATCGAAACCTATGCCCACATACCCTCTCCTCCACCTTGACCAGCCCCTTCCTGATAATGCCAGTAAGGCTAACCATTTTGCCTTTTTCCTCTCTGATGTATTCTTCATCCCTGAAAATCCTAACTTTGATTATTCCTTGTTTCCAGATGTCCATGAAAAAACCGATGTCTCCATCCCACCCCTGGCTCCTGGCTTCCATTACCTGGACCACATCCCCCCATCGGACATTAACACCCCCATCACTGCACACGACATACAATTGATACTGCGCACCAAACGCAACACAGCTCCCGGCCACGATCGCATCACATACCGCCACCTCAAAGAATGTCCCCTCCCTTTCCTCACCACTCTTGCTTCCCTCTATACCACCATCCTCTACACTGGCTGCTACCCCCACCTGTGGAAAATCTCCCGAGTCCTCATGCTCCTAAAACCCAACAAACCCCCCTCTGATGCCTCCTCCTACCGCCCGATTTGCCTCACCCCAGTGTTCAGCAAGGTCTTTGAATCCATTCTGTCCCGTCGCATCCATCACCACCTCCACCTCCACCGCCTTCTCCCAGACACCAAATGTGGCTTTCGTCCTTCCTTCTCCACTGACGACCAACTCCTTCGATTTACGCAACTCCTTTCCCTCCAGCTAAATTCCTGTCGTGCCGCCATCTTTGTGTCCTTAGACCTCGAACGGGCCTACGATCGGGTCTGGCACTCTGGCCTGCTCTTCAAACTCCAAACCTATGCTCTTCCCATCAACCTCGTCCGGGTCATTGCCTCCTTCCTCTCCGACCGCCCCACCTATGTTACCGTCCACAACACCGACTCCCGTCTTTTTTATCCCTCTGCTGGTGTGCCCCAAGGCTCTGTCCTTTCTCCCCTCCTGTACCTCCTGTATACCTCGGATATGCCTAAGCCTGCCCCTCCCGTACACCTTTTCCAATATGCTGATGACACCGCTTTCCTTGCCTTAGCTCCCACCCTTGCCCGTTCCAACCGCCTGCTCCAAGAACACCTTGACCTCTTTGCCGCTTGGTGCAACCAGTGGCTCCTGTCTATAAATCCTACCAAAACCCAGGCGATGATCGTAGGTCGTACAACCCCTTCCTTCCGTCCCCGAGATTTTTATCTGACCCTCCATAACCGTCCTATTCGTCTCACCCCAACCCTAAAGTACCTGGGCCTCACTATTGATCGCACCCTCTCCTGGACTCCCCATCTACGTGCTATCCAAGAAAAAGCCCGCTCCCGCCTCCGCCTCCTCAAACTCCTTGTTGGCCGAACATGGGGCCTCAACCCTTCTACCATCCTCTATACCTACAAATCCCTCATCCGCCCAGTCCTCTGTGTCGCCCATCCCACCTGGATCTCCGCTCCCCCATCCTTCTACAAATCTCTGGAGATACTGGAACGCCATGCCCTCCGCCTCGCCTTCCGTATCCCACTTTATCCCCCTTCCCCCACGCGGATCCTCTATGATCTCATTACTTTCCCCAGACTCGTTCTCTTTATTGAAAATCTCCGCCTCCGTTACATATCCCGCAAATCAGATCCGCCTAATCCTCTAGTCCAGCCCCTCCTCTCTGCACCAGGTACATTGCCGCGCCTCCACCACTGTATTCCCCCTGCTATCCACTTGTCCACCCTCCGGATCCTTTCCCGTGGCAACTTCCATACCCTCCCCCTCCCGGATGATGCCCTCTGACCTGACATCTACCCTTCATACCAGCTTTGATCCTTCTCCTTGCTCCCTCTCCCCCTTCTCTCCCTGATGGCCCCAACTATCCCTCCCTTCCTGTCCCTTCTCCCCTCCTCCGTCCCTCCGGATCCTCCTCTTACCGCCCTCCCCTATCCTTCTTCCCCGTGGCTTCCTGGGACATCACCCCCCCCCGCCCCTTCCCAACCGGCTCTGTGGCTCCTCCCCACCCTCTCCCTATCCTTTCATCCCTTTTCCCCCCACACCCCATCTTAAATGCTCTCAGTGCCCCACCTCCTTTGTGCTTCGACAAGTGTGGTGTGTTTTAGTTACATTGTTTTATTTTACAACAGTGGACGGCCAACCCGCAGCCGACACCGTCAGTTTTAACTTGTGTATCTCTCCGAGTGTGTGTTGTGTTTTTTTGTTTTAACTCCAAATAGCGGACGGTCTCACCATGGCCGCCGCCCTATGCTCATTTTAATTGTGTGTGTGCCACTGACATTCGAGCAACTGTTTTTATTCACCACTTTCGTCGTTCCAAGTGTTTTATGTCACCACTGTTTTCCTCCATTTTATGTACTTTGTTTTATCTCCATTTTAAATCTCCGTTTTATGTCTGTATTATCTCCAAAATTTTATCTCCTTTGTGTTTTTTATGTTCTCCGCTGTCATTTTTTATTTCTGTAGGCCGAAGAGCGCCAGTGAGCGCTGCCGGCCCGCCCCTTTTTTAGGGGAATAGAAATCACAATAAAGAAAAAAAAAGCAGAAGAACTTACTTGCATATGAGATTCAACTAAAGCACTGTTCAATTCCACAGCGTCTATAACATTTACTGCATGCACTGTTCTCACACTTTGCGAAGCACTATTCCTAACGGCACCGTTCTTTGAATTTTTGTTTTGCATACACACAGACTGTACATGTCCTGTTTTGCCACATTGATAACAGGTTGCGTTGCGACTAGGGCACTGTGCACGTTTGTGGCGTGATACACACTGGGGGCAAGACTTACGAACATTTTTCTGAAATGAGCGTTGGCGCCCGTTATTCAAATCACTGTTTCTAACACGACGGGGCGACCTTTGTGTCGCACTTTTACACTGGCTACTGTACACTGTCTGTTCAGCACGGGCTGTACTATTGTAAGAATCACTAGTGCTACACTGAGAACTACGGCTAGGAAAGCGACCTTTGCGGCGCACTGAATTAACACTGTGGCTTTGCATTTCTACATCTGCTAAGTCAAAAGTATCATGCACATCTATAAGCTGCAGTACACTGTCTAATGAAGGGTCTGACTGTTTTAGAATTGCTGCCCTAATTCTGGGGTCCTGAATGTTCTGCGTAATCGCATCCCTCAACATCACATCACTATACGAAAGTCCACAAGAGCAAGTAAATTTACATTTGCGGGTTAAGCCCTTCAATTCCGTAATCCACTCTTGGTGTGACTGTTCTGGTAATTTTTTAAGTCTGAAAAATCGGTACCGTGCCGCAGCTACGAGAACTTTTCTCTCATAATGAGCATTCAGTGCATCTACAATTTGTTCAAAGTCTACATCACGAGGAGATGTGTTGGGGAATAGTTTCTGCAGTAATACGAAGGTTTTGGGGCCCACCATGGACAATAAAAGATGCTTAACAGTCTGGCCTGTAAGTTGATGAGCCGCGACGAGTTCTTGAAACTGTGCGAAATAGTCGCTCCATTCTTCCTCACGTTCGTTGTACTGGCGAAACGTAGGAAGCGTTGCGGCGGCAGGTGTGGGCTGCTGATGCGACGGCTGTTGTTGAGTTCTCGTCAACTGCGCCACTGCCTGGAGAAGTTGTGTTATTTGCGCCGTCTGTAACTGAATAATTTCCATTAAGTTTGGGTTCGGGGTAGTGGCCATACTGACCGATTAGGCGCCGCGCATACAAGTAACTTATAACAAAACACAATTGCAATATGAAAGACGACGCTCTGCAACAAAAAAGTCCACAAACACGTAACTGAAAATGTTCCCCCAAAAATCTTATAATAAGGGTGGGTGGGCGGGAGCAATTTCTGCGTGCTCCGACTGCTGCTGTCTGGCTGCTGCAAGCGGGCTGGTCCAAGGTTCTATCGCTCCTCGTCGCCACTTTTGTATCCCATCCTCGTCGCCACTTTTGTGTCCCAGCCTCGTCGCCGCTTTTGTTTCTCTTTTCCGTCGTAGGTGTCGGTGGCCGAGTGGAATGAGACCGACACAGGAATAAAGATAGCACGCTGGTGCAGGTACGGAGAGGCGCAGCCAGAAACTAGAAACACTAGAGTAAATTAGAACGAGATATATATTGCACAGAATTTATACAATACTTAACTTTTACATAGTACTGCAGAATGTTGATACATAGTTGAGCTACAGTCCTGCCTAGTGCCTAACTGATAGCCAAGTCTTCACTGGTGCCTATCGGATTCCGAAGTCTTTACTGGTTCCTAACTCAGTCCCAAGTGAACGATGTCGTTCAGTGGTGGCCACGAGCGGAGTTGTCGCAGAGGGCGCTCGTGGCTGTCGTCGTAAGAACGCCGCGCCGTGCGTGCATGGCGGTGTGCGGCGAAAGTAGGTGGCGTGCACTTTGTACTTGTGCGACACCACAAAATTTGCATGGGCGGTGGTTCACGACCCATCACATACAATTTTTTTCTCTGTTTAATGTACATTCCAACAAATTGCAAACATTTTCTACTGACGAATGTGCACATAAAGTGGGGAGATATTGTAACAATGACTGTTGAAAAGGAGTGATGATACTAATAGGCCTTACTTCGTATGTAGATTAAGTACTAGAGTTCTGCGGGATTATTATTCTGTTGTAACTGTAGTTATAAAAGGAAACACTGTTAATTTTAGAGCAGAATGAAGTGACATGAACACAGTCATACTTAAATTAGAGAAAAGGTAAATCTTCATTAAAAACGTCTAAAGAAACAATGCCAAAGAAAAAAAGAGAAAGAAAGAACCAAGGCAATTTGTTGAAATCTATATACTTCAGTATCATTAAGAAACAGTTGCCACAGAAATATAGTACTTAATATTTATATGAAAATACTAGTACCACAAAGTTGTTTATAATATTCATGATCACAGTATCTCCTCAGTTTATTTGCCTGTGCATGTTTACGAAATAGAACAAACATACATTTAAGAGGAAGAGCTGTTACATGTGCACAACTCTCGTTATCACATAACATAGCTTTATATAAAAAATAAGAATGCCCCAAAACCATTTAGGATCCAAACTGAAAACAAGAAAAATTGTTGGTGGTGGATCGTGAACCACTACCCACGTGTATTTACTTCAAAATCTAACGCATTATCCACTGCAATATAGTGGACATCTTACCATTGCAGTCACAGACTCCCTTGTCATTAAAGGTAAATGTTATTTGGTAATGTGCTACTTTTGGACACCAGATTATAATTAATTTTATTAAAGGTAAATTTTATTTGCTTATGTGCTACTTTCAAACACCACATTATAATTAAATCTATGAAAATAATTATTCAGTGCACTATTGCTTTGAAATATCAATGCCTGAGTTATAATAATGAAATCATGAAATACACCAAGCAAGATAGCATATGCCAGGATAAGTTTCCACCTGATCTTGAGTCGTCAGCTTCGTAGCAGTCTGGTATCCTTCGTTAACATTTGGAGGTGCAGTCCTAGTAGCCAGTCTGTGTTTAAGGTCATCCATTGTGATAGGTCAGCCATATCTGAAACAAATTGAACTGGCATCCACAATATTATTTGGGGTATTGCCTAACAGCTGGTATACCACACCCAAAAGAGAATTATACCTAATTACACAGTTCCACATTTTAAATAAAGAATATGGATGTACATCGGGATCTTTCCGTTTGTCCAGACTTTACCAAAGCTGCAAATTGATGAGCTTGCTGCTGTATTTACCAAAAATGTGATAATGAAATCTCTCGAACCTGTGAGTAATACAGTACCACTTCGAACGATGATGGTTTGTTGAGGTTTGCAACAACAACAAACGTGCACTTTGAAAATATTTGTATTGACTATAATACAAGTACGTGGTCTAAACTTGCTGTGAAACTTACACTGTGTACAGTAATTGTTATGACAAATGAGGAACAACTTTTCAAAACGCATTATGTGCACTGGTTGACAAAATTGAGTTTGATATGGAATCCGGTATTTTATTACCCGCTCCACAGATTGTGTCAAAACGCATTTTAACACCTTCAAAAAGAGCGCTGAAAAGTAGCAGATGCAACAAACAGCATTTCGTCTTCTAGGACGATTGAATCAAACTGCATTAAGTCCAACAGTTGCATTTATTTTGTTTTATTATGCTATGTTGGCTGCAATGTAAGGCCCGTGGACTAAAGCGAAACCATTTAACTGACAAACAATGATCAGTTAATATTCGTTTTCAGTATTACAGCATTGTAGTGTATAAACGTTTATCATTCTGTCTGTTAGGAAGTCAGGCGTGAAATCATTGTTGTGTTAAGATGGAGAGTTTCATAGCGAGTGAATGTGTGATTGTTGGAGAGGAAATGACACGTGGAACGAGAAAACGAATGAAGAAAAAATCAAATAGGGCAGATTGTGCAACAGAACCCAACCAAATGCACTTTGTCCATCACTAAGGTGTTCTTAGCTTGAAAGTATAAAAAGCAATTTCCTTGTATTAAACACATTTGGATCAAAAGTCCTACCTGAGTATCTGGTGTAAAATTCGGAACAATTAATCGAATGTTTTTGCGGTATATGTTTTTCGCTTCTCCTGAAAAATTTACTTTTTGGGACAAAATGCATTTTGAAAAGTAGCTCCTCAAATAATCATGAACATGGATTTCCATCTGTTGTTAATGTGTTGCAACAACTGCTTTCATAAAGGCTAGTACACATTTTTCTGGTGTTTATTAAGTGTATTGACTCCACATAATTGTAAAATTGCTGACCAAGCGTTTGGCTGTGAAGTTTGGTGGACAAAATTTGGTACATAGACATTTAACAAATGAAAAAATTCTGGCTGTTACTGTTGCTTCCATGCTTTGCACTGATTATATGTCAAGAACGTGTAGCATACAAAAGACTTTTTTTATTGTATTATTCAACAGATGTGATGCTCTTTCATCAACTGCTGAAGAAGAGACATCTCAAAAACACACAGACACTAGGCAGAAAACTGAGCATTATTTAAATGGTGTGTACTTCAAGGGAATTGCAGGACAGGTCACCTAAAGCATCACTCTTGGGGCACATAAGTGCCATTAGTCAGGATTTGTTTTTTATTTATACACATACTGATATCCAATAAGGCAAAATAGTTGGCCTTCTTGCATCAAATATTTGTCGTTTTATCATTTCGATTTGTGCATTTATATGCTGAACACACTTTAGCCATATTCCAGAAGCAAAAATTATATGGAAAATATACACTAAATACATTATACACTACATACAGTACTTCATGTGCAGCAACAACATATCATAGACTCCTCTTAGGTGTAGTGACCCATAGTCGAGCATAAAGATTCACGAAACTCCAAGTGAATTTCTGCAACCTCACGATTGCATCGCTGCCAAGTGGCTCGGTAGTAAAAACACACTGCAAAACGATTGAGTAATGAATGTGTACTGTATCTGTTGTGAAGCAGGATATTCAAAATACCTTCATACTTATGAGCTTTTGCAGCGCTATAAATTGTAGCAACTACCAAAAATATAGTTCAGAAAACACTCATTTACAAAGGGTGCTCAAAAGTAACAGAATAATGTATGAATTACAAGTGTTTGTATATGGTGGTTGGTATTACTTTTAGGCATAGAAGAAAATCTTTAACAATTCATTCACGTCCAATATTCTGCTCTTAATTAGAATCGGAAATACTTTACCTCTATTTCATATTACTGCTGTATAAAAGTAATGTGTGAATGCTTCCAGTAGCAGTTAATCAACTATTTCAGAAGAGGCTGCTTAGGTTCCTACCTCAGTTTTACAAAAATGATAGACCTGTATCACAGAATAGGGAGCATACAGAACGGAAAGCTGGAGGCGCTGCCTTTGATCTGCATGTTACCAAGCGTTGCGCTCGACGCCATATTGAAAAGCAGTAAACACAGAACTATAGCCACTTACTGCTTTGGGTGGAAATCGTCTTTTTATGAACTTCAGCTAACCTCACCGACTTTTAAGAAAGGAAACGGCTTTTCCTTAGGCTCTCCTCTATTTTGCGCCCTGTTCTTGCACCTAATTGTAATCCAACGAAAAAAGAGTAGGCCTAAATTACAATACAACTACGAAAATGTACGATGGAATCAATTATCGTTTATTTGGTGCTTATCTCCAGAAAAGTCACAACTCACGCGAAGTTATGTTTGGGAAATTAGTTATAAACAAGAAAGTGACTTTACAACTGCCAGGTTTTATTTGACACTAATAAATTTGCACAAAATATTGAGTCAGACTACACAGAAGTAATGACGCATGGGCATATATAAAACTGTTAAATTACACATATATGAAGCACAGGTAGTGTAAACATAAAACTACATAACAAACTTACTCTGTACTTGTCATGTTGTGGCACACATTGTTTCAGTTATAGCAACGGAAAAAGTGTTCATAATTTTCTTCTTAGTCTTCCTTGTCAACTTGCATTCACTAGAACATTGCACACCATTTGTACCTCACAGATTGGTCACTTGTATCACTTTGAATTTTTTTTTCAATTTTGGTTTTATATTTCAAGTCTCTGTTTGTGAACTTCAAGAAATAGAAAATTCTCACTCTGACAAAAAGTTTTACTAAATATTGGAGAATATATTTTAAGTAAATCAGCTGTCCTTGAATTCACAGTCCGTTTCCTAGCATTGGAAATAAATATTGCCTTTAAAACATACCTATATGTTATATTTTACTCATGGTAGTGATGTAGTTGTGTTTCAATGTTGAAAAAGTTGTATTCGCTTTAGGAGGATAATTAATTTACTGATCGGAGAAGGGCATACAGAAAAATCTGTCAACCATAATGCAGGAACAGCATAAAATAATTATTCCCCTTAATCTATTTCTTTGAGTATCCGAAGAGCATTCGTTGCCCACATCAGCACACTACGCCTCCATTGCCGTAAGTAAAATTTTATCTGCCTCAGCAGCTTAGAACAAGGAGAGGAGGCAGGATCAGTGTCATCAATTTCACTGGTTCAGTTTTACTTACGGCAGTGGAGAAGTAATATTTTAATGTTGGGAAAATAATGTTCGTTTTAAGAGGACTATTATATTACCGACCAGAGAAATGTAGATACAAGTAACTGCCAACCATAGAGCAAGCACAGCAAGATTATTAGCCTTATTCCATTTGTTTGAATATCGAAACAAGGGGAGGTCGGCAATCTGGACCCACCGATTTCGCCCAAGTTAGTATGTAGTAGGAGGTCGGTTTCCACATAACGTGCCTGAAATATTTCTCCTGAGTGGGCCTTAGGAAAGGAGGAAAAGCTCTCGAAAGTTTTTCCGATAGCACTGTACATGTTATTCAGCGCTCTGTTCATGAATAAACGGCGTAGCGTAATGGAAAAAAATTAAAAAAGAAAATAGGGAGCTCCTGGGATTGATCCCAGGGCGCCTGTTTCGTAAGTAATTCGGTTGACCATTATGCTACGCCGTTAGTGACGAACAGATAGCTAAATAAGATGTACAATACTATTGGAAAAACTTTAGAGAGCATTTTCTCCTTTCCTAAGGCACACTCAGGCGAAATATTTCAGGCACGTTATAGGGAGACCAACCTCCTCCCACACACGCAGTTTGGGCGAAATCGGCGGGTCCAGATTGCCGACCTCCCCTTGTAAGAGGATCAACGGTCGTTAACATTAGCATGCTACGCTTCCGTTGCTGTTAGTAAAATTTTACCGTTTGCTTCAAATTATGTGAAGGTGAGCAGGTAGATGCTCCTTAAAAATTCCTGAAATATCTCGCCTATGTGGACAACCGGAAAAGGGAACACACGCGCAAAATGTTGAAGTCCCGCTACTTACGCACTATTCTTTCATTTTATATTATTCTCTGTGACATTAAACTTATAATTACAAAATATAAATGTACTTCAATATATCGATGCTGTTGAACTGCTACAGCAACAGCAACACCGAGAGTTATCGTCAAGAGAAGAAGCAAGGCTACTTAATAATTATGCACACATTGCTCTCATTCTAAACTGACAACATTTAACTTTTACCACACATATAGTGACGTTCACTAACCCTTCAACATCTTTTGGGAAGGTGAAGATGCTTATATCCTTATTTGTATGAGAATTATTGCGGCAATTTGGTGCTGAAAACCATCAGCTGCGTTTACTTTAATTGCTGCTCGTAATTCGTAATTAAAACGGAACAGCTCCACCTACTGACACACAGTTCTTTCTTTTCATTGCACCAAATACTAGTTTACTTTTATGCGATTCAGGCAGCTAAAATACACAATTAACAAACAAAGACGGCGCATTACCACACCACAGAGTAGGGAGTGACAACGCGTTTACTGCTTTTCAAGATGGCCGATTCCGTGCATGCGCACTAAATTTTGGACGACAGACTTCAGCAGGAGTTTCCTTTCTGTATACTCCTTATTCTGTGCCTGTATACTAACATATTTAGCGGTTACCTAATAGTTTGATAAAATGAATACATAGCTACAAATAAATAATATGCCCATATATAAACTGTTAATGTTAGCATGTCACATTCTTGAAGATATTGTTTGATACCGCCAAGTAGCTAAAAAATTATGATAGGTACACAAAAGGCACAGAAGCAAGGACAAGGTGAGAAGATGGTTTATATGACAATGTAGAATCTAGTTCCCTACAATGGAAAAATCTTGCGTACTTTTGAAAATATTACAACGTCCAAAATCCACTAAAACAAAACTTAAGCAACATGACAGTACGTACCGAGCATGCAAACATAATCATAATCAGTTCCTTTTATATACTTCAGCACATCAGGTTGCAATTTATTTCTGCTTTCAAACAGTTTTGGACGATATTAATATCACTTGGTTATTGTGAACTGTTTGAATTACACTGCACTGATAATTCGTTATTATAGACTGCCATTAAGAGAAGCAGTGATATTACTTTAATGATGTTTTCATAGCCAGCCGCGGTGGCCGAGGAGACTGAGGCGCTCCAGTCACGGTCTGCACAGCCACTACGGTCGGGGGTTCGAATCCCCCCTCGGGCATGGATATTTGTGCCGTCTTTAGTCTTAGTTAGTTGATAAGTAGTTTGTAAGTTTAGGGACTGATGACCCCATAGTTAAGTCCCATAGACTATACAAACATTTGAACATTTTTTTTATGTTTTCATATTTGTATTAGAAAGTTCACAACAACATTCAGTGACTAGGAAATATGAAAGTAACAACATTAAAAACGGCAACTTTCGCAGTTTGTATCATGTCAGTTCCACTGTTATTCCCTACTGACTGCTCAGAATGCTAGTATCGCTTCAGCTGCAATTTTTTCCTAGAGAGTTTTGCGACTGTCTGTCATAGACTGTGACTGACCACCGTCAATATGGCGGACGAGTTTACATCAAGCCCCCACAATTCCGTAAGCGGACGATTGCAAACAATGGGCAAATTGATAAGTGCCCGACTGCCATTCTGGTGGCAAATTTTAGCGCGAACATTAAATGTGCATAAGACTTTTTTGATTAGAGAGAGTATTCACATGAGTTAAGTCCCGAAAACTGTGTATAATTGAAGTGTTTAACCACAAAACAGCTTCAGATTCCTTGAAAATACAGCAACATCGTTTGTGTGTAAATGTATTATACATATGGTGTAGAAATTGGCCAACAGCGTTTCCTCTTCCTAACATTACCGAACTATGACATATAGTTTTTTTAGCATTCTAAGTGCAGCATATTAACGGAATTTATCGTCAGAAAAGATTTTTTGGTACTTTCTCAGTATATTCTACGATGGTGAAACTTTTGCACAAACATAAATTTCGGAAGAATTTCACACTTTATTTCTTTGCTTTAGTGCAGTATTCTCCAATATTTAGATATTTCATAGCATCAAAAAATGAAACAGGGTTGCCTAAAACAGCTAATGTTAATATCGATTGTGAAAGTGAAATATGCCATCAGCTCCATAACTGTAAAATAGCTTCTTCCCTTGTGAATACGGCAACCAGCCACTACCAAATTCTTTTAAGAACTCAATGCATGCAATAACTTCTTCTTAACTAAGTGCTTGTAACATTAGCATTAGGGTATCTAGCAAGAATATTAGCATTTTAATGGCGTAAGCCAAATACATTACAGTAGCATGAATTGTTCAAAAGTCAACAACTATTATCACAGGGTTCAACTTCACAAAGTGCATCCAGTGTGGCTATGTGTCATTCAAATATGGAACTATACATAGTTCTGCAGACCCCTTTCAGTTATTATACCTATATGTAAAGTAGATGACCTTTAAATTTTGTGTTACAAGTTACTAATATTAATTTCATAAACAAAAATTCGAACTGCAGTGAGGCAACTAATCTCCTGACCCCAATAGTTATTTTACACAATCATAAAATGAAACTTTTTGACCTTCCTGTCCCCCAATACTGCTTAAAGTAGCTCCTTTTCAAGAGGTATCACTACTATACAAGCTTGTTATTTATTTCATCCAATCATATATTGTCTTGACTAACAGACTGTTAAGCAAGAGTAACTATCTCTGAACGCAAGTAATAGGCCAGTGATCTCTATACAAACTGGATGTATCACTCTGGGCTCTGAGCCTATAACTGCAGCATGCCTGCACATTCATATGTTTTGCACGCGATTTAGCATCGTCCGCCATGTTTAAACTTGGCAAACGAGTTTCTATCAGTTACATGACAAAAAAATTGCTTGCTTACCTCTTCATTTGGAATTTAATTCAATATTCGATGTAGTAGGCTGATATGGCAGTGGAATCGAAACATATTACTTTCTTTTTTTCTTGTAATACTTCACATCAGCCATGTTTGAATTTGGCAAGAAACTAAATATGAATAGCTATGGCTGGCACGTTAAGACAGCTGAAGTTCAACATCCAGATAGTATAGAGATCATTGTAATAGGCATACTTGTATTCCTGAGAAATATAAATTGGAAGACAATATTCGATCTTCTTATTACTTTCTTAAATTGATTTATGCAGTTAAATGCTGAGCAACTTTCACCATCATGCTTCATGTACACTACAATAGTCAAACAATACAGAAGTGACTATTAATTGGGTCTATACCGCAGTAGCTACAACACTCGTATTTATCTGACGCTTGCCACTACCATGGCGGCCGGGCGAAGGTTCAAATTATCCCACGGCAGCAGCGACATTACAGTAGGGAATGAAGTTATTTTTATGAGGTCTTTGGTTTAGATAGGTTGCAGCAAAGAGCGCTGTTTGGCTGTAACTTGGGTGTTAGTCACTCTATGAAATTTAAGCTCTTTGGCTGCTAAATTCATGAAGTATTGCCAATCAGTAGAGGAGGAATGCTTATTTCCTCGACCCAAAATTCATTCCATTCCAAAGATATTAACTGCATCTTCCAATCAGCCAATAGCGATAGAGGTTACAGTCAGCCAATGAAAACCGTCGAATGTGAGCAGCTTCTTGCGCCTAGCTTTGACCTTTCTTTACCCACATAAGCAATTGTATATCGACGTTTAATACAAATTGTGGTGTGTGATAATTATTTGTTCTGTGTTGTTAGATAAGCCTCAAATGTTTGCGTTTATATTCGAAAATTTCAGGAGCAAGTATGATTTTCGAAGACCTTCGAAGTGCATGATTTCCCACCCAGAGCAGCTGAATAAAATCGAGCATTCAGATAGAAACAAATTTTGCAGTGTGAAAATACTTTCCATATTAAAACATTATATCTTACTGTATAAAATCAGACCTGTGTTACGTTGTATTGGAAGGTTGACTAAACATTTGGTTGTGGTTGACGAAAATAATAAATGCGAAATAAAAGTAAAAGATTTATGATGAAGATGTCTCATTATAAAAAGTGGACTAAATTTTGATAACCTGTACTGGCTATCAAAATACATCGATTTCTAATGACGAAAAAGGTATTGAATATGATTTCGCTACCGGTATGCAAATTTCTCAGAAAAATTGTTTCAGGATCGTTGTCAAAATATTGTTGTTCTAATCAAGAAAAGTTATGCAATGGACATGCCTTGCATATCCGAAGTTTATTTACGATATTTGTACATCATATGCTGCAGAAAATTCGTCAGTGCCTTCCCCAAATAAATTTCCTACTTTTTCCACTCAATTTTCGTGTTTATGGACGAAGAGTGTGAAAAATTTGTGAAAGGTAAGTTTCGGCTATGCCACAGGCCAGTCTGCTACCACAGTCTTGCTTTTTCATTGAAATTAGTAGGTGAAATTTACTCCATTTCATAAATAACAATTTAGGCATAAGTTCCTCTAAAATCGTGACACTTTCTGGGGGTGGTTCCACCACATTCTAACCAAACGTTCAGAGCTTTTATTGAATAACGACAATTAAATTGTGTGTTGCACCGTCAGTAGGGCCTCAGTTTCATCGCATTTATTCAGTTTTGATGAAGAATTCCAAAATATAACACGATATTTATCTGAAATAGAACACTAAGTTCTAGCTGCGATTCTAAGGCGATAAATGGCTGGTGAAAACGATGGTCTCACTAGCAGTTCTACACTCGGTTACATAGGGCTAGAAAGATATTTCATCAGAAGCCAGCATTTCCTAAACTTTCAAATATCATTACACACTCTCACAGATGTTTTCTTATGGGTGAACACACATGACACATGAACACTATGTTGCTATAAATAAAATTATTTTCTGTGATGACCAAAACAAAATCTCTTCCTTGCTATTTTGTATGAGGAGTCAATTTGTTGTTCATTAAACATCCTATTTGAATATTGAACTCACTGTGTTACGGAACAGATGATATTCTCCCATAATATTGCTGCGAGACCCCACTTTAACTGACTCCCGGTGTGGCGCAAGGGATAGCGTCACAGAGTGCGGTGCTGAAGGTCTCCGATTCAATCCCGTCCACTGACAAAAATTTATTTCTTTGTAATTAACATTTCCATAATGCTGTACATGTTTCTTATGTTCACTTGTAATTTCTGCTTGTTTCTTATGTTAACTATTTTCTAATTTCTGGTACATTCTGTCTGTGTATAAATAGCAGAGCACTCTGCCCAAGAGGCAGTCAGTGCTTCGTGTTCGTTTCAGTTCACAGTAAACCTGTTTTCAGTATAAGTGCTGTGTTCAGTTGACAACCCTACCTTCAAAGTCAAGCCTGCTTCCATTTCAATGCGACACTGTTTGGGTATCCTGTGCAATTGCTGCATCACCGTGGGTCCGATGAGGCAACGTAAAAGCCGTCGCTTACACAGACTAGAACTGGAATACAAGGGGTATACCGAGTACATCCTTCCGAAAGTCCATATCATCAGAAGAACCATGGACACAAAACACGTGGTAAGCCAGCTGCACATCAGACACCTGTCGGTGATCTCTGGAGACGCTGGACAGGACCCCAACAAATGACTAAAAGGGTTTGACCAAGTTGCCAAGTATAACAGAGGGGATCATACAATGTGCTTGGCCAACGTTTATTTCTACCTGGTCGGAACAGCCCAGCAATGGTTTGAAAACAATTAAGACAAGCTGAATAACTGGGAAACGCTCCAGACGGAACTTAAAAAGATTTTTGGAGACCACCAGCGACAAATGCGCTCGGTGGAAGAACAACTGAAGAACCGGGCCCAACGACATGGTGAGCCGACACAGTCGTACAGTCGCTGTATGTAACATAGTCATTCCGAACATGACTGAGCTGACAAAATCATGCACCTGATGAAAGGTATTGTAGAAGACACGTACCAAGCTCTTCTGATAAAAGACGTCGCTATGACAGAAGAGTTCATCAAGTGGTGCCAGCGTATTGAAGAGGTACAACAAAGGAGGGTTGGAGGAAAGAAGTATGACAGACTCCCGAATGTAGTCCCTATGGCCATTGTGGAAGACCAGCATGACTTCGCTTCTCTCATATGAGAAATTGTGAGAGAATAATTACAATTTATGGCAGCCAGGACTATTAGACCGAGCAAGCATCAGAGTATGGCCATGAATGTAAGCCCTGTAAGTAACGGGGGATCCGACGACGCTGAGGAAGAGGTATTTCAAACATTTGCTCCAGTCTGCCCCGCCAGTCGCACCTGACGTGAAGAATGGCGTCGCCCTGCTATGACTTACCATGCAGCCGCCAAACGGCAGCCTATGAACCGACCGACGCGGCGACAACCTATTCCCCTGGCAACTTTGACGCCCTGCCGAAAAACAGACGTCTGGAGGACAGAAGACAACACACCAGTGTGTTTCCATTATGGTCACCCTAGACATGTCGTACACTACTGCAGAGAGAGAGAAGGCGAGTATTTGACGATTATTTTCCCGCAAGACGTCAGTCATCAGAGCAGTTATATTCCAGGCAGTCACCTGCTGATGAGTTCAGTCGACCTATGGGAAGAGGCCCATTGCTGTACTCTGGACGAGGTCGCTCCCCGACGCACCTCTGCCGTTCACCGTCGCCGTACAGAGGTACCAGCCGCTACCCCAGCCGTCACACACAGGAAAACTAAGCGAGGCGACCATTTAGAGAGGTGAGGCTGCCGCAGATGAAAATCCTTCATGGACGAAAGTCGCTAAGATGTCATAATCGACGGCCAACCTGTCCAGGCACTTGTTGATTCAGGAGCTTCTTTCTCTGTATTGTTGGATAGTTACCGCTGCACACTAAAGAAGACAATGTTCTGTGATATTGGGGCTACTGTGCTGAAAGTCGCAAATGGAAAGTATGTCCAGCCAGCAGGAACTTGTGTCGCCAGAATACCCATCAACAACAGAACCCAGCCGTTTGAATTTGTCGTTTTAACTGAATGTAGTCATAATGTCATCCTCGGATAGGACTTCCTACAGGCATCCTAAGCTATCATTGACTGTGGAAGATGTGAGCTGCAAATTGAGGAAGTCGTTTCGACGGGTACACGTAAAACAGAATTTTCTGGGAGGTTATTTGCCACTGACAACGTGACGATCCCGCCGTTGACAATGAGAAGAGTTGCAGTCACAAACATAGATGACCGTTTAAACTGTGAAGTGCTTGTTGATAGTAAAAAGATTATCAGGTTCACCGACAAAGTTTACATACCAGCGGCTGTCATAAGCATTATCGGTGGTCGAGGAATGATTTGGATCACTAATTGTCATGAGCAGTCACAACTTATCCCCAAAGGAATGTGTATTGGGACATCTAAACCAATCCAGGACGGTGATCTCAATGGCATCAATGAAGACCCATGCTCTGCTGTTAGTACAACAACACGCTAGAGGAAACAACAGTGGAAGTGCCAATAGGTCCTGGAATGACCAAGGAACAACATCAGCAGTTTTAACTATACTACGCCAATTTTCAGGTACATTCACACCTCAAAATGGGAAAAGTCAGACGAAACAGCCCACGATAAGGCACCGTATCAATTCTAGGGGTCATCCACCAATCAGCTAGTATTCTTAAAGAGTGTCGCCAGCTGAAAGACGGATAATTCGGGAGGAAGTGGAGAAGATGTTCCACGATGAAATTATTCAACCTTTGGAGAGTCCTTGGTCGTCTCCAGTGGTCCTCATATAGAAGGGTTGTCATATATTGATTTTACTGTTGGAATTGTTGAGAGGCTGTGTGAGCCACAGAGGCGCACTCCAGGCTGAGAAATAGAGACCATTGCAGATAACAGGCTAAAACAGACACGTATATCTTACGAGGTGTAGGCACTGAAGAAATCTCCTAGCGAACTGCTGATGCCCTCAGCCACCGTCCCAGGGTGGAGGTTACCTTTCGGAGAAGATGGGCGTAACTTCATATAGCGTCTAGACGCTGTTGTAAGACGTTACAATAGTACTTGGTGGCCAACAGGCACGTTTTAATGTACGTAGCAAAGTTAATACCAGTCACTTGGGAACAGCAACGTCAGTGGTTCCACGAGGCTAGAGTGAGAGGGTAAAGAAGAAAAAGTGAAAGTTAGCAGCTCCCCTGAGGCATGGCCTAAGGCGGAGCCTAAGGTGTGGCCAACTGACGTAAAACATTGTTGTTGTTGCCCATATTGGGTAGCGTCGTGACGTTTTACTTTCAGCTGAACAATGTTGCTACAAAGTATGGATTTTGTTAGTGCACAAACAAGCCACCTCCCCACCCGGGGAATGGCAGAAAGGACAGGGCTGAAACGTGTTTCGCTAGAGGAGAGGGCAAACCACAATTTAGATTGGTTGAATCAAGCAGCGGCCAATAGGAAATTGTTAACTGTTGGAAAGTGGGGAAAAGAGGTGCGCCCACACCGGCTGTTAAAACCCCCGGTTTTTGGATCAGGAGGGGAGTTCTCAGTCAGACGAGTCGGGCGCTAGCCCGTGACTATCGCCGTCGGCCTCGGGGTGCTCCATGACAGTCTGTTTCTCGCGGGGAGTGCGTCTGTCTAGGGGATGCTGCTAGGGAACGTAATTACTGGCTTCTGTTGTGGCAAACGATTTATAATTCTTGTTTTTTTTTTAATTTTTTTTTATAACTAACCCCAGTGTAGTAGACTTAGTATGGGATGCAATAAATTCAATGCAAGGTACCTAGGAGTTCCATAAAGTTTCCTAAACAAGTATCCTCTCGAGTCCCGAAATCCGCATCTCTGGTAGATGCCTGTACTGTCTCTCTGCAATCACTCCTTTCCGCTCGGGATATGCAGACTGACCTTGCTACCTCTTCCCTCTTTCCTATGTAGGACACGACATAGGGACACTTTCTGGTGTCAGATGTGGGGTTGCTATTCCTGATTTTGATTTTGAGATAGAGGGATACTTCGTTTGTACTCAGCCCGATGTCATGACTGTACTGACGGCTTAGAGACTTTATTAGTAGCAGCATTCGCACTCCCGTGGGAACAGACGGAGCGAGAAGAGAGAAGATAACGGAAGACACGAAGCAGGAAACCAGTCTTCACGACTCCACGGCAACGCGGGGGTCATCAGGCAACCGTCTTCACGACTACACGGCAACGCAGAGTTCTGGGAGGTCGGTCGGGTTGCAGCGCGATACCGCAGCGTGACGCCGGAGCGCCCGTGGCGTGGGCTCCTCAGCCGGGCACCGACCGCAGCAGCTGATAGCAACTCGACGCCGAGGTCAGCGCAGCAGCACACAGCAGCCAGCACAGCGGCCCACAATCTCTGCTCTGCCCACCGCGTCTCACCTCGACACTGCTCACCAACAAGAAAGTAAGTCATGGCCACTTCTAACAATGCAGATGCTGATAGCCAGGTCGCCTGTAACATTACTATCAGTGACGCACTTAAATTGATACCCCAAGCGTTTGATGGCACAAAGTCTGCATTAAATGAGTTCATTAATAATGTTGACATTGCGTTCGAATTGGTGCGCGAAAGAGACCACCCAATATTACTGAAGTTTGTAAAAACACGTATTCAGGGCCCTGCGCGCAGTAAACTCCTCGTGCGTGAATTATCTTCCACATGGGAAGAAGTGAAAAATATTATATTAGAAAATTACGCTTGCAAACGTACTTTGGATTTCTATGCTTGTAAGATGTTTTCCAGTAGGCAATCGAAGGGTGAATCGATTGCAGACTGGGCAAGCAAAGTGGATTCGCTTCAATATCAATTTCGTGAGGCAGTACATGGTGTCATGCCTGAAGCCGAATTAGCCGGGTCGTTGTCACTAGTAGGAAAATTAAGCAGAGCAGTATTCATTCAGGGAATTTATGAAGAGCATATACAGGCAATTGTGCGTGCAAGGGGAGAAAACATTACCCTAACTGAGGCTGTTGAGGTAGCTTTGACAGAAGAGTCGGCGATTATGTCTACCAAAGAAAAAGTTTTAATGACAAGAATCATCAGGGAAAAACGGGAAAAGTTACCCTTAAGTGTTTCGTATGTGGGCGTGTAGGACATACGGCTAAAGATTGCCGAAGTCAGATCAAGTCTAAAACCTGTGTGGCAAGACAGGGCATTTAACACGAGACTGTCGGCTTAAGAAAAGAATTCGCAAGGTCGAAACTGCTCAAGCATCTCGAGAGACAGGAACGCAGAAACCAGTTAGATGCGAAAGTTGCAATTTAGTGGGACACAGAGGCCATTGTAAGAAGGCAAAGCCTTTTGTTTGTTTCGTGTGTCATAGGCCAGGGCACATGGCCAGAGAGTGTACTGAAAGCTCGGGGTCAACCCTGAAAAATACAAAGCAGGAAAACTACCGAAAAGCATAAGATTGCAGTCGCCTTATGCTGAGTTGGGGAGGGTATTTAAAGTCGACTGCGAAAGTAAAAATGAATTTGTGGAACTTCAATGTGCACAAAGTACAGAGAGTCCAATAAGGTTGCTTTTAGACAATGGCGCCCAGATTAGCTTGTTTAATATAAAGTATCTGCGAAGCCAGGTCAGATATAGACCCGAAGAAAGTATAAAAATTAAAGGGATCTCAAGTCCAGCCATTCATACGTATGGTACAGTAATTCTAGATCTTGAAACAGATAATGAACTAAGGGTGAAACATGAGATTCATTTGGTAGGAGGGGAGCTAGACATCCCCTATACCTGTTTAATGGGTAGAGGCTTCCTTACTAAGCACGGCGTAGTGATTGATTACGTCAGAGGAACCCTAAGAATCGGGGATAAGTTGTTACAGTTGTGTACGGAGATAGAAGCAAAACGCGCCAAGACAGATTTTGAACCTGCGAAGTGTAAATGCAGTAGAATACATAGCTCGCGGAGATGCGAAAGTATGTCAACACAAGGGCGAAGTACACAAATGTCCGGTAGGCAGCGGTGCCACAGTCGGGAAATAGAAGACGCGGCGCCAAAGACAGGCCACGTGGCAACTATAGAGATCGGTCCACGTGAAGAGAGAATTTTGAGAATAAAGGTTGTAGATACTAGTCTAACAGAAGGCATCATAGAGAAATAAGAGTTACAGGAAGGCGTGTACCTACCAGAGGCGCTGGTGCGAGTACAAAAGAATTTCTGTTTAATTAGTGTGTTAAACACTCGGGAAGAGGCAGTTTCAATTGAGATGCCTCAAATTAAAGTAGAAGCAGTTCCGAATTTCAGTACAGGTCCGGAGCAGACTGTGCGTAAGATAGACATGGTCAATAGAGAAAAGAAATCAAGAATTAGCTTGTTAAAGGAGAATTTGCGGTTGCATCATTTAAATGCCATTGAGACGCAGTCCACAATAGAGATATGTTCTGCGTATAATGATGTATTTCATCTGCCTGTGGATAAGTTGACATATACAGATACTGTTCGGCACCAAATAAAATTGGCACCTGAAGCAGAGGGGCGAGTAATTTGCTCTCGTTCGTATCGAATTCCGGAAGCACAGAAAGAAGCATTACAACAGGAAATAAATCAGATGTTGGAGGACGATATAATTATGCCTTCCACTAGTGCGTGGAACTTTCCGTTAATTATGCTACCAAAAAAGGTAGATGCGTCAGGAAAGAAAAAATGGAAGGTGGTAGCCGATTTTCGGAAACTAAATGATATTACGACTAACACAGTTTTCCCCCTCCCACGTATCGATGAGATTCTGGATGGACTAGGCAAAGCCAAATATTTTTCAACCCTTGATTTGGCTAAAGGGTACTATCAGGTATTATTAGATGAAAATGACAGAGAAATTACTGCATTTAGCACACCCTATGGCCATTACATGTATAAAAGAATGCCCATGGGACTCCATTCTGAGCCTGCCACATTTCAACGATTGATGTGATTGATGAATTCAGTGTTAATGGGGCTGCAAGGTGAGAAAATGTTTATTTACTTAGACGACGTTGTAATTTTTGGTTCATCTCTGGAAGAGCACAATGCCCGACTGGGTGAAGCTTTCGAAAGACTAAGGAAACATCATTTGAAATTACAGGTTGATAAGTGTGAATTCTTGAGAAAGGAGGTTACCTATTTAGGACATGTCTTAACTGAGACAGGTTTAAAACCAGATCCCAACAAGTTGAAAGCAGTGTCAGAGTACCCTCAATCTAAAACAACAAAGGAATTAAAGAGTTTCTTGGGGCTAATTGGTTACTATAGGCGTTTCCTGAGTGATTTCAGTAAAGTGGCAAAGCCACTTCACAAGCTATTAAAAAAGGGGGTCAAGTACGAATGGGGTGCTGAACAAGAGAATGCGTTCCAGCTGCTGAAGGAGAAGTTACTTCAGTCACCTATCCTACAGTATCCCGATTTTTCAAAAACATTTATAATCACTACAGATGCTAGCCAGGACGCTATCGGGGCTGTACTTAGTCAAGGAGAATTAGGTAAGGATCTGCCAGTTGCCTATGCGTGCAGAACTCGAATAATGCAGAACGAAATTATAGTACAATTGAGAGAGAATTACTGGACATAGTTTGGGCAGTTAAGCATTTCCGACCATATGTGTTTGGTCGTCAGTTTACTGTTTGCACAGATCATAAACCACTGCAGTGGATCGGTAATATTAGCGACCCCTTTTCACGCCTAATGAAGTTCCGATTGAAACTAGAAGAGTATGACTACGAAATTGTGTACAAGAAGGGCAAGAACAATCAGGTCGCAGATGCACTATCGAGAATAAGAGCATTAGTTGCGGCGGATTCCGAATCAACTGAAGACGAAAGTGTAGAAAAGCCAGTTGCCGAGGAAGACGCCCAGGAGGAAATAACTGCCGAAGAAAAAGCTGCAATTTTGCGGGAATCCCATGACTCACCCATAGGTGGTCATCAGGGGATCGTAAGAACCTACGATCGGATCAGGAAATACCGAACGTGGTCCGGTATGAAGAAGGATATTGAGGACTATATTAGGAAATGTGCTAGTTGTCAAAAAACAAAATAACTCAAAACAAGACAAAAATGCCACTGGTGATAACACCTACGCCAGAGAGTGTGTTCGATCGGTGTGATATCGATCTAGTAGGTCCATTTACGGTAACAGATCGAAATAATCGATATATACTAACCTTCCAGGATGCTCTAACCAAGTTCATTGTTGCAGAGCCGATAGACAGACAGGACGCTGTTACAGTAGAGCGTGTCCTTGTGGAAACGGTAGTCAATTTTTAAGTGACACACTGACCAGAGTGTGCAAACTGTTAAGGATTGGGAGAGTACAGACTTCGTGTTATCATCCACAATAAACGGGGCCCTGGAGAGAACACACCGTACCATAACGGAATTCCTAAGACATTATATCAATAAAGCGCAGTCAAACTGGGACGAATGGCTCCCGTACGCTGTATTCGTTTTCAACACAACACCATATAGTGCTACGAATTATGCACCCCATGAGTTGTTTTTCGGTAGAGAATGCAATATACCCGGTATATTGCAGAGGGATCCCACAGGTGTTACTTACAATTATGATGATTATGTACTTGAATTAAAAGAAAAAAATGAGGCAGATGCACAAATGTACCAGGGATCATAATAAACAATGTAAGGAGAGGAATAAAACGTACTATGACCGCGATCAGAATCCCAAGGAATTTAAAGCGGGTGATCAGGTCCTGCTATACGATAAAAGCGATAGAAGGGGCCGAAGCCGTAGGTTAGACACTCAGTGGCGTGGTCCATACACTGTAGTACGAACAAAAGGTCCAAATGGAGTCATTCGATTAAAGAGAAACAAATTCTTAACAGTACATGCAAATCGGTTAAAGGAGTTCTACCAAAGTGGAACTTTTGTTTAAATTTCAGATGTGGAAACTGGCGGGAGTGTTGCATCTGGTGAACTGTATCACAGTTGTGTACACCCTTGGTCAGTATCAAGACTTCAGTATAGAAAAGTTTCCTTCATCGCCAGGCTTGTATTATGACAGTGTTGGTAAAGTACAAATCTACAGTGTGACATGGAAAATTGTTAACTATATACACTTAGGAGAGCTTCAGGGAAAAGCCGATGAGACAGAAAGATTGGCACATTTAGCGGTAGGGTATTGTAAGCAAAAGTTGACAAGTTTGGGAATAAGCGATCAAGAATGTGCCGTAGTCGAACAAGCCTTAGATTGGCACGTGAAAAAGATGAGGACGGCACAAGGTCTAATTGGACAATTAACCCGTCACGAAACACGGCGAAAACGCGGCGTGTTAAATTTTGTCGGTTAAATTAGTAAGATATTGTTTGGGACACTAGATGAGCAGGATGCCTCCTATTTCAAATCAAAGATTGACTTAATAGAAAATGAACAGAGATAACTGCTTAAGCTGATCAAGGAGCAAGTGACAGTGGTCAAAGCTACTTTAACTAGTTTCAACCACACAGTAGCTAGCCTTGCACGTAATGAGGAAATGATTGTCAGTAATATGGAGAAGCTCCATAGATATGTGAATGAATATGCTAATAGCACGGACCGGAAGGTACAACATTTGGCTGTCATTACAAATGTAAATGAACAACTAATACAATTGGTAGCAATTTTTAATGAATTTGAAAGGGAATATGAGCTTTTAATTTCTGCCATAGTAAACGCACAGAGTGGAATACTGGAACCACACATAATTAATCCAGTACAAATACTAAAATATTTGCATTTAATTCGTGATGATATAAAAGACAAAAAGTTCCCCATTGCCCTTACAGAACAAAGCGGATACCAGTTACTGTGGCGTAATTGATGTTGATGTGTTCATCTCAGACCACATTATGTATTGAATGTGCCATTAGTAGAGAACGAATTATTTAATTTGTACAGAGTATTACCCCTACCTTCAGAAGTTGAGGGAGGTCAAAACTTATTCATGTATATACAGCCAGAAAAGGATTATTTATTAATTGACGAAGCAAAGCGGCACTATGCAAAATTGAGCAACAAACAACTGTTGTGTAAGATGATAGACCGGGTTCGCAAAATCTGCAAACAGAAATTTATTTTAATGTCTACATATGATCATGAGACGTGTGAAGCAAGAATGCTACAGCCCGTAAGGGAAATTCCTAAGGACTGCATTCAGAAATTTGTGAAATTAAATGATAGTAGTTGGACTCCATTGAGTCAAGATCAATGGTTATTCGTTGCTCTGACAGATGAAGGATTAACAATACTGTGTAATGACAATAAGCCAACCGATGTACTAATCAAAGGCACCGGGAAATTGACATTTTATGGCAAATTTAAGGGATATGGAACCGAAGTGTTCATATAGTCTGAGCAAATAATACGAACTAACGTCACTAGTGAGGACATAGTGCCCGCTTTAAACATGCAGATTGATTGCTGTATAGTTAACGAGAAAAAGAGGAACATATCAGAGCTAAAGTTAGACATGCCCCTGGAACATGTAATACCACATTTAGATGACCTTAAAGTTGCAGGTCATAAAATAGCAGAAATAGAAGAGGAGATAGCTTTCCAAGAACAGCATAATTTCTCACATGATTCTTGTTATCATTATTTGTTCTGGTCATATCTAGGAGTTGTAATAGTGGCTTTAATAGTTATATGTTGTTTGTGCCGATATTGCAAATGTTGTCGGGATTGTTATAAATATTTGTGGAAAGGCATGAGTGACCATTGTTGTGGCAGATTGTGTGTCAGAACGACCATAGTGAACACATATGAAGGGTCAGAATGAGACACATCCGTAGCAGGAGGCCATTACGCCCAATACGACCAAATAGCGAAGAGCGGGAGGCCCGTTCCAATACTCCGTCACGAAGTGACGACATCCCTCCGTTACCAATGCCCACTCCACGTAGAGATCAAAGATAAAATCAGCACTGCAAAAACAAACCCCTTAGTATGTAAGAAAATACTTTCCTCAATCAGTTAACCAAGTACATAAACCTGTTGTAATGATCAACACAAATGTAAATTTTCTTATTGTAATAAAAATGTACACTGTATATATTACTATGTATCTATATATGTGGTGAAATTCAGTAATGATGTGTCAAATAAATGTAGAAAATAGATAAATATTTTGATAGGTTTAGGTACTGAAAGGGTATGCATAATGTAAAGATAATTTGTGGAACTTATGCTGTATACAAATGTGTCAATGTGTACTGTGTAATCAAGTATTCTGTAATCACATTATATTATTGATGTTTTATGTATTGTGCATTGGTGAAAATTGACTATTTTAAATAGGTGTGTGTAGTGAAGACAGTTTTAAGTCAGTTTTTACAGATGTAGTGCAAAAGACAGAGAAAAGAAACTGTAAAAGTGCTGGAGAACTAAACTGAAATTAATGTCATTTCTAGAAATAAGATGTTTTACCACAACAAAAGCCAATTTTCCCATGGGCGGAGGTGTCATATATTGATTTTACTGTTGAAATTGTTGAGAGGCTGTGTGAGCCACAGAGACGCACTCCAGGCTGAGAAATAGATACCATTGCAGATAACAGGCTAAAACAGACACGTATATCTTACGAGATGTAGGCACTGAAGAAATCTCCTAGCGAACTGCTGATGCCCTCGGCCACTGTCCCAGGGTGGAGGTTACCTTTCGGAGAAGATGGGCGTAACTTCATATAGCGTCTAGACGCTGTTGTAAGACGTTACATTAGTACTTGGTGGCCAACAGGCACGTTTTAATGTACGTAGCAAAGTTGATACTAGTCACTTGGGAACAGCAACGTCAGTGGTTCCACGAGGCTAGAGTGAGAGGTTAAAGAAGAAAAAGTGAAAGTTAGCAGCTCCCCTGAGGCATGGCCTAAGGCGGAGCCTAAGGTGTGGCCAACTGACGTAAAACATTGTTGTTGTTGCCCATATTGGGTAGCGTCGTGACGTTTTACTTTCAGCTGAACAATGTTGCTACAAAGTATGGATTTTGTTAGTGCACAAACAAGCCACCTCCCCACCCGGGGAATGGCAGAAAGGACAGGGCTGAAACGTGTTTCGCTAGAGGAGAGGGCAAACCACAATTTAGATTGGTTGAATCAAGCAGCGGCCAATAGGAAATTGTTAACTGTTGGAAAGTGGGGAAAAGAGGTGCGCCCACACCGGCTGTTAAAACCCCCGGTTTTTGGATCAAGAGGGGAGTTCTCAGTCAGACGAGTCGGACGCCAGCCCGTGACTATCGCCGTCGGCCTCGGGGTGCTCCATGACAGTCTGTTTCTCGCGGGGAGTGCGTCTGTCTAGGGGATGCTGCTAGGGAACGTAATTACTGGCTTCTGTTGTGGCAAACGATTTATAATTCTTTTTTTTTATAACTAACCCCAGTGTAGTAGACTTAGTATGGGATGCAATAAATTCAATGCAAGGTATCTAGGAGTTCCATAAAGTTTCCTAAACAAGTATCCTCTCGAGTCCCGAAATCCGCATCTCTGGTAGATGCCTGTACTGTCTCTCTGCAATCACTCCTTTCCGCTCGGGATATGCAGACTGACCTTGCTACCTCTTCCCTCTTTCCTATGTAGGACACGACAGGGTGGCATGTGGCGATTCTGTGTCGAGTATCGGCGGCTAAACAAAATCACAAAGAAAGATGTCTACCCATTGACGCGCATTGACGACACCTTAGACTGCTTGAAAATAGCTACATACTTCTGATCTATGGACTTGCAGACAGGTTACTGGCAAATCGAGGTTGACGAAGCTGACTGGGAGAAGACGGCGTTTAATACACCTGACGGCCTCTATGAATTCAAAGTAATGCCATTTCGATTATGTAATGCACTGGCCACATTTACCTCCAGAGAATCTCCTACTGATTCCACCTGCAGCAGCTCCATTCCATTGAGTTGGGATCGATCTTTTAGGGAGGTTCCCGAAGTCGACAACAGGTAAACGATGGATCATAGTCTACACTGGCTACGACACACACCATGCTGTTACCAAACCTGTGCCGACTGCAGAAGCTCCAGAGATCGCAAAATTCCTTGTAGAAGACATTATTTTGAAGCATGGAGCACCATGTGTGATGACTCCTGATCGTGGTAGAGTATTCAAGTCAAAACTAGTATCAAAGGTAATGTCACGTTGCGACATTGTCCACAGAAAGACACCTGCATATCATCCTCAGACAAATGGTCTTATAGAACGTTTTAACAAGACGTTAGCAGATATGCTGTCGATGTTGAGCAGAAGGATTGAGATACAATAATGCCAGTCGTGACATTTGCTTATAATACCGCAAGACAAGACACCACAGGCTTCACGCCAATTTTCGTGCTCCATGGCCGTGAAGCTGAGACGACAATGGATACGCTGATCCAGTTCCAACTGGACGACACTTAGGATGACTATGTGAAACAGCTCATCAGCACGGTCAAAGAAGTAAGACAGCTGGCTCGCATACGGACACTGGATGCCCAGGAGAAGGATCGTCAGCAAGCACCGACCTGTTGTGTACAGCCCAGGAGAGCTGGTGTGGATTTTTACCCCTGTACGGAAAGTTGGACAATCAGAAAAGTTATTGAACCGAAACTTTGGTCCGTATCGTGTCATATGCCAACTGTCAGATGTTACATACGAAGATCAGGATTATGAGCCGTCGTCGAAACGACAAAAGTGAAGAGACATTGTTCACGTCCTTACTACGATCTTGAAGAGAAGATAGGCGAAAAAGCCTTCTTGTTCAAGGACTCTAAGGGCGGAAATGATACTGATGAAGCCATGACAGGAACGCCTGTCGTCGATAATCGTGTAGAAGGGAAGGATTCTCCAGAACTGCCATACATAAAACCTATGATAAGATCAAGATCCAGAACATTGCAGCTGCCTCCAAAATGAATCTAACAGCAGAACGCTGTTTTTTCAGGAGAGGGAGCAATGCTGCAAGACTCCACGTTAACCGACACCCGGAGTGGCGCAAGGGATAGCGTCACCAACTGCGGTGCTGAAAGACTCCGGTTCAATCCCGTCCCCTGGCAAAAATTTATTTCTTTGTAATTAACATTTCCAGAATGTTCTCGATGTTTCTTATGTTCACTTGCAATTTCTATTTGTTTCTTATATTAACTATTTTCTAATTTCTGGTACATTCTGTCTGTGTTGCAGAGCACTCTGCCCAAGAGACAGTCAGTGGTTCGTGTTCGTTTCAGTTCACAGTAAACCTGTTTTCAGTATAAGTGCTGTGTTCAGTCGACAACCTGCCTTCGAAGTCAAGCCTGCTTCCATTTCAACGCGACAATATAGAAACAGAATTTAAACTGTAAATTTTACTGTTAGTAATCTAGTGAGGACAGTTCAAAACTCACCACAAAGACGTGGCGACGAGCTGCGACAGGCACATACAAAAGACACACACATACAACACATTCAGCTATCGGCCACGGCCTTCTTCAGAAAATAGAACACTCACGCAATCACACAGGCACACAACACAGTCATACAACCATCACCTCCGACTGCTGCACTTCGAAATACGCTCCGCAGCGAATCGGGGACGGAAGGGGAGAGGGGATAGGAAGGTTACGTCACGGTGGTGGAGATGGGTTAGATAGGAATAACGAGATGCAGCTTAGGAATGGAGTGGGGAGGCGGGTGAGGGGAGAAAATAAAATAAAATAAAGAAAAATAAATATATATATAGAAAATGAGTGCACTCTGCAAGTACACAAGACCACACACACACACACACACACACACACACACACACACACACACACAAGCGCGCGCGCGCGCGCGCGCTTGCACGCACACTCACGATCACACATTCACACACCACTCAAAATAAACGAGGTTTGTAGGAACTGTAAGGTATGGAGAAAAAATATGAACCAGGCCTGAGGTTTGAGGTTTTGGGATGTAAGGATGGATTCCTCCAGATGGACCATGAACAGGTTGGCATAGGAGGGTGCCATGCAGGTGCCCATGGCTGTGCCTTGGATTTGATGGTAAACTTTCCCCTCAAAGGAAAAGTAGTTGTTAAGTAGGATGAAATTGGTGAGGGTTATGAGGTATCAGACTTGAGTTCAGAGGGACGTTGGGAGAGGTAGTGTTCCAGAGTGACAAGGCCATGGGCATGTGGGATGTTGGTGTATAGGGAGGTGGCATCCACCTTTTCACAGCATCCCAAAACCTCAAACCTCTGGCCTGGTTCAGGTTCATTGATGATATTTTCATGATCTGGACTCAGGGCCAGGACACCCTATCCTCCTTTCTTCAGAACCTCAATTCCTTCTTTCCCATCCACTTCACCTGGTCTTTCTCAACCTACCATGTCACATTCCTGGATGTCAACCTCCACCTCACTGATGGCTCCATCCACACTTCCGTCCATATTAAACCTACCAACCACCAACAGTACCTACATTTTGACAGTTGTCATCCCTTCCACATCAAAAAATCCCTCCCTTACAGCCTGGCCACCTATGGACGGCATATCTGCAGTGACAAGAATTCCCTTTCTGAATATGCTGAACGTCTCACAAAGGCCTTTAAAAACAGAAACTACCCCACAGACCTAGTCCGCAAAAAAATCTCCCATGCCATATCCTCACACACCCCAAATCATTCTCTCAACACCAGTAACCATCCACATAAGAGCACTCCCCGTGTCACCCAGTACTACACTGGTCTCGAACAACTAAATTCCATCCTTTGCAAAAGTTTTGATTTTCTATCCTTGTGCCCAGAACTGAGAGACATCCTGCCCAAGATCCTTCCCACCCCTCCTAAAGTGATGTTCCGTCGCCCTCCCAACCTTCACAACATCCTAGTTCATCCTTATGCCATCGTGAAACCCAGCTCACTGCCACAGGGATCATATCCTTGTGGAAGACCCCGCTGCAAGACTTGTCCAATCCACCAACCCAGCACTTCCTATTCCAGTCCTGTCACATGCTTATCCTACCCTATCAGAGGCTGAGCCACTCGTGAAAGCAGCCATGTAATTTACCAACTGTGCTGCAAACACTGTACAGCTTTCTATATTGGCATGACCACCAGCCAGCTATCCATTAGGATGAATGGCCACCGCCAAACTGTGGCCAAAAGCAAGGTGGACCACTGTGTGGCACAGCATGCAGCGGAGCATGTAACCTATGCCAACCTGTTCATGGGCCGTCTGGAGGAATCCATCCTTACATCCCAAAACCTCAAACCTCTGGCCTGGTTCATATTTTTTCTCCATACCTTACAGTTCCTACATTTCAATGGCTGCTTCACAACCTGGGCCATCTGGATCCTCCCATCCACCACCAGATTTTCTGAACTGCACAAATGGGAGTTATCCCTAGAATACATTCTCCAATGCCGAAATCAACCAGACCTCAACCCACGATAACTTCCCTATATTTTTTCTCCATACCTTACAGTTCCTACCTCTCTATCCCAAACCTCGTCTATTTTGAGTGGTGTGTAAATGTGCGATCATGCGTGTGAGTGTGAGAGTGTGTGTGTGTGTGTGTGTGTGTGTGTGTGTGTGTGTGTGTGTGTGTGTGTGTGGTCTTGTGTACTTGCAGTGTGCACGCATTTTCTATATATATTTATTTTACTTTATTTTATTTTACTTTATTTTATTTTATTTTCTCCCCTCACCCGCCTCCCCACTCCATTCCTAAGCTGCATCTCGTTATTCCCATCTAAACCATCCCCACTACTGTGACGTAACCTTCCTATACCCTCTCCCCTCCCCACCCCTCCCATCCCCGATTCCCTGCGGAGCGTGATTCGAAGTGCGGCAGTCGGAGGTGATGGTTATATGTCTATGTTGTGTGCCTGTGTGATTGTGTGAGTATTCTATTTTCTGAAGAATTCCATGGCCGATAGCTGAATGTGTTGTATGTGTGTGTCTTTTGTATGTGCCTGTCGCAGCTCGTCACCACGTCTTTGCAGTGAGTTGTAAACTGTCCTCACTATATTATTAATTCCAACCTGGATTTTCCATTATTAGATTTTACTGTTAGGCTATAGAAATGGGAACGTGTTATATGACATGGTCATGTGATGTGGCTCACTGGAATGCAATGGTTAATTCTGTAGCAGGTAATGGCATTGTAAATTTGTTCTCATATAATCTCCATAAAAATAGTAATTGTTCAAGACAAATAACTCTGGATCAATATTTTGGATCTGAGCAACATGAAAGATTATATTTTCGTGTCTCCCTATTTCTTTTCATAATGTCCATTCATATGAATTATTTGTGAGATGTGTATACTTCTGTATGCTTGATCTACAGAATAATTACTTGAACTGAGGATTTGCAGTTTTCCGGTATCCAACCCCATGAATATTTCATTAACTCCTACGAAATACAATCATGAGGACTATTTGAACGTTTAAAATTCATTGATTAGAGTGAAACTGGTAGTAAGAAAAAGACAAGGTGGGACAATATAGAAGGTCCCAATTTAGCATATCTACTTTGATTCATGACAACATCAACTTAGTAGCAATCCCATACTTCAAAATTATCCAATATTGTGATGATATCATGAAAAACATTGACAAATACATATTCACACTAAGACTTCAATAAAAACAAAATCGGGAACTTGGGGGTTTTGATTGGGGATATACTAAATAACAAAAGACAAGGAAATCTACATTTGGAACCACATCTGACACAAACCATACAATACAAAAAAGAAATCGCACCACCTCATACGGTATAAAATACTTCAGTGGACCTACAGTACACCTTAAATGAAGGAACCGCTGCCCCCCCCCCCACACACAAAAAACTCTCACCAAAAATCAGAAATTGAAACAAGTTCAGTTTTCCTGTAATACACCTCAAATGAAGAAAAAGATACCAATCACTCCATCCATCTCAAACAATAATATTCGTATCAACAACTGCAGTGGACTTATACAACTCAATTAAATAACGCAATACCCACCACCCCTTCCACACCACAACCTCAAACAATAACAAAGAAACTATCAAAATCTTAAAATCAACCTCCAACAAACCCAAAGAACTAAAAGTGATCTCAATCCCTACCACACACACAAAGAGAAAAAATGGCATATATACAAACACACACAACAATAACCCGCCCCAAAATTCACCAAACCCTCCAACACAAAGAATTAACTATAAAACAACAATTTTAACAGTCTCCCTTCCCTCCCCCCCTCAACGGCATTGCGTATTCGTGGATACCATCTGCCACTGCGACCCTCGTGACCCAAGAAAGCTCAGGAGTTAACGTCCAGTCTGCTAACACCGGAAGTTAACCTATTTTTATTACCCGATTTTCATGTTGTAGTAGATGTTTACACGGATTACACACAAATGAGTTTATTAATATATGTTATTATACTTTATTTTAGCGGCAAACTGGAAATGTTCAATGACGACTTAGATACTTGTTTCTGTTGAGTGATCTTCCAAAATTGAATACGGATATCTGAAACTGAATAATTGGTTGAGGTTTTACAATACAGTAAGAGAAAACTCTGATGCATACGTTGTTTATCAATAAGATTGAAAATTTATGAAGCAATATCATTAATAAACATTTTAAATTAAAAGATCAGTGCTAATGAAGTAGAAAGATGAAGTTATGTGTGATGTTATTACAATGTTATGGGGAAAATAGTAATGGATAAAGCAAACAGGCACTATTTATTCCTTTATACATATGGTTTGATGTGTTTGTATGTATATAATTTCGTTTCCAAAGGGAAGTCGATTTTCTGATATGTCATTTCACTTGAAAGCATTTTACACACTAAAAAAAACTAAACTGTATCCACACAGGCCTTGAGCCCACTGTGTCATCCTCTGCTGGAAGGCTTCACCACCAGATCCGGGTTGGAGGGAGACATGGTCAGCGCCCTCCACTCTCGACTGTCGTGTTGGTTTTGCAGATCGGAGCCACTACTTCTCAGTCAAGTAGCTACTTCATTAGCCTCACAAGGGCTGAGTGCGCCCTGGATGCCAACAGCGCTCGGCAGACCTGGATGGTTACTCATCCAAGTGCTAGCCAAGCTTGACAATGTTTTGGGTTTTTGGCGACATTATCAATATGTACGATTCTGATGTTGGAATCTTAGATATTGAAAATGCGACCCAAAACCCAGACGAATTTTATTGACAATGTCAATGACCGCGGAACCTTAGTTCACATCCTTAAACTTAACTTCGGTGATCTAATGGGAACGGTTATATCCACTGCAGCATGGTCGTTGCGTTTACCATATTATGTGGATCAAAAACATACAGTAAAAAGTTTGCCAATAACAAAATTTAATGTTGTTGTTTCCTCAATTCCGATATGAAATTATGACTTTTTACATCATGGATGGTCACTCATAATCTCACTTGCACAGATGGGTATTGGGTTAAGCTAAGAGACTTGACTGACATTGTGAATAGTGCTTGATGTGACGGTGTCTTGGCATGATGTTGACGTGACGTCCAGTGTAAATTGGCCTATATGATGTACTGGCCATTTTATTTTACCAGCTTAAATCCGGCTCTATTTCTTAACATGCATTGTGACATTAATAGCCCACATATTAAGATTGGTGTCATACTGAAAAAAAAAATAAGAACAACAACAACAAAATGCAACAATATAGAATATTTGGCGTCCTGTACGTGCAGAGTATTACTGTAGAACTACAGAATATTAAGAGCTGTTGTTTTCTTTCGTTGTATGTGAGTCTGAGCAAGGTCGTATTTGCTTTTCAATGAACAGGAGAAGGAGTCGGGTTCTAAATTGGATTGCGAGGGAAATGAATTAGAATCATCTACAATGTTAGTTAAGGAGTAGAGAAATAAGGACAGATCTTCCTTCGAAAATCGTTTTCAAATGAAGATATGTAGTTTTGAACATTTATTAAGACTCATAAGCACTTCTATACATGCTGTTCGGGAGAACCAGTTGCGAAAGTGTCTTCCACGATTTCTTTGACCTGACTGAGTGAATATGTCTTTCATGAGCATCTTTGATTTGTTTGTTTTTAACTTTTCCGTGAAGTGTACTTTATTTCTGTTTGGCAGTGTCCAGAAATATTTTAAATTTTGCATTAACATCTATATCATAATGTAGATATTTATTGATGTAAGCTGTCTCCGCAACTTAATAATATAAATTTATTTTGTCATATGCATTTCGCCCATATTTATGAGGCATTTTTAGTGGCAATTTTTGGTGGATGCTGGTCTACAGATCACGCACTTAAGTGTGGCCCCTAAGCGGAGAATGTTGGGAACTGAAGCTTGCATTCAACTCATAGCGCATTGGCTGTTAGAACAAGCCCCATCTCTTTCGCCCAGTGCTGCCAGCTTAAGGGCGTCTAGCTTACAGGTTTTAAAAGATACAGCGTGTAAATGGTTAAAGAGTCAGAGATGGAACCCGAAATTAAGTATCACTTTAATGTTTGAGTGTTAGAAAACTGGAATGTAAATCTACCAAATATTAATGTTTTAAAGGGACTTATTAAGCGCACCGCAACGCTTTCTGCCTCCTTTTATCGGAATTAACATTCTGCATGCCACTTTCAAGGCCAGGCTTCCATTTTCTAAAAGGAATCGTCGGGGTATGTGGACTTATTTTAGCAAATAACAAAGTGGAAGACAGTGTCTTATCAATGTCTATGGTGTACAATGCTGTTACGAGGTAAGGTTGCTAGAGAGCATAAACATTCCGTGGACACTCGAACTCAGCTGACTTTCGCTGATCACAGAGGGGCCATGAAAAAGTGCATGACCTGTACATATGGTGCTGTTTGGTGCCTTTGGGTTGTTTTGTTTCTGTCTTTTATACCATTAGCCAAATGCTTCCACTGAAGATACCTTTCAAATAAAGACCAAATAGATGAGGGAAAATAAACTTGTATTATTCTGTTGCATCAGTAAATATCTACATTATATTACAAAAAGCAATTGTGGGACGAAAGGACACAAAATAAACTAACAATATTTGCAGCATACAATTCTGTCCATTTTTCATTACTTAGTAGAACATTAAGTTTCTTGAAGTTATACCTTTGAAAAGTTTTAGGTGGGACTCAGATTGAAATATCTTCGTTAAGACTGACATTTAGTATAATAGCATTGCGACAGATGAACCCTGCATTATATACTTGCACTGTTGATCTAAGTTTATTTCTGTAATCGAGTATTTAGTCTAAGGTTGTTTTGGATGAGGGTGTTACTCTTGTGGCTTCATTTACAATACCCTGCAGGTTATATGATTTTGCAAGAATGGTAAATGTCTCCCTCTTTCTATTTTGAATGAGAAAATAATTATTAACGTTGTGATGGGACCATGTAATTCCACCTATTTCGGGAATACCATTACATATTTTTGATTTTTTATTGAGTTGTTTTGTGTGTATTCTTCCAGGTCATTGATATTTGTAGATGGAGGTCTTGATACTCAGTGCCTCTAAATAAGGTTCTTCCAGTTTTTAAAATTGTTCGGGTTTCTTTTCCATATAAATTAAGATTAGAAGAGAGACATATCTACACTCCAGCTTTCTCACTAACACAATTGAGAAGACTGTTCCATTATAAATGGACACCAATAACATGGGTTTATTTGACCCTGATACAATAGTTAATCAATTTCAAGTATTTGATTTACATAATTACAGTCAGATAACATTACAGACGGGACATTATTCTGTGCAGGTCAACTCAAAAACGTATCTATTTATAAAAAAAAAACACTATCAATCACATTTCATTTTTCTTTGCAGTCTCTTCTCTGAGTATTCACAGAGTCTATATTGGGCACAGTATTTTGCACCTCCACATTCCATGCTCTTATGTTCCTGCGGAATAAAAATATCCAAGACAGTAACAGTTCCTAAAAGGCCTCCATTAATATACAAAAAAAAAAGACTATTTCATTTGGGCATCTTGTATAACCACAGAGAGCATGTAGTGTTTGATACACTACATATCTCCCTCCTTAAAGACAAGATGCCAAATGATACGTATATTTCCTTTTATACATATTACTTCTTCTACTGATATAGTCTTTCAAATCATTTAACATCTCCTTCATATTACTTTTAAATTTTTTCCTCATATTAAAAATATGAAAACAATCTTCATTAATACTCTGAAAACATGTTCCATTTTTACATTTTCATGTTTCACTAGATTTTTTTAAAGGAATTGTTAGCTTCAGTAATTGATGTCTGACTGGATTGCCTATGTTAGGGATGTAAGGAGTCATTTTCCCTGCAAGTTCAAACTTCTCAGTTACTTAATCTTAAATAGATAGAAATTTTAATTCAAATGAGCTCTCTACTATTTCTAAATCTGAATCTCAGGGTATATACTTGGTACATTGAGGGATGTATCTTTCAAAAAGGTGCACACTTCAGTTTTCCACCTATAATGAAATCACCTCTATCCATCCTATGTGAACAAGTCTACTGGGAACAAGGAACTGAGACACTCACACTTGAATTTAAAAAAATAAAAGTAAAAGGAAAGGTAGACTTTTATACATTAATTCACATGTGGGTTAAAAAAGATCTGTACCTGTGACAGCAAGCTTCCCATTGTCTGCCCAAGTCTCCACCTCCACTTGGTTGGGTCCTCTTTTTGGGCACCACAACCTGATCAGAGCCTATCTTTACGGCACCTGAACTCGATTAGTAGCCTATTACGTAAGTCTACCTACCCCTCAAACCACTCTCTATACCTAACATTACCCACAAAGGACAATAATATCTTACTACCTCCCATACTCCTCTTGTTCCACTTTCTTCTGTGTCCCATGTTTCCACATTCCTAAATATGGAATAAACTCCATTACTAAATGCACTGCTTTATTTGTGTTCACTCATAAATTTTATTTCTATGTTATTTCTGTGAAAGTGTATGACTTATTTATACAATGTTTTATATGTATGTACTATTAATTGTGTGTATGTGTGTATGTTCTTACTCTTTGAAGGTGATAATTGAAGATTCCATGAACTAGTTTTAATTAGATGTGTTGTTGTTCAGTTGTCTTGGTGATTGGTAGAAGTATCTTAATTATCGCTCTTTAGCGGAATTTTTAATGAATATTTATTTTCTTCAGGAAAATTGCATTTTATGTTTAATCAACATGGTAGCAGAATTGCACGGTTGTTGATCATTACGTTTTTATGAAGAACGATAGTTTTGGCCGAGTTTAAGAAAGACGAAACCATGGCCTAAGAAAGGCAACAAACTGAGAAATTCACAGGCGAAGAAAATTGGGCGACTTGGATAATCGCAATGAGAACTATTTTGGAATGTCACGAAATCTTTGACGTCATCAATGGCGCGCTGCTTAAACCAGAAGCAGACGGACAAAATTATGAATGTAATATTAAGAAATGGACGAAGGCAAATGCAAAAGCAAGGAAACGACTAATTGTATCGCTTGATACTAAGACTTCACTTCGTGTTGGTGAATGTAAGACTGCTAAAGAAATTTGGGATAAGCTACACAAGGTTTACGATGTTCACTCAGCCGAAAATATTGATCTGCTTCGACATAAATTTCACAACATTGTGTGGGAAGCATCTGGCGGTATACAAGGCCATTTAGCGAAATTTGATGAAATAAAAACTCAACTTACTTTGCTAGACAAGCCGATCGGCGATGGTGATCTTTGTGCGAGACTTTTGCAAACTTTGCTGAAAGAATTTGACTACATTTATATAACATGGCACGATTTACCTGCTGAAGAGAAGACGTAGAATAAACTGCAGAAACGGTGTTTAAATTATGAATTGAGAATTACAGATCGTGATGAAGAAAGTGTTGCTTCAGCAATGATTTCCAAAATGAAGATTAATAAAGAGCGACAAAGGCGCAAACAAACTACCGAAACAGACGCATTAAAAACGTCTAATCACAAAAGAAATGAAGATAGAAAATGCTTTTCTTGCGGTAAAGTTGGTCACTTATCGAAACAGTATAAAACAGGCTTAGTGTGTTTCTAATGTAAGAAAAAAGGCCATCGCTGAAATGAATGTGTGAGTATTTTTGTGAATAAAAATGAAGACTGTGCTATGTTAAATAAAGTTTTAATGCTGAAACGCAAGAATAGGCTTTCAGTAGTGGTACACTGACAGAGGTGCGACACATCACGTAACAAATCAGCGTGACTGGTTCACTACCTATGAACCTTTCAAGACTCCAAAGAAGATGAATAGCGCCAAGAATGGTGTGCAAATTGAAGTAATTGGCACAGGTCGTATTGATGTAAAAGTTTTTAATGGACAGAAGTGGACAGAACGATATTTTGAAGATGTTTGTTTTGTGTCCCAGCCTCGTCGCCGCTTTTGTGTCTCGTCCGCCGGTTGTCGTAGGTGTCGGTGACCGACACAGGATTAAAGGACGCATGCATGTGCAGGTACAGAGGTGACCAGCCAGTGGGACAGCAGAAACTAGAACAGTAGGCTAAATTAGAACAAGATATATATTTCGTGGAGTCTCGGTAATACTTAACTTTTACATAGTTCTTGACTGCAGAATGCTGATACATAGTTTAAATAGAGTCCTGCATACTGATGATTCCTAGTGCCTATCCGATAGCCAAGTCTTAACTGGTACCTATCTAATTTCCAATTGAACGATGCAGCAGTCGTGGCCACGAGTGGAGTTGCAGCAGAGGGTGCTCGTGGCTGACGTCGTAAGAACACCGCGCCGTGCATGCATGGCGGCGCACAGCGAAAGTACATGGCACGCACTTCATACTTGTCCGACACCACACCCCTCCCCCCCAAACCGCCGCGCCGTCTTGGCATAGGACTGAGGGCCACGGCGACGGCACTGGGAGGAGGGCCTGGGCGGGGGCGTTACTGGTGGGACGGGTGTTGTAGCTAAGGCTGGGATCGAGACACCGTTGACGCCCTGGTATCCACCTTGCGATCCCCCAGAAAACACACCAAACCGAGGGGAAGGGCGCACACCTCTGCCCAAAGGGAACAGGTTATCTTCTGAGGCAGCGGGGGCACGCATGGCACCGGAGTCCTTCTCGGTGACGAAGTCAGCTGTGGCGACGACAGCGTCGGAGGCACGTTGACCTCCGTGAGGATGATTTCGTAGTCCGGGGATGCTGGACCTGGAGGCGAGCGATGTGGAGGTGCTCCCTGGCGGTGAACTGGGTATGGAATCAAGAAACAGGATCGCGTGGCCTGTGCAGGCGCAATTGGTTTGCATGGCGCCGCAGCTCCGACCCTGTGGAAGAACGTACAACATACATATTGCGACAGAGCACGTGTTGAATGATGCCCAGCATCCATCTCGTACATCCAGCAAACACCTTGTACAGCACCGGCGTCAAAACCTGAAAACGCGAAGCGCCATAGGAATTGACTTGGTGCGTGGGAGGCTGCAGCAGGTGAAGGAGAGTGCAGTGACGGCGGCCGTGTAGCAGCTCGGCAGGAGACGGGCTGTCACATGGCATACACCAATAAGTAGACAGGAAAATTTGAAGAGCTTGCTACCTGAAGTGCTGACCTTTCATCTTTTCCATGTGAGACTTGAATGTTCGAACGAAACGATCTGCTTCACCATTGGAATGAGGGTAAAAGGTGCGGTGGTGATATGCTGAATGCCATTCACATGACAAAACTGTTGAAATTGCGCACTAACAAACTGAGGTCCATTGTCATGACGATAGTTTCAGGCAAACCTTCGATGCAAAACACTGACGTTAGAGCACTGATTGTACTAGACGCCGTCGTTGAGCAATCACAAAAGGAAACTTGCTGAAATTGTCTACAACAATTAACCAGTGTGTTTTCCAGAAAGGTCCGGCAAAGTCAATGTGTACACGTTGCCTTGGGCCCTTGAGGGGGTGGCCAGTTTAAGAAACGTTGCGGAGGAGCCGCCTGATGCTCCGCACAAACAGTACACTGTGACGTCATGCGCTCTATCTGGGCACTCATACCCACCCAGGTACAATGATGTCTGGCCAGTTGCTTTGTCCGACGAACAATACCCCAATGTCCCTGATGCAGCAGGCGTAAGATTTCGCGTTGCAGGGAATGAGGAACAATCACTCTTGTTTGGTCGTTGTCGGTATGTAACAATAAAACATCCTGACTTAAAGATAATGCATGACGTTGTGCAAAATAACGTCGAACCAGAGGCCGATCAATGTCTTTGGCTCTGGCAGGCCACCCTGAGCGAACAAAACGTGCTACCACACTTAGGTCTGCATCCACAGCTGTTTCCTGTGCAACCCGACGAGAGTTGAAAGGAAAGTCTGCGAAAGCGGAAGCATCTCTGGAGTCTATCTGGCAACATGCCATTTCTGAAGAATCAAACGACACATCCTGGCCAACTGGAAGTTGGGAAAGTGTGTCGCGTTGGCATGTTGAGTGGTAGGTCGCTACAAAATCTCATACTGATAATTTGACAATATCAAGGACCACCTCTGAAGCTTTTGTGCCGTTCGTGGCGGAACTGGCTTTGTGGGTGACAACAACGACGTGAGAGGCTTGTGGTCTGCCAACAAATAGAATTTTCTGCCATAGAGATAATGATGAAACTTTGTGACGCCGTAAAAGATTGCTAAGGCCTCCTTTTCTATCTGACTGTAATTCTGTTACGCTGGCGTCAGGAGGTTGGACGCAAAGGCAATACGTCGATCGTGAGATCCAATGCGATGTGACATTACTGCACCTATACCCGGGCCGCTCAAACTTTGCACTAGACGTTTAGAAATAACAAGTGAAGAGCAAGAAGCGCAAGGCGCTAGTCGCTAGGAACGATCCAATCACAGCGCGGTAAACACTTCCAGCGATCACGTGCCATGACGTCAACGATCCCACGTTGCCGGATTTATTCAGTTCTACCGTAAACAAAGTTGTGTATCGTGTTTACCGCGTGTTTATGTTGTATGTGCTTTTTTCGCTGCGTTTTGTTCTACTGTGAGTGGTTTAACTTGACTTTCTGAGTTCAAGTAGTTGGGTAATGTCACCGAAAAGACATTTGTCTAGTGACGTTTTCTGAGTAAGTTCTCAATTTCGTATGAATAAAATCTTTGAAGCTTATGCTCTGAGCAAGAAGTTCATTCTCGCTTCAAACGATCGGAAAGAAGTTATGATGCAGTGGTTACAAGAAAGAAATATTGCAGCAGATATGTCAATGTCAAAACTTCTTTTATATTCGCTCGTGAAACAAAATAAGCTTGTTACTTCCATATATGCAATACACGAAATCGCAAAGGAGCAGCGTCACAATGAAATAAATCTGCCCCCATTTCACTGCCGTTTTAACCCTATAAAATTGGTATGGAGTGACGTGAAGAATTACTTAAGGAACAGTAAGTCTTTCACAATAAGAGAGGTGGAAAGGCTGTTGCATGAAGCTGTTGCCAGTGTGGATGCTGCATCTTGAAAAAAAAAAAAGGGGGGCGAGTACGGTGAAAAACTGATTCGGGCAGCGCTAACAGTGGAAGGGATCATGAACAGTGATGAAGATTTTGGCAGTGACGACAACAGTGAAGATGGGGAGCTAGATGTAATTGTCGAGTACATTGGTGAGTGAAAATCATTGATTATAAAACGTAGAGAGAGAAGTTACTATCTTGATTATTGTTTATTTCGTGTCTGCTTATTTTCTGTATTGCTTTGCTCCATTGTTGAAAGCGTATGCATTATTGTGCTCTGGTCTTCATTAATATGCCGTTAATTAATTGCTGCTCAAGAACGAATTATTATATGCACTTTTATTGCTCAATAGCTTACATTAACGAGATGCAACTGTAAACGGTTTCGTCTGCTGTGTGTATAGAGGCTAATGTTGCAACGTCGCTAAAGCAGTGTAGCCAACTTAACTCGCCGTAACGCGAAACGTCAAGTGCAATGTTTCAGCGGCCCGGCTATAGACCGTACGATGAGGCATCCACTGCTAGCACTACAGGCTTCTGTGGATCAAAGGGAATCAAACATGCATCACTGAGTAGTGCAGACTTTAATTTGTCAAATGAAACCTGGCAATCTTTAGACCACACAAAAGGAACATTCTTCCTACGTAAGCGATGCAGTGGAGCTACAATCTGAGAGGCATTGGGAATAAATCTGAAGTAATAGTTAAGCTTTCCCATTACTGCTTGCAATTCGTACACATTCTTAGGAGGAGGCAAGTCTTTGATTGATTGAAGATGAGATTGTAAGGGATGGATTCCTTGGGCATTTATCACATAGCCTAGGTACTCTATTTCAGTCTGAAAAAACGAACACTTTACTTTATTGCAACGTAGACCTGCTGCAGTCAACACTTTGAAAAGACACTCTAAGTTTGACAAATGTTCTTCAACTGTGCGTCCTGAGACCACAATATCATCTAAATAGTTCGAGCAACATGGTACAGAAACTGTCAGCTGTTCCAAAAAGCGCTGAAAAATAACGGGGGCGGAAGAACTGCCAAATGGTAGGCGTTTAAATTGAAAAAGGCCCATGTGAGTATTAATGACGAAAAACTTTTTTGATTCGTCATCAAGTGGAATCTGCAAGTATGCCTCTGCTAAATCAATCTTAGAAAAGAAGCGAGACTGTCCTAATTTGTCCATAAGTTCCTCAGGTCTGGGCAGGGGGTAAGTGTCTGCAATTGTTTGACTGTTCACTGTTGATTTGAAGTCCGCACAGAGACGAAGTTTTCCTGACAGCTTGGTTATAATTACTAAAGACGAGGCCCACTGACTCGCAGCAACAGGAGAAATTACCCCAATATCCTGCCAGCGTTTAAGTTCTGCAGCAACATTATCACGAATTGCGATAGGCACTGGTCTAGCTTTACGAAATTTTGGTACTGCAGATTCTTTTTAAGTTACATGTGCCACAAAGTCTTTTGCACAACCTAGTTCTGGCGAAAACAAGTCACTGTATTTTTCACACAATGCACTGAATATGTCCTGAGACACTACTGACGAAATTTGAAGCACATCTCTTTGAATTGATAAGCCAAACAAGTCAAATGCATCTAGTCCAAAAATGTTCTGGGTAGATTTGGCCTGAAGAACTACAAAAGCAACTGTTTTTGTTACACCTTGAAAAGAGACGGGCAGGCTACATGTTCATAGCACTGGAATATTTTGTCCTGTATATGCTGTTAGCACTTGTTGAGACGGCGACAGCTTTGGCGCACCCAGAATTTCATAAATGTCTTTATTAATTAATGTGACGTCGTAAGAATGCCGTGCTGTGCGTGCATGGCGGCACGCGGTGAAAGTACGTGGCGCGCACTTCATACTTGTGTGACACCACAGTTTGGTTTTGTCCTGATGGATCCTGCAACTTATTTTCTGTTAAGAAGGCTGTACAAAAGGGAATGAATCAAGTAATCGAAAATGATGGAAAATCATGGATATTTTCCAAAATTGATATTCCGATTGCTGTTGCTACATCCATTGCTGAAAATGAACTTTATCGTTTTGCTGTGAAAGTTGTCCGTAAAGTAAAGTCCTGTGTTGTTGCTGAAGCTGATGACACTTTAAGAGGTGGTACGAAAGAATGGGTCATGAAAATAAACACTATGTGCACCAGTTCTTGAAGGATCATGTTATAGAGACAATGTTTGACAATAGCCTTTGTGAAGGGTGTGTCTATGGTAAACATAATCGCATGGCATTTGGTGAAAAAGTGGAGAAACAAAACCTAGAGAATTATTTTATGCAGATATTTGTGGACCAATGGAGGAACTGATTTTCAGGGTCACAGATACTTTGCTGTTTTTAAGGACGATTTTTGCAGTTTTAGAGTAACATACCTTCTGCATCACAAAGATGAAATTAAAGCAAAATCACCAGTATTTATTAAAATGATGAAGACTCAGGCAGATGTTACTGTAAGAGAATTACTTACAGACGGTGGCAAGGAATTCCAGAATAAAGATGTACAGAAGTTTTCTGACTCAATTGGGCTGAAACATTTAATAACTGCACCATATACTTCTCAGCAGAATGGAGTTGCCGAGCGGGAAAACAGGATTCTTTGTGAGATGGCACGTTCTTGGCTTTGCTCTGCTGAATATTTGCCAAAAGTATTGTGGGGTGAGGGTATTCTGGCTGCTACATACATTCTGAACCGAACTGGTCCCACAAAAATGAAAGGTAAAACTCCAATTGAAATGTTTATGAATAAGAAAGGTCATTTTGATAATTTCGTGTTTTTTGGAAGAGAATGTTATGCATGGATTCCTACACAAAAACGGAAGAAGTTTGATGCTAAATCTTCTAAAGTATATGTGGTTGGTTATGATGATTGTGGGTACCGTATTTATTTTCCTGAAAAAAGATGTGTGTGTGTGTTTGCAGAGATGTAAAGTTTGCAGTCAAACTGTTACAGAAATCATTTACTCATAAGACTAAAAATGTTGATGTGTCAGATATAGATGAAGATGCTGCAGAATATGAATGTGAAAATTTTGATTTTGAAGAGGACAGTCAAACTGATTCTGTTAACCAAGATGTAACTGTATGTGACGAAAGGGTTAGCAACAATTTCAATGGAACTCACCGCATTTACATGGGCTCCCAAAACCGGTTTTCGTAAACTGGTTTCCCAATTCCGCTTTTGGTTGGTCATATAAACAGTCCAAAATCGATTCTGGAAATACACTTCTGTAAAGCGGTTTTCCAGTTCCACAATCGATTTTCGTGCCCATGTAAACACAACCGATTTTGAAGTGTTTTTGGCTTGTCAGATTGTGTTTTCTTATCAAGAATTTTCAGCACATAAGAACAGAGTGACATTTTCTAGCATTGAATAAAAGTATAAATATTAGAGTGAGCATGAATATGTATATTTAAGTAAAGAAAAATTGCGATTGTGGTGACTAAATCAGGAACTGAATCAGCTGTTTTTCAGCCGCCATTTTAAGTGGGCCAGGAAATTCGAATCAGGCTATAACATGTAAACAAGACAGCCAAAAACGGTTTACGAAAATTGGTTTTCGTCTTCCGGAAGATGTGTTGCATGTAAACGTAGTGACTGAGGAACAAGCTGAAAGTAACTTGGAGGCAAGACATGAAGAGAAAGGAAGCCACAATTTACGTGAATGGCGGAATTTGAAGAAACCTTCTTGCTACTGTGAAGATTCAGACCATAAACCAAGAATGATGTTGCTTTGTGAAACACCAAGGAACTATAAAAAAGCAATGCAGTCAGAAAATTCTGAAGCATGGTAGAAAGCAATGGAAGAAGAAATAAATGCTCTGCAGAAAAATGAAACTTGGGAACTAGTATACAAAGAGAAACCAAACAAGCTAGTTGAAAATAAGTGGGTCTTTGATACAAAATTAAATGCAAATAATGAAGTGGTTAGGTATAAGGCTCGCATGGTGGCTAAATGATACACTCAGTGCTTTGGAATAGATTATGTTGACACTTTTAGCCCTGTTGCTAGATTTGAGACAATGAGATGTCTGTTGAGTATTGCAATTCAACAGGATTGGTGTATAAGGCAATTTGATGTGATGACAGCATTTCTTAATGGTATTTTGAAGGAAGAAATATACATGTATCAACCAGAGGGTTTTGACAATAGTACAGGACGTGTATGCAAATTGCTGAAGAGTCTATAGGGTTTAAAGCAAGCCTCAAAATGTTGGTATGAATGTCTTGTAAAGTTTCTTACTGAATGTAATTTATGGGAGAGTCATTCAGATCCATGTATGTTCTATGGTGAAAACCTTGTACTATTGTTTTATGTTGATGATGGACTGGCTACGGGTTTAGGTTTACAAATCAAGAAGTTTGACAACTGCATTCAAATAAACCAGTCAGCATATGTGAAAAGAATTTTAGAGAAATATGGCATGGTGGAAGCAAAACCATTATCTTTACCCATTGAACCAGGATGGATACTAGGTGAATCACCACCTTTTAATAATACTAAGCTATATAAAGAAATGGTTGGAACTTTGATGTATTTAACACAAGCTACAAGGCCGGATTTATCATATGCTGTTAATGTTGCATCAAGAGTTCAAGACTCACCAACACAGGCACATTTTGCATTGCTCAAACGAATACTTAGGTATCTAAAGTCAACAATAACAGATGGTATTCAGTTTATGAAAGATGACAACTGTAATATTGAAGCTTGCAGTGATGCAGATCATGGTGGGGACAGAGGGACTAGACTGTCAACAAGTGGCATTCTACTCAAGTTCCATGGAGAGCCAGTTGTGTGGAAGAGTAAATTACAAAAGTGTGTTGCTCTTTCTTCAATGGAGGCAGAATATGTGGCTGCAAATGAAGCCTGTAAATCCCTTGTGTGGTTGAATCAACTTTTGAAAGAAATTGGAGCCGTTGATGAAACTTCAGTTCTTGTTTTACAAATAGATAACCAAAGTGATATCAAATTAATTAACGGTTCAAGGTTTTATGAACGTTCAAAACATATAGAAACAAGGTACCATTATATTCGTCAACTGGTTAAAGAGAATAAGGTCAATGTGAGTTACATACCAACTAATAGACAGGCAGCTGATATACTGACAAAAGGACTACCGTTTACAAAGTTAAAATTGATAAAGGAACTTGCTGGTATGGTGTCTACTTCACAATATATATGCAAACATTGCAGAAGAGTGTGAAAGTATATGATTTATTTATTCAAAGTTTTAATTGTGTGTGTGTGTTCTTACTCTTTGAAGGTGATAATTGAAGATTCCATGAACTAGTTTTAATTAGATGTGTTGTTGTTCAGTTGTCTTGGTGATTGCTAGAAGTATCTTAATTATCGTTCTTTAGTGGAATTTTTAATAAATGTTTATTTTCTTCACGAAAATTGCATTTGATGTTTAATCAACAATTCACTAGCCTCTTCCCCCCTCCCTTCGGATGAGTGTACCATAATAATGCATGTAAATACCCCAGATATCAATGCTCATCGTTCTTACATAGACATAAAATTCTATTATACCATAAAATTCTACTATACTCTAACATGGACCATCAGATGTATAAACACTAATCTAATCCCCATGTAAGTGTGTGTATAAATTGTACTGTTGTTGATAAAAGTCTGTATAATATATAGTGTATGTATGTATGTGTATGTGTTCGAACTGGACCTCAGGCACCAGGACTCCTCAAAGAAAAGCTTGAACTTTAATTACTGCAATGTCCTGGTGTCTAGTATCACGTGTTTGTGCAGTGTGCTTGTGTGTATAATATGTATGTGTAACTGTATGTGTGTGTGTGTGTGAGTGTGTATACCTAACTTCCAACCCATATGAAAAGGCATACAAACCCTCCCATTTGATTCGTATTTCTTCATAAAATGTATGAAACCCTATAAATCATTGTACAAAATGTATATTGATCAGTGGTATCATAAGGTTCCTTCTTCTATTTCTTCATTTTTAATTTGATGTAATAATGTCACATTACAAACATGCCAATATGCTCACAAGTTGGCATCTGTTTGACTATTTTCAATTCAATACTGAAAAATGTCAACTATTTATGTCATATTCATGATATATTCAAAGTCATACATATAACGATCTAGGCCATAAATAAAATTAGTCTTATATTTTAACAGATATCCACAGACGTAGATATTGATGCCATCTAGTAGTAGGAAGTATAATTACATTCAGGAGACATTCTATCTGGTCACCGATAACTATTAAAAATTATCCAACACCAATTCATGTCATCCTTAGATCATGTTATGTATATATAAAAGAAAGAAAGGATAGTAATAGAAAAGTTTGAAAGCATAGTGAAAGAGTGAACGATTTGTCATTTAGAAATCGAAAAGAGAAGAAAAAGGACAAATAACTGGCTTCCTGGTAGTCGTCACTCCACCGAATTAGCAAAGAGTGCTAATTGGCCTGAAGGATTTCCGTAAATGTAAAGGTATCAGGTAAGGTTTACCAAAAAAGGCAATACTGCCTTTCATTTTGAAAGAACACACATATCCCCCTAATGTTCCCGCTTTATTCGAAGAAACATCCTTGTAGTTACTCAAAATATTTAATAGTTGTTCTTTTTGGTCTTCTGACAAAAGTTCTGAGTCTCGCGCCTTAAGTAAAATTTCTTCATAATAGTTTACATTCGTTGCGTCAGATTGTAACATCTTTGCCGCTGAAGTAACTAATTTCGCTGGTTGTGATAGCCTGTTGTGTACTGAATGAAAATAGGTTCGTTCGAATAGCTGCATGGATGCAGATCCTGCAGCAGCAATGCAGGCACTACTGTGCATGCACTGCGAAGATGACGCTGCAGCCTCCAGTTTGCGTATCACGTATGTTCTCACTTGTTCTGTGTAGCATAAGAGAGCGATTTATTGTGCCAGCGTCTAAAAGTAAATTACTTTCTTACAATTAAGGAATTGAAGTGTTCGTGTAATAGTTTGTGTATTTCCATGTAATCCAGTTTGGAAATTTCAATATTAAGTTTTCCTTTATTTGCAGGCGTGGAATTTTTAAAGTTCCAACCTCCCACATCCGTACCTACTCTTGTACCTGTACAGATACCTGCACAAGAATAGGAACCACCTACACAGGAATTGGTGTGGAGCACGGACGCCACATTAGCGTTAATAGAGTTTTACAAGAATAAGAAAGAAACACCTGAAAATGTTCTACAAATTCATCTTCCGAATACTGCGGAACCACATATTCACTTTTCTGCCTTTGGTAATTTGGTAGAATCCATGTACATCGGAGGAAACGGCATTGCCATCGATATATATCGAATATTCGATATAGTGTTTCTGAACCGGAGATTCGGGCGCTACGCGCCCTCACGTACTAAAGAAAAAAAAAATCTTGATTAACCTATACCTAACCTAACTTTGACTTAAAAAAATTGATCTGTAGCTTAGCCTTAAGAAGGTTAGGTATAGGTTAAACAAGAAATTTTTTTTTTAGTACGTGAGGGCGCGTAGCGCCCGAATCTCCGGTTCAGAAACACTATATCGAATATTCGATATATATCGATGGCTATGCCGTTTCCTTCGATGTACACGGATTCTACCAAATTACCCTGCCTTTTATTTCGGCGCAAAATTTCATCGAAATCGTCATCACTGGACACAAAACCTGAATCGCTCAACATTTGGAACAAATGGAATTGGAAAATGCTCTTGTAACTTCCACAGAAGCTATTAAAATCGAGTATATTACGCAATCCAGCTTATGCTGACTGCAATTAAAGACATTTGTTTCACACTAGACGCGTTTCACTCTTTATTTTAAAAGCATCTTCTGTGGTCTGTAAATAATGTGAAGGTTTGTTTTATATTCATAGATTGAAAACAGTTTTTAAAAAAATTTGTGCACATTAGGCCTATGTGTTGTTAAATTTATATACGGTCTACTCATGGTGGTGTCTCTTCTTCACATCTCACTGCTGTTTTTCCGACTTGTTGTCTGGGTTGGTTGATTCCTGAAGTGTGTGTTTCGGTTTGTACGGCACTTTTCGCCTGTTTCGTGGCGTTTCTTCCGTTTCATTTATTATCACTTCAGTTCAACAGGCGAAAAGTTCTATTCCGTACACCACCGGAAAATGCACGTCAGGGACCAAACATCAGACAACAAGACGGAAAACAGTAGGGAGATGTAAAAAAGATCGAATATCAATTTAAAAACGCATAGGACTAACATGCACAAAGTTGTTTTTTGAAACTGTTTTTAATCTATGTATACAAAACAAACTGTACAACCTTTATATCATTCACAGTCCACTGAAGATGCTTTTACAATAAAAAGTGAAACGCATTTGGTGTAAAACAAATGTCTTTAATTTCAGTCTGCATAAGACGAATTACCTATTATAGACAATTTTGCACTTCTAATTTTTAGAGGCGATTTCATACAAATATAATACTTATAAAATAAAAGACTAATACATCAATATACACAAACAAGTAACGAACTTCGTTTACAAAAAGTAGAAGAAACATAGGACGGCAGAAGTAACATGTAGTACACTTATATACTACAATGCTGTGGACTTCCGAAAACTTTGAACAAATGCCCTTCTTATACCCCCGCATGCGCGAATCTGGCTGCATGAGCTGCAGGGAAAATTTCCTCCTGCAGCTCCTGCCTGCATGAGCTGCAGGCCTGCAGCTCTTCGAACAGCCGGCAGACTGCAGGCAAGCTGCAGGAGCGGCGCATGCAGCTCTCGAAACACGACTTTTTGTACTGTGCATGTGCTGCAGCATGAATGTAACTCTTCAAACAAACCTAATGTATACAAAAACCATGTATAGGCAAAGTGATGTTATCCAAATTTTGACGATTTTCTAAAGCTTGTACTTTGGAAGTGGTCTCGGTAACTGTACGACATACTTCAGAGCTTTCAGATTTAGAATTTGTTTCCAGGACGTCTAGCAAATCCTGATTTAACGACTGTAAATTACTCAAAATTGTATCCTCCCTTTCAAAAACTCTGTTCTTAATGTAATATACTATAGATTCTTTGACTAATTCTAATTGTTCAGTTACTATCCTTTTGGAAACAGATTCTGCCTCCGCTTTAGAAACTAGAAATCGTTTCAAACCATCAAATTCCTGTTCTAGATTACTGTATCTCTCCTTACATTCCTTTACATGAGCAACCAATTGGTTATTTAAAGTATCTAGCCCCAAATTTTGAGAATAGAAATGATCAGCTAACTCTTTTGAATTATTGTCAATTTTTTCGGCTAATGATTTTACATTGTCTTTTAACTTATTTACATCGTTTGGTGAAGAATTTCTCAACTCTTCCTGACTTGATTTGAAATCCTCACTGAATTTACTAAAGAACTCTTGTATCTGCCCCATTTCTCTTGCTCTACTTCGAGTTAGGGGCGTACATTAATAACACCACCCTCAACAACTTTTAAAATCAATAATAGAGTAAATTAACACTTATACACTCACCAACAGAGTAAAATGTCATCTCTGCCTATCTCGATGTAACAGTAAGATGACGTAGTAACAGCTGCGTCTGCGTAGTCACCTGGCGCCGTCCTATGTCATTGCGTACAAAGATGTCAGATCTGCGTCGGGAATCGCAGCTCAAATAGTGTGAAGATGTAGACTTATCTTGACTTTTTACAGACAGCAAACTTCTTGAGCAGCCTATCAATGTTTTCAAAGTAGTTGAACCCGTCACCGAGCTCACATCAGCATTATTTGAAATTCTTAAAGAAACTTTGATCAGAAGTTTGTAAATCTTCGTTATTGCAACTGCTCTTCTTTTAATAATGACTTTTTTTCACTCACGTCTTTCGACGATTAGTGTTTATTGACGTCGTCAAGGTAACTCTCGTCGTTCCACAGAAGAAATGTCAACCTTCTTTCGTAAAATTTTCGTCACTATCTTCGGATTTTCAGTATTCACAATTATATTTCTTTTCTCTCCTCTTCCAGGTCCAGTATAACAGTCGCCATAATATGTGATGGGACCGTGTAATTCCACGTATTTCGGGAATACCATTACATATTTTTTATTTTTTATTGAGTTGTTTTGTATGTGTTCTTCCATGTCATTTATATTTGTAAATAGAGGTCCTGCTACTCAGTGCCTCTAAATAAGTTTCTTCCAGTTTTTAAAATTGTTCGGGCTTCTTTTCCATATAAATTAAGATAAGAAGAGAGACATATCTACACTCCAACTTTCTCACTAATAAAATTGAGAAGACTGTTCCATTATAAATGAACACCAACAACATGGGTTTATTTGACCATGATACAATAGTTAATCAATTTCAAGTATTTGATTTACATAATTACAATCAAATAACGTTACAGACTGGACCTTATTCTGCTCAGGTCAACTAAAAAACGTATCTATTTATAAAAAAAAACACTATCAATCGCAGTTCTTTTTTCTTTGAAGTTCTACTCTGAGTATTCACAGAGTCTATATTGGGCACAGTATTTTGCACTTCCACATTCCATGATCTTAGGTTCCTGTCTGGACCTTCACCTGCGGAAAAAACGGACAGTAACAGTCCCAAAAAGGCCTCCCTAAATATACAAAAAAACTACTTCATTTGGGCATCTTGTATAACCACAGAGAGCATATAGTGATTGATACACTACAATGTCACCACATACAATAAACGAATGAACACACTGTAATGCAAACAGAAAGAACATTTTTTAAAAATTGAAACATTATTACTAGCATGGCATTACACCAACAGTAGGTAAACATTTGGAATTTACTCCAAATGCTCTACTTTCTCTAGCCTACTTCTTTATGAATTTTAATGTAGGCCTACAGTGTTATAAATGAATGTACAGATACATTAAAGATTCTTTGTTTCTTATCATGTAATGTTTCTACTACATTATCAAACTTTCAAAGATGTGTGGAAAATCCATTCCATTACAAGTACTCCTACAATGGTATTGTTTTATAGTTGTTACTAATGTTAAAAGAAATTAAGTAAGCAATCAAGGTTTCGTATATTAGCACAGGACTGACAATTACGATTTCCTGTCGGTAAGTACAATGTAATAAATTGTAGAAAAAACAATCTGACAAGCAAAACTGAAGCGCGATGCAGGAATTTCGTTCCACGATCCACCTCGAAAGAGGCAAGCAATTAACCATCCACTGCCGATAAAAGCAGTCTTTCTTAGGTCCTTTTTTTAACAATAACATAAATAATTCAAGTAAAAGAAGGATCGGTGAATTATCGTCCTGTAAAAGGTTTTTTCACGATAATTCGCCGCGGCGGAGTGGATTGAGGCGCTATGCTACAATGCGCGAGGCCGTTCCCCATCTGGGGTTCAAATCCCCCCTTGGGCATGGATGTTTGTGCCATCTTTAGTGTAAGCTAGTTCTTAAGTAGTCTGTAAGTTTAGGGATTGATGACCCTGCAGTTAAGTCCCATAATATTTGAACATTTTGAATTTCGATAATTCGTTTTTACAGAACTTTGTATGAACAACGGTTTTCTTCTAACAGCTATTTTCTTAGTAATTCGTTTTTGCAAAACATGGTATGAACGAGATTTTTTAATGGATCTTTAATTTGCTGCTAAACACAACTTTCCCTTGGACTCTATGTATTTCGCTTAAAACAACAGACATAGCATCATCTCATATTGTTAGTCTCTCTACTGTTATTAAAATTAAATGGTGACCACATCAACATCAAAGATCATCCAAAATACGCCGAAGGCAATTGTGCAAGTCACTTCCGCAGCTGACTGTCCCGAACGGCATGCCACTTGTATAGGGATAAAAGATCCTCTAATGTGAGATGCTATTCCCACTAATCTTCATTTGCAAGTTAACTTATGGTATCTTGCGTCAGCAGTAGCTTATGAGTACTTGCTGGCCACGGTGGAGTGGCTATGCGATCTAAGGTGCGTCGATGCGTAGCTGGCGGCTCTTACCGTCGGAGGTTCGAGTCCTTCTTCGATTATTTTTGTGTTTGTGTGTGTGTGTGTGTGTGTGTGTGTGTGTGTGTGTGTGTGTGTGTGTGTGTTGTGTGTGTGTATGTTGTCCTTATGTTATTTTAGCTTAGTTTAAGTAGTTTGTAACTCTAGGAAGTGATAACCGCAGCAGTTAAGTCTTTTAGATTTACAAATATTTGAATTCGTACTTGCTGAAGAAGCATTGAATTCTTAACCTTCTTGTCCCCTATGATGCATGTATTCCATAAACTTATGATTTTGCTTTTTATTGCATTCTTCACAATTAGTGGTACATTTTTCTCAATCACGCCTAGTATAGCGGAAGAGCACATGTGCTAATGATAAACGCCAATGCACATCCCAGTCCCGCTGTTTGAAGACTGTTTTCAAAGATATGAAAGTAGTTGCAAGTTTACATGAAAATCTCTGCTTGAAAGTCGGCAGCCATTGTACTGGAATTTGTACGAAGTGCCGAGTGTTTTTGTGGTGGTTTTTGATGTTGATTATGCAAACTGACTTATAATATCAATTTCAGGTAAAAAAAAGTTGCATGTAATGAATTATAGGTTTATGATAACACATGGACGTAAGTTTCCACGCATGTGGTTAGGCAGGCAGGTCGTAGTAATTTTATGAGTAACAGTTCGTTCTTGATTTCTAGCGTTAAAATTTCTCGTTTAAAAAGGAAGGAAATTGCGACCCTCTGGTGGTACATACCTGAAATCCATCTTGACGGGAATGTGAGACTGACAACGGATCACAGTGTTTTTGTCAACATTGTCAAAACAGTGGCGGAATCTGGCATACTCTTTCAGGATTTTAGTGTATAACGCTGTTAATGAATGTGTGGCGTGGTAATTTACTATTTTATGATATCGGAAAGCTATCGAATAAATGTTGATGTGCGTATACCGGACCTGTGTGCTTGTTGTACAGGGTATTGCATTATTGTTCATTTCGGAAGTCGTGTGGGTATGGCATATGCGTTTAGGCGCGAGTCTAATCCTTCCATTTGTTTGAGGTTCCCCATTCGTTAATATTAGACAAATTGTGTATATAAATAATACTGTTTTATCAATTGTATTTAATTACGCCTAATGTAATAATACTCATACGTAATTATAGATTAGATATTTCTGTACTGTTTGCAATGCCGAAGTATGTAGTCTTATTTCTTCCCATTTTTTCTTGTGTGTGTGTGTGTGTGTGTGTGTGTGTGTGTGAGAGAGAGAGAGAGAGAGAGAGAGAGAGAGAGAGAGATCAAATGTTTGTAAATATATGGGACTTAACTACTTTGATCACCAGTCTGAGGGATGACTCGGACCTTCAACGGCGAGCAGCTGCGTGCTCCACCTTGGAACGCTGGGCCACTCCATTGTGGCAGAAAGTGATGAAATATATTTTTGTGTACAACTGTTTGTTTGTTCAACAGAGGCCTCTGCTCTACGTACTTTTTCTGGTAGACATATTTATCTGTCAATAAATATGCAGTTCACTTTTACAATGCTTTGCTTACCATTGTATGTGGGTAGTTTATTAGCACAGTGAATCAGGTGTTTCAGCTTCACTTTGCTTTGTTTACAGGTGGTCCCACTTTTCTAAGAATAGAGAGAGGTGCACGTGATCTTTGTCAGAAGTTTTGTCTGCCATAAACGTTTCCAAATATTGAATGAAGGGAATACAAATAAGATGTTAGTCATTTTTTTCTGTCTAAAGAAAACTGCCAATAGTTAAAAAATATGAGTGTCAGATGTGCTGTCAGTAACACATTCCCACATACGGTATCATTTTGAAATGTTAGCCTAATGATTTTATCTGGATTGCAAGTCTTGGTGGTCAGTCTCCATCAGCGGCATGGCCTAATGTCCTTACGTGACGTGGTGAGGCAGTATTTCAGGGGTGAATGGCAGCACACAATGTGAAAATGAATATCTTTTAACATCACGTTTCAGCGATTTTATTTTCGAAATGAATCGCAGTATTCAAATGTAGAACATTATGTTTATCCACATGCACTGCCTTTCTGTTCAGATGTAACACTTTCTTGGTATGTAAATCGAAATACGTGTGTCTGTCTCTCAAATGATACAAATTACTATAATTTTTTCAATGTTCAAAATTTGGTAGAACACTTCCAACAATTTAATCTGTACTCTTCGGTTCCTGCTTAATCACATCCTTTAATATTATGACATATTCGTAAAAATCATAACATTCGCTTGTTCACTCCAAACAATTTAGGCTGTACTCTTAGGTTCTTGCCTAACCACTACCTTTAAAAAGGTGACACATTCGTAAAATGAAAGATACCCGCCAATGGCTACTCGAAGTGTACTACATTGCCAACCTAACACTGCTATGGATGCACCGCGACACTCCCCATGCCGCTGATTCAGACTTTAGCCGTATTGGTTGTGGTGACATGTTAGGAATACTTCAGTTTGTGTGCAGATTTCTCTTCATTTTTAGGTTTAGCAATTAGTAGCAGTTTGTTATAAACAATATAAAGCAACTTTCTTGTGTGTGTACCAGAATATTGTCACAAAGGTGGGAATGATGTAGTTTTGACAAAATGAATTGTACCATATCTGAATTTATTTATTTATTTTTATTTATTTATTTATTTTTTGATACCACTGACTGTATTACATCTAGGTGGTGATGGTATGTGTTGGTTTGGAAGCTGGTAGATTCATTTTCCATTATATATTGTTTACTTGCTTGCAGGGTTAGGCTGTGTGTTTAGGGGCCTGAGTATTGTCACATTATAAAGGGTGTTGGGAGGCTAGGAAATTCAAAATTGAAAACAAGGGGGAAAGACATAGGCTACTTCATTCTCATGGTTTTTAGTCTATGCTGTATTTAGAAATGAACCATAATCATTTATATTTCTTTATGATATCATTTGTTAGAACTGAATGCTAAAAGGGAATCTCCTAGAACCGTATGTATTAAATGGGCGTAGCCATTAGGAAAAGTTTTAAAAGCTCTGATATAGGCTATTTTCTCTACTCTTGAGATGCCTAGGGCTAGGCTACATAAAATTGATATCTGAAAGTCCAATTTTATGTCAATGCAGCGTCTAGCTGATCAGGTCGCATAACTGAAGAATGGGATACCACCATCAGCTTTGACCCATGACGTCATCAACATGGCGGCAATGACGTATATACTCGTGTCCAATATGGTGACCAAAACAATCTTGCAAAAGACAGAAAAAAGAAACTCTCATATAAACATGCAAAAATTACCTAAAGGCTAATAAAATGATCCTAATGTGACAAGTGCAGAATGTAGGGTTTTTGTGTAAGGATATTCCAAGCAGAAAAACGACAACATATCAGCCACAAAAAAAGGGTCCCATGAAAGAAGCCATAACAAAAACACCGGAAAAAGACAAGACGGTATCGGAAACTTCAATTGACCCCTATTACACCTCAAATGACACTTGGGATACTGAATGACCCCACAATGGAAAACAGAAAACTTGTATCGAACACATCAATTAACCTATATCACACCTCAAATTAAACTCAACGATCCCCATAGCAATGAAATAATAGAGAAAACTGGTATCTGACTCTTTATTACTCCTCAAATGAAACATCTGGTGTGATTCATAACAACATCATTTACTAGAAGTATCGATCAGCTATATGGGCTAATGTACTTACGTGACATGGTGCAGCACTGTTGGCGAGAAATGGCGGCACAGAACCTTCACAATATGTGGAAATGAATGTGTTAACATCATGTTTCAAGGATTTTATTTTCGAAATGAATCACACGATTTGAATGTACGACATTGCACAGAACAAAACTATGTTTCTACACATACATTGTCTTTCTATACAGATTCCATACCTCCTTGACACATAAAGGGAAATACCAGTGTCTGCCCCTCAAATGATACGAATTATTACAATATCATCAATATTCAAATTTTTTCTATTCTTCATTTCTAGCCCCTGTACCACGTGGTAGTACAAATACTTGCCAATCAGGACTCGCGTTGTTACAACCAATAAGAATGAGCATTGCAGTTGTACTAAGTAAACAAATCAAAGCAGCATAAAATGAATATATAAAATAACTGTTTTGTACAGATACTGAACTGATTGTTATCTCTTTCGTGGCGAAGAGGATTGAGGCGGAGTCCTGCAGTCTGAACACACAGGCGACTCAGGTGTTCTTCAAATGTTTTTGACAAAACGACAATGTCGTCTAAATAGCAAAGACATGTCATCCATTTAAGGTGTCGAAGCAAGTTGTCCATCATGCGTTCAAGTGTGGCCAGTGCATTACATAATCGAAATGGCATCACTTTGAATTCATAGAGGCCATCAGGTGTATTAAATGCCTTCTTCTCCCTTTCAGCTTCGTCAATCTCGATTTGCCAGTAACCTGTCTGCATGTACATAGATCAGAAGTATGTAGCTCCTTTCAGGCAGTCTAAGGTGTTGTCAATGCGCGTCATTGGGTAGACATCTTCCTTTGTGATTTTGATCAGCTGCCGATACTCGAAACGGAATCGCCACGTGCCACCCTTCTATATGAGGGCCACTGGAGATGACCAAGGACTCTCTGAAGGTTGAATATCATTGTGTAACATCATCTCCACTTCGTCCCGAATTATCCGTCTTTCAGCTGGCGTCACTCTATATGAACGTTGGCTAATTGGTGGATGATCCCCAGTATTGATACGGTGTCTTATCATGGGCTGTTTCGTCTGACTTTTCCCCTCCAGAGGTGTATATGCACCCGAAAATTGGCGTAGTATAGCTAACACCCGCTGACGTTGTTCCTTGGTCAGTCCCGGCCCTAATGGCAGTTCCACGGTTGTTTCCTCCAGCGTGTTGTCCGTATTGACAGCAGAATATGGGTCTTCATTGATGACGTTGAGTTCGCCGTCCTGGATTGGTTCAACTGTCCCGATACACATTGCTTTGGGGATAACTTGTGACTGATTGTGACAGTTAGTGATCCAAATCTCTCCTTGACCACCAGTAATGCTTATGATAGCCGCTGGTATGTAAACTAGTTTGGTGAGCCTGATAAACTTTTTACTATCAACAAGCACTTCACAGTTTAACCGGACATCTGTGTTTGTGACTGCAACTCTTCTCATCGTCACGTTGTCAGTGGCAAATAACTTCCCGAAAAATTCGGTATTACATGTATCCGTCGGAATGACTTCCTCAATTTGCAGTTCAGATCTTCCACAGTCATTGATAGCTTGGGATGCTTGCAGGAAGTTCCATCCGAGGATGACATTACGTTAAAACGACAAATTCAAACGACTGGGTCCTGTTGTTGATGGTTATTCTTGTGACACAAGTTTCTGCTGGCTGGATGTACTTTCCATTTGTGACCTTCAGCACAGTTGCCCCCATATCACAGAACATTGTCTTCTTTAGTGTGCTGTGATAATTGTCCGACAATACAGAGAAAGAAGGTCCTGAATCAACCAGTGCCCGGACAGGTTGGCCATCGATTGTGACTTCCATGAGATTTCCCGACACCTTAGTGACTGTCATCCATGGAGGATTTTTGTCTGATGCCACCTCATCTCCGTAGATGGTCGCCTTGCTTAGTTTTCCTGTGTGCAGCAGCTAGGGGAGTGGCTGGTACCCCTGTATGGCGGCGGTGAACGGCAGTAGCACGCCGCGGAGTGACCTCGTGCAGTGTACGGCAATGGGCTTCTTCCCATAGGTTGACTGAACTCATCAGCAGGTGACTGCCTGGTATAGAACTGCTGTGATGGCTGACGTGTGTTCCATCTGGAACATTTCCCAGTCATTCAGCTTGTCTTCATTGTTTTCAAACCATTGCTGGGTTGTTCCGCCCAGGTAGAAATAAACGTTGGCCAAGCACATTGTATGATCCCCTCTGTTATACTTGGCAACCTGGTCGAACCCTTTCAGTCATTTGTTGGGGTCCTGTCCAGCATCTCCAGAGAACACCAACGGTTGTCTGATGTGCAACTGGTTTCGTTTCCATGGTTCTTCTGATGATAAGGACTTTCGGAAGGATGTACTCGGTATATCCCTTTTATTCCATTTCTAGCCCGTATAAGCGACCTCTTTTACGTTGCCTAATCGGAGCCATGGTGATGCAGCTGTTGCACAGGATACCTGCGTTGAAATGGAAGCAAGCTTGACTTCGAAGGCAGGGTTGTAGACTGAACACAGCACTTATACTGAAAGCAGTTTTATTGCTCTCGGGCAGAGTGTTCTGCTATGTATACACAGACAGAATGTACTAGAAATTAGAAGAATTACATGTAGAAATTACATGTGAACATAAGAAACATGTAGAACATTCTGGAAATGTTAATTACAAAGAAATAAATTTTTAGCGGTGGACAGGATTGAACTGGCGACATTCAGCACCACGATCGGTGACGCTATCCATTACACAACACCGACAGTTGGTTATCGTGGGGTCTCGCAGCAATATTCATGTTTTGTTGATAATTAATAATCTGTGATTATCCTCGTAAATTCCAGATTTATAACAACAGAATGTACCATGGATCACAGGTCTCAGACCAAAAATTACCGCCTTCAGCACTCATTTGGGGGGGGGGGGGGGGGGGGACCAACACACTTCTCTGTTAACCTATACCTCACTACTAGAGAGAAGCTATAGATCACTTCTTAACCCGGCAAGGATGTGGTGGGGTCAATTTGACCCCGCTCATTTTGTTTTGTGCAGAAATTTTTGTTCTGTAGTTGCACATTGTTGCAGTTGTCAGTAGCTGTAACAATGGAACTCCCCTCCCCTCAGCGCACCATGATTCAGTTGGTCACCGCCTGTGGAAGGAGGTACATGAACGTAAAATCAAAGAGGGTAATTAGGACCCTTCCACAACTGCGATGAAGTATTTTTTGTGGAATTTTTGATCTATTACTTCTAGTGAATATTTTGTGTTTTTAGGTTTATTTGGTCAATATGGACAATGAAAAACAACAGGCTGAACTTATACGTTGTTGGCTGGTGGAAACAACTGACAATGAAGATGATTTTATGCAAGATAACAGCGAGAAGCGAGCGCAGTTGCAGTAGTAATACTGAGCAAGAGGGAAGTGAAGGCATTGACAATGAAGACAATATACTACTACATGAGTTGCAAAATACTACCAACAGTTCAATATTAGCAGAAAGAGTCGAGCAGTCGGAAATCCTGTTATCCAGATCATATTTTGGTAAAGATGGCACAGTCAGAGGTTGACCACGGAGTCTGTCTTGCAACGAAAATATGCTTCATATTACTTATCTACCTACATTTGTCAAGAACACATTGTACTGTTTTGTCAGTCACGCACTACAGCAAGTAATCATTGGTAATTTATAACACTGATTTATTACCGATTTGCGATTGACGATGTTGATCTTATAAATACTTACAAAAAAAATTATTCATCAGAATGATTACTATTGTTGGTTTTTGAGAATATGTAATGTAAATTGCTAAAAGATGATATATTTTTGGACTTCTTGTATAATTGAAATAATTAGGCATTTATACAAATGTTATGGTTTTTAATTCTCTTTCATCAACAACTAATTTGTAGGTTCACTTCCCATCCTTCATTAAAAATATCAATAAATACTTCAAATGTATAATTGAAGTATAGGGTCATATTGACCCTCCACATCCTTCATGTATGCATTTTTACCACACACTTGCTGGATTAAACACAAAATCTATTATCTACATTCTGCTTGTAAATAAACTATTGTCCTTAACTCAGATACGATGTCATTTGTCAAAGCCAATGGGTTATATCCCAAACTTCAGTTGACCCAAATTTTATTTGCTTCTTTCTTATACATAACATAAGCAGCTGCAGGCATGCAGCCTGCCTGCCAGATCGAGCGTGCTCTTGATGTCGCCTAATCGTGGTACCTGCACTAACAGGTGTCATCATGGGCCTGCTGCGTGGCCAAACTCGCCCTGTGCAGAATATTTCTCGAGCCAGGGAGGGTGCTGCTGTCTCGTCTCGCCTTCTCATTGTTATCACTGACACACAGTATGTCTGGGTTCTTTTTCCATGGCTTTGAATCTGCAGATGAATTACTGGACGCACATTATGGACACTGAAACAGTTATGGGTCATTGTATGTACTATTTTGGAACATTTTACTGCTTGACCATCACAGTTTTTGAAGAAATTGTATATGAATATTTGCACACATCATTTATGATCATTGGTGAAGTTTAACAATCATTGATACTGGATGAGATAGTACCTTCGACTATAGATACTGGTAGACCGGGCATGGCATCGTTTTCATGGCTCCAACATCTCTGCGTTTAAACCATTGCTTTGCCAACAGTCACGTGGCAATGTACAGCTGTGGTACATTTTTGCCTAGGATTGTACAGAGCTTTTTGTGAAGGCAAGCAACATTAAATTTCGATCGAAACTATTATTAGTTTCAAATGATGGCATTTCTTGAAAAGACTGGAGTTGTTTATTATATGCGGCTAATGTATGCCAATAGTCACGTGATCCTATGTTTGAACCACGCCATGTGTATAGCTGCTCTGCTGTTTGTCCGGTCTGTTAGTATCTATGGTCGAAGGATAGTACTCACTTGTTTGACTTCATGCGTATTGTTGTGCAGAGTGATTGAATTTATGGTGCCTTTGAGCTGTAATATCTCGGGCAATATTGTTTTTAAATAAATAAAATTTGGCTGTGTTTTACAACTATATACATCATTTTAAGAACAATAAAGAAAACAATGTTTAACAAAGTTGTTGGAAACAATCTACGTCTGAAACGAATTGTAAGTCGTTGCTACAATATTGTAGTGTAACTGAAAAAAAACAACCTCTAATATCTTTTTATTTTTGAGAACTTTGTCACTTGTCATAAAAGTTATTTTTAATAATATGTAAGTCAATCACTTCAGAGGAATTATAATTACACTTGGTAAAAGCGATGAATTTATTAAGGGACTATGCGGTGTCTGCCCAGCTGTTTTGGCCCTTATCTTCCATTTCATCTTAGTCACTCTCTTCAATATTAAGTGAAAGTTGAGGGTTTACTACGCTTTGTACAATGACCTCATCAGTTAACTCCTACTCAATAGATTCATTGTTATCCTGCTGAATCAACCCTGAGTGTTCCTGTTCAGACATGTTTTCCAAAGGATTGTTGCTGACTAAACTTGTTACGATATCCAAAACTGCAGGCACTGATTCTGGATGTTGTTCCTTCTCAACGGCCTGTGCTGTTGACTCAAATGTAGGATCTGCATTGGCCAAAGTTTTCTCCAACACTGCTGTAAAGTAACTTTTTTTCACTTCAGCCCAAGACAGTAAATTTGAATACACAGCATCTTTTACCATCTACATATAGATCTTTTACATTAAACTTCTTTTGAAAGTCAGTTACATCACACTCAGATCTAACAGGTGTTAAACAAACGACCTCATATAAAAACATTTAAAATTCTGAATTACTCCTTGATCCATTGGTTGAATCCGTGACATTACATTAGGTGGAGAAGTGTAGCAAATATGTTTCCCTAACTCAGCTGCAGGCAAAGTTATCCAAAAGAAGGATGGCTTTGCTGTCTTTTGGCAGACCAAGGTTTTTGAAGCTTCCACGCATTTGTTTGAGTGCAATAATGAACAGGTAAGTTCATAACATTTTTAAAGACTTGAGGTTTTATAGATTTACCAATCACAAAAGGAGTTAATTGGTGGCTTCCAAGCACATTAGCACGTAGCAAAACTGTCAATCTGTATTTTTTTCACCTCCACCAGCTAGAGTAGACCACCATAGTAAGCCTGTTTCATCAGAATTGTACATATTAGTTTGTTATCTGCAATTACTTTTGCAAAGTTGTGTTTTTATATCTTCTGAGTCTTGGCTTACTGAAAGTGTTTCTCCAGTTCCATCAAGTCTTCGAATTCCATTTCAGAAAAGTTTCTGAGCCAACCATCAGAAAAATTGCATTCACTTTCTTCAACACCTAAATCTTGTCCAAATTTCTTTGCCTTTTCAATAACCATTGGCCCTGTTACTGGTTTCTGTTTGGAGTGCACTGCACTGAACCATTTGTACAATACCGTATCTAATTCTTCCAGTTTTGGTTTTTTCAATGTTTGTCTGGAAGCCAATTTTTCAATTTTTACCAATTGTGAAGCAAATTTCATTAGTTCATGCTTTTTTGTCATAAATTGTTGACAAACCAATATTAAATTCAGTCATCAAAATAATTCTGTTCTCAGCTTCCTCCAAGTATTTGATGATTTCCAGTTTCTGGTTGATGATCAGAGTTAAGTGCTTAAGCCTCATTCCTCATTTAGAGCTTGAAGAAGGTTCGAGTTTCGAGAACATTGTCACAGCTTAAACGGTAATAAAACTTCCACAGATCACTACGATATGACTGACACCACTGTTACAATGGTGAAAAATGCTGGCAACCAAACAATGAAGGGAACCCCTCTGTACAGTACAGTAACAGCCAAGATCTTCTGAGTAATGTCCGAATGCTTCTGATTCCAACAATGGCGTCTGTGTCATTGACCACTGCTGACAGAACATTGTTGTGACAAGCCAAGCAGTGGCTTGCCTCATGTGAACAGGTGAACAGTCGATCGATGACTTCAATGTAACTGCAGCAGTATTGGGGGGGGGGGGGGGATCCTGTACAATTGTATTGCCGGACCATCGGGTGTTCGAACTATTGGACTACTACTGTACCACCTGTATTGTTTCTTTACCTAATCTAATTCCTTCAGCATCACTTTTTTTTTTTTAGGCTACATTTCATTATCCTTGTTTTGCTCTCGTTAATGTTCATGTTACAACTTCCTTTCAAGACACTGTTAAATTGCTCTTTCAGGTCCTCTTCTGTCTTTTTGCATAATTATCTGAGTGATAGTGCAAATGTGTAAGTTTCTTTTTCTTATGAGTTGTGCGAGTGTGTTTGTTTATTTTCCATGCCTATCAGTGATCTGCTGGATGTGTTTATGGTATGTTGCTATCTATCATCTATTATTGTCATTTGTCGGATTTTCGATATTAACCCCTTAATGTGTGACTTTTTATTTGAAACCATAAAAAAAAAATACCATGAATAATGTATAGTGCATGTACACTGAGAAAAATACTGAAAAGAAAATGGTCCTAGCAACAGAATGTTCATGGAATGTCAGCTTTATAGTGCTTCCATGATGTACCTGATGTAGTAAATGTCACTATTATGCCTCTTTATCTTTCCAGAAAGTAACTCATAATGCAACAGTAGTATGTGATTTACTACTTTCACATAGCAAAGGAGGAAAACTAATGTAAACAAATGCATGTGTTAGGAGTAATTCAATGCAGCTAACTGTCGAAACAATTCCTGCAATTTATAATTTCTAGGATGAGATCGTAGCATATGTAACACTTATGTATACAAGCAGCTACAAATGAACGTGTGGTGCAATTTTTATCAGTTTGAGAGATAATGGGGAAAAATAAAGTATGTAGCTGATCAGCTGCACTATGTACTAAAGGGTTACGTTCTGTAATTTTCAGACTTGTCTGCACTTGCTTTCTTTGGAATTGGAATTACAGTATTATGTTCGTCTTTTAAGTATGAGGGTGTTTCTGCTGTCTAATACATTTTGCACACAAGGTAAAACAGTTTCTGCATTACTGGCATTCCAAAAGATGTAAGCAGTTGAGAGGGAATATAATTACTCAAATGTTTGAGTGCTTTGTCAAATTGTATTCACAGTATCATATCTTCTTTCTCATCTTCATCTACTTCCTCATTTCTTTCTGCAATACTGCCTTCAAGTTCATTTCCCTTGTATAAACCCTCTATATTTTCCTTTCAGCTTTGTCTTTGCTTAGTACTGAATTCCCATCTTAGTTCTTTGATACCCGTGCATCTGCTTTCCATGTCTCCAAATATCACTGTTATTTTCTGTAGGTGGTATATATCTTTACACTAGTTATACATTCTACTGCTGACTTGTGTTTGTCCTCTAGCCACTCTATACTTCATGTCAACCTCATTTTTCAGACATCTGTACTTTCCCTACTTCACTTGTTGCACTTTTATATTTTCTCCTTTCATCAATAAAGGAACTCGCAGCTCCTGCTCTGCTCAGTACCATGTCTGGATCAACATATCCTGAAGATGAACCACCATTGGGTCGAAAATAGTTGAAATACACAAGTTTGCACTCTAGACTGTGTTTTAATTATCCTAAGGGTGCTGTTTTCCAGAGAGAATAAAAGTGTCATTTTACATAAGGGCCACCAACAGATCGGGAAGTAAATGTTCTACTAGCATGACACATTTACATGGCAGCTTGTGACGAATAAAGCGTATAATAATTTGAGAGGAAGCGTACAGTGCTCCATTGTAGGAAAAGAGTTTTTGCCCACCAGGTAGTGTGGTAGAAGCTGTGCCATGTTCCTTCAATGGCTCTGGTGGCAGGCTGTAGAGAATTCCAGCAAAAATGAAGTCATGCGTTTGGTGGCTTATCATGTCGCCATAAGTTTTGGTGGATTCAAATACTGCACACTGGTGAACCATTGTGTGGTGCGCACCCTGTGAGCTATTAAGAGTTACAGTACTGTGACGCCTTGTCAGAAGTGTCTACCTGCACTCCAGCAACATTGTCCTACTCTACAGCAATCTGTCAATAACAAAGTTATGTTCTTTTTAATTCAGCAATGTAATGTAATATGCTTTATTCTTTACAGATGTCACTAGACCACAATAGAATTATCCAGGCTAATCAAAACCTGTATGACGCCAGTGCAGGGAACATACCGACTACTTACATACCAACATCATCTGCAGGAAGGTAAGTTTGTTTATTCCCTTCATTAATAAACTGCTGCTGCCAGATGCGTTCCATCGTAGAATAGAAAAAGATAATGTATAGCTCCCCATTTTCAGTATAGTATTGGGTACATAATCATGGACGTATGCCGTGGACTAATTAACATTGGCATTTCAGGACCATCGCTCTGAACATAAATTCCATCCTGTCAATTGGAGACAATCTCACAGCAATTGCTGAATGTTTTAACTAAAACTTTGAAAGCTAGCCATATATAGATAAATAAAACGACAAACATCTGCCCATCATTCCCACCCCGTGTCTCCTGGACGGTATGTCATTGCTTGTTTATGCCAGTATTTTATTGTGCTGGCCCAAGCTCTGTCAGCTTCTTACATGTATTGGTAAACTAAATATTGCATGCACTTATTTGCTCACATTTTGCAACCTTTCTGAAATGTCCATAAAGTTAAAAAGCACTGTCTGGTAGTATATCCTTTTACGCAGACTTTAAATGTTGTGGTCACATGCATGGCCTTATGGTGTCAGATCTTTGGGGTTTGTTGCTTCTTAGAAGCATGAAGAATAACAAATGATAAATTGGCAAACATTATTGTGTCACTTATTCAGTGACCACTGTATGAGGACCACTTTTCAGATTTTGTTTAAACACTGCCATTACACTAATTACGCTAAATGTATCAACATTTTCTGAGTCAATTATTTATTACAGAAATATTTATACTTCACTGAGCTATACTGAGAGTTTTGTTGCGGCAATGAATGTAGGACATACACGTAAACAAGAACTTGAGCATATTAAATCAGCTTACGAATTTGGACGTTCCTTTATACCAGACAGTTACATTGATCAGATCCTGCCTCACCTGTACCTCACCTAGACACATCACATAGCTTTCAGTTTAAGAACTATGTTGGTTTGAATCATAGGATACACAGTGTGTCCCACTTAAACTTTTTATCCAAAATATCGATCAAACAAAAATAGGTACTGAAAGACTTTTGCGGGCTGTATGTATGGCTAGGGCATATGAAAGCGAATACTACAAGACATTTTAAACAAACATTATTTTCAACACTCTTGATGTGCCTTCACACAGACAACCAACTCTAAAAAATCTCTGTTGACAACGGTTTTCAAGTGGAACTGTTGTTTGAAATCGCGAGTTTGAAAACTAGTTGAGGGAAGTTTTGTCTAGAGTTTGTAGTTTGTCATTGAGCAAAAATATGGCAGAGTTGAATAACTTGCCCATGTGAATAGCTGTGTCGTCTGCTGTCTATTTTAGGCTGGTATTACACTGCAAATGTGAAGAATACGAAATATTTCTTAACACGAAGCACAGTGGCTAAATTTAAGCGCTTAAAATTGGATAAAGAAAAAGCTGCCACTATAGTAGTATTCCAAGTGGCTCGCTGCAGATGATGATAAGGAAGAATGTAAATCGACTAAAAGATTTATGGTTATGCATAAGCGAAATAAATGTTTTTATTTGTACTCTAATGTAACTTACTTAATTCCTCCTTCAGTGATTTATATTTTGATTCACTTTTGTCTGGAATAATATGTGAAATGGTACACTGTAAGATTCGAGTACCTGTTTTACTGCATGCTGGAAGAGCTGTTATCTGTTGCTATAAACGAAATGGCATTCATGATTTGCATAATGAAACGCTACACCAGTTAGCTTTGAACTTTTCATGCTTTTGTCAGAATATACAGTTGCAAATATAACTGTAAGAACTACGAAAATATTTTATTTTCATAATTATGATTAAGTTATTAAAGAGGTTATATTAAGCATGGAAAAAAAGAAGAAGAAAATGTAACTGTTGCGGTGTTTCATTATTTATACACTGACACAGATGTAGTGCTTCTTGAAAAAAATGTTTATGATGAATTTATTTTTAAATATGCGAGTGAAATGAAATGTTTGATCGTCCATTCTCAAACAGTTTTCGTGATTATGTTCTCGCAGTGTAAATTCTGTAGTACATAATGCTGAATATGAGTTTACAAGAGTTTGAAACTATTGTCAACACTTCAGAACAATTGTAGGTCTACCAAACTCAAACTGCTTTAAGTTTGCCAGATTGCAATGGTAGCACGTTTTTGCTTGTTGGAATTGGGTTTCAGTGTGCAGGCACATTTATGTTTATTTAAATGTACACCCCATGTTCTTTCTAATGCAATCAATAGTAGGAAAAATCACAGAAAGAAATACTTTGATTGTAGCACAATACAAGAGTTACATCCCGAGAAATTGAAATAAGTGAAAGATGCAGCTAACGTTTCTCCCCAAAACTCTTGGGTGAACCTAATGCTGCCTGTAATTGTGCTCTGTAAGTGCACTTCATTTTAGTTCACAATGTCTCAGTATATAATTGATTTATTACGGTGCACCCAACTCCATTCTTATTGTGATATTTCATGCTATTGATTGCAGAAGAAATAATATAAGACCACTCGTCACATCCTCCTCCCCATTCATCAATCTATTTGCTCCTCCCTCTTCTCTAAGTCCGTCTCCACTTCTCTTTGTCATCTATTGATTCTCCTCCCACACTGGACAATGATTATTTGCCTTCAATTGTAATGTGATAAAATTCTTCATTCTGGTTCCTAGCTTTTTTTTCTACCATAGTTAACTATCGTAGTCAACAGGGGTTGCGAATTACAAGGTCTTCAAAATTTCTTCACAAAAAATTAAATAAATGCTATTCTATGATTATTTCACTATACTTAGTTAAAAGCTTACAGCAATTAACATATAAACAATGAAGTAATAATCAACTGACAAAATACCATTAACTTTTCAGTCAATTTTCTAAATATCCAATAAAACTAAGCGTGTGATGATTCTAGCTCAATTTTAAAGTAAAAAATTATGCTAACAGATAATGATAACTGGATTGAAAAGAATTACATTTGCCTTTATTCATTTATCTACAGTCATGCAAAGTTTGAACTGATTTGTTCAAACTTAAAGTGTAAAGGTAACATACGGCCTTAAAAAACCTCCAAAAATTGCAGCACTTGGATGTTAAAGAAGAGCACAGGTATCAGTTGAAGCTTGACCACCATCTGGAATAGTAGTAGAATGTTATTGCTGTGTTAAAACTATGTATTAAACTGCCTTTCTTAGTGTTAATGCATTGAATTGATCATCAGTGTAGAATATGTATTTTCAAACAATATACTTTTGTGGATATGTACCGATAATCGGATATTTGAAAACTTAATGATATTTTTTTCACATTTTTCACATGTACATCCTGGTAAAACTGCCAGATTTTGTATTCCAGTTTTAAATGACATCAAACATCTTTTTTTTTATAACACCAATACAAACACTTCTCAAAGACTCAATCATATTGTTGAGTCAGACATCACTTAATCAGTAAGGTCATCTCCCTGTATACTAACCTCTGTCATAGGAACAACATTCTAAATAAATGGAAATGTGAGGTATAGCTTTGGGGTGAAGTGAAGGTGTGTGTGTGCGTGTGTGTGTGTGTGTGTGAGAGAGAGAGAGAGAGAGAGAGAGAGAGAGAGAGAGAGAGAGAGAGAGAGAGAGAGACTGTAGGGTGTGGATGTAAGTAAGTACTTAACAATAGATGGAGGCTCAGATGATTGAGATAGTGAAATATTTTGTAAGAATTAACTCCGACATTCACAGTTCAGACTGCAGGGGAGGGTCCAGATTTCCTGAGTTGTGAAGCAGGCATTGGAATCGAAGCATACTATATAGGGTGTCTAATAAAAGATGTTGAGGTGTGTGTGTGTGTGTGTGGGTGGGTGGGTGACACAGTCCCTGGCCTTCGCAACACCTGCATCTCTGATTCTAGGCACACCCACTGAGTTAAGTGTAAACAACATTGCCATTTGATTAACTTAAGCTTACCTTTATTTACAGTAGGTGCTCAAAGTGATGTCCTCTGTGCAAAGAGCAGCCTGACATTTCCTAAATGCATTTGCAAACATTAGAATTTCAGCTGCTCGTATCTGGGAAATGACAAGCCGTATTCTGTCTTCCACCTCTTTACGAGTGCGGGGATTGCTTGCATATACCTTGTATTTTAACATTCCCCAAAGATAAAAGTTACATGCATTTAGATCTGGAGATTGATGGCAGTCAACTATCTTATCATCAATAACACTTGATATTGCTGCCATAGAAGCATTAGTGATATGTGTTCTTTCATTGTCCTGCATGAAATAACCATACGTCTTTTTGTTGGGTGAAAGTTCTCAAGAAGATAGGTCCAATAATTCACCTTGCACTAATTGCACACCACACTTCAATTTTCACATTGTGCAGAGATTGTTGATGTAATTCATGATGAGGATTTTCGGATCTCCAATGTTGATTGTTCTGAGAATGTGCACACCCTGGTATGTAGCCATTCTTCATCAGAAAAAATAAGCATCACAGGATCAACTTTCCCATTGTTTACAGACTGTAATGGCCAGTTAAAATAACAATGTTGAGCAACAGTATCTGAGTTCATGAGTTGATGCACATTGTTTTTTATGGCTTCAATTTTAGTTTATGTACAGCTCTGTGAGCAGATGTTCTTGATACATCCATCTGAAGTGCCAAACAGTGCAGAGATTGTCGGACTTACCTTTTTCCAATCTCATGTAATTTATTTTCAGTTAAAACATTACCTTCTTCATTTTAACACAGATCCAATCTCTTGAAATTTCTTCAATAATCTTTGTATTGTCGAACATGCACACTGGGAAATTTCTGTATAAATTCAAGCTCACATTCCACATAAAATTCTTTTTTTTTGTTGTGTAGTTCAACACAAGAAAAACTGGTTGATCCTTCATGTATATCATAGTGAATGAAAACTCTACTATAGAGTCGGGGAGGGGGGAAGAAAAAACACCTGAATACTCAGTAACACAGTATAGAACACATACTACAATACGGCCGACTCTGAGCTTTTGCAAAGGTCAGAGAACATGCATAGTGGCAACCAGCAGGCACAGCAGTAACAGTCGGCAAATGCGCCAAACAACCCTCTTTCCGTGAGACACCCTGTACTTGGCTGCATGCTGTGCTAAAGAATGCTCCAACTTAGGATGGAGTTTAATGGCTCCCATTCTTATGGACAGCTGGTTGTTATTCATACCAATTTAAAATACTGTGCAATAATTACAACATAGTTTGTAAGTAGGACAAGCCTGTTATAGGACTTCTGTAGGAAATGATTAGTGGGTGGATTGGGCTGATCTAACATTGGGGTCTTCCAAAGGGATATGTTGCATGTGGCAAGGAGCTAGTAGGAGTGGTGGAGATGTGAACATCGACAAGGATGTTGTGGAAGTTGGGTGAGTGATGGACTCTCTGGGTATGATGTTAAAAAATGGAAGTCCTGACAAAGGATGTGGTTCAGTTATTACATTCCAGGGTGGAGAAAGATTGGCGGCTGTATGGGGACATGGAATGGGAAATCTCTTTGGGGGACCAGGTCAAGGGGGATGCCTGTCAGTGAAGGCCTTCGTGGAACCTTCAGTGTATTGGGTACGTGTGTTCTCGTCTCTGCAAATATGGCATCGACCTGTGGCCAGGCTGTATGGGAGGGAGGTCTTGGTGAGAAATGGATGGCAGCTGTCAAAATGTAGGTACTGTTGGTGAGTTTGATGTCAACTGAGGTTTGGATTGGAGGTACTGTTAGGCAACAGGGGATGTACTCTTTTTGGCAGTATTCTAGGAGCCGTGGGCGGATTCGGTAATCACATGTAAATGAGTTGTGCCTGTCTCGGCTCGGTGAACTTTTAACTTACATAATTTTAGATAAAACAGTAAATGGATGAATGCTGGTTTTAACTGTTTTATAGTGTCCAATACATGCCCTCCCCCCCTCACCCTCACATGCTTCAAATCAGTATACATACGAACTATGCCAAGTATAAAGTTTTTATTACATTTTGTAATATCATCATCCAGATTATGAATCCTAGAAGATAGTGCAGAATTCAGATTATTTACTATGTAATTAAAAGAAATATTTATTGCAGGTACTATTTGCCATTTTTGCTGCATGTTTCAAAGAGCATGTTTTACTTGAGAACTTTCTGTGAGCTATTAAAAATGTGTCAGCATGAAAACTGTATCAGAATGTCGTAGCCCTGATGTTTTTATTCAAATCGTGTTCTAGCTTGGAGTAGGAGATAAAAATATTGGGTGAAGGGCGATGGCAATATCTCACCTGGTGTGTGTGTGGGGGGGGGGGGGGGGTAAGTTTGACCCTGTGTGAATAAGCTATAAAGTTAACCCATTATGCTTAACTCTATTTAAGCTATTATCAGGTAATGTGGTTCTATCTTTGAAGAATTGAAGCAAATGATTTAAATCTGGAAATATTTACATGTTTTAAATAACTTTGGGAACACTATGTTTCTTAAAAGGCGTGGCAGATAGTTCAAACATGACTCAGCAAAGTAGTTTCATTTTCAAAAACAGTGGTAAGCAATATGCTGCAAAATGTTTTCCGGGATGTTTTGCTTTATCTGGTTGGTAATAATCTTGATTGTAGACAAAAATGTGTGAATGAACTTATTAAAACTGACATCACTTAAAACTTCCAGGCTGAGATGCAATAGTCCATACATAAAACTTTCCCCTGGCATTTTTTTCTTTTATGTGGACTGTGTCGCACCAGCAGTCTGCCACACCGTAAGCTCTGTGCGTGCTTTAGTGACTATTGTTTGCCACGACGGTGGAACGTGTTGTACGTTTCAGAAGCCGGCAGTCTTGGCTTAATCGCCTGGGGGGGGGGGGGAAACCCTCAATCTCAAGGTGTGCTCTGTGACAAGGAGATGCATAGCTGTTGGCGTTGAACAGTTGCTAGTGAACGACCTCTGGGGAACCTGCTGCACCACAGTTGTATAAGGCTTACCCAGGCAAGTGGGGCTGTGCCTGGATGGACAAATAGTTTAATAGCTGGTCGTGCAACGAAAATCAAATGAGCGATTAATAGCAGCGGCTCACGCAAAAACGCCGTCTCTAAGAGAGGTAGGGCTGACATTAATGCAGCACAATATTACCCCTAGTCGTCCCCTTCCCTAGCTATCCCACGGGAGGAATGATGGGTGAAAGACAGGGTTGAGCCTTAGTCCCCTAAATTTCTTGTCTGCGCTAGGACTGATAGGGAAACATTTACGAGTACTAAGCCACTTTTCTTCATGGAAAACGTAGAGGATAAGTATGACAAAGTTTTAGGAATGGCAAAAATGAGATCTCCTGCTGCATTCTGATGATGAATTACGTGCCAGCCTTGAACGAAGGAATGTCCACTTCGTTAGGCGCATCTATAAGGGACCTAAGGACCAGTGCCTTCATCCTGGCCTTTGAGGACAATACTTAGTCCGAAAAGGTCAAAGTTATGATACACTGGTGTGACGTAAAGCCTTATACTTCTCCTCTGATGCAGTGCTTTAAGTGCTGGAAATTTGGGCACATGTCCTCCAGGTGCAATTCCAGACTCCCAATGTTAGCGTCCGTCCCATTGGGACACTCCTTGTGCTGCTGCTCCTCCTATGTGTGTGAAGTGTGGACAGCACTATCCCCCTTGCTTGCCAAACTGCGTGATGCTCCATAAAGAACCAAAAATTATGGAGTATGAAACCATGGACAAATTGTCATAATGAGGTGAAAGAGAATTTGAGCTACTGCACCCTGTGGCATTAAAGACATTTTTTGCTAATGTCACATCTTCACCGCTTCCTTCAGTGTCGGTGGTCCCCATAGCTGTGACAGGTCCACAGGGTCATAAAACTCAATCACCCCCCTCAATGTTTGGGGACTCTGCATCATGTTCTCCCCCCCCCCCCCAATACATCTCCTGTGGGAACACTTCCCCCCAAACCATTGGGGACAACAGTCCCCGTCACCCAGCCGGAAAAGCAACACCTTCCTACGACTCCTCTCACTCGGAAGGGGTCAATTCGGATGCTCCCGCACAACCATGGTCAAAGGGCTCCGCGATCTACGTCATGCCCTGATATCGTGTCTGAGAAGCCCTCCCAGCCCTTAAAACCAAAAGGGCAGCGAGAGGACAAGAAAAAGGAATCTTGCATCACTCTAAAACCACGCCTTCCCACATGTTCTGCACATCCCCCAAGGATCTTGCCCTCACTGACTCTGCAGAACCAATGGTCCTGGATTCTATAGATACACATGATAATGGAATAATCTTCATCCTTTCTACCATGGCCTATCCGATCAGCAACAATCAAATCCTCCAGTGGAATTGTGGTGGTTTGTCCCCTCATTTAGCAGAGTTAAGACAGCTTCTCAGTACTTCACCTGCACTACGCATTGCCTTGCAGGAAACCTGCTTTCTACTAATGTGATTCCCTCCCTTATCAGAGTATTGGGGTTGTTTCAGGTGGAGTGTGTAGTTTTGTCCTCACGTCTGTCTACAGCGGACCTGTTCCCCTCAGAATACTTTTAGAAACTGCGGCGGTCAGGATGAAAACTACAATAGATGTCACCATTTGCAGTGTCTATCTGCTCCCAATGGTGCAACATGTCTTGGCTGCACTGATCTCGCCCCTACCCTCACCTTTTTTATTTTTGGGTGATTTCAACACTCACAATCCCTTGTGTGTGTGTGTGTGGGGGGGGGGGGTGGTACTGCAATTACTGGCCATGGCAGAGATGTCAAGGCTTTATTATCTCAGCTCGAACTCTGCATTTTAAATACCAATGTTGCCTCACATTTCAGTGTGGTTCATGGCACCTACTCTGCTATTGATCTCTCAGTATGTAACTCTGGCCTTTTACAGTCTGTCCACTGGAGAGTGCATCAGCACTTTTGGGGTAGTGACCACTTCCCAATATTCCTTTCACTACCTCAGCCCCCTGGACCTTTGTCCAGATGGGCCCTTAATAAGGCTGATTATGAGGTGTTTACTACTGCTGCGACAGTTGTCCCTCCCAACACATGGCACCATGGATGAGGTGGCTGAAAGTCTCACCGCAGCCAATATTTCTGTGGCTGAATGTGTGATCCCTAGCTCTTCTGGACCCCCCAGTGGAGGACAGTGCCCTGGTGGTCACCAGATATCGCTGAGGCAACTAGGGATTGCAGGCGAGCACTTCAGCACCATGAGAGATACACCCGTCCTTGGAGAGCCTAATTGTGTGTAAGCAGCTCCATGCTTCAGCCTGTGTTTTAATTAGGTGTCATAAGCAGGAGTATTGGGAATGATGTGTGTTCACTATTGGAACATGTGCCACTCCATCCCATATCTGTGTGAAAATCGGATGCCTCTATGGATACTAGAGTCCATCAGGTTTCAGGTGTGCCAGGGATTTCTATGAATGGAGAAGTCTGTACTGACCCCAGATGCAATTGCTAAACATCTTGCTCAGCACTATGCTCAGAGTTCTGCATCTGTGAATTATCTACCATCTTTTCATGCCCTGAAAGAGCGGGAAGAATGGAAGCAGCTGACCACCTCAACCCGCAATATGGAACTGTACAATGCTCCATTCAGTGAATGGAAATTCCTCAGTGCCCTTGCACACAGTCCTGACACCACCCCTGGGCCAGATCGCATTCATAACCAGATGCTAAAAGACCTGTTGGTGCACTCTAAACAATACATTTTATTCATGTTCAATCACATCTGGAACTTGGTGTATTCCCATTGCAGTGACGAGAAAGTATCATTGTGCCGGTGCTTAAGCCAGGGAAAAGCCCATGCGATTTGGCTAGCTATCGACCCATCAGCCTCACCAACGTTCTTTGTAAACTGCTAGAATGTATGGTAAGTTGGAGGCTGTGCTGGATGCTTGAGTCTAGAAGCCTACTGGCTCCATGCCTGGGTGGTTTCCGTCAACACCGCTTCACAGCAAATAACCCCTTTTACTTGGAATCCTGTATCCGTACAACGTTTGCTCGACGTCAGCATTTCGTTGCGGTGTTCTATGATTTGCGAAAGGCTTACGCTACAACATGGAGACATCACATCCTCAGGACCTTACATGACTGGGGTCTCTATGGCCAGCTCCTGATTTTTATACAAAATTTTTAAACTGTCCGTACCTTTCGTGTTCAATTTTGTGCCTCCCATAGCACCCCTCACATTCAGGAGAATGGGGTTCCTCAGGGCTCTGTTTTGAGTGTCACAGTATTTTTAGTGGCCATTAATGTGACAGCCATTTAGTGACAGCAATTGGGTCGTCAGTATTCCCTCTGTGCTGACAACATCTGTATATCTTTAGTTGCTCCACCACCCAAGTTGCCGAACATAGATTATAGGCGCTCTTCCCCACAGCTTCCAGTTTTCTCCTACAAAGACAAGTGTTATGCACTTCTTTCGGCATCAGACAGTTCATCCCCAGCCCCAATTGTACTCAACAACCACCTATTAAGGGTTGTGGATATTCATACGATTTTAGGGCTCATCTTTGACTCTCGGCTGACATGGCTCCCCCACATTCGTCAGCTGAAACAGAAGTGCTGGCACCATTCAAATGTTTTCTGCCACCTGGGATATACGACCTGAGGTGCAGATCGCTCCACACTATAGTGGCTATACCAAGCTCTAGTACAGTCCCATCTCGATTTTGGGTGCCTTGCCTGTGGTTCGTCATCACCCTTGGCATTGCTCTTGCTGGACTCCATTCATCACTGTGAGGATCCTATCACAATGGGTGCCTTCCACAGCAGCCCCATGAACCATTTACTTGTGGATCTGTTGCCAACAACTGCTCGCGGCTTATGCAGCTCATCTCTGTAACTCACCAGGCCATCCGGACCAACGTTTCCTTTTCACTGCCATGGTCGTACGTCCTCAGCAACGGCGACCCCGTTCAGGTCACACAATTGCCTTTCGTGTCCAGACCCTTATGATGGAACTAGAATCTTTCCCTCTTCCATCTCCGTATCGCGCCCGTGCATGTACAGCTCCATGGTGCATACCAAGGCTGCGCACTTAGCTTGACTTGGCCCATAGACCCAAGGACTCAAATCGTCCAGGGGAACTCCATTGTCAGTTCTCTGCTGTCATTCCGGAGTACACTAGATATGGCATAGTCTGTAAGGATGGTTCGTTGGTTGATGGTCACATTGGCTTTGCCTGTGTTCATGGCGACCACACTGAGCACCAGTCTCTGCCTGATGCCTGTGATGTTTATACTGCAGAGCTGGTGGCCATTCTCTCTGCTCTCAAGCATATTTGTACCTGCTTAGGTGAGTCTTTCCTCCCTGCAGCGGCACCTTCAGCAGCCTTTATGCTCTGGGCCAATGTTACCTGCGTTCTTCTTCCACGAGACTCTTTTTGCCCTTGATCAGTCTGGTTGATCTGTGGTATTTCTTTGGTCTCCTGGTCATGTTGGCATCCTGGGTAATGAATGCGCCGATAAGCTTGCCAAACAGGCTGTTGATGCGTGCATATTAGAGACTGCCCTCGTGGCTTTTGATATCCAGTCTGAGCTATGATGTAGAATCCGTGAGCTCTATGGACCACTGAGTGGTGTAGCCTAATCACGCTCAACAAACTTAGGGCTATAAAGGAGACAAAAGCTGTGTGGCATTTCTTCATGCGGGCTTCCCACCAGGACTCTGTAGTCCTGAGCCAGCTCTGCATTGGCCACACTTGGCTAACCTAAGACCATCTCCTCCATGGTGAGGATCCACCCCAATGTTGCTGTGGCTCCCGCTTGGTGGTAGCCCACAAATTGCTGGACTGCCCTATTTTAGCCATCCTGCAACAGGGTTTTAATTTTATGCAGTTTTATCTGAAGTTTTAAGTAACAATACCACAATGGCTAATTCAGTTTTAGTGACAGTGGTTTTTGCCACTCTGTGTAAAGCTTTGCTTAGCCCATTTTGTATGTTCCTCATCTCTTACGTCCTCCGGTTCGAGGTCTCCTTGTGTTGTCCTATGTTTGACCCTTCCTCTTTTTAATTGTAGTCAGTCAACATGGACATGGGATTTGTTGTTCCATTTCTCTTCATTGTTTGGTTCGGTATTTCTATGTGATATCTCATTTTGTGTTGTCTCTTGTCAATTTGTTGATATTTTACTGAATGAGTTTGGGTTTTCCTCCCATTGCTGTTTCAATTCTGGGCATATTTTTTCTGTATTGACATTCTTCTTGTTTCACACAGTGATGGAATGGGGGACTTGATGACCTTTGTAGTTATGTACCCCTAAACCTCAAAAACCAGTAACCAACAGCAGTTCACATGTATGTCATGCACATAGTAAGCAACAAATTTCATTCTGTCTATATAGTATTTGCATAGAGCACACCTAGTGTCAGGCACTGAGTGTGCACACCAAGTGGTGTGGCCACTGTGAGGAGAGGTGCGCTGCACTCATTCAAACGTGCTTCTGCACACACATGTGCACCACATCACAGCATACCTCCCCTTATACAGAAGGAAGCGCAACATGATACTCCCATTTCACAATCACTGATGGCATTGTTGCTGGATGACGTACTGGCGAAATACATATGATTTAGGACACATGAAGAAGAGCAGCATGGCACCCTGTCCAAGTTGGCGGCTAATGTGAGATGGTGGATGAGCTTCGTTTGTGGCCCACGACACTGTTGTCCCTGATGTTCAGCATTGTTGGCTTACAGGTCATGAGTTACTGCATAGGCAGCAATGGCGGAGCTGGAGCTGCCGGTGTCACAGAATGAGTATCCTGGAGAAATTGGATTGGGGGGGGGGGGGCAACAGATGCTTACCAATAATGAATCAATAGTTTCATGTGCCAATGGATCAAATCTAAACCAAAACAATTTGGACATTTAAAACATTCACTCATCTTTAGTGTACACTAATGTTCTGGCTTCATTTAACCATATAAAATACAAAAAACAGTACTGTAAGAATGAAAGTAACCAATTATTATTATGAAAGTGCTACTGGCACAACAATGATACAGAGTTATAACTACTAGAAAACAAATAACTCTCCCATAAGGAGAATGCAACACAAACATTTTCAGCTACAATAATTTGCCATTAAGATTACATCAGTAACACTGACAAAATTCTAAATATCCATTTTGGATTTTCAAGACATTCATAATTTCAAAACATTTGCATCTGTTGGCCTTGACAATTTATACCAAAAGTATTTATCTGTTTACCATAGACTGATTTGATGCTACCCTGTCCTGTGCAAGCCTCTTTATCTGAGACTAAGAACAGCAACCTAGTTTATTTTGAATCTGCTTAATGTGTTCATCCCTCGGTCTCCTTGTATGATTTTTACCCCATACACTACCTTCTGATGTGTCTTGATGTCTCAGAATGTGCCACACCAAACTATCCCTTATCATAGTCCGAATATACCCATCTAATCTTCATCATTCGTCTATAGCACTACATTTTGAAAGCTTCTATCATCTTTCTGTTTGAGCTTCTTATCATCCATGTTTCACTCCCATCTAATGCTACACTATAGACAAATGCTTTCAGAAAGGAATTCCTAACATATAAACTAATATTGGATGTCAGCAAATTCCGCTTCTTCAGAAACGCTTTTCTTCCCATAACCGTTCTGCATTTTATATCTTCTTTATTTCGGCCATCAGAAGTTGTCTTGCTACCTAAATAACAAAACTCATCTACTACTTTATTGTCTGATTACCTAATCTAATTACTTCAGCATCACCTTGTTTTCTGACACTACATTCCATTACCCTCTTTTTACTCTGGTTTAATGTTCATCTTATATCTTCCTTTCAAGACACAGTCCACTTCATTTAATTGCTCTTTCAGGTCCTTTGCTGTCTCTGACAGAATTATTAGGTCATCCCTCTCCCCCCCCCCCCCCAAGACTCTCCTTCCTCTTCCCCCCCAAGACTCTCCTCCCTCTTCCCCCCCAAGACTCTCCTCCCTCTTCCCCCCCAAGACTCTCCTCCCTCTTCCCCCCCAAGACTCTCCTCCCTCTTCCCCCCCAAGACTCTCCTCCCTCTTCCCCCCCAAGACTCTCCTCCCTCTTCCCCCCCAAGACTCTCCTCCCTCTTCCCCCCCAAGACTCTCCTCCCTCTTCCCCCCCAAGACTCTCCTCCCTCTTCCCCCCCAAGACTCTCCTCCCTCTTCCCCCCCAAGACTCTCCTCCCTCTTCCCCCCCAAGACTCTCCTCCCTCTTCCCCCCCAAGACTCCCTTCCCTCTTCCCCCCCAAGACCCCCCTCCCTCTTCCCCCCCAAACTTCCCTCCCTCTTCCCCCCCCCCCCCAAGACTCCCACCCCTCTCCCCCCCCCCACCCAGACTGCCCTACCTTTTGCCTCAACGTGCACGCGTCTGTGTTTGCTTGCATATTTGACATGTCTATCTGTAACTTGACTAACGTCTTAGTGGTGTGTTACAAATTGAAATCATACCTAATGCTGCAGTTATACTGCATGCCAGTGTATTGAGGTTGTTTATAATGTGTGTGTTATAATGTCATATCTCCTGAATGAAGTACAATATTATTTTGGCAGGTACATTCAGCAATAAATTCAGTTACTGCCCACAAATATTGTTACAAATAAACTTAAGAGGTTTGTTGTAGTGGTTTCAGTTGGGAGACTTTTTTGATGCAACTCTCCACCTTACTTTATCTGAGCAAGCCTCTTCATCTCCTCATAAGAATGGCAACACACATCCATTTGAATCTGCTTATTATATTCATCTCTTGGTCTCCCTCCAGCGATCTTTTCTTTTTCCTTTTCCCCCTCCTCACACACTTCCCTACAATGCTAGATTTGCAATTCCTTCATGTCTAAGAATATAACTACCAATTTATCCCTTCTCTTAGTTAAAGTATGCCAAAAATCCCTTTTCTCCCCAATTTTTTTCAGTACTACCTCATTAGTTATGTGATCTATCCACCTAATTCTTGAGCATTCTTCTGTAGCACCACATTTCAAAAGTCTCTATCCTCTTCCTGTCTGAACTGTTTATCGGCCATGTTTCATTCCTGTAGAAGGCAACACTTCACACAAATGCCTTCAGAAAAGACTTCCTTACACTTAAATTAATATTTGCTGTTAGTGAATTCCTCCTTTTCAAAAAACTTTTCTTCCTATTGCCATTCTGCATTTTATATCTTCTCTACTGCGATTGGCTTATTTTATTTTACTGCACAAGTAACAAAACTCATCTACCATCTTTATTGTTTCGTTACCTAATCTGATTACGTCAGTGTTGCCTGATTTTCTTAGACTGCATTCCATTGCTCTTGTTAATGTTCATCTTATATGCTACCTTCAAACTCTCCATTCCATTCAGTTGCTCTTCCAGGTCCTTTGTTGTCTCTGACAGAATTTCAATGTCATCAGCCAAAAACAATGTTCTTATTCTTTCACCCTGAGTTTTAATCCCTTCTCCAACTTAGAGATTAAAAAATAATAATTTGAAATATCAAGACAAATAATAAAGTTTGACTGGATAAGCAGCGAAAAATTCAGTAAGCAATAAGATTTTTCCATTTTTGCCATATGCGGGGTGTTGGTGAAAGAGTTTCGTAAAGGTTTGAAATTATGTGTGCAATGTGCTAGAAGTATTTGCTACCAATTTTCAGTAATAAACAAAGTTAGGACATTTGGGCACTGTCAGTTTTTGGGATACATAGCCAGTTTTTGCTTGTATTACTTCTATGTTGATATTTACATATAGAAAATATTTTTTTTTTCCTCCTGGAAGCCGTGTGACAAGTGAGGAGTATGTCCCGGAGTAGACTTGTAGTATAGTACATGTATGTCAACACATTGCAGTGTAAAAATTACTTGAAACTACCTGACAGATTAAAACTGTTTGCTGGATCTGGTTTTGAACATGGAACCTTTGTTTTAGTGGGTAAGCGCTCTACCATCAGAGTTATACTGGCATTCTTTATGGTCTGTCTTCACAGTTTTACTTCTGCCATTACTTTGCCCCCTAATATTCCTGGTTTGTGAGACTAGTTAATTACTACACAATGAACAACCAACAAACAATGTGGGAAATTTGAGAAATAAAACCTCATTTGAGGTAGAATATTTGACATTGCTGTAATTTGTGATAAAAAAGAAAAGTCTCACTCAAAACTCTCTACAGATGTCAGCTACATTCATCTTAAGTCAGATTGACTAGATATTTTATTCTTCAGTCATTGATAGTGTAGCAGTTGACCACTTTTGTGTGACCTGTAACAGTACTCTTTTTAGTATATTGTAAATGCATGCAACTGACATTAGTTGTAAAACAGTATCATACAAAAGTTTTCGGGCACAACTCCTTGTGTTTTGTGTGCACCAGTTAGGCTTACACTTTAGGTAAAAGTTGAATCCTTTAGTTATAGCATGTTTATGACTGCTACATGTCATGACTTTTAGTTTAAATGATGTTCAAACATTGGCAATCATCACACTGATCATTTACTGTGTTCACAGAGTATTAATATTCTCCATCTCATATGAACCCCTCCCAAAAATGTATTCCCTCATTCCCCAAAGCTGCTACCCCCGTTCCGCAATGCCGCTTTTCCGTTTCCCAATGCCACTCCCCCCCCTCCCCCATTTCATTCTCTTTAACCATCGCATGATTGCTCACTCTTGTACTCTCACCCTTTAGGTCGCACGCTCTCTTGTTTAATCCCGCCCATTAGGTCGCACGCTCGCTCGTTTAATCCCGCCCATTAGTTCGCACCCTCATCCCCTTTGCATGCCCCTCACCATTCACTCAACCCTTCTCCCTCTGTCCCCTCTTCCACCATTCACCCGACTTTTCTGTCCTTCAGTTGTATACAGTGCACATCTCCTTTGACACCATCCCCTCCAACCCCTTCCCTTTGATCACACTCTGCTCATCTTCCCTTCCTCTGTGCCCATCTGTGCCTTCATTCTATCTATCTTCAGTCACTGCTTAACATTTTTCTGTTCATTTTGCTTCTGGAATATGCAGTTTCTGTATGTCCTGTATCAGATATTTTCATGTTGCTAGATTGTGGAATTTCTGTTAAAGAAGTATGAATCTGCCACATTTAATAATTTACCGTAAAGAGGCTCGCGGAGCTGTTGACACACGAAAATGGTAACTTAAGTTGTGCGATGGGATTGTCTGTTTTCGTGCCTGTCAGCAGCTCAGTGAGTCTCTTTATGGTGACTTGTTATCTATCCTCCATTATTGACATTCCAATCGGATTTTCCATTGTTAAAACATTTAATAATTTAGTAGGCTAGTCCGTTCAAATGATGTGGTGCAATAAAAATTAATTTGGTTGCTTGACCATTTTTAAATATTTTTTTTTTAATATGTGATTACTCTATAATTGAGGAATAATTATGCTGTATAGGGGACGTCTCAAAAAAAATTATGTTAAATGCAATTTTGTAACAACACTCAGTTCAGAGATAGATAATCACCAACGAGTGATACTTTTGAGATGCAATAAATCATCATCCTGGTATGGAAAAATTAAGAACACATTTCTTCAGACAGCTTTTGTGATACGTATTATAAATTTGTAAATATCCATCAAACTGAAGGCATAGTCATAGCTGATTTTGCAGAAAACCTTACATTTGTGGTTCAGGATGAGATAAAACGACACCACTGGGTCAATTACCAGACAACAGGGCATTCATTTGCTCTGTACAGAAAGTAGTAGTTTGCACTTCGCTCTGCATTCTAAGCGACTACTTTGAGCACAACATTTCAACTATCAGTGTACTTAGAATATATGTATTTAATTAGATAAAAGAAAAGTTGTCCAATGTTGATTAGTTTGTATACATTAAGATAGAAATTGTAGTCAATACAAGAACAAAAAGAATTTATCAGATTTTTTGCAACCAGAAAGTAGATTTTGGGTTGTAGTGTGAATGGCACTGTATGCCTCTTGCTATGCTAAAAATGCATGTGATAGAGTAGGAGCTACAACAAAACATGAAGTGAGTAAAGGCAGCCTACAAAGAATAATGATAGACCAAAGTCTTATAATAGTGGACATGTCTTTCTTTTGCAGTGATAATATTAAAGTCATTACCTATTTTCACCAAGAAAGTAGAGATTTCCAAACTGATTCATACTGGATTTGAAAACTATGTAGCAATAAAATGAACAAGGAAATTCCACAAATTCCTTTGCATTGTAGATAACTTAGTTTAATGCTATGCAACACCAGAAACTGAAATTTATGAGGATCATTGTATCAAAAAATTACATCTCTGTCTTGATCATTGAATGACATAGTGGCATGTGTGTACAGAGGTCAGTGATGGCCTTTAGATGTTTAAAGAATAAATTTGGAAACAATGATGTCTCTGTGCATTTTTACCACTGTTGGCCCAAGAAGATCATTCGAGAAATCTACTAGTGACAAAGTTTAGTTACCAATCAAAAACATATTAAGTAAATACACAGTGCTTTACAACAGCAACTGGGAGGTCTTATAACAAAAGGTATCTGAAGAAATGAGTATTTTTAACATTCACCACCAGAATTAGCAAGCATCCTGAAAGTATGTTAATTGAAAATATTTATTTTAAATCTGCTAGAATAATAAAATATTTATTTCAGTAAAGTTGGCAGTTTTGTATGTAATTCAGAACATGAACTTCAGTGATAGTTAATTAAATCTTGCTGATATCACACATGAATTAGGCAACAGCCATAAGATCTCTTGTACTGTAATGTGAATTATTTCCTTATTTTAAGAAACGTATATCTTTGTTCACAGTCAAATATCTGTGTTGATATTTTTTACTTTATTATATAGGTGTAAAAACTTGCAAAAATGAGATTTTTATATTCAGTCCTACCAGAGATAACTAAACCCAACCTTTATTAAAAATTAAAATTTAAAAAAATTAAACATTTGCAAGTGATTATGCTGTTTATAAGGCTAGTAATTTATGATATCTAATGGGAGGAAAAATAATGGACTCTCATAAGAATCACTGGGTTTACATTTTGGGCATACAAATTTGATTTTGTAAATTTTGGACTTGAAATATTGTAGATTATTTTGAATAGTCATTTTTAAATTTAGGGTACTTTGTGTGATAAACAGTGTTGTAGAGGAAGCTTTCGTAAACAGTCATGTAAGATTATCCCTAATGTCTCCAAACTGGAAAATTTTTGTTTGCGTACAAATAAAAGTTGCCATAATTAAGTAACGACGCAAGGTAACATTTTTTAAAAGCGTTTGGAACTTTTGATTTATATGGGAATCACATATAAAAATCAAAATATTTAAAAATGGTCAAGCAACCCTAAGTGGACTACTTCTTATGGATTGACTAGTCATTTATTGTGTTGGTTTAGTCTTTCTTATTGTTATTAGTGAAAACGTCCATACTTCAGGCCGATGTTACACTCTCAAATTTTCTTTGCCAAAAAATCTTTGCCAAAGAAAATTGGACCGGTACTATGGAACTTCCGTCAAGAATTCTTTGATCAAATCTAGCCGCTTACCTTAGATATTTGATCAAAGAAAGTGTGTATCATATGTTAACTGCGATAAGAAATGTGACCACTTCAAACACTAGCATCGAAATGGTAGTTGTATGATGCAGATTATAAAAATGCACTTCATTGAGTCAAAATGCAATGCACTGAAGCGACTGGTTGCATGGCAAACAACGTAAAAAAGAGAATCACCGTAAAGAGGATCGCTGACCTGCTGACAGGCAAAATGATAGATGATCACATTCACACAACTTAAATTTTCGGCTGTGGCCTTTGTCAGAAAAAGAAACACATACATTCTTGTTATTACTCAGACACACACACACACACACACACACACACACACACACACACCATCATGTCCGACCACTCCAACTGCAGTGGAAGACTATCAACTGGACTATCAGCTGGATTGGCCAAACACGGTGGTTGTGTGTGTGTGTGTGTGTGTGTGTGTGTGTGTGTGTGTGTGTGTGTAGTTGTCTGAGTGATTGTGTAAATGTGTGTGTTCCTTTTTCTGACAAAGGCCATGACTGAAAATTTAAGTTATGTGAATGTGATTATCTATTTTCGTCTCTGTCAGCAGCTCAGCAAACCTCTTTATGGTGAGTTGTCTATCCTCCATTATTGACATTCCTATCGGATTTTCCCTTGTTAAAAAAAAAAATTAATTTCACAGCGAAGAGACAAAAGTACACAGCAACAGTGTGTTTAATTTACTACATATACCTATTCAGGCAAATAATATTTCCACAAAATACATTTACATGTAGTTACACAAAATATAAATTTTCGGATGTATTTGCTTACTGCAGATGCAGAATACTAGAAAAAGTGGAAACAGTGCACAGGCTCATTACTAGCTACAAGTGTACTGCTTTCACCTCTTCAATTTTTAAAATCACAATACCACTACAGACACAAGTGTCACAGTGTTGATAGTCTTCCAAATGTCTACCCATTGCAGTTACTGTACATGGAACCATGGAGTGTAAATAAATGTGTATGTAAGCTACAGCTGAGGTTAATAACAAATATCTGCCATTTTCAGTGCACTTTGATACACTCTTTTCAAAAAAACTTTGATAATGGACCGTATGAATAAAACAGAGTATCTACTTTATACCCTGAATTCCAGAGAACATACTCAGGTTCACATGAATAAAGGTAGTCAGAGAATATACTTCAGCCGAGTACATTCTCGGCGTGAGTAACAAGGTGGGGTAGTTGCTCACAGCAGAGAACATTCTCCGATTTCATATGAATAAAACTACAGAAGTTTCTCTCGACTGGAGAACATTCTCAGATTTCTGAAGTGAGCACTATGGCATACTCCATACTGAGTAACTTCTATTAAGGTTATGTTTTACGGTGGTTTATAATAAAAAATGTCAACAATTCTGTTACTTAGAAGGCAAAAACAAGTTCATTTATATGTAGTCTTTAAGAAATACGAGGGGATCTGGAAAGTTAATACAAATAAAAACATTTTGTTGACGAGTATCTTCCTTCAGAAAAATCGTGACACTTCCAGCATTTTATATAGTGGTGAGAGTGATGTAAGAGGTATGTTTTCATTACCGACATAAAAATGAAACACAAATGTATTCAAATGCGTGTTTTACCTATTTGTTTGGAGTGTATATTTACAGTTGTAAACAGCTACATATCAAAATAATATTGTTTTTAAATAGGGTCTATTAGTAAGACCTTATGCTGTTGTTACAAATAAAGTGTATGCCAGGACTTCACAGTTTCTATTACACAATAAATATTGCTGCAATACCAGGTAGGCGCACTGAAGTACTGTTTCTATCCAAACCGGTTGGCCTATTTATGATGCGTTTTCTGACTTCGTAATCATAACTTCTGTTATGTTAGAAGTAAGTAAACACGACAGGAAAATTAATAACTGATTAATTACATACCTAGCAGCCTGTTTCTTGTTCAAAAGCGCATGGCCTAATGCTTATGAGCAAACCATTGGGTGTCATATTTAACAAAAAGTAATGCCTATCTCATGTTAGAATACTCCAACAGCATTCCACGTTGTAACAGATGAATATGTGAAGCATTCTCAAAATTTTGTTCGCAAATTGTGCTAACCCTACTTCATTAACAAAATAGTTTCTCGCGTGACGGAAATTTTGTATTGTCAGGAAAATACATTTTTGTAAAAAGTGCACATTTAGTCTTAATAATATGCTCCTTCACAACAAACTAATATCTAAACATAGTACAGTTCTTCGTGAAGACATATATGCCTACTCCATATTTGTACACTTAATAATTTGCATGATTGGGCTAGTTTAAAGAAATACATGATTGACAGCTGATCTGCGGTGGACATGACACATGGAGAACTTACTCAAGAAGGAGGGGAGGTAGCGAGAATGAACTACCTGCTTAGAGCGTATGCTTCAAAGTTTTTATTTATACGAAATTCAGAACTTAATCAGAGAACGTTCCTTTTGCTCGGAGAATCTTCTGTTGAGCATGTGCTCTTTTTTTATTCATACGACCTACTGTAATATCGGCCCCAGTATGTACTTAAAATATTGAAGAATTAAAATGAAGTGAGATCAGCCATTGTCCAAACAAGTGCCCTAAAAGCTGTGACAGCAACTATTATTATCAGTTTTCACGTGACAGTAAAGAATGTTAAGTTGTCCAGTTATATCCTGTGATAGCTATCCTACAGGGATCCTTGCTGTTACTGAGGAATGCTTCATATGTTCTGTTACCTTCTGTTCTGGCACATGATTTTTGTAAAATAAACACATAATTTTTTTTTCTTTTTTCTTTTTTTTTTTTTTTTTTCTTTTTTTCATACCATGTGTGTGCCACAAATACATTCCTTTTGGTCCTATATTCACTTTGAACTGCCATAGAATGCAAACAAACTTACTGTAGCCCCATTTTGTTGAACCCAGCTGAGGCAGTAATGTTTGTGCCTTCATAAAATACACAGTGTAGGGCTTTTGTAGTCATTGTATAGATTTCTCCAATGGCATAAAGAAGAATATCACTGATTGGTTCATGGATTGTTGCTTATGTCAACAAGGTGTTTCATCAAGAGCAGTTGCAAGGCAAATTCTCATGCGTCAGATCAATGTGGTAAAACCTGAAATCTTTCAAAATGTGGATAGTGTTCATGAATTGTACTGAATTGGTCACCCTAGAGCAGTAAGTGTTGCAGACGACCAGTATCTGCAACTTCTCATCTGAAGGAACCCTGACCAGAGTGCAACCATGATACACAATGACATTGTAAGGACAACCTGAAGACATGTGTCAAATCAGACTGTATCAAACAGACTCCTCAACAGCATTCTCTAGATGGCCATGGAAAGGCTTGAATCTTAACCCAAACACCATGCTGCACTGTACGGGTGGCCTAAAGCTCCAAAATCACCTGGAACAGACTATGGAAAATTGGTGCAAAGTTGTCTTTACAGATGAGGGCCCCAAATGTATAATACCAGATGACTGTTGACATTGTGTGTTTATGCCAGAGGCATTGTTAATATAAACAGAGGCGGCAGACAGTGATGCTCTTGGTGAGTATCATTTAGTGGTTTAAGTGACCATTGTTGCCCATCAACAACAAGCTCAAAGTTCCATGATGAACTGATTTATCAGTAACAAGATGATTAATTCAAGTTTATGGATGTCAAACTCAGAGCCCGTAATGCAAGCATTTCAACGATTCCATCAGTTGTGCCAGTTTGCATGATGGATTAGCCTGCATGTTCCGGTGAAATGGATGCTAGGAATAAATTGGAAAAGCTCCTAGAGCATGTCCTGTCCATCCCGCAATCTATGGGAGTTATGAATGATTGCCATTAAAGAATGTGTGCAATGGCTTGGTTTTGTGGAAAGTCATATAACTGTATTAATTAAGATAGCTGCACAGTAAGCTTATTTCAAGAAAAGTGATGTTAGGTTCTGTTCCAATACAGTTGAATTGATTTGTTTTATCAGTAATTGGAAGTTCTACTACTTTATCAATTTCAGTGCACCATAGAACTTTTGTTTGGTGAGTGATGCAAAACATTTTTGATGTGTGCAATTTTACCACTTTAGAAGGAAATTAGTTCTTTTTTTCCAAAATAATATTCACAACTACTCAAAGCTGTACAGAGCTGCTCACTGATTACTGATTTACTGTCATTGACAAATTGAATTTGACTGTTATTGGCAAAAATATTGTGGTGTCAGTTGAGCACTGTTTTATGTTTTTATAACAGAGCGCAATGATATCATGAAAAATAATTGCATAAATAATTTTTGTATGTGTCTTTAAAAGTTGTGTTGTATTAGTGTTTTGCCCTACTAGCAGCTAAAGAAAAAATAGTGAGTTATACTATTATGACATTTCTCTTGTGATCATAGCTACATTTGGATTTAAAAAATTTTGATGAGCCTTGTACATCAGTTGGGTTTTTCAAGGATACATAAAGCTACCTAATGAGTAAGTGAGAACAGTTCAGTAAAAATTATGTTCTTAGCATATTCACTGCTGAAGAAAAGTTTAAACCAATCATAAACACATTTGTAGCTACAGTCTGGACTAAAATACAGACATCCCCTCTTGGGCTTGGGAACTGTCTAGTTTGTTTTTTTTATTTGGGGGCAGCCAAGTGAAGTACTTCTCTTGAACCATTAGTATGTATTAGTATAATTTGTTTGGATGTATTATTTCATGAAAATATTAATTTACACATATATACATGCATGGGGCCTATCACATGTTATGGGTATCATGTTCAAGAGTTATTTACAATTTGTCCTGCAATTTTTAGTGATACGGTATTTTTTAATTAATATTGCTTGCACCAGAAGCAAGAGTCTTACCCCCCAATAAAAGCTGGTCATTCGCTTTATCTCATCACAGCTTGCTTCAGAGTTGTGCTTCATATTATCTGATAAACAGTGATTTTATTTGTTATCATATTGGTTTGGGATATATTTATATTTTTTTACTGCGCGATCTTTTACTAGCAACATATTTTTTCTTTACACAATTCTGTTCACAGAAATTTGTTTGCACTTGCATTGGTTATATTACTTACTGTAATGGTAGCCAGCATTTACGGATGTGAAATCTCAGGTTTGTATGAACTTCATCCAAATTCCATCAATAAATATAAGAAAAGTCATGGTATATTAATATTGTTATTGATATTTAATCTCTCTCTGACACACACACACACACACACACACACACACACACACACACACACACACACTTGTGCATACAGAGAGAGAGAGAGAGAGAGAGAATTTTGGACTGATTTCTTAAGGATATATATTTGTCAAAAATGAATATTTTATGTTAATTAGTAGTGTATTTCTGGCATTGTAAATTGAGAATTCTCAGCTGCTGCTGTGTATGGAAAGAGGAGAAACATTATTATGAAGATACTTTCACAACAATGACAGGTAATTTTTGATGGCAAATGCCTATTTGCAACTCTACACATAGTAATTTGTTAAGCACTTGTTGCAGTTTCTCTCTCCACCACAGCAATAAGATCCTAATAATTTTGTCACATCTTCAATTTGCTTTTGTTTGGAGCTCTCATATTTTATTTTTCTGCATTGTGTAGATACATTGACAACTCTTGGCGTAGTCGATCCTTAAATGCATTGGTTGGATGTATCCTCCAGATTTATTATAGGCATTATATTGCATATTTGAAGAAGCATGTGAAAGTACATAATTCAGAAATGTAATGTTTTGATGTGGTATATAGATCTTCTTTAATAGATCTGCGCTTTTACTCTAAAATTACTGACACTTGTCTGATGTAGTACTTTGCTGATGAGATGTTTAGTTACTTTGTTGTGGATGCTGGGTGCTGCACTATACGTATTAATGCTTTAAGCTGTTGGCAAATTCTTATGCATACAGTTTTAATTTTTAAAAACATACTGTATTCTCAGGAAAGAGCAGAAAAATCTGCATTGGAGAGTGAGTAAAGTGGCACTAGTTGCAATTTAATTTCATGAAAATGAATAAAATATTCATAATTTTTCTGTTACTTCAGTCACACTGGGAATGTAACTGAAAACAACCCTTGATGCCCAAAATTGGGTATTCAGTGTCCCATCTTATGATTTAGTTTGGAATTAAAAGTGCTTACAGAAAACATTTTATTGGTGTTGTAATTTTTCATCAGTTACAAATGTTGAAGTTGCATAACTCAGTTATGGTATGCACAAAAATCATTGATAACAGGTGTGTTACAGTTTGGCCACAGTTTGTCTGTTGTGTAATCTTGCAAAAATTGAACTTTTTGGGTTCAGATTGTTTTTATACAATATTCAAAATGCTTATAGAGCTGCCTTTTGGCTATCCCTATCTTGATACTGGCGTAGAAAGAGAATGGGAAGTGTAAGATATGTATATAAATCAAGATTATAAATATATGCACTTAAAACACAGATGATTGTTGAGGAGTAATGGTGTAACTGAAAAAGTAAAATGTTTTGTGATACGTACAGTATGTAGTTCCCAGTGTCTGACTCCAAAAGATTAAGTATAGTTAGTGATTCATATGGTTTTAATTGCAGTTGTTGTCGAATTGCTGTGAATAGTGTGCTGTTACGTGTTTCATTTTAAATTGTTAATGTCGCTTGCTGTGTTAACTTAGGTTTTTCTGTACTGCCAAATTTATGCAGTTAAGTACTATGTGCAATGATATGATTTGTCTGAGTGTATTAAAGGAGCAACAAGATTTCAATTGCATTTTTTCCCTCAAATTTTGAAAGAACAGATTACTAATACACAGAAAGGAGGGAGGATAGTGGATAGACACAGTCTTCTTGCATTCACTGTGTATTTTGGTTTATGGTGTGTAAAGAAATTGATTACTGTCACTATCATGGTAACAAATTAGTAGTTGCTTATTTCACCATGGTCTCGCAGTTGGTAACTTGGTAAAGCGATTTATATGATAGAGGAGAAGCATTCTTTCATGTAACTGGCCAGAAAATGATGTATTTCATATTGTAAGGTAGTTTTTCAGCAGGATGGTTAGTTGGAATTTTAAAATCTTGCTGTTGTCAAACTTGTCTGCCATTTTTAACACAATTTAAGAAAGAAAGATGTTTTAATAAATGCATTGGCAATCTTGTATGATAAGTTTTGTTCATAAAAGAAAATTGTATGCTAAGATTGTATGTAAAAATCTAGAAGAGCGCTTGTTAAGTAGGATTGAGGCCAGGACTTCTTTTCCTGTTCTGTAAGTATATCCCTTTTCTAAGGAATATACACTTTCAATGTTACTGCAGTCATTGTTGTGAATGAATGAAAATAGTGCACTTTGTTTGGGGTGAAATAATTCGCAGAATTTTTGCAAATTCATTAGACCTATGGCCTTTATCCATGTATTAAGACCCGTGTGTGTTCTGATTTAACAAAAAGTGATGCATTAATTGTGTATTTAGTTTAGCATTTGTTTGTGTACAGTACTGACTGTTTGTCGTGATTTGTATTTATGCTGACTGGCTTTTATTTAACTATACCTTTAGTCACTGCTTTGTGGCAATGAAAATTTACATCTCATAATTAATTTTGTGTGGATTATGTATCAGCATAGTTTGGGGCAGTAGAAACTTTGACAAATTTTTGTGCTTTGTAGATTGGATATTGTGGATATCCATTGTTACTACAGTGTTTCCAATGACAGAGATGGAACCATCATTTAAATTTTCATGCACAACACTGATAGTGTTTATATTTGCCTGTGTTAGAGTTGAACATGAATTTTGTGAAATTGATTTGGTTGTAATGTAAAATATGGAATTTTAATTGTTTACTTAAAATAAAGATCAATTTATGTAAAACACTAAAAGTGTCCATGTACTTTTCCGAGTCACCTTTTAAGTGAGACAGGGAATATATCACTTTAGACGGCAAAAAACCCAGTAATACCATAATACAGGAATCAGTAATTCTACAAGTGGTGTCAAAAAACTTCCATATGAGGGTATTTTTGCTGTGTATACACAATGTAGTGTGGCACCAATGCTGGACGTAAAAAACACATGTATGCAAGAGATTAGTATGATATTTGTCTCTTTTCAATGTACATGCTATAATTGCTAAAAACTGAACTATGTAGAAGTTGTTAACAAATGCATCCAAACAGAGTGACATAATGTTCAGCTTGTTTTGGGCTACTGAAGGACAAACACCATCAGACAACAATCATAGAATAATGAATGTTCGACAAGAATACACAGCAGGTAGTTATGGGCTACTTCAAGCACCAGGACCGGTGTATCTTTAATCTGTGTGTCAGTGGGATGGCTTCTGCAATGATCTTGGCAATTTTGTCTGTTTGGCATACCAATTGTGGACTGTACAATCTTCGAAGAGAAAAATTTTATCACTTATATTACAAAAATGGTATGGCAGTTTTAGTATGACAGGCTATAAGGTTTTTCAGCTTACAAATTTCGTGAATGATATTGTATACTGCTGGTTTCTAACATTGGCTTTTTTCAGTTCTTACTGAGGTGAAATTCAATTTGGATAATACATAAAACACAGGTGTTCTGTACTGAAGAGGCAGTAATCATTGTATATAAAAGGGTGCTTACCACTTTCTCCTGTGGAGATGTGTTTAAGTACATTATGTTAGGTATTGCTACTATTAACACTCTTCACCCACGAGAACTCGCGCCTTCAAAAGTTATGCGATTGATCACATGTATAGCATTTTTCTGACAGTCGAATAACAGTTTGTAATAAACTTAATATGTCTAAATAAGTATTTCTAGTTGTGTTTATGATAAAATATAAAAAATAGATGAAGATTACTCACCAGGCGAAGGAGCACAGGTGTGACAGCATCACAAATAAATAAATGAATACACACACACACACACACACACACACACACACACACACAAAATCGCAAGCTTTCGCAACCCAGTTGCGTCTTCAGGCAGTAGGGAAGGAGAGGGAAAAGGAAATGATGAGGGTTTTAAGGAAGGGGGTAAGGAGCCATTCCAATCCCGGGAGAGGAAAGACTTACCTTGGGGGAAAAAATGGAGGGTAAACAAATGCACACAAGCCCACACATTCACACAGACACAAGAAAGCTTTCTACAGTATGTCTGCCTAGGTGTACTTGTGTCTGTGTGAATGTGTGGGCTTGTGTGCATTTGTTTACCCTCCATTTTTCCCCCCAAGGTAAGTCTTTCCTCTCCCGGGATTGGAATGGCTCCTTACCCCCTTCCTTAAAACCCTCATCATTTCCTTTTCCCTCTCCTTCCCTACTGCCTGAAGACACAACTGGGTTGCGAAAGCTTGCGATTGTGTGTGTGTGTGTGTGTGTGTGTGTGTGTGTGTGTGTGTGTGTATTCATTTATTTATTTGTGATGCTGTCACACCTGTGCTCCTTCGCCTGGTGAGTAATATTCGTCTATTTTTTATATTTTATTTTTCCTGCTAGGAATTTTTCGTCTTAATATTCGTATCATGTGTTTATGATAAAACACGCATATTTGACTATTTAAAATTACTGTGAGCAAAATGCTCACAGTGTGAGTGTTTGTGGGATAAGTTTGTTTTGTGGTGATCTACATCTGCAATGCATTTGGAAAAAAATCATTCTTGTATCAACAGCTGAACAGTATTTTTATTTCTTACACTACCAGTTTTTGCACAGTCTGCTGTTAACAGGAGATTGAATATTGAAATCAGAATTTTGATTATTCATTTGAATATCTGTTTAAAAGTAGTGGCAATGATGCTAATATCCATAATATGAAATTCATGTGAAGCTAGTGTGTTCAATTTGATCATTAACTGTTACTAGTGAGCTTACTGCTATTTTGTTGGCCATATGCAGATTCAAAGGTTACATGGTAATTACATTAATGAGTGGATGAATATTTACCAAGAACTTAAAGTTCTAATGCTATATTATCAGTATGCTGCTTTTATTGTCTTTGGTGATAAAATTTTTAAACAATGAAGATGACACCAATAACAGGTGAAACATGAGGGTATAATATCCAAAAATGTGTGTCACTATATTTGAGCCGAAGTATGATGATACATGGTGCTTGCGCCTATTGGCTTTGAGTGCCGGCTGTGGCATCAGACCATTGGAGTAAGTCAAATGTGAATGTTGCTTTGCGCATGTGCGTGTCCAGCTATGCAGTACACTTTTGCCGGATATGTCAGACAACAGCGACCATTAGCTATACTGTCCGGCAGCAAACTAACTATTTGGCAGCATGGTTGCATTCCGTTTTTGCAACTGGGACAATCTTCCAGCCCAGTAGGCAGAGCCATGGATCATCGTGTTTTGGCCCGACTTTACATATTAAAATAAACACAATTTTTAGAGATTTTTACCAGGTGTTTGCTATCAAATATATCAACAATAAAAACAACCATGTTATGTGAGATATATAAAAAAAATACATCATTGACAAATCCAGCCGGCCGCGGTGGCCGAGGGGACTGAGGCGCTTCAGTCACGGTCTGCAAGGCCACTACGGTCGGGGGTTCGAATCCCCCCTCGGGCAAGGATATTTGTGCCGTCCTAGTTCGTAAGTAGTTTGTAAGTTTAGGGACTGATGCCCCGTAGTTAAGTCCCATAAGATTTACAAACATTTGACAAATCCAATAAGAAATTTTTCGGTTGTGATAACATGAAATATAGGCCAACGAGGTGTTGTAAGTAGTACATCTATTAATACAAATCGTATATGTTGTCTTTATTAAGTTCTGTGGGTGCTCCAACTTAAACCTTAGGTCACCTAGGGGGTATTTTATGTATTGTTATGAATGTTAATGTTTTTTAAAAAAGGACCTCATAACCTAGGTTGGAGTAACCTTTCCCATCTGTCCACTTTATATTTCCTTCCCTCTTACCTAACAAAGTAAATATAAATTTCTGAATGCTAGTGGAAACATTTGGTTTCATTGCCATTTGTATTTTTTGTGTATTATTATTGGCGGTACCCAACTATAAGTACTGGCCATCCACTCTATCTCTTTTTAACAGTACTTTCACATCTCAGTAGATAATTTATATAATTAATTGAATATTTTAAAACTTCCTCTGTTTGAACAGTCCACACACTCCAGTTTTATACCAGTCATAGAAGAATTTTGTGTGTGTTAAGTTCTATCAGAGTCATAAATTTTGTGTAAAATATAAGCCAGCAGTGAAAGTGATAAAAATAGTGTAATTGTTAATGAAAAGTGTGTGTTTGTTGTTCCACTTGGTATGCGTAATGTATGAGACAAGGGAAATAGCCTCAGACTTAAGAAGAATATAGTGATTTCAAATACAAAGAAAGCAAGTGCAGACAAATGAGAAAATTACAGAACTATCAGTTTAACAAGTTATGGTTGCAAAATACTAACACGAATTATTTTAGGAGAAATGTAGGAACATGCAAGGCAATACATTACGACTTAGATCAGTTAAGGGAAGGGAAACTTAAGTTTTTAGCATTTGTGGATCTGGAGAAAGCTTTTGACCATGTTGATTGGAATACACTCTTTCAAATTATGAAGTCAGGAGTGATTAAATACAGGTTATTTACAACTTGTACAGAAAGCAGCCAGCAGTTATTAATTCAAGGGCATGAAAGGGTTGCAGTGGTTGGGGAGGGAGTGACACAGTGTTGCAGTCTTTATCCAATCTTGTTCAAACTGTACAGTGAGCAAGCTGTGAAGGAATGCAAGGAGAAATTTGGAGAAGAAATTGAAGTTCAAGGAGAAGAAATAAAAATTTTGCAGGTTGCTGATGACCTATTAGTTCTGTCAGAGACAGCAAAGGACCTAGAAGAGCAATTAAACAGAATGGACTGTCTTGAAAGGAAGGTATAAGATGAACATTAACAAGGGTAATGTAATGTAGTGTCAGAAAAATCAGTCAGTGCTGATGAAATTAGGTTATGAGACGATAAAAGTAGTAGATGAGTTTTGTTATTTGGGTAGCAAACTAAATTCTGATGCCAGAAGTAAAGACGATATAAACTGCAGAATGGCTATGGGAAGAAAAGTGTTTTTGATTAAACAAAATTTGTTTTAAATGTTAGGAAGTCCTTTCTGAAAGCATTTCTCTGGAGAGTGTTTTGTATGGTAGTGAAACGTGAATGATAAGGAGTTCGGACAGATAAAAGATTTTGAAATGTGTTGCTACACATGAATGATAATGATTACTCATAGATGGGTAGATCATGTAACTAATGAGGAGGTCCTCAACGGAATTGTAGAGAAAAGAAGTTTCTGGCATATTCTGACCAAGAGAAGGGATAGGTTGGTAGGACAAAAATTGTAGAGAGAAACCGAGGGACGTATACAGTAAGTAGATTCAAAAGGATGTAAGTTGCTGTTCGTATTCTCAGGTGAAGAGGCTTGCACAGGACAGGATAGTGTGAAAAGCTGCATGAAACCAGTCTGCGGACAGAATAACACAACAACATTTCTGACTCCATGTTGTGAGACTGTATAATACCACAAACTATGATGTATTTTTCTCCACTTTTTTTCATGTAGTTTTTAAATCACCTTTTGATGGCAGACAGTCCAGAAACTGGTAGTGTAATAATAAAATAAATGTACAGCTGTTGGCACAAGAACAATTTTTTCCAGATATTAACATTATAGTTGTGGCTCGGTGGCACAGTGGTAGTGCTTCAGACTATGAATCCAAAAGGTCCTGGGTTCAATCCCCACTAAGTCCTAGGTTTTGTTTTAGTCACTTTTCACTTGTTTTACCTCTGGCAATGTTGCTGATATGAAAAGTTGAGTAGCACCATGGTTCTGAATCTGTTAAACTGTAGGTCCCCCTATAAATACAGGGTAGCTGGATAAGTCAGTTCGAAGGTTGGAGGAAGGCAATGGCATACCAATTCCAAACAGGGCCATGCTTAGTAAAGCACTGTGGTGTTCAAACCAATCTTAGGATTGTTGACTGTTTTACCTTACCTTAGTGTCTTCTACATTTGAAATAATTACTAAAAATTGTTAAATGAAAGCAGCTGTCATGTAAGTACTTATCAATGTTAGAAAGCACTCCTTAATATAGCCTACTGTTTAGTTCCCCCAAAATTAATAAAAATAATTTAGCCTATTATTAAAAAAATTTCATTGTTCAGTTGTAATGTTCAGTTATTCATGTGTTCATATTTATTTTCTATACATGTCATTTAATTTTACGGTATTTAACATTTAGTTTTTCATTTGCATATTTGAGTTTCTCGCCTTTATTTTGTGATTATCAAAAATATGACTGTAAGCCAATGTTGCCAAATTTTTCCCTCAAATAATACATAGATAGCATTTTAATAAAGACATTATTGTATAAAAAGTGGAAAGATATAATTCATGGTATGGAAACTGCTCACATTTTGTTGGCAGAAGCTACAGCACATTCAATAATATTGAAATACTGTAAAATGAGAATAATTTACACTGCAGCACTACTAAAATTAGTTGTGCTGGTTCTTCACTTTTAAAAACATTGCTTATTATCTTAACAGTAGTGTTTCTCTTACATGATCAGAAACCTTATAAGCATGTTGAGGTTAGAGCACTGTTCTTGTGTCAGGGTGTTTCAGGAGGAATGATAAATATTTTAGGAGGTGATAGCTTATACAAGTTGCAATTAAAAATGCCAAATAACGCGTCGGACATTTATTTTGTGCAGACTTACAGCTGTTAGTATGTAACTCAAACAAACTTAAAGGCAAAATAGCACATTTTCACTGATGGTTCTGTTGGTCCTTGATAGATCATCATACTGAAATAAGAGCACAATTTTGTGTATGTTCTACAAGTTTATTTTTATTTAGTTACCCGGTTATTGGCTTACAAGGCTGTTTGTCTTAAAATAGCCTTGTAAGCTGAAAACTCACAACTAAATAAAAATAAACTTGTAGAACATACACAGAATTGTGTTTTTAATCAATGGAAAAATCAGCGAAAATGTTCTTATTTGCCTTTGCTTTAATTTCTTTTTGGCCTACTTATTCGAGGCTGTATCTCCGTGCTTAATAGAAATTTGACACACATTATTTGGAATTTTTATTGCAATTTGTCTGTACTACAACCCCTAAAAGATTTACTATACCTCCAGAAACACCGTGTACATACAACTACCAATGTCTCTGTGGAGTAGTAACACAAGTATTGACTTGTTTGCTATGGTGGTGTACGAAAGATTGCTTTCTTTCCTTTTCCTGAAGTGCAACCTCAAATCTTAACACCATTTGCAACCATAGAGTTTGTGCAACATAGTTAATTTTTAAATTACACGGGGGAATAACAGTGAATAATTGATTTCAGAAGGTTCATGTTGCATGGACAAATCATAGTTAAAATTATGTTGTTTAGACCAGATTTTGGGTTGGGGATTTATTAAATTCATTAGATTTCAGGCTTTAAGCATTTTGTGGTATTTTTATGTATAATGGCTTCTGTGAATATGCTGAATTTAACCACAAAATGACTAAGTTGGCAATACTGCTGTAAGTAAGCTTTTGTATTCTACCAACACGATGCACAACAAGCCCCAGAACTGCACCAACCCTAACACTTCCAAATTACACTAAGATTTGCTGTCCCCAGACACAAGAGTCTGGGCTGTGAGAATAGTAGTCTCTGAGCAATATTATATTACCGCTTTCCTACACTCTGGTAAAAATGATTTCAATACTGTAATAGGTATTTAGAATTTAAATAAATCAGTCCTTTTTGTGCACATAACTTCAAATTTTTTTAAGATGAACCCAAACTTTAATGCATTAACACAATGTAAACAATGTACACATGCAGAGTGTAACAAGAATTAGATTGGAACATGCTCGAGAGTGGATCTTATAAGTAATTGCTTAGATACTACTAAAACCTCGTCTATGGGTGTGAGAATGTTCACGTGACTATTGCAACAATTGTAGATGCATAACTGACGTAGCATGTCCTACTTGGGTGGTAGTTTTCTGAAAGGACCATCCTACCACTAGGAGGACCACTACTTGACCTCTGTCAGACTTACTCTCAGTAGCAAGTATGAGTGCAACTCCATTGCATGATGCCTGTTTGCTCCACATGTTGATATCACACTGAACCTCATGACTGTGGCAATCTGACAGTTAGGTCTCTACACTATCAGTTGGCAGAAGCTGTTGAGACCATTATCAATACATCTACTAACCTAAAGGTGGCATCTGCTATGGCATCAAATTTGACATTGTCTTCCCAGGTGTACAATTTTTTTATCCCCCCCCCTCCCCCACTGGCAGTGTATATCAAATTCCATATTCACATACAAGTATTGGCGTTTTGTCATGTATTGTGACTGTCACCTTCTGTCAGTTATGTAATTTCGAACTTGTGTCTAAATAAAATTTAGTTTGAGGTTGAGTGAGAATAGTTAAAGCAGTGCTTTATGGGTGGAGTGAAAACCAAACAGCTAGAAAGAAGTAATGGCTTCAACATTATTGTAACATATCTGATCTATTGCTCGTAAAATGCCCACATGTGAAATGTACTCTATAAGCAAAATACTAGCTGTATAATAATAAAGTCATGAGATAGAAAGATATCTTGTCATGTAGGGACTGCTAGGTTTAATAGTTTCATCCAACAATCTTATTTACCCTCTCACATAGTTACTGAAAAAAGTTTGGCTCAGCAGTCTTAGACATAGCTGCAAGTGATACTTAAAGCTACAGGTCAGTAGTAGTGGCAATTTTTGTGATGGGTAGAATTAAAAATGGATAAATATTAACCTCAAGCTTCATTTTAGTAATCAAGTGGTTCAAAATGGTTTTTGAGCTACATAGAGAGACTGAAGAACATAAAGCAACTGCCATATCCAGTTTCTTTAAAACTGGTGGTTCACGGTATTACCGTAGTCAAAGCTTACATACAATTTGTCGAGAGAAGTTTCAAGGAATATGTAACTGGAACACGCAGTGGCCTCTATACGTCATCCTTCCTCCCTCTTCCATGACTTTCTCAGCCCTTTCCCTGTTTTGATAGTAATTATTTTGTATTTGTGCTTGCACCCAGTGTATAATCTTGTTAGTAGGATGCTGTATTGTAACAGTTTATTTCTTCTCATAATATGCCAGTATTTTGTTATTGTTCTTACATTCTATTTCTGTAAGCTTTAAATAGTTAAGGTCTTCCAACAATTCTGTCCTTGTAATGCATCTCACTGTTAATGAATCTGAGCCCCTTCACATAACTTGATGACCCAATTATAAATTTATAGTGCAAATTATTAAAAATTTGAAATTGGTAGTAGGTAACTGTGCTGAATGCAAGTACTATTTTAATTCAAATTTAGACCTAACTGAGTTTTTCTTGTTCATGTACTGTGCATAATATTGTGTTACTGCACTATGGAAAAAATAAATTGTTAATCGCTTCACAGACAGTTACAGGGGAAAAAAGTGAGAATCAAGTGGAGAAAGACACACAATTCTGTCTTTTCATCTTCTTCCCTGCTTCCCTTTAATAGCATTTTTATTGATTTCTGTAACATTTGCCTTCTTTTCTACTGTTACTTACTTTATCTTACAGCTCTCCTGTTTGACTTACTGCTTGCTTGGAGCTCATTTTACTATTTGAGCCTTATTAGTACTATTACTCATTAAGTTATTTTTCTATTTATCCATTTCATCCCCTGAAGAGATAATTGGAAAAATTATCAAATTCTTTAGGTTCAGTATTTGGTTTTTCATCTGTTTTCCTGTTTCATGGTTGTATTGGTCATGGCTCTACAATTGGTAAGGAGATGCTACTCTTCTTAGTGGAGAATACTCCTTGTGGGATTACCAAGTCATGTAAATATGTATTAGATTGTAAATGAAAGTAAAGACAAACACTGTGCTGCAAACAGGCAAGTAGAAAAAACACTCTTGCAAAGCTAAATATTTCATTGTCAGAAAAATTGCATGATCTGGCACATCATGAACTTGTACCATTCGCTGTTTTCTGTATAGAGGAAGAGAATTTTCTGTATGAGTCTGCAATTTTCATTTTTTGTCAATAAGAATAAAAACTGTCTAGATCACTTAAATTTAACACTGTAATTTCGCTAATTCGGCCCTCACTTGTCTGGCATCTCAGTAATTCGGCACACTTCCAATTAGACACACACAATAAAAAATTATGACGCGCAGTGTTGTTAGTAAAAATATGCTTAGTTAAACAATTCTATATAATCTGTATTTCAAATTGTGGTATTATTTACAGTTCTGCATCGTGTCTTTTTAAAGGAAACACATTTTGTATCATAATGCTCATGTCTAATGACATTTCTGGGGACAAAAAATTGTAATATGTAGGAATGTACATGGATTCTTAAGACAATGATCATGTCAAACACTGCTTTCTCTGTTCATAAATGAGATCTAGAAACCAATAGAAATGTGGAGGTGCCTTGATGGAAGCTGTTTTCTCCCCCATGCAGGCAGGGGTTTGATAGTTTGGCTTTGCCGTCATAACAACCAAAATAAGAGCATACATCAGGCTGCAGAGCCAAGGATAGAACCCATCTGTTCCATGATCGTCCTTGAAAATGGAAAATGGAAGTGGCCTGTGTGGTATTCTCCCCCCCACTCCCCACAAACAAATACATTGCATAGAATCGTGTTTGTACCTGTGCTCTCAATAATGTGGCACTTCTGCTAATCTGGCATCCTTAAGTGCCAGGAATGGACAAATTAGTGATAGTCCAGTGTACTTATTTATTACAGTGTTTGGCATCTGTGATCTTGAGATATAAAAAAAACCCTGGGCTTGTAAAGCAAAGGTTAGCATCAGTAATTAAATCTACATAGTAGGGTCTGCTACTAGTTACAGACTTTATTGCTGACTCTAAATTTTGCATAGCAAATCCAGAGGTTTTAGAGTTGATGATGGCAGATGCCAAAACAGCATAGTAAAAATAAATACAATGTTAGTGGTCTAGACCTTTTTTTTTTCTTATTGACATTCACTGTTTCTCTTTTTCTTCTTTCTCCACAGTTCCATATGCCTTCTGTTTTTGTACTTGCTATGTAATCAGTTGTCAACAGGCTATCCACTAGGTAATCTTACCACTAAATTTGAGGGATAGCCGATGAGAAATTGCCCTTACTAGATGGTGCCCAACACCACTGCAGCTGACACCTTTCATACAATCACACATGCACAACTCGTTCACACAGGATATCTCTCCAGGTACCATGCATCAGATGATTGCGGTAAAGTGTACATGAGTTGTCTGTATTATTGTATGAATGGAGGGAGGGAAGGGGGGGGGGCAATTTGTACTCATGTTATTGCCTTTGTTAGATGTGTTTTAGAATTTGAATTAACACATTGGGGTGCTTTGTGAGCCAGTTGCTTGGAATATCTAATTACTACACTATCTTTTAGTGCTTGCAGATACTCTAAAGAACTTTGCAGTATGATCCCACTGTTTAGTATTACATTGCACTCTTTCTGGCCTTAACTGAATGCATGCAATAATTCGTTTTGGAAGGCTCGTAAGGCTATTTCAGGCTCTTCTCAGGAAATATGGCCCACAGTTGTTGCAATTGGGTCTCACCTCCAGGACAGTGGCATGCAATGGATTTATGCAATGGCTTCCACACATTCTATTGGGGACAGATCTGAGCATCTAGTTGGCCATTGTACTACTTAAACATCACCACAGTTTATAAACATACATGCCGTACATGAGTGAGCATTCTCCTCCAAAAAATGAAAAGTGAGACTTTCTCAGAGAAAGTAATACAAGGATGGTGTCATCACAATTCCTTCAGTCACTACCAGTTGTGCCCCCACATCATGGAGCTGGGAATAACACTGCTGTACTCTCTCACCGAGAATGTTTATCTAGGGTACTGTGGTGCAGGACTGATTCATTGTTGAACACAGTGGGGTGCCATTCATCAGTCAGTGCTATCAGTTAGTTAAGACACCAATCCAAATAAACCTCTTGGCATTGTGTTAAAACACTACACATGAGATGGTAATTACCTAGTCTTGTTGTTAGTTATGATCAGTGGTACAGGGTGTCACAGATTTTTGTAGGGAATCCGTTACTTGGTTTTGGATAGGAGGTGCAGATGTGAAGGGATAACAATGTGCTTGGTCTAGAACAGAGTAATTCTTCTGTAGGGTGGTCAAAAGTGGTCTTTCAGACCTTTGTGATGACACACTGGACCACGTGATTCAACCTGATAGCTAAATATAAGTGCACAGTGAGGTCCCTTTCAACTTAGAAATCATGTGCTAGTAATGCTGTTTACCATCAGAACGTTGCATCTCTTACTTTCACAATGATTGTGCAACACGTGAAAGTGTTTATGTTCCTTACATATTCTACCAGGACTGGTAACAACACTGAACATGAACAATCTCATTGTACTTGGGTGTCTGTCCAAATGATCACATATAATTGCTACTATAATTATATACATACTTACCGATAGTGTGTATATATGTGAAGTTAGATTGATATCGAGCCTTGCACTGAGCGAGGGAGAATGAAGGTCCATATCTGCCTCTGCCCATTCAGATTGAGGTTTTCCACAATTTAATTGCTCCAGGCAAATGTCAGGATAATACGTTTGAAACAACATGGCCACTTTCCTTCCCCTTCTTTATCAACACAACCTGAACTTGTGCTCAAATCTCAAATTATCACACTGTTGATGGCACACTAAACCAGAATCTTCGGTCATTCAGCTATGCCTTCCTGGTGCCTCATTCGTATTCTCTTTATACTTCCCATATGACTCTTGAAAGTATGTTTACTCTAGAACATTCTGCAGAAGGCATGAGTAGAAGTTTGAAAGGGTAAACACTCATTAAGAGATTGGTTATGTTATTCATTGTGTATATAAAATTGCTGTTGAAGTCAGGCTGCTTCTCATATGCTATTCAATAACCTGGCTTATATATCTTTATAAATAAAGTGCATTCAGAAGGTTTAAGAACATAGGCATTTTCATCCAGATGTAATGTTTTAAGTCAGCGAAGGCAAATAATTTTGTTACATGTACTTCTGATATTTTACTTGTCATTATACAGGTACTTCTCTTTAATAAAACATACACAAGAGTACAGTATTGTATGTTTAGTTTGCATTCGGGTATTGATGTGTGTGGTTGTTGGCAGTTACTTTTATCCTAGTAAGCTATGTTGAGTTGTCACTCAAAGTGCATAAATTTGGTATTATTTGCAGAGAGCATTCAATCATCTTGAGTGAATATTTAACTTAAGCATTCTTATTAAATGTATTACATATTTTCTGTATATCTATCTTGATTGTAAAAACATTATATTTTATTTATTATAGTGTTGGATTCATGGTGATGTCGTACCCAGGGCGCCCACCGATGGTGCCTGGGATTCCACCAATGGCGCCTGCTATGGCCATGCCCTACATGCCTATAGGAGGTACGTAATTTTCTCCTTATTTGCATAAGAATGTTCCTTTGTACTTCACTGCATTGTAAGTTTAAGCACTCTTCTATTTCTTCACCTTCTATTGCTGGTTGATATAATGCACAAACGAATTATTTTTGTTCTAGGTCCACCACCATTAATGCCTGCAGTGATGCCTATGCCTCCACACGTAAGTTTGATAAGTGTTTCTTCCAAATACGTAGTACTATTATAGAAATGCTATCTTTCATAATCTAGTATAAATGATTAAAAGGTAAAATTGGTTTAAATATTCCTTCAAACTGTCTTGATTGCAAATTTTTTTATTAGTTAATGACGCGTTTTGTCCTTTAGCAGGGCACCTTCAGATTACTGCATGACAGAATTTACACAAAATTACAAGGCGGAATTACAAACGGTTATAATGGTACATGGGCTTATTTTGTGTTAAGAAGACAGTATAAATGGTAAACAAAGCTTACAATGCACTCTCCGTAGTGTGACACTGTAAGTTGTTATTGCGATGTTTCTATTTTCCTGGAATGTTTTTTGAATTTCCTTGTGGCCCTACAAATTCCTACCATCGATGAAGGTAATCTTAAAAATCAGTTTTATGTTTCTCACATCTTTACTGAGTATGTTCCAACTGTAATTTGTTGTTACCCGAACATTTGTAGACCCACAAGGAAATCCAAAAAACATTCCAGAAAAATAGAAACACCGCAGTAACAACTTACATTGACACACCACGGAGAGCGCATTGTAAGCTTTGTTTACCATTTATACTGTCTTCTTAACACACAATAAGCCCATGTACCATTATAACTGTTTGTAATTCCGCCTTGTAATTTTGTGTAAATTCTGTCACGCAGATAATCTGAAGATACCCTGCTAAAGGGCGAAACGTGTCATTAACTAATATAAAATTTGCAATAAAGATGGTTTGAAGGAATATTTATTCTAACTGATAGCTGCTGTACACCATCGATTGAAAATCATTATAAAAGTGGTTTATGTTGTTTCAAATGCACCCTCGACTCTCCCCCCTCTCGCACCCCTGTATTAGTCCCCTCTCACACCACTGAACTTGCCCCCCCCATCTCACACCACTGAACTTGCCCGCCCCCGTCTCACACCCCTGAACTCGCCCCCCCCCCCTTCTCACACCCCTGAACTCGCCCCCCCCCCGTCTCACACCCCTGAACTCGCCCCCCCCCCCGTCTCACACCCCTGAACTCGCCCCCCCCGTCTCACACCCCTGAACTCGCCCCCCCCCCCGTCTCACACCCCTGAACTCGCCCCCCCCCCCCGTCTCACACCCCTGAACTCGCCCCCCCCCCCCGTCTCACACCCCTGAACTCGCCCCCCCTCGTCTCACACCCCTGAACTCGCCCCCCCCCCCCGTCTCACACCCCTGAACTCGCCCCCCCCGTCTCACACCCCTGAACTCGCCTCCCCCCGTCTCACACCCCTGAACTCGCCTCCCCCCGTCTCACACCCCTGAACTCGCCTCCCCCCGTCTCACACCCCTGAACTCGCCCCCCCCCCCCGTCTCACACCCCTGAACTCGCCCCCCCCCGTCTCACACCCCTGAACTCGCCCCCACCCCCCCGTCTCACACCCCTGAACTCGCCCCCACCCCCCCGTCTCACACCCCTGAACTCGCCCCCTGGTCTCACACCCCTGAACTCGCTCCCTGGTCTCACACCCCTGAACTCGCCCCCTGGTCTCACACCCCTGAACTCGCCCCCTGGTCTCACACCCCTGAACTCGCTCCCCTTCGTCTCTCACCCCTGAACTCGCCCCCCCTCGTCTCACACCCCTGAACTCGCCCCCCCTCGTCTCACACCCCTGAACTCGCCCCCCCTCGTCTCACACCCCTGAACTGCCCCCCCCCTCGTCTCATACCCCTGAACTCGCCCCCCCCCTCGTCTCACACCCCTGAACTCGCCCCCCCTCGTCTCACACCCCTGAACTCGCCCCCACCCTCGTCTCACACCCCTGAACTCGCCCCCCCCCTCGTCTCACACCCCTGAACTCGCCCCCCCCCTCGTCTCACACCCCTGAACTCGCCCCCCTCCTCGTCTCACACCCCTGAACTCGCCCCCCCCTCGTCTCACACCCCTGAACTCGCCCCCCCTCGTCTCACACCCCTGAACTCGCCCCCCCCTCGTCTCACACCCCTGAACTCGCCCCCCCCTCGTCTCACACCCCTGAACTCGCCCCCCCCCTCGTCTCACACCCCTGAACTCGCCCCCCCCTCGTCTCACACCCCTGAACTCGCCCCCCCCTCGTCTCACACCCCTGAACTCGCCCCCCCCCTGTCTCACACCCCTGAACTCGCCCCCCCCCTGTCTCACACCCCTGAACTGCCCCCCCCCCTGTCTCACACCCCTGAACTGCCCCCCCCCCCTGTCTCACACCCCTGAACTCGGCCCCCCCTGTCTCACACCCCTGAACTCGGCCCCCCCCCGTCTCACACCCCTGAACTCGCCCCCCCCGTCTCACACCCCTGAACTCGCCCCCCCCCGTCTCACACCCCTGAACTCGCCCCCCCCCCCCGTCTCACACCCCTGAACTCGCCCCCCCCCCCCCCGTCTCACACCCCTGAACTCGCCCCCCCCCCGTCTCACACCCCTGAACTCGCCCCCCCCCCCCGTCTCACACCCCTGAACTCGCCCCCCCCCCCCGTCTCACACCCCTGAACTCGCCCCCCCCCCGTCTCACACCCCTGAACTCGCCCTCCCCCCCCTCACACCCCTGAACTCGCCCTCCCCCCCCTCTCACACCCCTGAACTCGCCCTCCCCCCCTCTCACACCCCTGAACTCGGCCCCTCCCCCCCTCACACCCCTGAACTCGCCCTCCCCCCCCTCTCACACCCCTGAACTCGCCCTCCCCCCCTCTCACACCCCTGAACTCGGCCCCTCCCTCTCACACCCCTGAACTCGGCCCCTCCCTCTCACACCCTTGATTTGATTTGATTTGATTTTTCCAGGGAAGCCAAAACAGTCTTGGTCTAACCCGCCACTGCCCGCACCGAAACTAAGTTTATTGTGCGGTATTGCTCCCTGTATATCTAGTAAAGCCAACCAATGCCCTTGAACAGTGCAAGGAGTCCCTTTACCGGTTCTTTATTAGACACAATTTCTTCGGGTCTGGTTGTCCCAAATTTTCTGTGCCTTTTATTCTCCAATGCAATGCATTCGAAGATTAGATGTGATGCAGTTTCATCACCGTCATCACAGATCCTACATTTAGGGTCCTCTTCTGTTATTCCCATTGTAGGTGTTTTTTGAAATTCCCATGGCCTGTCAGCAATCCAACCATGAGTCTAATCTCTCTCCTGTTCAGATCCAGGATTGCAGAGCTTCTTTTAAAACATGGCTTTGGCATCATTACCTTGCCATGTTTTTGTTGATGGACTTTGGTCCAATATTCTACGTGCTGTCTTCTGAGCCAGTTACGTAGGTCCAATTTGATCATTGCTTTGGTGATTGTCAGGACAGGTTCCGGTCCAATAAATGGAGTCTCTGCCCCCATCCTGGCTAATATGTCGGCATGTTCGTTGCCACTGATCCCCGAGTGGCCAGGGACCCACAATAGGTTTACTCTGTTGCTTTCCCCCAGCTCCACCAGAACCCTGTGACATTCTGCAACAATTTTAGACCTTGTTGCAGGAGCTGCCAATGATCTCAGGGCTGCCTGACTGTCTGAATAGATATATATGCTACGATCTTTGTAGCACCTACGCAAATTCTCCTCCACACACGCCCTGATGGCAGTGATTTCGGCCTGGAATACTGAGGCCAGTTTTCCTAGAGAGATGACACCCTCCAGTCTTGGCTGCACCCTACATACCCCGGCCCCAACACCTTGGTCAGATTTTGATCTGACAGTGAACCAGACAATATCCCCCATACGGTGTCGAACTATTTTCTCCCAATTTGCTCCCTACTTCCAATAGTTATATTGAAAGGCTTGTTGAAACAGTATGAGATTATTATATAGTCGGCTGGCATTTCCCCAACCTTTCCTATATTTACCTCACTCACTATTTTAGTGTGTGATTCTGGATATCCCAAAGAGTTCCAGTTGTTGCCAGATTTGAGTCTGTATGCACCAGCCGCTGCCTCCATCTTGACCCAAAGGTGTAATGGGGGCATATCCAGCATGGTTTCCATCCCTGCAGTTGGTGTGCTGCTAATTCCGCCTGTTATGGCTAAGCAGGCTAATCTCTGCACCTTACCAAGCTCGTTAGCAGCAACCTGCTGTTCTACCTTCTTCCACCACACGACCGCCCCATAGGTGATCCTGGGTCGAATCACTGTAGTGTATATCCAGTGCATACCCTTCGGGCTCAGGCCCCAATTTTTGTCACAAGCTCTCCTGTTACTCACATCTCACACCCTTGAACTGGCCCCCCCCCTCTCACACCCTTGAACTCGCCCCCCCTCTCACACCCTTGAACTCACCCCCCCCCTCTCACACCCTTGAACTCACCCCCCCCTCTCACACCCTTGAACTCGCCCCCCCCCCTCTCACACCCTTGAACTCGCCCCCCTCCCCTAGAACACCCTTGAACTTGACCCCCTCCCCTAGAACACCCTTGAACTCGCTCCTCCCCTCTCACACCTTTGAACTCGCCCCCCTCCCCTCTCACACCCTTGAACTCGCCCCCCTCCCCTCTCACACCCCTGAACTCGCCCCCCTCCTCCACCCACACCCCTGAACTCGCCCCCCTCCTCCTCCCACACCCCTAAACTCGCCCCCTCCTCCTCTCGCACACCCCCTGAACTCGCCCCCTCCTCCTCTCGCACACCCCCTGAACTCGCCCCCCCTCCTCCGCTCGCACACCCCCTGAACTCGCCCCCCTCCTCTCGCGCACCCCCTGAACTCGCCCCCCTCCTCCTCTCGCGCACCCCCTGAACTCGCCCCCCTCCTCCTCTCGCGCACCCCCTGAACTCGCCCCCTCCTCCTCTCGCGCACACCCCTGAACTCGCCCCCTCCTCCTCTCGCGCACCCCCTGAACTCGCCCCCTCCTCCTCTCGCGCACCCCCTGAACTCGCCCCCTCCTCCTCTCGCGCACCCCCTGAACTCGCCCCCTCCTCCTCTCGCGCACCCCCTGAACTCGCCCCCCTCCTCCTCTCGCGCACCCCCCTGAACTCGCCCCCCTCCTCCTCTCGCGCACCCCCTGAACTCGCCCCCCTCCTCCTCTCGCGCACCCCCTGAACTCGCACCCTCCTCCTCTCGCACACCCCCTGAACTCTTCCCCCACCCCTCTGCGAGCTCCTGAACTCATCCCCCCCATCGAGCTCCTGAACTCGTCCCCCCCCCAGCATTAATTTGCTGATTACGTGCTTGGAGAACCCGGGGTCCCTAGCTGTGGGCTGTGTCGCGCCAACAGTTCTTCACACTGTAAGCTTTGTGGGTGCTTCAGTCACCACTGTATGGCGTGATGGTGGAACATCGTATGTTTCAGTGCTCGGTGATCTTGGCTTAATTGCCCAGGTCTTGACAGCGGTACAAACCTCTATAAAAAATCCCCTGAATCCCAAGGTGTGCTACATGCTGAGGCGATGCATGGCTGTTGAGGTTGAACAGTCGTTAGCGAGCAAATTTTGAGGAACTTGCCGCACCTCAGTTGTATTTGGCTTACCCAGGCAAGCAGGGCTCTGCCTAGGTGGATGTATATTTTCCTTGCCGCTTGTGGGACCACCAGGAAGTGATGTCAGAGTAACGTTGGTGGATGTATTACCACCATTTCAGTGTGGTAGAGTTCCCTTTAGTGCAGCATCATATGACCCCAATCGTTTCCTTCCCTGGCCGTGCCATGGACGGAACGTAGGGCTCATCATCAAGGTGAGGTGTGTATGCCCCCCGATTTCTGGTGTGCAGTTGAATGGCAAATTGTTTATGACATCGAAGCCTCCTTTCGTACCTTCCTCCTCCTTTTACCCCTTTTTTATCCCACCTTTGCCCAATTCTCCCCTCCCCCATTTTACCCATTTCTTACCCCACCTTTTATCTATTTCTTACCCCCTTTATTTCCTTTTGCCCCATTTCTTACACTGCCTGTGAACTCTGTCCTTACTGCCCACCAGTTCCCTGCTCCTTACCGTTCAGTTTGCCCCTGCTAGCTTCCCCCTCTTTATCTTCCCTTCCCCCCTTCACTTCCCTTCCCCCCTTTGTCTACCCTTCCCCCCTTTGTCTTCGGTTCCCCTCTTTGTCTTCCCTTCCCCCCTTTGCCCTTCCCCCCTTTGTCTACCCTTCCCCCCTTTGTCTTCGGTTCCCCTCTTTGTCTTCCCTTCCCCCCTTTGCCCTTCCCCCCTTCGTCCTTCCTTCCCCCCTTCGTCCTTCCTTCCCCCCCTTTGTCCTTCCTTCCCCCTCTTTGTCCTTCCTTCCCCCTCTTTGTCCTTCCTTCCCCCTCTTTGTCCTCCCTTCCCCCTCTTTGTCCTCCCTTCCCCCTCTTTGTCCTCCCTTCCCCCTCTTTGTCCTCCCTTCCCCCTCTTTGTCCTCCCTTCCCCCTCTTTGTCTTCCCCTTGACCCCCATTATCTTCCCCTTGACCCCCCATAGTTTTCCCTTGCCTCCCCCCATAGTTTTCCCTTGCCTCCCCCCATAGTTTTCCCTTGCCCCCCCCATAGTTTTCCCTTGCCCCCCCCATAGTCTCCCCCTTGCCCCCCCCCTCTTGTCTCCCCTTGCCCCCCCTCTTGTCTCCCCTTGCCCCCCCTCTTGTCTCCCCTTGCCCCCCCTCTTGTCTCCCCTTGCCCCCCCCCCTCTTGTCTCCCCTTGCCCCCCCTCTTGTCTCCCCTTGCCCCCCCCCCTCTTGTCTCCCCTTGCCCCCCCCTCTTGTCTCCCCTTGCCCCCCCCCCCCTCTTGTCTCCCCTTGCCCCCCCCCCCCTCTTGTCTCCCCTTGCCCCCCCCCCCTCTTGTCTCCCCTTGCCCCCCCCCCTCTTGTCTCCCCTTGCCCCCCCCCCTCTTGTCTCCCCTTGCCCCCCCCCTCTTGTCTCCCTATTAGCTCCATCCTTCTTTGAAGCTTGTTCCTCCCTCTCCCTTCATAGCACCATTGGTTAGCCTACCGAATTTCATATGTGTATTAGCTTTGCCTTCTCCCCTCAGTTTTCCCCTATCACATTTTCGTCTCTCACTACTTGAGATACAATGTGGCAGTAGCTGAAAGTGTATTACTTTGAACTGCCCTGTGATATGTAATTATATTAGATTGCATAGTACAGTATATAAGTAGTTGCAGAAGCAGAAAGATGAAAGAGAAATGTCATGAATTTTAAAAATAATGGGTTGTGAAAAGATAGGCAACTAGTTTAATTTTGTTAAACAGCTTTTATTAATTTTTGGTTTTTGTGTGCATTAGATGTTAGCTGCACCACCAATGCCTCCAATGCCAGCACCACCAATAAGAACATACAGGCCACCACAGCAACCAACTGTGACACACCATGCTGCGCCCACTACTGTTCGACCTTCGTTTACCAAAAGGCAGAGTGAACCATCTGGTCCACCTGTTACAGTATTTGTTGGAAACATAACTGAAAGAGCTCCAGATGCAATGATTAGGCATATTTTGGCTGCATGTGGACATGTTGTCTCATGGAAGAGAGTGCAAGGTAATTATATTTAGAAATCAAATTGTATAAAATTGTGGAAAAATTAACATGAGACAGGATATTTGTTCCTCTTGTTTTCCCAAAACTTGCTCCTTCTCAACCTGTGGTTTGAGCAATATAACGTCCTCAACCTTTCACAATCTACATCCCAGATGTCCCTAATAATTCTGAAAACTTCATACAGGTTTCTCAATTTTGAATTTTGTCCTCTAGAGTTAAGTGTTGATAGCTATTCTGCCTCCTTGTAATTGACTATTTTCTGAAGTAAATTCTCTTTGTTATATATCCTGTGTTAATGGTTGATTATTCTGTTTAAAATTTTTCAGCCTTTGGCTTTTGTGAGTTTGGGAGTCCAGATGCTGGCTTGAGAGCAATTCGGTTACTACATGACATGGAGATTGGTGGAAAAAAGTTGGTAGTGAAAGTTGATGCAAAAACAAAAACTGTTCTTGATGAATACAAAGGTAACCTTAAAATTATAAGCCAGTAACAAAAGCAAAACACATAATTCAGTCACTGTATAGTCCTTGGATATTTAAAGAATATAGGTCTTATCTGGAAAACTAAAAATATACTTTTCTCTTGAAATGGCAGATCTGAATTAGTAATTTCAGCCTAAAGCACACATTAAAATCTCAAAATAGATTCAGAAGTATAGTATGATGATGCAGCCAGTTTCTTCCTCACCCTTAACCAAAAATAATGCAAGCTTGTCCTAGTCTCCAATGACTCTTTGGGAAGTTAAACCCTTATCTTCCTTTTTCTCTCCTGAAGAACTGGAATTTTAGCAGAACACTACCTTTGTCACCAGAAAGAAAAATAAAACACTAATGATACTAAAGAATCGATTCATCTTGCCTGAGAAGTCATTTCTTTACATATGTTTGATAGAAATTTGGTTTGGTGTACTTAGGCCATAAGTGTGATATTGTCCCACTTCACATTACTGTAGTAACACTAAAATGGGCCTTTGTCTTTGCCTTTTGACAGATCAAAATTTAAATGAAAGTGACATCTTAATAGTTCATCTGAGACAAAAATTAAACAAACAAGTTTGCAGAAGAGAAAACACTCTAGAGCTTTTCTCTTTTATGTTGCTCATTTTTAATTTTTTTTTATCATATTGCACATCATTTCAGATATATTTGCAAAAGTAACGGCAATTTGACACTGTGTCTAACATGTTCCCACTTCTTAGGCCGGGCCTTCAATGGATTGGCATCATATTTTACAGACATAATTGTTAGGTACCAGTGACCAGAACCTCCATTTTTCAAATATTTTGGATGTTTGTGATGGCCTTAACCATTCATCTGAGATGAAACTGAATAAATGAGTTTGTAGAGTAGAAAATTCTCAAAAACTTCACACTCGTAAGTTATGTTCACAATTCTCACCATTTCAGAGGTAGTTGCAATAAGAATGGTGATTTGACACTGTCACTTGATTTTACATAAACCAGCACAGGCAAAGAAAATAAACTTGTAAAAGAAACAAACTACCACGGCAAGACAGGTGATAATATTTTAACAGAAAAAGATAATGAAAATTTTATAGAGATATTGAAATACTTTTAAGAGGCAAAACTTTAAAAAAAGTGTTTGTCAAAGCTAAACTCAAAAATCAAATAATTTTGGCCATTTGTTAAAATAAGGTCAGAGAGAATTTACAACTCACCGAAAGGCGTGGAGACGAGCTGCGAGAGGCACATATAAAAGACACACATGTACAACACTTTCAGCTATCGGCCATGGGCTTCTTCAGAAAATACAACACTCATGCAATCACACAGGCACACAACACAGTCATACAACCATCACCTCCGGCTGCCGCACTTCGAATCACGCTCTGCGGCGTGTAAATCGTGGACCATAGGGGAGGGTAGAGGGTATAGGAAGGTTACGTCATGGTGGTGGGGATGGGTACAGCATAGCCTAGATTGGAATGAGATGCAGCTTAGGAATGGAATGGGGAGATGCACGCGCGCGCGCGCGCACACACAGACACACACACACACACACACACACACACACACACACACACACACACACACACACACACACACAACGCGCCTGTGCACGCACACACGCACGATCACACAAGCACGCATCGCTGAATATAAGAGAGGTTTGGGATAGAGAAGTAGGAACTGTAAGGAATGGGAAAAAGGTAAGTTATCGTAGGTTGAGGCCTGGATGATTTCAGGATTGAAGAATGTAATGTAGGGATAACTCCCATCTGTACAGTTCAGAAAAGCTGATGGTGGATGGTAGGATCCAGATGGCCCGAGTTGTGAAGCAGCCATTGAAATCAAGCATGTGGTCCGCTGAATACTGTGCCACAGGGTGGCCACATTCAGAACCTCAATTCCTTCTCATCCATCCATTTCACCTGGTCTTCCTTAACCTACCATGATTCCTGGATGTCAACCTCCACCTCACTGATAGCTCCATCCACACTTCTGTCCATATTAAACCTACCAACCACCAGCAGTACCTAAACTTTGACAGTTGTCATCCCTTCCACATCAAAAAATCCCTCCCTCACAGCCTGGACACCTGTGGACAGCGTATCTGCAGTGACAAGAACTCCCTTTCTGAATATGAGGGTCTCACAAAGACCTTCACAGACAGAAACTACCCCACAGACCTAGTCCACAAACAGATCCCCCATGCCATATCCTCACACATCCCAAATCATTCTCTCAACACTAGTAACCATCCACATAAGAGCACTCCCTGTGTCATCCAGTACTACCCTGGTCTCTAAACAACTAAACTGCATCCTTTGCCAAGGTTTTGATTTTCTATCCTCGTGCCCAAAAATGAGACATCCAGCCCAAGATCCTTCCCATCCTGTGGTGTTTCCAAAGTGGTGTTTCATCGCCTTCCCAAGCTCCACAACATCCTAATTCATCCTTAGGCCACCCCAAAACCCAGGTCACTGTCAGAGGGATCATACCCTTGTGGAAGACCCCACTGCAAGACCTGCCCAATACACCCACCCAGCACTTACTATTCCAGTCCTGCCAAAGGCTTATCCTACCATATCAGAGGCCGGGCCACCTGTGAAAGCAGCCATGTAATTTACCAACTGTGCTGCAATCACTGTGCAGCCTTCTATATTGTCATGGCCACTAACCAGCTGTCCATTAGGATAAATGGCCACCGCCATACTGTGGCCAAAAATAAGGTGGACCACCCTGTGGCATAGCATGCAGCGGAGCACATACTTGATTTCAATGGCTGCTTCACAACTTGGGCCATCTGGATCTTCCCATCCACCACCAGCTTTTCTGAACTGCTTCCAAAATCATCCAGGCCTCAACCTATGATAACTGCCCTTTTTTCCATACCTTACAGTTCCTACCTCTCTATCCCAAACCTCTCCTATTTTGAATGGTGCGTGAATGTGTAATCATGTGTTTTCTCCTCTTACCTGCCTCTCCACTCCATTCCTAAGCAGCATCTCGTTATTCCCATCTAGGCCGTGCTGTACCCATCCCCACCACCGTAACGTAACCTTCCTATCCCCTCTCCCCTCCTCTCCCGTCCCCGATTTACACACTGCAGAGTGTGAATCGAAGTGCTGAAGAAGGTCATGGCCGATAGGTGAAAGTGATGTATGTGTGTGTCTTTTTTATGTGCCTGTCACAGCTCGTCGCCACATCCTTGTGGTGAGTTGTAAACTGTGCTTATTACTATGTTATTTATTCCAACCTGGACTTTCAATTATTATATAAGGTCAGAGAGAAAATTACATGTTGGGTGCATAGATATTATCACAATAATAGAGTTGTCATCGTATCATCCATAACTTTATATATTATTTATATCTTTATTATTTTTGTCCAAAATGCTTGCTAAAAATTATAAAACTACAGGAAAACATAAAGAGGGCCATAAAACATGCCAATGTGATTCTCATTTTTGATATCTTTGGGAATGGAATCACTATATTGTTCTTGAAGGTGGATTGTAAGTCAACTGTGTTGCATTGCTTGAGTATACATACATATACATGTTAGCAACTATTGCTCAGAATTTGTGTGTGTGTGTGTGTGTGTGTGTGTGTGAGAGAGAGAGAGAGAGAGAGAGAGAGAGAGAGAGAGAGAGAGAGAGAATAAAAACAATCTTAATTAGAAATAATTGAAACATGATTGTTTCTCAAGTTAAATTGGTTGGTAAATTATTTTAATAAAAATTACATAAATCATGCCAGAAATTGGAGAAAAGCACCGAAGCTTTTCTGTGTTAAGCAGTGATGAGTTATCTGCTTCCTATATTCATATATAAACCATTATTTTATAAAATACAAATAATTTCAGCTGAGAAGCGAAAAAAGATAAAAGGGAAGTCTCCATTGCAAGATGAAACACCAGAAGATGAAGAAGACTATATGGATGAGACCATGAAACAAACCGATAAATCTGCACTGGAGAGTATAAAACTTACAATGGAAGATTATGAAACAGATATGAATAATTATGCAGCTTCATCTGCAAAGGCAGAGAGAGCGAAAGCTGGTAAGATATTTTGACTGTTACTTGATTTAGCTGTAATTATTAGTATAATATTTTTATGTAGAGGGCGTTGCTATACAACTATGGGTAAGACATTCACTGCTTGTTTCTTCTTTGTAATTTTTTCTTGATGTAGTATTTTACAGTTTAAACACTTTTGTTTTTAATTGTAATATAATCTCAATAAATAGATGCATAGAGTTTAAAAATATGTGGAAAAGGGGGAAGAAAGGAAAAAATAGCTTTAGAACTTGTTCACAGCAAAATCGCTAATTTATGTTCACAGTAAATCTCTGATTTATATAGGATTTCTTTTCTTGGCTTTTCTATAGAAATAATGTGCTGTAGCAAAAACATTTACTGAAAACCCATTGTTACATAAACTAATGTGTAACTGTTACTACTGTATATTTATTTTAAAAAAGAGGTTGTAGTATTTTCATTTTTGTGTATATCTGTTGTTAGAAACAGCCTGCCATCTTTGTACAACTATAAAAATAGACATACTGTAGGTGCAACCACAGCAGAGGTGTGATTGTGGAGACCCTGACAAACATGTGGTCCCTGAAGAAGGGCAGCAGCTTTTTCAGTAGTTGCAGGGGTAAACTGTCTGGATGATTGACTCAACAGGTCTTGTAACATCAGCTAATGTGACATTGTCATAAAGTTGATTTGATCATCTGAAAGCAAGGGGCAGTTATTAATTTTCCTGAGGACATGCAGCTCTACTGTATGAATACAATAAAACCCCGTTTTTACTCTTTGCAAGGGACTTAATGAAAATGGTGTAAAATGCGGGAAATATTGTTTTAAATGGTAAAATATGCTTGTTGGATGACCCTTGTATTTTCGTTGTTTATTTGAAATATATGTAGGCTACACAATGGGTGTCAAAATAGTCGCAAGAAAGTTTTTTTATTATGTAATAAAGGTAATTTGAATTTTGTACTGTTTGAAGTGTTAGACGGAACTGGTAACTTATAGGAAGTTGAAATTTTTGATGTAATTTCATTCATCATAATCGACTTTGTCAGGAAGCCTTTAACTGGCATTCATTATTTACATAGTGAAACTGCACAAGTTTCGTATTTTTTGTATTTTTTCAATGTTTCGCACAACACTATTCAAAAATTTATTCGTGTTCTCAATTGCAAATATATGCATAAGTATTTTTGTGACATTTGCACAGGGTTGGCATCTCACACTGTAATTGTGTTTTTGAGGTTATAATATACTGCGCCCCATTGAGTGTGCAGAAAAACATACATAACCAACCCATAAGTCTCACCGTTTATAAAACTTGACAAACAGTACTTAAACATACATTTGCATTTCACAATTAAGAATAAATTCTCAAAATGTGTCATACAAAGCATGAAAAACTACCAGTTACGTAAACAAAGATAAGCAGTTAGCTGATGATCAACGCGCTGGCTGATGAGATTCCCATCAGCCTCCACGTCGTGAGTCAACTAGGCGCATACTGCAAACAATGAAACAAGGAATATACGTTTAAATAAACACAATGTATCAAGAAACTTGACTGCATTAATGTTTATAAACACTATACTAGAAGGCGAAAGCCATGCCAGCATCAGTTAGTATCAATTACGTCATTTTTCTTCATGAATGTGGTTTCAAAAACGTAAAACGCGGGGAAACGTGCAAATATGTTAATGCAAAAACGGGGACGAATTAACATTGTGAACATGGGAAATTTGACGGAACCAACAAAAATTGGTATAAATTGCGGGAAAAGGGTAAAATCCGGGAATATAGATGATGATGAAATCCTCTCGGTAAAATAGTCCCCCATTTGGATCCTTGGGTGGAGACTGCTCATGATGTCATCATCTGGAAAGACAGTACTTGTATTCTACGTATCGGAGTGTGGAATGAAAAATCCCTTAAACGAATAGAGGTTAGAAAACTTAAAAAGATAAATGGATAATTTTAAGTTAGGTATAGTGGGGATTAGAGAAGTTTGGCAAATGATGATCAATATTTCTGGTCGGATGAGTACGGAGACATCAAAACAAAGTCTGTTGGTGTTGTTACAGGAATAGGTCTAATAATGAATAAAGAAAATACGAGCAAGGGTGAAGTTCAGTGATCGCATTATCGTAGTCAAGATAGATACGAAACCAATAATGACCACAGAAGTAAAAGTATATATGCCAACTATCTCTGCTGATGATCAGGAGATCGAAGAAATGTATGAGGAAATAGAGGAAATTATTCATACAGTTAAGGGAAAGGAAAATTTGATTTTGATGTCGGACTGGAAATCAGTAGTAGAAAAAAAAAAGGAAAAATAGTAGGTGAATATGGACTGGGGAAAAGGAATGAAAAATTTGGCATAGAACATAAGTTAATCATAACAAACACTTGATTTAAGAACCATTTTTGTATATGTGGAATAGATCAGGAGGCACTGCAAGATATCAGATAGATTTTATAATGGTAAGACATAGATTTTGGAACCAGGTTTTACACTGTAAGACATCTCCAAGGGCAAATTGACCATGTCTTACTGGTCATGAAATGTCGGCTGAAATTGAAAAAAACTGCAGAAAGGCAGGAAAATAGAGAGATGAGACCTGGATAAATTGAAGGAACCCCAAGTTCTTGAGAATTTCAAGGGCATTTTAGGCAATAATTGACAGAAACAGGGTATATACACACACCAGGAAATCTAGGAAAAACCCGTGAAATATCGAAAATAAACAGAATTTTTTAGAATTATAGGAATTTTTCATTGTTTAAGTATTCAATTACTGTTTTAGTGATTTTGGCTGATAAGAACTTCACTCTACTACTGCAGTATAGTAGAGAGAGAATAACACAGAAATAAAACATTACCCAAAGAGAAAAGTTGCGATTTAGAACAAAACACCATGTTGTAGCCTACAAGTGTCACCCGATTGCATAATGTGTGAAAGACATGAGTATGAAGGTTATGTAATATTTCACAACAGACTGCTTCAATGAACACGTCATCTCATCCGTTTACATTTCTAGCAGGTGCAGTGTTCCCAGCAAGATAGAGTTCTGATGACCGTATTTTTACAAATCGTACTCTCCTCTCGGGACACAGCACCCAAATTACGTGTAGTTTGATTTACCAAACATCACTCCTCATCCAGTTTAGTAGATTTGTTAAACTTTTAAATATCATAATCTTCAAACATTTGTATATTTTTAGTCTGTAGTTACGCCTAAGATTCAGGCTAGACTTCGTGCGTTTGCAATGGGGGAAGCACATAAAGTGAAAACAACTTTTCCACAAATGAAGTAGTCGTATTTGCACTTTAACAAAAACATATATTATGCCCCGTAGGCCAATATTACATAAGGTCATAACTTGACCGAGTCTCAATTAGAACTAACTCAACTACTTTTACAATGCTTATTTCTCTCTGCATCAATAATGACCAAAGATTTTTCCAGGATTAATTTACGTTTTGACGTGACGGTCTCTTCTTTAGCACAATATTATCTTTGGCTGCATCACTTGCTCATGCCCTCGTACCTGTGCACACGAGTGCACAGCACACAGTAAAATTCTTATATCATTACTTATCTATATATAATGAATCTGCACATCTCATGGCGAGACAGTACCCTAGTATACAGCTAAATTAGCTGTTACACTACAGACCCCCACCCTTAGCCATGAGATGTTGGATCATGTGCAATTTCTAATTTATCAATACATCATTTTCATTCATAATTTTTTTTCACATAATATTCTTTTTTATGGACTATCATAATTCCTTTCATTGTCTGACATGTTATCCTTTCTTTTTTTACTGTACCTCTGTAAACCATATGCTCTTTTAACATTACATTTGTACCATATATCTTGTACAAATTCTCTCCAACACATACACTCGTGAAAGGGGGAAATTGTATCTGAACAAACCATCTTTTCATATACTATATGTTATAACCAACTTCATCTACTATCACTATTATTATGATTGTTATTATCATTCCCATTACTAGACCCGTAGTGCTCGTTTCTACACCAACTTAACTTATAGTTGTAGTGTAAGTTATTTTTTTGCCTACCAAATAATCAAAAAGTTTTCGAAATGGAAAATAATATAGTAACAAATCAATTTTTACCAAAACTACCCTCATTATCTTACCATTGCTTTCTTATTTGTGCCAGAGACATCACCACAGGGACTACTTTCTCGCACATAGGAGTGCTTTTGTACTTCCCAACTCTATGCAAAGGAATTTAGTATATCATTTTCCCCATGACCTATGCAGTAGAAGGAAAACAATGGTCAGCAAGCCCTACCTTGTCTGACCCTCCCAGCGGATCAGAGCCTTTTTCCTAGGTCTCTGAAAACGGAAATCCGGCCTTTCCTTAGGTCCATTTCTTCCGCCATCCTATACCAATCAAAATATACAATGACCACAGCATAGTTAACTTCCATTGCTCTCCTAATGCTTACTTATTACCCCAGAAGTATAATATCTATGTAGCCTGATAACACCATAAACTTTTCCTAATCATGTCACTTATATATTTAAATTAACCAAACGAGTGAGACTACTCAGATTATTTCATGGGAAATCACAATGTGGACGTGAATAAGAAGGGTGTTAGCAATAAACACCAATGAAGGTGAAAGAGGGAAAGACAGATTGGTGCTCAAACAAGAAGAAAGAAAGGAAAATAAAGAATTGGCAAAATTGGGAGTGAAGAAGGAAAGATGATAGACCCCAAAGATTGGAAAGCCATCCCACCCCCCCTTCGTCAGGAACCCTATCCACGTTGTACTTCGCAGTGACACCGGAAGGCAAAAGATGGCAGGCTATATGTGAGCCGCCCCGCTACAGAACGGAATGTCACTGTTTCACTCCATGGATCCCTGAAAATTACTCCCGATAAGCCGCTATTGAACTGCATGATAAGTGTAGTTTAATATCCGTCAGTCATAGTCATAGTCTGTCTTGTGTCAAAGTCTATATAACCACCCTTATAAAAAGTAATCTTACAGAGAATGTATCAAATCCCTTAGAAAACCCTTTATAAAATTAATATTACTTACTTGCATATTATAAAAGGTATAAGATAAGAGTTTTCAAATTCAGCCATCATACTGGTTGATATTCACCATCATACATCATATTTAATTCATGTTTATATAAATGTAGTAACACCACCTTAAATTTCACTACCAGGTACTTGCTTTACGTGCAACAGTTGGCAGCGTAATACGTATCACACACTGTCAAGTTCTATCAACAGTGGGACGTGAAACATTTGGTATCACGACACATTCATATTTTATTTACTCATTGCTATTCACTTGTCATTTATTCGTGACATCAGTTTTATTTATAATGTCAAAATCAGGGCTGCTTCTCATTTTTTTTCTTGAACCATAAACACAATTATTCCAAATAGGATAGTAAAATAAAGAAAGCCTTAAAGGATAGTTGGAGAAAGAAGATATGTCTCACAAGAAATCTAAAATCAGGGGAAAAAATGAGACACAAGCTGGAGCTCAGTGCTCACCACTGCACTTACACGTCAAAGCCTAACATGCCTCCTGGAGTTACGTCGTAAGGTTTTATATCATCAACACTATATAAACCTTTTTCTGCTCTAGTATCTGGGTCAATTAGAAACAAGGCTTTAAGATGTGGTATATCTGCTATTCTGAAAGGTCCACTGAATGTAGGAAAGATTTTACTAGTTTCCTTTTTTAAATCCGAACTATGTCGGAAGTTTCTAACTAACACTAAATCATTAATTTTATATTGACGTAACTCTGCCTTTTGGTTTATCTTTTCAGTTCTATTCATGGCACTGTGTTCTAAGTTAGATGTTACCATATCATTTTCAGGGTTGTATAACAATGACAACTTAACAGGGGTTAATAATTCCACAGTCTCTGTTGTTACCTTTGTAGCAGTCTCTGGTTCAAAGATTACAGTAAACCTACTATTATTGGAAACGCCACTCACCTGTTTATTATTAAAGTTAATGTTTACTTCATAGCGGTAAAACCAGTCCATTCCTAATAAAATCGGAACGTTGATATTCGGGATTACTAATAATGTGTGTCGTAATGTTACTCCGTGTGCCTCGGTTGCACAGTGGTAGAGTGCCAGACTACAAATCCAAAGGTCGCGAGTTCGATCCCTGCCAGGTCCTAGGATTTTTATCTGTCACTTTCCACTTCTTTCACCTCTGGCAGTATTGCTCATGTGAAAAATACCGAGTAGCACCTTGGTTCGGAACCCACGTTAAACTGTAGGTCCCCCTATAACTGGCTGGGTAAGTCAGTTCGAAGGTCGGAGGAAGGCAACGGCATACCACCTCCAAACAGGACCATGCCTAGTAAAGCACTGTGGTGTTCAAACCAATCTTCGGATTGTTGACTACTTTACCTTTTTAATGTTACTCCATCAATCACGATAGGTAATTGTGTTTCTTTTTTGATAGTTTGACTTTTATTTTCCGTTATACCAAGAACTTGAACACCTGTTACTGGCAATATAGGGCAGTTATTCTTTTTGTATAACATATCAAATACATTTTGGGCTCACTTCCTGTATCTAAGAATAACTTCATAACCATAAATCGAACCTACTATTATATGTTTAACCAAAGTGTGTGGTAATAATGCCTTATTTTCCTGTAATAACCACTCTTTAGTAGGAACAGTTTGCGTAAATGCTAGGCTTTTTGATATCGGGTCTATATCTATTTCCTGAACTATGACCCCTAGTCCAGGAAGATTTTCGTTTTCCGTATTCTGGTATTTTGTGTATTTGTGAGTGTGTCGTTTCTTTGTGACGTTATGTTCGAATGATTTATCGTTTGGGTTTCCATGGTTCTGGATTCCCTACTGTCCTTATTTTTTCTGTTAGTGTTTTGATTCTGTTCTACATCTACATACATACTCCGCAATTCACTGTAAGGTGTGTGGCGGAGGGTACACTGTACCACTACTAGGCATTTCCTTTCCTATTCCACTCCCAAATAGAACGAGGAAAAAAAGAATGCTTATATGCCTCCGTATGAGCCCTAATTTCTCTTATCTTGTCTTTGTGATCTTTACGCGAAATGTAAGTAGGCGGCAGCGAGATCGTACTACACTCAGCTTCAAATTCCGTCTATGTACTGTACATAAATATACTCCCTTTTTATTGTTATTATCAGGGTGCGATTTTGTGTTGTTCCTACTTAGTTCTCCTTTATTACCATTTAATGTATCTATACCTTCAGCACATAATAGCAAATCTTTCACTGTAGACCACTCTTTGTACCATATTTCTTTTTGTACGTAAATTGGTAATCTACGTATTAATACCTTTGCTAAATACTGTTCATCCATTGGTACTTCAAGAAATTTTGAATGAGTTAAGTGCCATTCTAAATACTTCCTAACACTTCCCCAGGAATTACTATAGTACTTTGGATCAAGTAATTCTTTGTTAGTTTTTCTTGTGCACTTGCTGACCAGTATTTGATTCTGAACTGTTGCTTAAAGTTATCCCATGATGTAAAATCTTCAATATTAGCGTTAGCCCAGTCAGAAGCCTCGCCTACTAAATAACTTATGGCAAAATCAGTTTTCCTTGCATCATCCCATCGAGATGGTAGTGACCTCAAAAATACATGTAAGAAATGTATTGGATGTACATCGCCCTCAGGTTTAAATTTATGGAAATGTTTTGACATATTTAAGCCTGCATCTAATGACAAATCTAATAAGTTTGTATCTTTTGGTAATGAAATAATATTCGTTTGGGTTCTCTCTGTGATTTCCTTTTTGGTCTTTACTATTTCTTTCCATATTTTGACTAATTGCTGTTGTGTATTAACATCCTCAACACTTCTATGTGACTTAACTATGTTATTGTCTACTTCTTCTTTTACCCTTTTACTGAACACTCCCTCTAGATGGTGTTCTAAGGCAGTAATTGTTTCTTCATTAATAGCAATGTGTGACAAGTTTTTTAATTCTACTATCTTTTGTTGATTTTCAAAAACCTTTCGCTGCAAAATCCCTATTTCTTTATTAGTGTGATTACACAAAGCTGTAGCATTTTCGTTAACCTCACAAAACTGTTCTTTTCCTTCATTACATACTAAGTCACATTCTGCTCTATACTTGTGTGTAATGACTTCTGGCAATTTTTCTAAAGCCATTACACGTTGCTCAATTTTATTAACCGCCTTCGTACACGATTGTATGTGTTGAGTTACATTGGCATTAATGTCATTCACAAACTCAGTTATCGTTTCTTGAAATTGTTCTCTCACTAAATGTTCAATAGTAGTGGTTAATACTGTCTTTAGTGAATTTAATTGCATATGTATTTGTGTAACATCGTCTTTATGTGACTTTAATTGTGATTTTATTTCAGTGTTCATTTTACACATTTGTTCAAAAAGGTTTTTTATAGTGATTTCTGTATCTGTGGTCATCTTTCTAGTCTTCCCGGGCATTTAAAAAAATACTAGACATGAGACTAACTATTCTAATAACACTGATTATATATCAGTTCACGGCTCACCCGGCGTCACAGGTGAAAACTACGCTGTTCTAGCTGCCGTTGTACAGATGGTTGCTGCTGCTGCATCTCGACGTCTGACGGTCGGCGAAAACTGCGCTGTTCTGGCTCGCTTCTGTTGTATATTACCATATCATTGCACACGAGCGTACGGCACACAGTAAAATTCTTATATCATTACTTATCTATATATAATGAATCTGCACATCTCGTGGCGAGATGGTACCGTTGTATACAGCTAAATTAGCTGTTACACTACACAGTTTATGGGTAAAAATTGGGAATAGCAGTCAGAGAAGCGTTACTTCCAGAGTAAATGCCCTTTTACACAAAATCAATTATGTTAATAGTGGGAATGTGCTATAAATTTCTTAAATCACTAACCATTCCAAACTTAACACTTTTGTACTGAGCACTTAAAAGAAATTTAGGGCTGTCAAGACCAGACATTTATACCATTATTTAAAAAGAAGAAGAAGAAGAAGAAGAAGAAGAAGAAGAAGAGAAAAGAAATGAAGTTCTTACGTTTCAACTGTTTCTACATGCTCACATAACAATTTTCAAAAGAAATGAGTTAAATTGCAATTTTTTGTTGTTGTTGTCGTCATCGCCATCTCCAGTCCGGAAACTGATATGATGGAACTCTTCACTCTTCTTTATCCTGAGTGAACTTCTTCATCTCCTTATAAGATTGGCAACCCACAACCATTTGAATGTGCTTACTGTATTTGTCTCTTGGTCTCCTGCCCATATTTTTACCCAAAACACATCCCTCCAATGCTAAATTTATAATTTATTTATGTCTAAGAATGTGTCCCATCAGTCAAGCTTTTCTTTTAGTTGAGGTATACCAAAGATTCCTTTTATTCCCAATTCTGTTCAGTACCTCCTCATTAATTATGTGATAAACCCACTTAATCTTCAGAATTCTTCTGTAGCAACACATTTTAAAAGCCTCTATCCTCTTATTGTCTGAACTAACATAAACTTGTGTACAAGGCAACACTTCACACAATTATTCCTTACACTTACATTAATATTCAATATTAACAAATTACTCTCTTTCAAAAATGCTTTTCTTCCCATTGTCATTCTGCATTCTATATTTTCTGTACTGAGATCAACATATGCTATTTTACTGCCCAAGTAACAAAACTCATCTACCACCTTCATTGTTTCATTACCTACTGTAACTCATTCAGTATCACTGGATTTTCTTAGACTGCATTCCATTACCCTTGTTTTGCTCTTGTTAATCTCATGCACACCACTCAAGATATTGTTCATTACAATCAGTTGCTCTTCCACGTCCTTTGCTGTCTTGACAGAATTACAATAACTGCAAACTCACAAAGTTTTGATTTCTTCACCCTTCAAAAATTTCTTTGCCTTCCTTCATAGCTTGTAAGATGTACAGGTTGAATATCTTTGGGAAAAGGCTACAACCCTGTCTTACTCCCTTCTCGATCAATGCTTCCCTTTCATGCCCTTCTACTGTAGTAGCTACTGTGTGGGTTTTGTACAAGTTGTAAATACCTCCTGTTTCCTATATTTTACTTTGCTGACTTCAGAATTTGAAAGAGTGTATACCAATGAAATTTGTCAAAAGTTTTGTCCAAAACTACTTCTAAGAGAAGTTGTAAAGTGAGTATTGTCTCCCTTGTTCCTATATTTTTCCTAAATCCAAAACTGATCTTTCCTGAGGCCATCTTCTACCAGCTTTTCCATTCTTCTGTAAATACTTCCTGTTAAAACTTAGCAGTCATGACTTATTAAACCGATATTTCTATAATTTTCACATGTGCGCACCTGATTTCTTTGGAATGGGGATTAATACATGTTTTCTTAAAGTCTGAGGGTATGTTGCCTGTCTCATATATTTTGAACACCAGATGAAATAATTTTGTCATGGCTGGCTCTCCCAGAGACTTCGGTAGCTCTGAGGGAATGTCATCTACTTCAAAGGCCTTGTTTCGACTTTCAGTGCTTTCTGTAGTGCTGTGTGTTCATCTCTGTCTGGTACCTCTTATTTCATCTGCTTCTTCTCCCTTCTAACAATATTGATGTCAGTAATGGAGGATAGGTAACGGTAAGTTGTTACCTATCTTCCATTATTGACATTCAAATAGGATTTTCCATTGTTAAAACTTCTTACAATAGTATCCCTTAAGTTCACTTCCTTTGCAGAGCCGCTCTGTATATTCTTTCCACCTTTCCCTTCTTTGTTCATAACTTGCTTTCCTTCGAAGTTCGTAATATTCATAGAACTGCTATTCTTGTCTCCAAATGTGTGTATTTTCTTGGAAGCAGTATCTATTTTGCCCCCTATTTATACATTCTCTATAGACTTGAATTTGCCCTTTAGCCACTCCTACGTAGCATTTTGAACTTCATTTCAATCTGATTACTCAGTTGTCTGTACCCCACTTTACCTGCTTCATTTACTGCTATTTTTATAGCTTCTCCATTCATCAATTAAATTTAATACAGTTAAAATCCTGTTTTTACGCTTTTCAAGGGACTTCTAAGAAAGTGGTGTAAAATGTGGGAAATAATGTTTTAAGTGGTAACATTTCCTTGCTGGATCACCCGTGCATTTTCGTAATTTATGTATGATGTATTTACATAATATGCATCAAAATACTGGTCAGGAAGGTTATTTATTATGCAATAGGCCTAAGGGTTCTCTAAATTCATCCATATTTTAAGTGCCAAGCGGAACTGGAACTGGTAACTTTATAGGAAGTAGAATTTTTTTCTGTAATTTTATTCATCATAATCTACATGCTCAGAAAGCCTTTAACCCTGTCACTGCTATGCCCGTATATATACGGGTGGTAGTTGCTACACATCAGGTGTGACACCTGTATATATACTGGCACGCTTTCATTTTCGTATGCGGCTCCTGTTTTTATACCGTTTTCTGTATTTCTTTGCCTTTATATGTACTGCTCTCTGTTGGGACTTTGTTATAACTCTAATCTTAACAATGCAGTTGTTGTACTGCGTCATTCTTTGATGTTCACTTGCTACAGTGTACAGAATAGCATCTTCTTCCTATGTTTGTCTAAGTGAAAGAAAAGTATCAGCTTTAAATTACAGTAAAACCTCGTTTTTACATTCTCGGTTTTTACATTTTCCCGCCATTTACACCATTTTTTGTCGGTCCCGTCAAATTTCCTATGTTTACAATGTTAATTCGCCCTCGTTTTTGCATTAACATATTTACGCTTTTCCCACGTTTTACACTTTTTGAAAGCATGTTCGTGAAGAAAAATGACGTAATGTACATAAATTGACACTAGCATGGCTTTCCCCTTAAAGTAGAGTACTTAAAAATTATTCACGTTCGAGTTTCTTGACACTTTGCGTTTATTCAAATGTATATTTCACGTTTTGTTGTTGACTTAAAGCCGCGCCGTTTTGTGGCAATGTTGTTCTTTTCACCAGCTTCTTTGGCAGAGTGCCTGGCATGTACTCAGTCAAACAGAACGGTTTGTTAACGAGAGAATAACGCTGATTTGTGGCAGTGTGGTTCATCTTTCCACTCGCTTCTTTGCCAGAGTGACTGGCGTGTACTCAAACAATCAGAACCAGTTGCTTTGTTGAAGTGAGAATAAATAGTTGCGTTGCTTTTGTGATACATATTTCTGATTAATAAAGAACTTTATCTATCAAAGTTGGGTATCATAATACCCACAACCTCAAAAAAGCGATAATAGTGAGAGATGCCGATCCTATGCAAAGATCACAAAAATACTTATTCATATGTTTGTACTTGAGAACGCGAATAAATTCTCTAATATTGTCGTGTGAAACATCGAAAAATACAAAAAGAACGGAACTTTGAGTTTTACTATGTAAATAATTAATTCCGGTAAAAGGCAGTAATTTTGAAGATGTGTTACATAGCCTGGCAGCGGCATCCAAACGATATCTATCGAAGCAGTTCAGGTAATTTTGAAGATGTGTTATAGCCCAGCAGTGGCGTCCTCGATTATAATGAATGAAATTACGTAAAATATTTCTACTTCCCATAAAATTACCAGTTTTGCCTGGTGCTTAAAATAGTGTGAATTTGGATAACCTTTATTGTATAATCAAGTCCCTGGCGAGTATTTAGATGTCTATTATGTACATATATCACACACAAACTACGAAAATGCAAGACTGAGCCAGTAAGCATATTTTACCATGTAAAACATTATTTCCTGCATTTTACATTTTCCTGCATTTTACACCATTTCATTGAAGCCCCCTGAAAAGCGTAAAAACGAGGTTCTACTGTAGTTATTCAGCACCTTGGAAAGTGAAGACAATTACATAGACAGTGATATAAGTGATGATGAAACTCCAGCCCATTTTCGTTGTGATAATGTGCATTTACGTGACAGTTCAGACGCTGCCAATGCCTCCCACTGCTGTGCATCGTCGCCGCCCGCATAACAAACAGAAGAAATGTTTCACTGGATAAACAGTGAGTGTCATTCAAAAGCTCATAAATTTAGTGAAACGAGTTCTGGTTTCGAAGATGTTTTTTGCTGTGTAAATGGCGCATCTAAAATAATAGATTATTTCGAATGGTTTGTTACTCCAGAACTTAACAGTAAAAAAGCTGTAGAGACGAACAAATATTTTTAGTACTTGATTTCTAATACAGATCCGGCACTGTCATCTAAGACTATGTAAATGGAAAGACACAAACTCCAAGGAAATTTACTTGTTTTTAGCAGTAACGATGTTAATTTCTAGGAATAAAAATCTGAGCATGAATTACTGTTGGTCTACCGATAAATTACTGCACACTGCAATTTTTGGTGAGACAATGCCTAAAGACCACTATTTGTTGCTACTTAGGCTCCGGCATTTCTGTGATAATGAGCAACAAGAACCAAATAATCGACTGCACAAGATAGACATGGTGTAGAATGACATTAGAAAAGTGTGTAGCGAAAATTTTTATTCTTTTGAGAGATAATCTTTGCATATACTAGTCTTTAGTGCTTTTCAAAGGATGTTTGTCCTTCAAACAGTATATAAAGACGAAAAGACATAGATTTGGTGTAAAATTTTTTGTGATAGCCGATGGCAAAACAGACTATATCGTAGACTTTATAATTTATACAAGTGCAACAACACGGCTGAGTTTATTTGATAAAAGATTGGGAATTTCTGGCTCTGTTGTCTTGCAACTCGTGAAGCCGTTCCTTGACAAAGGTCACAGTCTATGCACAGACAACTGGTATACGAGCCCACTTCTTGCTGGTTTTTTTGCACAGAAATCAAACGAATCTGTGTGGAACAGTTAGAAGTTTATCAAAGCAAAACTTATGGGTCTTGAGGGAATTTCTGCGATCATCATATGAATAAAACTCTTGAATATCAGTCTCCAGATTGCTTTTATTTTCTAAAATATTCACATCTCCCACAGCCTGACTAGGCACAAGTTTATCAAAGCAAGACTTATGGGTCTCGAGGGAGTTTCTGTGATGTTTTAGAAAATAAAAGCGATCTGGAGACTGATATTCAAGAATTTTACAGTTAGAAGTGATAGGAAAAAATGCATGCCATTGAGGAGAGTCACGGAGTAAAAGTTATGGACATATTATGATAGTGAAATGGCTTGACTCAAAAGTTGTCAACACGTTGATGCCTACTATTCATGCTAACACAATGGTACCAATGGTAAAAGAAACCGAAAAACTGGAGAACCAGTTATGAAACCTCTGTGCATTCAAGACTATAACAAAAATATGGGAACCATAGACAAAATTGATATGCTGCCAAGTTCAATTGAATGTTTACATAAAATAATGAAGTGGTACAAAAAAGTTTTTTCATCTGACAGACTTCACCGTGGAGAATTCTCATGCTGTGTATAAATTAAAAACAGGGTCAAAGTTACCATTAGCCAAATTTCAATTAGAACTGATATCTAGCCACTCGTGAGTGTAATGTCTTTCTTTTGATGTGAAAAAAATAAAAGAAGAATAACAGACCACACAACACCACTTTCCTGACACCATAGTGGGGGGGGGGGGGGGGGAATTCTACTGTGAGAAACTCTGGCGCCACATACTGATGTTACACGCTTTCCCGATGCCACAGTGAAAGGGTTAACTGGCAATTATCATTTAAGTAATGAAATATTACACAAGTTCTGTAATTTGTGTGTGTGTGTGTTCTATTTAATATTTCACACGGTGATATTCAAGATTTTTTTGCATTCTTGAGCGCAAATACATACAAAAGTATTTTTGTGACATTTACACAGGATCAGCATCTCACACTGTAATCGTGGTTTTCTAGATTATAACATATTGTGCCCCCCTTCAATATGCAGAAAAACATACATAAGCAAAACATCATTCTTACCGTTTATAAAAGTCACAAAAATACTTAAATATTTGTACTTCACAATAAGAATGAGTTCTCGAAATGCGTCATGCAAAGCATGGAAAAACTACTAGCCATGTAAACTAAGCTAAGCCAAGCCGATGCTTGACACAGAGACTGATGGGATGCTCCAATAAGCCACCACAATGAGAGTCAATTTCGTGTGAACTACAAGCAATGAAACGCAAAATATATGTTTGAATAAATGCATAACTTTTATAAACAGTATTCCTGAAAGTGAAAGCCATGCCAGTGTAAATTATGTCAATTAGATCTTTTTTCCCCTCCACAAACTTGGTTTCAGTAAACGTAAAACAGGGGAAAATAAATAAATATGTTAACACAAAAATAGGAATGCATTAACATTGTGTATATGGGAAATTTGATGGGACTGACAGTAAATGGTCGGTAAATGTAAAATCTGGGAACATAAAAGTGGGGCTACACTTGTGTGTGTGTGTGTGTGTGTGTGTGTGTGTGTGTGTGTGTCACCTTTCTACCTATTTGGTCCTCTTCTGCTTCACTATTTCATCTCTCAAGGCTAGCCATTCCTCTTATATTGTTTTATCCCCCCTCCCTCCGTTTCTGTCAATTCTCACCTAAAGCTTCCTCTGAAATTGTCAAGAACTTCAATTTATCCATCTCACATCTCATTATTTTCCTACGTATCTGCAATTTCTTCAGTTTCAGTCTACAGTTCATAACCAAAAAGATATGGCCAGAGTCCATATCTGCCTATGGATATGTCTTACAGAATAAAGTGTGGTTCCAAAATTTATGTCTTGCAATTATAAAATGTATTATATTTCTTCTGTTTGATACACAAACACCAATCTGAAGCTCCACAGAGCAACGGAGTTTGGAACAGTGTCAAACGTGGGCATGGGCAGTGCTGTTCTTGACTCTAAATTATTCGGGCCAGGCAATCCATTTGAATTCATTGTTTGTGTCTTCAGTGCTTGGAAACACTGAAATCTGTGTGTACAATGTTGGTGAGCACCACTATAGGAGCCAAACCAAAATAGTACAATCCATTGCTAAAGTGGAGTATTATTTATTAATTTGTTTTCAACAGCAGTGGCGTAGGTGAAACCATGTTAGGCCAAACTAGATGTATACGCTGGGCACTATTACCAAAAATGGACTACTGCCTGATACTCCACCTGTTCAGTGACCAGCACCATTTATTATTATTATTATTATTGTTGTTGTTGTTATTGTTTAATTATTATTATTATTATTTACCCCCCTCCTATCTATTGTGGTATCATATGGTATTGTGAAAAAGGGATTCAGTGTTTACTAGGCCTGAAAAAATGTTCAAGCTTAAATGATATATTTATGATTTGTGAACCTTCTACAGTATTAAACTAACTTTTTTTTCACCCACTGTAGCTAAAAATGAAGATCGCAAAATGTCTCGGACGCAAGAAAAATTAATGAAACTTAGTCAAGGGGCTCAAGATGTACCTAATGCAGATACTCCTTTGGTAAGTTTTCAAGTTTCGAAATTGTGTGGTCCAAATTTTCTTGTTACATCTGTTGGCTACTAAGAAAGATATTTGCAGTCCCATCTCTACTAAAAGCAACAAGAAATTAATTATATTTCAAAATTTTTGTTTCTTGCCATGCTTGGCTGTCACACCGTAGTGCAGGTACAGTTTTTGAAAATTGTTCTTGAATTTTTCTTTCAAAATAGAATATTTCATAATTTTCAAATGTTCTGATGTTTCAGAACCATATCCAATAAATAATGGATCATGCTTTGTTAGTGTTCATTTGTTTATTATGTGGAATTTTATTGTATTTGCAGGGGCAGTGGTCATTTCCCTCTGTCTTAACCCAATTCAACAAGATATTAAATGTTAGCATTCCTCACACACAGGTTACAAGCGAAAATAAAAGTAACGAAAAAGTTAAAAACAATGATAGATGATACAGTGTGGCTGTGAAATGGTCTTCATGATTCGGAGATTCATACAGATTTACTGAGTTTTATTCATTTAGTTCTTACCACTTTCACTTCTTTCTTCAACCGATAACTTGTGGAGAGAGCTGTCAGTTTTCCATTAGAACACTAAGATTGAAACTAGTCCCTCACTATGGGGAGGGGAATCATATTAAATATTGACCATCTCAAAAGTAATCTCCATAACTGCAGAAACACACTTACTGATAACATTGTCAGAACATTTTGTGCAGCATAACAATCACTGGAAAGAGTTATTTCCATAAAATATCTGGGAGTGTGCATGCAGGGTGATTTGAAGTTCATGGGCTCACAAAATTAATCATGTGTAAGCAGATGCCAGACATAAATTGATTAGATGAAAACTCCAGAAGTGTAGTCCATTAACAAAGAAAATTGTTTACAAAATACATGATCGACCAATGCATGAATATTGATCATCAGTCTTATCAAATAGGACTGATAGAAGAGATAGAGAAGAGCTGGCTGCTTTGTTGCAGGTTTTTTTTTTGGCAAACAGGAAAGTGTCTTGGAGATGATTGGCCAACTCTGATGAGAGACACTACAAGATATGCATTCTGTATCATGTTATAGGCTACTATCGAAGTTGCAAAAGTGTAAATTTCAAGGGGGGGGGGGGGGGGGCTCAGAGGGAAATCATCCAATATATTGCTTCCTCATCCTGTAAAAAGACGACAGTGCAAACTTACCTGTAGTTACTCTTCCTGCAAACCATATGCACTTGGAACAGGAAAGGTGGAAGTAACAGTGTTGCACAAAGTATCTTCTGCTGTTTACAGAGTATAGCTGTTGCCGTAGACACAGGTGTTAGAGTGCAGAGGTTACCCCTACTCAAAGGTTTTCCATTTACAATGATGTGGTTGAGACCAAGATACATAAATCACAACACAGGATCTGACTATTGAATCTGAAACATCTGTAGAAAAGTTTTTTGTACTTGGTAATACTGTCTGCTGCCACATGGTGAAACTCTTAAACACACTTAAACTTAGATTGGCTTTTATGTAATGTTGCAGGCCTTACTCGAGTGTATAGTCATATGTTTAATAACTGCTGCTATTTGATACATTTGTGACATACGAGGGTGGTTCATAAGTACACAGCCAAACTGAGAAATGCCAGTAAGTTCTTGAAAACTATCTCTGGATTAGAAAGTAAATGATCTATAAGTGCATGTTTCAAGTTTAAAGATGCCACATTGTTTATTATTTGTTTGGTAGCCATCAATAATGAACCTTGTTAGTGAACTTGTGCAAATGTAGAAAATTAAGTAGTCATTGTTATGTTGTCATCATCATTGACTGATGATGCCTTTTAGCGTTCAGCCTGGAGCATAGTCCCCATAATGAAATTCCTCCACGATCCCCTATTCAGTGCCAATATTGATGCTTTGTCTGATGTTAAGTCTTTTACTTCAGAATCATTCTGACCAAATCTAAGTACTTTCTCCTTGGTCTACCTCGACTCCTCTTACTCTCTACTGCTGAACCCCCATGAGTCTCTTCAGGTAACCTTGCTTCTCCCCTGTGTTTAACATGACCCCACCATCCTCACCTGTTCAGACTAACACTTGGTCTGTGGTGTTCATTCCTCAGTTTTTCTTTGATTTCCTGATTATGGACACCCTCCTGCCATTGTTCCCTCTATTAGTACCAGCAATTATCCTTGCTACTTGTATATCTATAACCTCAGCTGTATTAATGGTAATCTATATACATCTAGCCTTCACTCCCATATAACAAAGTTGTTTGAAAGATAGAGTGGTGCACTGCTAACTTTGTCTTGCTACTAACTTTCTTTTTGCAGAAGAGACTAGATCTTAGCTGAGCACTCATTGCATTAGCTTTGCTACACCTTGATTCAAGTTTTTTCACTATGTTGCCATCCTGTGAGAAAATACATCCTAAGTACTTGAAACTGTCCACCTGCCGTAACTTTGTTCCTTTTATTCAATCTGTTTAAGTCTTTCTCTCACAGACATTACTTCTGTTTTGGAGATGTTGATATTCATGTCACAACCTTTACATTCTTGAGCTTTAGCTCTGAAATATTAGCTTGCAACCTTTTAATCGAATCTGCCATCACAACTTAGTCGTCTGTATATGTGAGACTGCTTATTTTCTTTTCAACTTTTTAAATGTCTTCCTGTCAGTCGATGTGCCTCGGTTGCACAGTGGTAGAGAGCCAGACTACAAATCAAAAGTTGCGGGTTCGATCCCCGCCGGTCCTAGGATTTTTATCTGACACTTTCCACTTCTTTCACATCTGGCAGTATTGCTCGTGTGAAAAATACTGAGTAGCACCGTGGTTCGGAACCCACGTTAAACTGAAGGTCCCCCTATAACTGGCTGGGTAAGTCAGTTCGAAGGTCGGAGGAAGGCAACGGCATACCACCTCCAAACAGGACCATGCCTAGTAAAGCACTGTGGTGTTCAAACCAATCTTCGGATTGTTGATTGCTTTTTTTTTTCCCCCTGTCAGTCAGTTTTCAACATGTTATCCATAAATAGTGGTGACAGGTTGCAGCCTTATCTTATGCCTGAAACTACCCTGAACCATGAACTCAATACGGATGTGAACCGTCAACTCTTAACTCCTGCCTGACAATCTACGTAGAGACTTTTAAATGTTAGCAGAAGTTTACCTGCTATTCCATAATCTTGTAGTACTGTGACAGTAGCTTCCTCCTGGGAACATGGTCATAATCGTATAAAACATATATGCAAATCCCTGTTCCACTCATAGTACTTCCCCATTATCTGCCTTAAGTTAAAGATCTGGTTCTGACAGCCTCTGAGGCCTAAAACCACACTGATTTTCATCCAACTCACTAAAGTGGAAACACTATGCATACATTTTTGATAAAAAGCCTGAATTATAAATGGGAAACCATTTATCCAGATGGGACTGATGACCTAGCTGTTTAGTCCCCTCAAAACCAACAACAGCAACAAAAACAACAACAACAACCTAAAACCACCCTGATTTTCATCCAACTTGTCTTCAGCTAATACTCACACTGTCCTTTCAACAATACTTTGCCCACAATGCTAATTAGAGAGATACCCCTGTAGTTGTTACAATCTTTTATGTTTCCATCCTTGAGAATTGGCGTGATTAATGCTATTGTCCCGATTCCCAAGCCATTTCATTTACCCTGTGTAACCATTTGAGACCTGACATTCCATTGTATTTGACGAGTTCAGACTTCATATCTCAGCTGCTTTATTGCACTCCATTCTATTAACCTTTCTCTTCACTTTCTCAAATGTGATCATGTCATCCTTTCTATCCCATTGTATCTCAGAATCTGACACATCATTGAATGTTTCACCTACATTGAACAGATCTTAAAAATATTCGCTCCATATGCTTAAGGCATCCACATGATTCATTAGCAGCTTCCTTTACCTGCCCAGAACACTTGTTAATTCCTTCTTCCTCCATTACGAAGCCGGCTAATTATGCTCCAGAATGGTTTTCCCACAGCTTGACCCATATTTCTGAAGTCTTCCCATGATTTCAGCTTGAATTCTTCAATTATCTGTTTGGCTTTGTTTCTTTCTCGAACATAACTTTCTCTGTCTGCTTGAGTTCTAGTGTGGAACTATTTTTGAAATACCTTCTTTTTCTTTTTACAGGCTGCTCCAACTGTGTTATTCAGCCAAGCTGTCTGCTTCTTTCTATGTATACACAATACTGTTCCAAGACATTTTCTAGCCACTTCTAGTAGTGTGTACCTGTATCTTGTCCTTTCCTCTTCCAATTACTGTAAATTACTGCATTCCACTAACTGGTACCTTTCTGAGATCATTGTTATGGATTTGTGCCTAATTTACTTGTCCTGGAGCTTTTCCACTTTTATCCTTATACGTAAGGACCTGAACTTTGGCACTTCTGGCCTCACAAAAGCAATTTCAGGGCAAATTAAACAATGATTAGTATAGTTAAAGAACCCTCTGAAACAATGTATGTCCTTGACAGCCTTTCTGAATTCCTTGTATGTTGTTATACAGTAGTGACAGATCTGGTTCCCCTGCCTTCTCAAGTATACCGGTGAATGTTTTTAGGTTTAAAAAAGGGAGTTTGTGATAACTAAGCCCATACTGGCACAGAAACACAAGAGTTGTTTTCCATTCCTATTGTTCTCAATATCGTCTCCAAAGTTACTCACAACCTTTTCATACCTCTTTGTTCGGTTTCCGATCCTGCCATTGAAGTCGCCCATGAGCAAAACTGTCGTTGTCCTTTACTCTAAAAACTACATTACTGAGTGCATCGTAAAATCTGCCCATCTCATCTTGACCTGTGCCTTCATAGGCCAAATACACTGAAACAATCCTAATTTTGTTGCTGGAGATTGCCAGATCTATCCACATCAGTTGTTCATTTACATACTTTGTTGCAATTACGCTGGGTTTGATTACTTTCCTGACGTAAAGCCCTACACACCTCTGTTCTCATCCTGCTTTGACTCCTGACAGGGTTTTTTGAGATGCATGTGGGATAAATATCATTGACTACATAGGAAAAGGAAAAACTATCAATGGTGAGTATTATGTGAACCTAATGCAATGTATGGGTGATGAAATCAAGCCAAAAAGGTCTCATTTGGCCAAGCAGAAAGTATTGTTTTCTTAAGGACGGTGCACCAGCTTTTTGGCAGTTAACAGCTGTTTCATGGAGTTAGACAGTTCTTATTATAAAAAGGGTATCAAACTTATTGAACATTGCTGGCAAAAGTGTCTATAGTTCAAAGAAGATTGTTGAAAAATAAACACATTTTCCAAAATTTTGTCTCCCCTTTGTTGGGTTGGGTACTTATGGGACCACCCCTGTAAAAATGTGTTTTGAAGACTTTCAGTATTATGTATATTCACTTTATCTTTTATTTTTTCTAAAATACTTATTGTCTCATAATTTTTATTTTACAACAGCTGTTGGATGACGTGGACATAGAAGAGGGAAAACGTGACTTAATAACACGAGAAATAGGAAAATTCAGAGAAATAATGAAGGTAAAATCTTTTCCTGGTGTTATTCTCTTCACTTCAATAAACAATTGAAGAAAGTTGTTTACTGGCAGTATTTTGTGTACTTAGACAATTATTGTATTTAATATGCATACTTTTCTGTGGAGATATTATGCTTTTAGCTTTACAAATTTGACATCTTTCAGTATTGGGATCTATTGCCATAAATACTTATTGTATAAGTAGTTTTTTTATTATCCTGTTTATAGCACATACTCTCTTCTATCAGGTGAACAACCTTTAAAAAAATTAAAAAATCATGACGTATTTGTGGGCACTACAATTTGTTCATTCAGGTTTTACCAGTTCTCCATATAAACTTTACATTATGACATGCTAATAGGGTAAAGAGATATTTCATTGTTCTCTCCTCAAGTAGTAGACACTTAACACTGAGACAAGAACATTTGATGTAGTATGTTTCCAGGCTTTCACATCCGTTTTTATTAGAAAACTAGCTTTAAAATATTTCTTTCAGTCTTCATTATATAATAACTATGAAGAAAATTTGTCTTCAGAACCACATAATTCTTGTGCATTTAAGTGAATTCAAGTTTTTACGTTTGATATAAAAGTAATTAGTCATCTAATTTCTACTGTAGTTTCCTTTTCTTTTTTATTTATTCCTCATTCACACACATTGCCAGGGGTTACACAATGGAAGGTTGAAGAAATGGAATGTAATACTACCCACTTAACTTGAAGTTGATTTTGTTCTATAAGAAAATGTCTTAAAATTGTATGTGAGGAAGCAAACTGGTCACACAATCTGCTTTCCTTATTAATGATGGTTGTTCTTTTTAGTAAGGCTTTTATGAGAATACTTCTTTTCTAAAATATTGCAGTAAATTTGATTTCCATCAGTTTCAATATGGAATCATGCTTTACGGAGAGCTGATTGTATGATCTTGTCTGCTGAAGCCCAAGAGTGTGTGCTGTAGTTAGGTTAGAGAGGTGAAGTTGACGTGACGTATGGTATACTTCCTCACTTAAACCTAGGCAGCCCGGCGGGGATGTCAAGGAGAGTTGTTGCAGGCCGTTTGGTTGCCTTGTTTAGTGTGCACAAGCGCATCAGGGTGGTGAGTATAGCACTAGTGCAGAAAAACAAATACTGATAAGGTCAAGAAATAATTAACTTGTTTGCACGAAAAAGAGATACTGTTTATTTTAATTTGTTGTATGTAGCCTTACTGTGCTGATTTAGTTGCTGCAACTTGTTACTCTAGATTACACAGATATTGGTCTGTACATATTTTCTGATATGTTCAAGAACCTGAGATAAGAATGTTCTCATTTGAACATCGAAATGCACAGTAGATGGATTTAAAATTGAGTGTTTGATGGCTTTTTAGTGAGTGCAAACAAGTTACATATTTATGTATCAGTCAGAAATTAGATACCTGTAATATATGTAAGGTATTACAGAATATCTGTTTCAGGCTGTCTGTACAGTTACTACAAAACAATATGCATATGGACTTTTGAGTAGAAACACAATGTTTTCATATATCTTATTTTTTATTATTGTAGTTTGAATTGAAATAATTTAAAAGGCTTGAATAGCAGTTACCTTTCTTGTAAACTCAAATTTTTGAAAGTTACGATAATAGTGATGTGACTTCGTAGACTTCCAAGGCATAATAATATATGATATTCTTCTTGCATTTCTTGCCAGTTAATGAAATCATCTTGACACAATATTTCATTGATCCAACTAGCCACTATCTTGAACTGAGTGTGCTGTTATATGAATTTACCTGAAGATGGTAGCCTGTTGGATCAAGATGATTTATCAGGATGATGAAAAATCTGAGAAGAATATCAGTAAGTGATGTTAGATATCACAAAATGCCATTTCACTGAGTATACTAAGTTTTACATCAAGGAATTTGTGTAAACTGAGTGAAGCCATCTAAATGGTCTTAGGATTTTTGAATTATTTGAACCAGTTTGTAACAGTTATTGCTTTTCACCTTATACAACTGCTGCAGATAAGATCATTTCAAGATATAGTTCCATTCTGGTTGTCAGTATCCCTTGGGAAGTATAATACTCATTGTGAATCTTACAAATTGTTGAAAAAAGGTTTGGAGTGTGTGTGTGTGTGTGTGTGTGTGTGTGTGTTTGGGGGGGGGGGGTGTTAGCCATCTGACCTGCAAGAGGAGGAAAGGCTTTGATACTTAGCCATTTTAGTTCTGAGCTGTTACAGACATGGTACTCTTCCAGGAATTTGTATATATAATTTGCTGAAGCAATAGTACAGTGCAGGTGAACTTACTTCAACTGATGCCTCACAGCGTATGTTGGAGGTTGACAGCTGTGTGCCACGTGTGAGGCTATTGTTGCTTGCTGTTTCGAGTGCAGAGCTTCCTCATATTTTTCCTTTTTCATATGCTCCATTCAGCCTAACCTGAAACACATAATGAAAAACTTACTGGAAGGGTGGGGCATTTAGTAGTCATCGACTGTCATCAGCTGATGGTGCTGACTGGATGTTTCAAGAGATTCAAACTTTGTAGCAAAATGTAAAAAAGATCTGAAACTTTGGTCTTTTTATTCCTGAATGAGCAGCTGACTATAGTCAAGGAGAGCACATCAGTATTAACTAATAACTATTGGATTGTTATGTACCTCATGTCAAATCCAGCACCATTTTTCTGAATACTCCTCAAGCTGAATCTCATATTACACTGTGACATTGTGTAGTATATATTGCTACTTATCATCAAGGCTCATCAGCTAACATTGTGACACATATATTTTAATTTAATCTGCAAAAATGGGAAAGGAAAGCATGACATATAAATTTACATAAAACACAGACTGAATATTTTGCCAATTGAAGATATTTTACAGATTTCACTATTCTTTGTTTTACAATTCTTGAAATTCTTTTATTGCATTCACCACTCTCCTCAATTTCAAAATATAAAAGTTGTATTTTATTCATTGAGAACACACAGGTAACACAGGAGAGATTCACTCTTCTTAGTAATGTTGGTGTAACTTGGGTCTGACAGAATTGGCAAATATTTTCATTAGTTGTGTGTTCATAGTGAATGAGGAATAAGTACTTCCATCCATATTTGTGTGGAACATTATTTTTTGTTACAGTTACTATGAACAATAGCTCACTAATTGGAAACCTTTTGATTGTTGTGGAACTTTCTATCAGTTTTTAAAGAAAATTACTGATAAAATGTAACTCAATTTTTCTTCGCAAATAAATAAAGTGACATTTTATTGCTTTGCCTTGCGAACTGCAGGAAGCAGTGAAGAGAAGGCTGGGAATTGCATGTTGCAAGACCTCTTGTGCTGTTGTAAAGACATAATTTTCAGTTGTGGAAATGTAAGGAGAATGAGGTTTATGTTTCTCCTCCTCATTTTTGTTGTAAAAGCTAAAATTTCGTTGATAGATTTCTTGCTGGAAGGTTTTATGCGGGGGGGGGGGGGGGGGGGGATTGCTGTATGACTGTTTTGATCATTTCCTTCACAGAGCGAAGGAGGTTGATCTGATTTTTAATAATTTATATTTATTGTTGTACACATCCCACAAAATAATATTACATATTCTTAAAAGATTTTGCTGTGTTTTATTGTCTTTTTACAATTGTTATGTGACACTATTATTGTGGTCCATCATATATGAATTTATAGTATGGGCATTACTTAGAGGTTGTAAAAAATGCAGTTGAATGCTGCCCAAGTAGCAATGTTATTGGTGAGGAACTGAAATTGTAGCATCAATTTTTTGAAAAATTCATAATATAGTAAGGACAGTTTACAACTCACCGCAAAGACGTGGCGACGAGCTGCGACAGGCACATACAAAAGACACACACATACAACACTTCTTTCAGCTATCAGCCATGGCCTTCTTCAGAAAATAGAACACTCACGCAACCACACAGGCATACAACACAGTCATACGACCATCACCTCCGGCTGCCATACCTGGAATTCGAGGTGCGGCAGCCGTAGGTGATGGTCCTATGACTGTGTTGTATGCCTATGTGATTGTGTGAGTGTTCTATTTTCTGAAGAAGGCCATGGCCGATAGCTGAAAGAAGTGTTGTATGTGTGTGTCTTTTGTATGTGCCTGTCGCAGCTCGTCGCCACGTCTTTGCAGTGAGTTGTAAACTGTCCTTACTATATTATTAACTCTAACTTAGATATTCCATTATTATAATAATGGAAAGTCCAGGTTGGAATAAATAATATAGTGAGGACAGTTTACTACTCACCGCAAAGACGTGGCGACGAGCTGCGACAGGCACATACAAAAGACACACACATACAACACATTCAGCTATCGGCCATGGCCTTCTTCAGAAATAGAGCACTCACGCAATCACACAGGCACCCAACACAGTCATACAACCATCACCTCCGACTGCCACACTTCGAATCACGCTCTGCAGTGAATCGGGGACGGGAGGGGAGGGGAGGGGGAGGGGATAGAAAGGTTACGTCACGGTGGTGGGGATGGGTTAGATGGGAATAACGAGATGCAGCTTAGGAATGGAGTGGGGAGGCGGGTGAGGGGAGAATATAAAATAAAATAAAGTAAAATAATTGATGTACACTGCAAGTGCACAAGACCACACACACACACACACACACACACACACACACATACATATACACACACACGATCACACATTCACACACCACTCAAATCAGGCGAGGTTTGGGATACAGAGGTAGGAACTGTAAGGTATGGAAGGGGGGGGGGGGAAATAATAATAATAATAATAATAATAATGAAGTTATCGTAGGTTGAGGCCTGGTTGATTTCGGGATCGGAGAATGTATTGTAGGGATAACTCCCATCTGTGCAGTTCAGAAAAGCTGGTGGTGGATGGGAGGATCCAGATGGCCCGGGTTGTGAAGCAGCCATTGAAATCAAGCATGTGCTCCGCTGCATGCTGTGCCACAGGGTGGTCCACCTTGTTTTTGGCCACAGTTTGGCGGTGGCCATTCATCCTAATGGACAGCTGGTTGGTGGTCATGCCAATATAGAAAGCTGTACAGTGCTTGCAGCACAGTTGGTAAATTAAGTGGCTGCTTTCACAAGTGGCCCGGCCTCTGATAGGGTAGGATAAGCCTGTAACAGGACTGGAGTAGGAAGTGCTGGGTGGGTGGATTGGACAGGTCTTGCAGCGGGGTCTTCCACAAGGATATGATCCCTGTGGCAGTGAGCTGGGTTTCGGGGTGGCATAAGGATGAACTAGGATGTTGTGAAGGTTGGGAGGGCGACGGAACACCACTTTAGGAGGGGTGGGAAGGATCTTGGGCAGGATGTCTCTCATTTCAGGGCATGAGGATAGAACAACTAAATTCCATCCTTCGCCAAGGTTTTGATTTTCTATCCTCATGCCCTGAAATGAGAGACATCCTGCCCAAGATCCTTCCCACCCCTCCTAAAGTGGTGTTCCGTCGCCCTCCCAACCTTCACAACATCCTAGTTCATCCTTATGCCACCCCGAAACCCAGCTCACTGCCACAGGGATCATATCCTTGTGGAAGACCCCGCTGCAAGACCTGTCCAATCCACCCACCCAGCACTTCCTACTCCAGTCCTGTCACAGGCTTATCCTACCCTATCAGAGGCCGGGCCACTTGTGAAAGCAGCCACTTAATTTACCAACTGTGCTGCAAGCACTGTACAGCTTTCTATATTGGCATGACCACCAACCAGCTGTCCATTAGGATGAATGGCCACCGCCAAACTGTGGCCAAAAACAAGGTGGACCACCCTGTGGCACAGCATGCAGCGGAGCACATGCTTGATTTCAATGGCTGCTTCACAACCCGGGCCATCTGGATCCTCCCATCCACCACCAGCTTTTCTGAACTGCACAGATGGGAGTTATCCCTACAATACATTCTCCGATCCCGAAATCAACCAGGCCTCAACCTACGATAACTTCATTATTATTATTATTATTATTATTATTATTTCCCCCCCCCCCCCCCCTTCCATACCTTACAGTTCCTACCTCTGTATCCCAAACCTCGCCTGATTTGAGTGGTGTGTGAATGTGTGATCGTGTGTGTGTATATGTATGTGTGTGTGTGTGTGTGTGTGTGTGTGTGTGTGTGTGTGTGTGTGTGTGTGTGTGTGGTCTTGTGCACTTGCAGTGTACATCAATTATTTTACTTTATTTTATTTTATATTCTCCCCTCACCCGCCTCCCCACTCCATTCCTAAGCTGCATCTCGTTATTCCCATCTAACCCATCCCCACCACCGTGACGTAACCTTTCTATCCCCTCCCCCTCCCCTCCCCTCCCGTCCCCGATTCACTGCAGAGCGTGATTCGAAGTGTGGCAGTCGGAGGTGATGGTTGTATGACTGTGTTGGGTGCCTGTGTGATTGCGTGAGTGCTCTATTTCTGAAGAAGGCCATGGCCGATAGCTGAATGTGTTGTATGTGTGTGTCTTTTGTATGTGCCTGTCGCAGCTCGTCGCCACGTCTTTGCGGTGAGTAGTAAACTGTCCTCACTATATTATATATTCCATTATTATATTTTGAAAAAATCACATTTATTTTTGGCACAATTTGCAACTATTTATTTATCATCAGTCATAAAAATTTAATATGTTGGCAGGGTACTTGCATGAAGACATTGCTTTTGTGCTTTCAAATTGTCAAGAAAGGTCGTGATTGGGGTACTTAAACGGGAACCTTTGCCTTTGCAGAAATATCAACTGTTTTCTTATTAAGAAATTGCCTTGGTATTCTTCTGTTGGTTGTATCTATGCTTTCAGCAGATGATCTTTCCGATAATAGGTACCAACATTTTTCTGCAAATGAACTGGATAATCTCAGATTTGATATTTCTCTCAACTTTATTTTTTCCCCTCCTATCAATACGCTAACAACAAAATGTGAAGAATATTAATTTTGTCCTTTCTTGACATTCATAACTCTACTGATCATTCTTGACAGTGATACAGATAAAATCAGACAAGGCACTTAACATGGAAGTAAAAGCAAAACTAATTCTTTTCACATGTTAGGGAAGTATTCAGCATATAATTTCAACAAAAACTTTGAACTTTATTTGAACTGTAAGGGATGAATTTTTGTATGTTTGAAAATGCTAATAGTTTTTGTTTTCCTGCTGTTATTGTGTAGACTTCAATACATTGTGAGGCATTTGCTAGTGTAAACCAACTACAATTTTTCCCGAGGTGAGTGGTTTGGTGCAGAGAAACATATCCAGCCTTCCATGGACATTTTTAACAGTATTCTGAGGCACTGACAGTTAACTGACTAATATTCGTAGATGGAAGTATAAGGTAAAAAGAACACCTCATAAATATCGAATGGTCAGTTAAAGCGGTTAAAGCCTCTGTATACTAAAGACACCTGACAGCGGCATTTTTGCCGAAAGATATATCTAGTGTATAAATAAATAAATGGAAAAAAAGTGTTCTGGACCAACCAATTACAATTATGTCACTCTACAAAATCTGTAACACTGTGGACTCGAGATGATATAAGTTGTTCAAAATTTTAACTTGCAAACAAACATACGTATTTGTTTGTGATAAAATGTAGGTTCCATGAGAATAGGCTCCTACATTGCATTAGTCAGCACGAGTCTTCTATATAATATTTTATTGCACCCACAAATGGTGTCGAACCAAAGAATCTGGTGCACTGATACGTCACGCTTTCGCACACTTCTGGATTTGCAAACACCCTATTCTGCACATATCTTTCCAAATTGGGCGTCACCAGGTTATAAAAAATGCTAGTAATAAAAACATGGTTACTGTTTTGATAATTATATGCCGAAATTAAAGCTATTTCAAAATAACTCTGATAAAAATTTGCAAAAAAATATCATCTATTAGATAATTTTTTTTTTTTTTTTTTTTTTTTTTTCATTTTCACACAAAATTTGCAGGTATATTTGCATTTATTGAAAAATTCAAATTTTCAGTTCCTTACTTAATGGTAACATCAGTCTAATACAAAATGGTCTCTGCACAACAGAAGCCTTTGGTGGCCACTGTAAAATTGCAAGTCTGTGATTATGCTCCAGTATCCCATTATTAGGCCTTTTTAATTTTTTATACTGGTCCTCTTTTCGGAAAAAAGTATTTGCTACTAGTGTCTATGGAAATAAAATTGTATAGTTTGAATTTCTGGAGAATGACAGGAGAGCATTTGACAAACTTTTGAGTGGATACCATTCAGACAACGAACTGTACAACATGCACTTTGAATCTCTTTGTGATGGTAATGAAATTAAATGTGTTGATTTCTGTCTTCTTATATAAGAGATAGAATATGGTTGTTCTTCTAAGGTTAATTTTCAGTGACAAAGCAGCATTACATATTTTCATCAAAGCTATTCTCTATTATATGCATATATATGGATCCTCTGAGTAATTCATTGAGCATGAAAGTGATCTGCCTAAAGTGAACATGTATTATACCATTTACAGGGTGTTCAGAAAAGGGCTCCCCAATTTCAAAATTAAATATCTCCAAAACAAAGATCGATAGAGGAATGCAGTAAACGGTATGTTTGTTGTGAAAGCTATAAGAAGTTTATACAGCAGTTTGAAATAATAGTTACAAAAGCTGCTAACAGATGGTGCTGTATGCTGTACAGCTCATATCAGCATACATAAGTGATATAATCGTATGAAAACACTCTTTGCAAACAATCACATCACAGTGTTTCCAAAATGTTCACCATTGGCACTACAGTGGTGGCGCAAACGAAGAATGAAATTCGCCATCACATTTCGTAGTGTCTCAACCGAAATAGATTCACATGCCAGAGATAGCCGATTCAAGCTCAGCGTGGCGGGATGCTTCGGGTAGACCATGTTTTTCACTGTGCACCACAAAAAAAAGTCACAGGGAGTCAACTCTGGTAAATATGGAGGCCAGTAAATTTGGAATATTCCAAAGCAATGTATAGATTACCGAAGTATTCCCCAAGAAAGCGAAACACTTGTTCGGTCCGATGTGGTCGGGCTCCATCTTGAATAAACCATTCAGTACCTGGTCGATCCTCTAACGCTTGCTGTGTGGCAACAAAGTGTTCCAAAATTGCAATGTAACATGCACCAGTGACCGTTTCTCGAATGAAAAAAGGGCCAATAATGCCTCTGCTGCATACTGCAGCCCACACAGTAACTTCAGGAGAATACAGGGTTTTCGCTTCACACCAATATGGCTTTTCGGAACCCCAAAATTGCCAGTTCTGCTTATTCACATATCCATTCAGGTGGAAGTGTGCTTCATCTGTAAACCAGATGCAGTCAACATCAAATCCTTCACTATCAATCATTGTGAGCATATGATTAGCAAAGGCAACCCTCTGTTGCATAGCTCGTACGGGTATGGCCTGGTGCGTTTGAATTTGGAATGGAAACATGTGTAGGCTCTTTCTCTGTGTTTTTTGTGTGCTGGAACGCTTCAAACCAGTCTCAGATGCAATTCTATGGACGGATGACATTGGATTTCGCTGAATAATTCCAGAAACTGTGGCGATATTTTCAGGCGTAACTGCGGTTTGCTTGCGCCCAACATGCCCCACTGGATCATCAGTTACGCTGCCTGTTTGTTGAAATTTTGTGAAGAACGTATGAATGGTTTTCGCATCGGATCCTTTTGGAACATTAAATTGTGCTTGAAAACTTCGCCTGGTTGCCGTAGGACTCTCTTCTACCTGTGGTACTCTAGCACCAGAAAAACGTGTTGTTCAATGGAGTACATGGTTTTAATCTCTTCCTTCGGTACCCTAACCTACTTTCACGTTTCAATAGTGGAACTGATCGCTTTGGGCTTCGGATCACTATTTATACTAGGCATTACGTATGGCGATTACAGCGCCATCTGTTAGCAGATTTTGTAACTATTATTACCTTCTTACAGCTTTCACAATAAACATAACGTTTACTACATTCCTCTATCGATCTTGTGTTAGAGATATTTAATTTTGAAATCAGGGAGTCCTTTTCTGGACACTCTGTATTATGATGGCTTTTACTATGGCTTTCTGATCTTTTGAGGTTGATACATTGATTAGAATGAGCTGTTTTGAAATGATGATCAGCTTTTTGCTAAAATGTCGGAGAATTCTAAAGATTTTGTAGTACAAAGAATGAAGCCCCACCATAATTATACAAATTGCTAATGTGTACTGCCTTGCAGCACTACTTCACAGCTGAACAGGGCACACTGGGCCCTGAGACAGTGTCATATAAGATTATTGTGTAATATACTTGGACAGGACTGCTTCTGACTTTCTTATGGCATATGATTATATTAATCTTTTGATTTGTGGCATAAATGACCTGAAATGGAGAATAACAGCAGAAATGTTTTCATGTGATGAAGGAATACAGCATTTTGAATTTGTAATCAAACACTTATTTGTTCATGGACCCTTGTTAGTAGTAACAATTATTTTTCTTTTTTTTTTTTTTTGAAACAGTCCGGAAAGAAACTAAAAACAGATTTATAATCTGTGTTTGAATGGTTATGTATAGTAATGTCTGATGTTCAAATGCGAAAACAGTTACTACCATTTAACTTCCATTTAATATGAATATTACCAAGGCATCATTTTATGAAAAGATTAGTTACATTTCATTTTATGCACAGTCAAATATAATTTCTTGTGTAGCTGCCAATTTCTCTGTGGAGATTGAGAGAAGGCATCTCACTTTGCTGTTGGGTATCCAAGAAAGTACTGTTTTGAAATTCACTCAAAGAAAGAAAGAAAGAAAAGAAATAAACCAAACAAACACTGTAAAATGGAATACACAATCCAAAAGTTTTGGATTTGTACCCTGCTCACTTTTAAGAGTTTGTCACTTACCACTTCTTTTACCTTTGGCAATAATTGTTAAAGAACCCAGAGTAGCATTGTGGTTTAGATTCCATGTTACACTGCTGTGTAAGACAGTGGTTGCACGAAAACAACGGTCACTACCTTCAGTAGAACCATGCTAGCCCAAGTATTCTGATGCTAAAATCAACATTTTTGTTGGTAGCTTTACCATTCTAAGGGGAGACACAATTTTTTTTTTTCTTCAGAGTTTGTTGAAAATTTGTGTATCAGTCCCAACCCAAATTCTGATGTAGCAGAAACTCACTAATTTTGAGTAGATACAGATCTAACCACTTAGGTATAGAGCTTTTTTTTATTAGTCTCACTGAGTTGCTGGCATCATCTTTGCATCACTACCTGATCAACAAAATCTAGAGAAATATATGTTTTTAATTACAGGTTAGAATTTACCTACACAATATTACACTAATTTACATAACATGTAGAAATAATGACTGCATTTCTTCTCATTTGGTGCCATTTTAGATGATTTGATAAAAATTACCATACAATAGAGTGCACTTTCCTCCCCCAGGTTTGCCGCTAAAGTGGGTTAATGATGCCTTATACAGGGGATTTTATGTAAATGCTATATGTAATAAAATATTGAAACTTAATGCAGACATTTTGTGAAAGAAAACTGCTTTATCAAAGCCTCTGCAATTATCTCATTTCCGGCAACAATATAAAACAAGGTGTTTCTACACAAAATTTATATTTCTAAGATATCTTTACAAATGCTGCCATATTTATCTTGTGCATGCTGTAATGTTTTAACACTTCAAAGGATGTGTGTTTCATTAGGTAGGTTACATTACTCATAACTCAACTTGAGTACTAACTTTTGTTTAAAGCATATGTTTCTTTTGCTTCTTGAAGCATCTAAAATATTATTCATATTGCTTGTGCCATTCTTGTATGACTTAAGGCAAAATCAGTATCAACCAAAGTGAAGACAGTGCTTTTAGTCATTGTACTGGGTAATAGAATTAAAAGTCTCATAATAGGAATGATACTTTTAATTTCTGTTAAAATAGGACATTGTTCTGTGTAACTCCAAGTTATCATAGGAATAACTTGGAGTTACACAGAACAATGTCTTATTTTAACAGAAAAATGAGTGTGAATCTTCTTATTTAGTAATTGATGACAAAATTGTGGGGGAAAGGGGAAATTGGAAAGTCATTTGCTGTATGTATATTTGTAAACTTCTTGAGTAACCTTTTTTGTGCTGACTAAAGTAACATTTTTCTTCTGTTCATATTTATTTTTCAGATACCATGTATGCACTTACCACTTGAAGTGTTACTTTAAGAGCGTGAACAGATATAAGCTATATGTTTTAGAAGGAAACTGTGTTTATATATATATAAAATACAGAGTAGGTATCAACTCACCATTAAAATGATCACCTGAGCCATAAAATAGACATTCTTATTTACATAACTTAAATTTTTGGCCATGGCCTTCATCAGTAAAAGAAACACTTACATTCACACACTCACTCAGTCGTAACTCATATTTGTGACCACCATCTATGTCTCTCCAATACTACTAGGAGGAGGGGAGTGGAGGGGAAGTATGGCCAGCTAAGGGTGGGGATAGGAAGTTCTGCATTGGATGTCACTTTGTAAAGGCTCTGATAGGCAAGATTGTGAAATGCAGTAAAAGGAAGGCACGGGAGAGTGAAAAAGGGAGAGCCTTTACAATTCTTCATCTAATGTGGGACGTCCCATCCCCCACCTTATATCCAGTATTCTTTCTCCTCCACTCCCTACTTACTCACTGTCAAGATGCTTGTTGTATTGGAGTGGCCATACATGGTGGTCATGTGAACTTGAGTTTTGTCTGATTGCGTGAGTGAATGTGTATGTTTCTTTCGCTGATGAAGACCACGGCTGAAAATTTAAATTGTGTGAATGTGATTGTCTATTTTACGTGCCTGTTTGTGGCTTGGTGATCATTTTTATGGTGAGTTGTTATCTATTCTCTATTATTGTCATTCCAGCCTGGATTTTCCATCATTAAATGTCTCATACACACTTAGACTCCATTTTTGAACATATCAGGGTCTTCTAAATATGGTGAAAAATGCTTCAAAATAAAAAATGTGGGCTATAAGATATGTTTACTGTTTAAAAAATTACCTGATCACCACTTCCCCTTTTCTATGTTTTTTAATGTGTAGTATAACCCCCTCTCCTATGTTCCAAGATTTTACATTTTCCCACCATTTAAAACTTTACCCCCCCCCCCCCCCCCCCCCCGTTCTGTCAAATTTCCTATGTACACAATGATAATTTGTCCCCAGCTTCGCATTAACATATTTACATTTTTTTTCTTAGCAATTTACGCTTTATGGAGCCATGTTCATGAAGAAAAAAAACCCTGATGTAATTGACACCGATTAGAATGATGGGTCTTGAAAATTTATTTTTATTGTGAGGTGAGAATGATGGCTTCCTTGTGTGTGTTTTTCTGCCCATTGAAGGGGAGCACAGTATGGTACAAACTCAAAAATACAATAGATAGTTCCTGTGCAAACATCAGAAAAACAACTGAAGTGATGTGTACACTTGAGAATTCAAACAATTTCTTGAATATCGTCATCTGAAAATAACTGAAAAGCACAACCTGTGAGAGGTTTCATTACTTAAATAATCAGTGACACACACAAAGGCTAGATCTTTATATTCCATTGGTTTGACATCAACATCTATTATGATAAATGACACTGTCAAAAAGTTTCTACAGCCTATAAAGTTACCAGATTCAGATAACTTTTATTTAGGCATATAATAAATTAAGCTCCTGGCGAGTATTTTTGTCTCTCTTATGTACATATATATCATGCATAAACTATGAAAATGCAAAACCGCATCAAATGTTACTTCATGCTTTTTACTTTTTCTCCGCATTTCATATCATTTATTTATTTTTTAAGTCCCTTGAAAAGTGCAAAAAGGTTTTTTATGTCTTATATTTAATCACTTCACATAACTGGAATTGTTAACTGCCTGTACTCCAGTTAATATTGCTTTGTGACTGATGTCTTAATGAACCCAGTGGTTCCATATGCTCACTGTTGCCTGCTGTGCTGGCACAAGCCTTGCCATGTGATGCGGTCTGCAAGCGTTGGTAGGGTGAGATTGCAGGCCCGTGGGGAGGAGAAGGGGAAGGAGCTTCAGATAATCGTTTCTGCATCTTCTGTCACATTATTATAAACGTATTTTTATGTGACTAGGGTGAAACAATGTTTACTTCTGAAGCCAGTACTTTTGTAAATATTTTAGATTCTGCACAAAAATTCAGAAGAGAACAGGGTGAGATTAATAGTCTTTGTCAAGCAATTGGTTAACATTTACATCTTAACTTGCTAAACGTAATCAAAAGTATTATGATGTTTTGAAATTAAGAAAGCAGCTGCAGTTAATTCGGAGTGCTTGCTGTGACAAATGTTGCTGCTTGAGTCTTTAATGATCTGTGGTCCTACGTTGTTGTACACTAACTGCAACAGTCACATTGAACTTGTGTCGTAGGAGAGTCACATCTCATTTCAGTGTGGAGTAAATATTACTTACTTAGTCATTATGCACTACTATGGAGCATATTGACGATGCCATGCGTGCTGTACTTAATTCGTTTCCTTTTGTTATGCAATGTATCACATCAATTACATCAGAAGATTGAATGAAACACAGTAGTGCTGTCATAAAATTCCGTTTCGGTTTAGTGCATGAAATTGTAATGTTTTGAATTTCTGTAAAACTTTTCCTTAGTTTTAGTTGCTGATCGATGTAGTGAAATGCTTTGGAAAAGAGTCATAGCTAAAACCATACAGTAGTTGAATATGTGACTCATTATCTACATCTTGTTGATATGACAGAGCCATCAAAAACGTAAAACAAAACTTAAGTCTTTCAAGGAAATCACATGGGTGTCAGATTTTAGAATTTCTTCGTATTTATAGTACGTGATGTTAAGAATGTAAATAACAATGTGCCAAAGTCATTCGATACAACCCTCAAAAATTATCCAGAAAATTGACTTTGAAGTTTTGCAAAGTACACATAAGTACCAATAACTAAAATAATTACAGCACCTGTCAGTGTAGCACTGGCCTCATATACGTAGAGTAGCGAGTTCGTATCCCAATGTGACCCATACATATATTTTTCGTTTTTGAATTCAGTTATATAAATAATTTTGGGATCTCTAACTCCATGTGTTGTCAGTTTGTGTGTATGTAGGTGAGCTGAACACATTGGTGTCATGTAAAATGATGATTGAGTAGGTTAGCTGCTTCGAAAGTCATTAGTCTCGATGGAGATGACTTTCCAAAAGCAGTATCGTAGCTCTCCACAAACTGAACAGTCAGAGACTACTGTTGTGAACTAATAGCGAAGCCAATACTGTAAAAAAAGGTAACTTCTGTTCTTTGTTATTTTTATCTGTTATTGAAACTATCTTTAACAACAACCTTCATTGAAATACAGAAAATTACGAATAAACAAAAATATGTGCAATTTTTGTAAAAAATATCATTAAATATTAAAATTGTGTAAGTATTCAAACACAACCAAGAAAAATAAAAATAAAACGGCCATGACAGGATTCGAACCACCGACCGTAGGCTTGGAAAACCAGAATGCTACCATGTGAGATACAGATGGTACATGAGTGTTAATTATTGGTACTTATGCTTACTTGCAAAACTTCAAAATTGATTTTCTCAAGACTATTCGAGAGTTGCGTCAAATTGCTTTGGCTGATTGTTATTTGAATTCTGTACTTCACACACCACAAATATATATATATCTCTAAAATTCGACACCCAAGTGGTCTCCTTGTTAGCTATGGACAACCGCTTCTATTATTGGGCTATTTATGAAAGTAATTTCTAGAAAAGAAGACATTATTCACCTGTAATGTGTGATTATATTTGCATCACCACACCTACAGTAGCAGTGAACCCTACCAATGCCCTCCCCACTGCCAACAAAGACATTAGCAACAGCCGTTAAGCTGTTTCTTTTTTGGGATTTGCGCGACCTTGGTATGCGGAACTGGCAACTATGCTCCTTCCTCAGCCATAGTACAGTATAACCCTGCTTTTGTATTTTCCTGCCATTTACACCATTTTTTTTATTGGTCCCATCAAATGTCCTATGTTCACAATGTTAATTCCCCCTCCCCCCTGTTGGTTTTGCGTTAATGTATCACATTTCTCCTGTGTTTTACGCTTTATGAAACCATGTTTGAGGAGAGAGAAAATTACATAATTGACACTGGCATGGCTTTCGCTGTCAAATATATTGTTTATAAATGTTACACAATCAAATTACTTGACACTTCATGTTTATTCAAACATATTTTGCATTACATTGTGTGAAGTACACGCCAAGTTCACTCTGTGACGGACTTTGAGTATTTATTCTTATTTTGATGAACAATTATTTATTTTGTGACATTTTATGTAGTGAGGATGATGGTTTGCTCGTGTTTTTTTTTTCCTGCACATTGATTGTGTGCAATGTTGACCGTGTGTGAATGTCACAAAAACACTTACTGTAGGTATTTGCACTTGAGAACGCGAATAAATTCTAGTATATCGTGAAAAATATCAAAATATACAAAAAATACACAACTTGGGCTTTGTTTCATTACGTAAATAATGAATGCTAATGAAAGGCCTGCTGACAACACCGATTATGATGAATGAATAATGTCAAAAATTTCTGCCTTCTACTACCAGTTCAATTTGCATTTGGGGCTTAAATAATACAAAATTAGGATAACATTTATTATACAACAAACAAAAATTGCCAAAATGCCTATTATGTACATATGTCATCATAAACTATGAAAATCCAAGGGTGATCCATTAAGCAAATTTTATCATTTAAAATATTATTTCCTGCATTTACGTTTTTGGGCATTTCACACCAAATTTTTTTAAAGTCCCTTGAAAAGTGGAAAAATGGTGTTCCACTGTAAACTGAGTATAGGAAGTAGATATGTTTGATGTAATTTCATTCAACACAGTCATGTTCAGAAACTCTGCAGTTGCGTCATTCATTATTTAAATAATGAAACTACAATTTTTTTTTAAATCCCTTGAAAAGTGTAAAAGCAGAGTTTTACTGTGTTTGGTGTGATATTTGAAAGTGTGTTCTGCCTCTTTTCCTTGGTAGTTATCTTTTTGTGGTTATGACAGTGTACTGAAAAACACAAGCGAACCCTCACGCCTACTGTTTGTTTTATGAAAGTAACAAAATAATACTTACTTATCTTGTTACAATTGATGATAAGAATAAATTCTCAAAATAAATTGTGCCAAGCATGAATAATATCGCACAAATTGTTCTGACTTTTACCCACCGATTTGTATCTGTTTAGTAGACCATCCTGATGGCAAAATATTAACTGCATAGCATTTGTAAATATTAAAAGACCAAGTCATCAGTCTGTTGATTACATCAGTTTTTCTCCATGAGAAAATATGAAATGCCACAAAAATTTTTAGTATATAAATGCAAAACCAGGGTGAATTAACATTAACATAAGTTTGATTGGGGGTGGGGATAAAATATGTTGTTAATGGTGGGAAAACAGTTCGAGGAACTTTTTTAAAAGACTGTAGTACTTCATATTTACAAATTAACAATGAATCATAGACATAAGACTAAAAAGACTTTTAACACCTGTTTAACACAATTTTCATATAACTTTGCTTGATAATGGTCATGCGGCCAAAATTTATGTAGAGTATTTTTTGCATAAATAGATGTTATTGTGAAGGATTACTATGTTGGGCCTAAAAATTATATTACTGTGAACCCCGCCCATGAAACTTTTTTGATGTAGTTTTGTATTCTTGGGACTCAATGCGAGATTGATAAGTGGATAGCAAAGTAAGCATAAAATTTTTTACTCTATTTACTATTTCACTTATATATCTACAGTCCAACAATATTTTGGAAAGGATAGGTTGCTACTCACCACAGAGATGTGTAATGACCCGCAGAAAGGCACACACAAAAGTATAAACAAAAATGAAGCTTTTGCCTGTAAAGCATTTATCTGCCACAGAGCATGCACGCACGCGCGCGCGCCCACACGCACGCGCGCCCACACACACACACACACACACACACACACACACACACACACACACACACACACAAAGTGCCGTCTCCGGTTTGTGTGTGTGTGTGTGTGTGTGTGTGTGTGTGTGTGTGTGTGTGTGGGCGCGCACATGCTTGTACGCGCGATCTTTGCTTGTGTGTGCACTTACGTGCATGCGTTCTCTTTGGCAGATGAAGGCTTAACAGCAAAAAGCTTCATTTTTGTTATTCTTTAATGTCTGCCTCTCTGCGGCTCATCGAACGTCTGTGGTGAGTAGCAACCTATCCTTTCCCAAATATTGTTGAATCCTTTAAGGTATTTCCATTGTTAGATACAAAAGTCCTGAATAAGAGAGTTCACAATTTATTTTTATTTTTTCCCCATAATATATGGAAATCAGGTTGGTAGCCTTTGGTTACAATCATTCTACACTGCATCGATTGTTATAATTCTACTTATGCTTAGATTTGGATGAAGTGGACTAGAACATGCAATAAATTCATAAACAATTGCTGCACCAGCATAGAATGGCACCAGTTATACAAAACTTTGATATAATAGGAAAGGAAGATTTTCTTCAGTATTAGAAAAATCATACTTTCAGTTCAATTTAATGATTGTTACCAAAAATCACTGTATTGACTAAATCAATGGCTACCTTTATGTGGGTGACAAGTTTCTTCATGAAATTCATAAAAATGTAAAGTAGTACTAAAGTATGGTCTAGTCGTCATACAACTTGTTTATTTTGACCTTACAAGATCAAATCTTTCACGCAGAACAACTTTTTTAGTATTCAGTACCTAGCTTTGATTTTACAGGGTTTATATCCCCTGGCACAATTCGAAATTTTTGCATCTTGCTAAAACATGGGAAGTAATAAACCAGGGAATAAATCTGGGCATTTTTAGAGTATTGGGAATTTCAGTGTGCACATAGACTCCTTATAATTCTTAGAAACTTTTCTAAGAAGTATTTATAACTCCTTACATGAACAAATTACTGCTTTTGAACTCCTTATATTATTATGCTGGAAACAACTATGAGACTTCAAAAACAGGTCTTATAATTATGAATGAAACACAGGAAGTAAATGTGTAATATTCTGCAAATTTATTGTTTTCATTTTATAGAATATTACACATTTATCTCGTGTGTTTCATTCAAAATAGATATTATATTCTGTCAAGAACTGATGGAACAGTCAGTGAATTCACATGTTTATCATTTCGGAAGGAGCTTTTTTGTTGTCATTTCACTCACACATTGCAGAGATTGGCTCAGACAACCTGCCCGACTGGGGTTTCTAGATGGCACTCGTCTGAATTCTCCCGACATTTCGTGTCCAGAAATCTCGCTTCTCGTTAAGTTTTTTTAAATTTGCCTTATGCTTTCACTTCTAAACACATTATTGTCGAATGGAACAAACACGAGGGACTTCACGCAGAATACATTGGAAGAGCTGTCCAAATTATCTGACTTGATTAAAATTTCTTTCTGTATTGACAATTGTGCCTTGTTTGACAGTTATTGATCTCGTACAATAGACAAGGAAGTGACAACAGAATTTTGATGTATGTATTGTTTGTGTTGTCAATTCCTGTAGATAGTGCTGTAAGCCTGCTAAATAATTCATATACCAGAGAGACTGAGTTACTCTTTAGGCTGAACTTCAATGAAAAATGTTTAAATTACTGAATGATCTAAACTGGTGGACTCACTAAACAAAATGCACATTTCAACTAAAAATAAAAGGTATTATTAATTCTGTGTGATATATATTAAGAGTTTATGCAGGCAGATGTTTTATGAAATATATATATATATATATATATATATATTATAGAGGAAAAATTCCTAAAAGGAAAAATATACGTAAAAAATAGATGAAGTACACTTACCAGGCGAAAGGGCACAGGCAGTAATAGCAACAAATATACACACAGACACACACACACACACACACACACACACACACACACACACACACAAAAATGCTAGCTTTCGCAGCCTAGCTGCTTCATCAGGCAGAAGGGAAGGAGAGGGAAAAGGAAATGATGAGGGTTTTAAGGAAGGGGGTAAGGAGCCATTCCAATCCCGGGACAGGAAAGACTTACCTTGGGGGAAAAAATGGAAGGTAAATAAATGCACATACACCCACACATTTACACAGACACAAGTACACTTAGGCAGATATACTGTAGAACTGTAGAAAGCAAAGAAGTTAGAAGTCAGACAGAGACTGTCCCGGGATTGGAATGGCTCCTTACCCCCTTCCTTAAAACCCCCCTCATCATTTCCTTTTCCCTCTCCTTCCCTTCTGCCTGATGAAGCAGCTAGGCTGCGAAAGCTAGCATTTGTGTGTGTGTGTGTGTGTGTGTGTGTGTGTGTGTGTGTTTATTTGTTGCTATTACTGCCTGTGCCCTTTCGCCTGGTAAGTGTACTTCATCTATTTTTTACGTATATATATATATATTTTGCTTTCTACAGTTCTACAGTGTGTCTGCCTAAGTGTACTTGCGTCTGTGTAAATGTGTGGGTGTGTGTGTGTTTTTGCTTACCCTCTTTTTTTCCCCCCAAGGTAAGTCTTTCCTGTCCCGGGATTGGAATGACTCCTTATCCACTCCCTTGAAACCCTCATCATTTCCTTTTCCCTCTCCTTCCCTTCTGCCTGACGAAGCAGCTAGGCTGCGAAAGCTTGTATGTGTGTTTGTGTGTGATTTTATTTATTTTATTTGTTTCTATCGACGAGCCGGTCCTTTTGGTAAGTCGTCTGTCTTCTATTTATATATATATATATATATATATATATATATATATATATATATATAATATTATAGAAGGAGACCTTCCAGGTAGGAAAATGGTATAAAATAAAGATTTTTGACTTACCTAAAGTACAGGCTGGTCGATAGGAACACTAAACACACACAAAAACACACAACCATTCGAGCTTTCGTCACCAGTGGTGGCTTCTTCGGGAAAAAGAGGGAGGAAGGAGAGGAGAAAGGGAAGGATACTGGTTTTAAGGAAGTGGACAAGGAGCCATTCCAATCCCAGGAGTGGAAGGACTTACCTTAGGGGACAAAAAGGAAGATAAACAAATACACACACACTCACACATATCCACATCCAAACACACTTAGGCAGACATTTGTAGAAAAAAAAAAAAAAAAAAAAAAAAACTTCTTTGCTTTCTACAGTATGTCTGCCTAGGTGTACTTGTGTCTGTGTGAATGTGTGGGCATGTGTGCATTTGTTTACCCTCCATTTTTTGTGTTTTTTGTGTGTGTTTAGTGTTCCTATCGACCAGCCTGTACTTTAGGTAAGTCAAAAATCTATATATATATATATATATATATATATATATATATATATATATATATATATATATAAAATATAAAAAATAGACGAAGATTACTCACCAGGCGAAGGAGCACAGGTGTGACAGCATCACAAATAAATAAATGAATACACACACACACACACACACACACACACACACAATCGCAAGCTTTCGCAACCCAGTTGCGTCTTCAGGCAGTAGGGAAGGAGAGGGAAAAGGAAATGATGAGGGTTTTAAGGAAGGGGGTAAGGAGCCATTCCAATCCCGGGAGAGGAAAGACTTACCTTGGGGGAAAAAATGGAGGGTAAACAAATGCACACATGCCCACACATTCACACAGACACAAGTACACCTAGGCAGACATACTGTAGAAAGCAAAGAAGTTAAGTTATAGAAGTTAAGAAGTTAGACAGAGATACCACTTGAGGCAGAGGCTCTGTCCAGAGAACTGATGCAAAGATGTTAAGAAGGTGGGTGGGAATTCAAATTTAGCGGAGGTTGAGACCAGGTGGGCAACGGGAAGCGAGAATATGCTGATGGGCTAGTTCCCATCTCCGGAGTTCTGAAAGATTGGTGTCAGTGGGAAGTATCCAGATAACCCGGATGGTGTAGCACTGTGCCAAGATGTGCTGGCCGTGCACCAATGCGTGTTTAGCCACAGGGTGATCCTCGTTACCAACAAACACTGTCTGCCTGTGTCCATTCATGCGAATGGACAGTTTGTTGCTGGTCATTCCCACATAGAACGCTTCACAGTGCAGGCATGTCAGTTGGTAGATCACGTGGGTACTATCGCAAGTGGCTCTGCCTTTGATCGTGTACACCTTCCGGGTTACGGGACTGGAGTAAGTGGTGGTGGAAGGGTGCATAGGGCAGGTTTTACAACGGGGGCGGTTACAAGGGTAGGAGCCAGAAGGTAGGGAAGGTGGTTTGGGGATTTCATAGGGGTGGACTAGGAGGTTACGGAGGTTAGGTGGGCGGCGGAAAGACACTCTCGGTGGAGTAGGAAGGATGTCATGAAGGACGGATCTCATTTCGGGGCAGGATTTAAGGAAGTCAAAGATGTTAAGAAGGTGGGTGGGAATTCAAATTTAGCGGAGGTTGAGACCAGGTGGGCAACGGGAAGAGAGAATATGCTGAAGGGCTAGTTCCCATCTCCGGAGTTCTGAAGGATTGGTGTCAGTGGGAAGTATCCAGATAACCCGGACGGTGTAGCACTGTGCCAAGATGTGCTGGCCGTGCACCAATGCGTGTTTAGCCACAGGGTAAATTTCGTATCATATATATATATATATATATATATATATATATATATATATATATAAAACGATTATTAAGACGAAAAATTTTATATATATATATATATATATATATATATATATTAATTATAGAAGGAGACCTTCCAGGTGGGAAAATGGTATAAAATAAAGATTTTTGACTTACCTAAAGTACAGGCTCGTCGATAGGAACACCAAACACATACAAAAACACACAACCATTCGAGCTTTCGCCACCAGTGGTAGCTTCTTCGGGAAAAAGAGGGAGGAAGGAGAGGAGAAAGGGAAGGATACTGGTTTTAAGGAAGTGGACAAGGAGCCATTCCAATCCCAGGAGTGGAAGGACTTACCTTAGGGGACAAAAAGGAAGATAAACAAATACACACACACTCACACATATCCACATCCAAACACACTTAGGCAGACATTTGTAGAAACCAAAGAAGTTGGGCAGAGATGCCACTTCAGGCAGAGGCTCTGTCCACAGAACCGAGGCAAAGATGTTAAAGATGGCGGGCGGGAAGATTTACTATCCTATACTCGTAGCCTCTGCTGGAGATATCACTTTGCCACGAAGAAAACTAACCCTACTCCTAATGATCCTACTCCACAAGACATGACTCAAATAGAACCTTGCCTGGAACAGTTCCATCCTCCATCACAGCTAGACCCACACGCTCTTCCTCAAAATCACCCTCTTCAAACCTTCCAGGAATTCCTTACTTCCAACCTTGCCTCTCAGTCTTTCCTAAAAAACCTTAATCCTACTCCCAACATTACTACAGCTGAATCCCGAGACTTCAACCTATCATGTGCAGTCTCCCATCCTTCATCAAAGATACCAACCACTTCCTCGATCGCCTGAAATCCTTGCCTAGCCAGTTACCTCCAGATACCATCCTTGTAACCATTGATGCCACTTCCTTGTACACAAACATCCCACACGCCCAGGGCCTTGCTGCGATGGAGTATTTCCTTTCACGCCGACCACCCAATTCCCTACCTAAAACCTCTTTCCTTAATACCCTAGCCAGCTTCATCCTAACCCACAACTTCTTCACTTTTGAGGGCCAAACATACCAACAACTAAAGGGAACAGCCATGGGAACCAGGATGGCCCCCTCGTACGCAAACTTATTTATGGGACGCTTAGAGGAAGCCTTCCTGGATACCCAAGCCTGTCAACCCAAAGTTTGGTATAGATTCATTGACGACATCTTTATGATTTGGACTCACAGTGAAGAAGAACTCCAGAATTTCCTCTTCAACCTCTACTCCTTTGGTCCCATCAAATTCACCTGGTCCTATTCCAAATCCCATGCCACTTTCCTTGATGTCGAGCTCCATCTGTCCAATGGCCAACTTCACACATCCGTCCACATCAAACCAACCAACAAACAACAGTACCTACACTATGACAGCTGCCATCCATTCCACATCAAACGTTCCCTTCCCTACAGCTTAGGTCTTCGTGGCAAACAAGTCTGCTCCAGTCCCGAATCCCTGAACCAGTACACCAATAATCTAATATCAGCTTTCACATCCCGCGGCTATCCTCCTGATCTGGTACAGAAACAAATTTCCAGAGCCACTTCCTCATCCCCCCAAATTCAGAACCTTCAACAGAATCCCAGAAGTGCCCCTCTTGTCACCGGATACTTTCCGGGACTGGAGCGGACTCTGAATGTGGCTCTCCAGCAAGGATACGACTTCCTTAAATCCTGCCCCGAAATGAGATCCATCCTTCATGACATCCTTCCCACTCCACCGAGAGTGTCTTTCCGCCGCCCACCTAACCTCCGTAACCTCCTAGTCCATCCATATGAAATCCCCAAACCACCTTCCCTACCCTCTGGCTCCTACCCTTGTAACCGCCCCCGTTGTAAAACCTGCCCTATGCACCCTTCCACCACCACTTACTCCAGTCCCGTAACTCGGAGGGTGTACACGATCAAGGGCAGAGCCACTTGCGATAGCACCCACGTGATTTACCAACTGACATGCCTGCACTGTGAAGCGTTCTATGTGGGAATGACCAGCAACAAACTGTCCATTCGCATGAACGGTCACAGGCAGACAATGTTTGTTGGTAATGAGGATCACCCTGTGGCTAAACATGCCTTGGTGCACGGCCAGCACATCTTGGCACAGTGTTACACCGTCCGGGTTATCTGGATACTTCCCACCAACACCAATCTTTCAGAACTCCGGAGATGGGAACTTGCCCTTCAACACATTCTCTCCTCCCGTTGCCCACCTGGTCGCAACCTCCGCTAAATTTTAATTCCCGCCCGCCATCTTTAACATCTTTGCCTCGGTTCTGTGGACAGAGCCTCTGCCTGAAGTGGCATCTCTGTCCAACTTCTTTGGTTTCTACAAATGTCTGCCTAAGTGTGTTTGGATGTGGATATGTGTGAGTGTGTGTGTATTTGTTTACCTTCCTTTTTGTCCCCTAAGGTAAGTCCTTCCACTCCTGGGATTGGAATGGCTCCTTGTCCACTTCCTTAAAACCCGTATCCTTCCCTTTCTCCTCTCCTTCCTCCCTCTTTTTCCCGAAGAAGCCACCACTGGTGGCGAAAGCTCGAATGGTTGTGTGTTTTTGTGTGTGTTTGGTGTTCCTATCGACGAGCCTGTACTTTAGGTAAGTCAAAAATCTTTATTTTATAATATATATATATATATATATATATATATATATATATATATATATATATATATATACGTAAAAAATAGATGATGTACACTTACCAGGCGAAAGGGCACAGGCAGTAATAGCAACAAATAAACACACAGACACAAACACACACACAAAAATGCTAGCTTTCGCAGCCTAGCTGCTTCATCAGGCAGAAGGGAAGGAGAGGGAAAAGGAAATGATGAGGGTTTTAAGGAAGGGGGTAAGGAGCCATTCCAATCCCGGGACAGGAAAGACTTACCTTGGGGGAAAAAATGGAAGGTAAATAAATGCACATACACCCACACATTTACACAGACACAAGTACACTTAGGCAGACATACTGTTGAACTGTAAAAAGCAAAGAAGATATATATATATATATATATATATATATATATATATATATATATATATATATATATATATATATATATATTATCTGGATTTATAATAGTTATTTCTCCTCATAACACTTGAAAATTCCCAACACTTTGAGATGTATTCAAAATATTTTAGTCTTAACAATCTGTCAACTCTACTCCAGATGCAAATGTATTAAAGTCACGTGTACTGTATATACTTGAGTAATCCGTGCATCCCCAAATTTTGACGACGGGGTAAATGGGATGTCACGTCTGTTAAATTTCAGAGAGAGAGGAGGGGGGGGGGGGGCGCAAGATTGTCATATCCAGAGCATGCGAATCTCGTACCAATCCCATAAAATTCTTGTATTTTACCTACTATATGTTCTCATTCAAATTGAAGAATATTTCATTCATAACATAACACTGTGACACACACTGAAATGAATGCTTGTAGAATCTGAACAGCTATTAAATAAATGGAGCTGAGACTGGTATTACACGGTCATATATCTTTGTCAAAGTTAATATGTATTTACACCGAAAATATTTGGTAGTATAACAGGAAGATTTGTCATACAGGTATCTTTCATCAAAGAAATATCATCAAATGTAGTGCCTCGCTGTATATTTGATTATAAAAGTTGATTGTCTTCTGTTCGCTGCAATGCAAAATGTAACCGCTTTGAGTGTAGAGCGACAGTATTCCTTTTTTGTGTTGACCATGAAGTAAATAATTAATAATGTCCCTGCTTAATGAATGGCAGCTTCTTGATATATACTTGTCCAGTCAGCAAATAAGTTTTCCTCAGAATATCTGAAAGCATGAAATAGGCGGTCGTTTTGTTTCGTCAGTATTCATGAAGCCTACACCACTTTTTAATAGGCTTCTGTTGTTTGAAACCAAGATCTGATGCACAGTGTTACACTCTTTGATGCTTTAAATATATTTTTCAAGGTACAGGATTTCACTGAGTATCAGTAGTTCATTACAGATAAAGGAATCTTTCTTTGATGGATTCCGACACACACACACACACACACACACACACACACACACACACACACAAAACACAGAGAAGAAAAATAACTGAAGTTTCTCATAAATTAATTAGTGCGGCCTTTTTACTATAAAATGGTGTCAGAAGTGGAAATAGTGATACCAGGAAATAAAGTTAACTTATTTACACAAATATAGCCGTAATGCTTTTATTTCTCTGCGGCGAATAAATTGCGTGCTAAAATTGTAGCTTCTTGTGCTGAGCCACTAGGTGGCAGGCTGTCACCTTTATTTCTCTGCAGCAGATAAATTGTCTACTAAAACCAACCAATCTTATTTTGATAGAGTTAAGGATAGGATTACTTTTTAATTGTATAGGATGCAAAATTAAAGTGTATTTTGCAGGCTGTGTTTGAAATATGAAATAATACTATTTTTAATATGAAATGCTGTAATATTAATGAGAAATGACAAATCACAGATGAGTTGAATAACTTCAGTTATTTTGAATTTTATTTTAGTAATGTGCCACATTAGTGTCTTACACTCACAGTTGTTGGGCTACTTGCTCCTTGGCAAGTGTACATTTGAGTATGGTGGTCAGTAGAAATAGTATTGAGCATGTCTATATTTGGTATTGCTTTTTCAAGCAGTATCATTTTACCTTTTTCTGCATTAGATACATTCTGCATTGTTAATTTGCTCATTGCTGTAATTGAATGAAGAAAAACCTTCAGTTTGCTCATACTTTGAAAAATATGGGAAATAGTAGTTTTAAAGTGTTTTGGAGCTTTGACACTCAAATGGTCATAGGATGTTTTGTGTCACTTCTTTCTGCTTTCTTCACTCCTTGTTACTAATTACATTTATCAGAAATATACAGGGTGTTACAAAAAGGTATGGCCAAACTTCCAAGATACATTCCTCATACACAAAGAAATAAAATATATTATGTGGACATGGGTCCGGAAACACTTAATTTCTATGTTAGAGCCCATTTTATTACTTCTCTTCAAATCACATTAATCATGGAATGGAAAAACACAGCAACAGAACGTACCAGCATGACTTCAAACACTTCGTTACAGGAAATGTTCAAAATGTCCTCGGTTAGTGAGGATACATGCATCCACCCTCTGTCGCATGGAATCCCTAATGAGCTGATGCAGCCCTGGAGAATGGCATATTGTATCAGAGTCGTCCACAATACGAGAATGAAGTCTCTAGATTTGGTACCGGGATTGCATAGACAAGAGCTTTCAAATGCCCTCATTAATGAAAGTCAAGAGGGTTGAGGTCAGGAGAGCGTGGAGGCCATGGAATTGGTCCGCCTCTACCAATCCATCGGTCACCGAATCTGATGTTGAGAAGCGTACGAACAGATCGAGTGAAATGTGCAGGAGCTCCATCGTGAATGAACCACATGTTGTGTCGTACTTACACATATCACGCTGGTACGTTCTGTTGCTGTGTGTTTCAATTCCATGACTAATGTGATTTGAAGAGAAGTAATAAAATGAGCTCTAACATGGAAATTAAGCATTTCTTGACATATGTCCACATAACATATTTTCTTTCATTGTGTGTGAGGAATGATTCCTGAAAGTTTGGCCTACCTTTTTGTAACAGCCTGTGTAATTACACCATGGTGCAAAGTTTATTATACTGAAGGCCCTCTCTTACTCTTGTAAATTCAGTTTGGGGGTCAAGTGAAGGTGAGAGAGTAACACATACAATGAATCTTGCCTAGCAATGTCATTTGGTTTGCTAAACAACCTATATATTTAAGAAGTGTTTATTGTTCCTTCTGGTTTAATTATACAAGACTAGACTAATTTTCCTTTGGGATCTGTGAGTTTCACTGGTAGGCAGTTTGGAAAAATCAATTACTGTGATATATTGTCAAGTTTTGCATGAGAAGCTAACCCTCTTCTATCCCCTTTTATTGAGGAGTTAGAATTGTATAATCAAACTTTGTTATTTCTTCCTCTTTGTATTTCGTTGTAAATAGTGTATTGGGAATTTGTTGTGTGACTATGACCATGTCTAATTCAATTGAGTCTAAAAATTAATTATACTGGGATGTTTGTTAAATTAACACAATCATCGTACTTGAAAACCAATTTTGAATGTAGCCAGTTTGAACTTTTTGAACAAAAGAAAGGTTTATTTGTGCTAGATCTCGAAAATCAAGGTCTTTTAATGATTGTTGGTGAACAAAGCTAGCCAAAAATAATTTTAAAAATCTGTATTTTGTGAACATTGCTTTTTTCAGGTATGTAGCCTATCCTCAGATGGTTAGCTTTTCCAACTACAGTAAAGCTAAATTTTATGTAGGTAGTCATATGAACGTAGGAATCATTTTTTTTTTTTTTTTTTGATTATAGAATGCCGTTGGGTTGTGCTGTATTTTCCGAAGGATGATGTTCAGTATTGCTTTGGTCTAGATACATTTTCAGGATAATACACAAAGTGTTGCAGTGCAAACAGCTCACACATTCTAAACAAGCCAATGTGCTACACACACTTCATAATATTCCACTTGTCAGTTGCAGCCTCAGCTATGCTTCACACTCTGTTTACACTGTAAGGAGGCAGGAACAAGAAAAGTTATTCATGCCTGTGGTAACAACTTGATAAGAATGGTTTGTGTAGAATGTGTTTACTGTTTCCACTGCAGAATTTTGTGTGTCATTCTAAAAAGGCATAATAATCAAAGCTATTCACTGTTACACAATGCAGGAGCTGGTGCATGCTGATTACCAGTACATGACTGTAAATTAAAAAGTTATCCATATGATGAAAGACATTATAAACTTAAACTGGTAATGGCATTACTTGAAGCTATTTAAAAGTTTATGAGCCTGATTTTAAGCCATTTCACTTCATTGTTTCTCCTCGGCTATCTTTGTTGTAGTGGTGTTCTTGCAATCACTCTCCTTTTGTATGAAAAATTTGATTACTGTAAGGTATCTGTATTTTTTTAATATTTACCTATTTTTACAACAAAAGAAAAGGAAAAGATAATTATTGTATCATTAATTAACCTCTTATTAGATTTGAATTAAAAGCTTTAAAATGTGAGTCTTGAACGAAATGAGAAAAAACAGGTTTCTTGCCTTTTGAAGCATAGCTCTTCACAGTGTATCAGTACACACAGGTTGTGTGTATAAGCATTCCTGTAATTCAACAAACTTCATTTATAATGATTTGTGTACGTTTCAAGAGAAGCTGAAGACCATCTGTGACCTGTTTATTGAGGTAGGAATCAACTTACTTTCTAAAATAACTAAATATTTCTTCTAATATTTTTAGTGGGTGTAATTAAAAGTATTGACTGTGTCCTTATTTGTGGAGAAATAGGTTGGGAACTGAATATATGGTACTGTCTCTAAGCTATTGTGCCCAGAAATCTTTTGTCAACATTTTTTTTATATATTTTTATTACCTTATTAGTTTTGAACAGTAATTTACTTATCTAGTCATAACAAACACTGCAAATTGTCTTATCTGTAATCAGTTTTTTCTGCACTTACAAGGAGATCTAATGGACGGCCATTTTTTATTTTCAATAGGCAAAACTGCCTACTACTAACAATAGAAACATTGCAGATAGAAAAGACTATTACTTGTTTTCAAAGGTGGGGCTAGTGGTGGGGAATGGAGGTTGGGGCATGAATCCTCACATGTGGGTACCTTCTCAATGGGTTTGATTTACTTACTCTCCCTTCCACATTCAGAAGTAATCCCACTTTATTACATATGAATAAGAAAAAAAGGGTAGAATTTTTGAAGGTGGAAAAAAAAAAAAACAGTATAAACTGTATCAGTCTTGTACCTCACACTTGATACCTTTGAAATTCTGCACTGTTCAGAATCACTGAATTATAGTACAGTAGAGCCTTCATAGCTCAATGTGAATGGGAGCAGGGACACTTCAAACAGTTACAAATGCGGACTATTTGATATTAATTGGGGAAGAATAAATAAAATGATCAAACAAATTGAGGCATCAAAATATGAATGTTATTAAATTGAAGTGTTTATATAGTCATTTACATGGCAGGGTAAAGAGTGTAAATTAACTAGTGGCAAAACTAACATCTGTCTCCCGCAGTATCTTTCTAACAAACGAGACCTTTAGGATTCCCCCATAAATCAAAGCCGGCTCCTATTTTCGTTGTAAAAACCTCACAAATTTTTCAGACTCCAACTTTTTTATAATTATTCTGTTGAGACATTTGTATGGTATTTACCGTATTTGCGCGAATATAGGCTACGTGCGAATATAGGCCGCACCTAGATTTTTGACACGAGATTATAGAGGAAAAAAAAATACGAGTATAGGCCACAGATTTTTAGTTTTTATTTATTTATTTTTGTATAATGGAACTTTTTTCGTAATCGGAAACACAATGTTAACGAAATAATGTTCTCTTTTCAATAAACTCAAAACAAATATACAAAACTATAAATCAACAAATATAGCGAGATGGCAGGCCGATCTGGGCGCCCCAAGTGAGGGGTCGCCGAACCAAGGCCTGTTACCAGGCATTTCAAGTGTTGTATAGCGTAGGCATGTGCTGCGGAAATTCATAGTTTCTTTGGCATGTGCGTGAGAGAGAGAGAGAGAGAGAGAGAGAGAGAGAGAGAGAGAGAGAGAGAGAGAGAGAGAGAGAGAGGGAGGGAGAGAGAGTGAGTGTTTTGGCTTGTAAGTGGTAGTAGGAAACGAACATACGAGTTACACCGCCCAGTCTCAGTAACGGACATGGAAAACGGCAAGTTCGACATAAATTTGATGCTGACGAAAAAACAAGTTCGACGCTAGTGTGTAAGTGAGAACAAACTATTAAAATGTTCGAAGAGTCGTTGTGCATTTAGAGGGCTCAAATGTAAATATCCCCATGTTTGCTTGACTTCGTAATTCAGAATAGGAACTGTGGTTTTGCTGTTGCAACAGAAAAGATTCAGTTGCAAGGCTGCAAAATAGCCCCGAGTTCCATGTACATAGTTTCATGGAAATAACCCCCAACGAAAGTGAAACCAGTGAATCTGGTCGTAGTAAAATACGTAATTTTAAAATGTAGCATTGGAACTCGACATCGGCATTAGCTACACAAATCAGTTGTTCCGCTATTTTAACTTCCCATCACCGCTCGCGGTGTGCGTTACCGTACCAACGTAAAGGTCACGGTAAAATCTCTCGCGACACACACTAATGCCCGATTTCACCAAGCGTCGTTTATGACTTTGACGATCGTTTAATTTTAATTTTTGCATTTCATCGACGTCTATTTACTGTAACGATCGTTAAACTCGTTGTCAAAACTGACGCGCCTATTTTGCATCAAACCATTTGACGATTTGTTTATACAAAACAGGTTTACTGTAGTATGAGTATTCTGGAGTTTTCGTAAAGGTAACAGGTACTTCATTGCTGTTCACGTCTTGTGGCTGTGGTGATGGGAGATAACTTTGATGCAGACACATTGTACATAGATTTGCTAGAAAATCTAGGGCCTGAATGCGAAATTTCTGAGCGCAATGATCATTTTTACACAATGAATGACATAAAATTCATTACAAGGTACATGTTGTCCAAGAAAGTAGCATTAAAACTTTTGGAAAAAAATTGAAAATAGACTATAGTATCCAACTAACAGTAACAGACCATTAACCCCAATACAAAAGCTGTTTTCAACTCTACGATTCTATGCTACTGGATATCTTCAAATGGTAATAGCAGACTTAAATGGGGTTGCGAAATGAACTGTCTGCCAATATATCAAGAAGGTTTCAGAAGCAATTGTGTCGCGTAGACCCCCATTTGTGAAATTCCCACAAGGAATTAAGTCTTTCATTTACGAACTAAGGCCCAAAACAAACTTTTTTCATCATCAAAAAATTTAGAACCTCGTCTTTATTTCATAGGCACGTTCCATTTTCTAAGCATTATTATTGCCTGTTTTCACCAGACTTACGAATCACAACTTTGGCTGTACTGAAAATCCCACTATTCATTTGTTCAATCTAAAACCAGAGCACAACAAATGGTAAAACTCAATACTATCGATTTAATACACGGTACTAGACGCTGTTTCGATTAGAGCTTCTGTTAAAATAAACGCCTCGTTAATTCATTGAGAGTGGCTATGATGAAACGCTGTAGCTTTTGACGGTACATCAAAATTAAACAAGGCGTTGACTTTGATGTTTCTGTAACATTTCTAGATGACGTTTGGTGAAATCGGGCATAAACTTTTATCGCGAAGACTAGCTTCCCTAACTATATCAAATTAAAACCATTTGTGTGCTTAGAAAGTGTGTATTACATACTCCTTTTGTTTAAGGCCGCTCGGATGTGTTAAAAACAGTCGTCAGCTTTTGTTGGCTGCGGTACAGAATGACACCATTCGATTTATATCGAAATATCGACTTCCACGAATTACTGCGCCGTTTCCGTAAACGTGTGCAAAAACATATATACAGTTCTGCGAAACTGTTACTGTATGTTAGCAATTTTGAAGACTATCTAATTTATTACATTTCTCAAAACAAAATAAAAGTGAGCGTGTAATTTTTGAAACTAATGACTTTGGAAATTTAGAAATCGGTCGGGTTGCGGGGGGGGGGGGGGGGGGGGGAGATGGAATCTCGATTATAGGTCGCACCATGAGTTTGTACCCCAAAATTTGGAAAAAAAAGTGCGGCCTATATTCGAGCAAATACGGTATTTCCAGAAACCAGTTCCAATTTTCTTTGGCAGTTACCAAGAGTAACTTCGCGTGATTGTAAATTGATATTCAGATGAAAAAAATTCCTTTTTGTTAATAGCGGCACTCACTTTTAAAAGATGTAGAAACAAATATATATATAGAAGGAGACTTTCCAGGTGGGAACATAGGTATAAAATAAAGATTTTTGACTTACCTAAAGTACAGGCTCGTCGACAGAAACACCAAACACAAAAACACACAAACATTAGAGCTTTCGCCACCAGTGGTGGCTTCTTCGGGAAAAAGAGGAAGGAAGGAGAGGAGAAAGGGAAGGATACGGGTTTTAAGGAAGTGGAAAAGGAGCCATTCCAATCCCAGGAGTGGAAGGACTTACCTTAGGGGACAAAAAGGAAGGTAAACAAATACACACACACACTCACACATATCCACATCCAAACACACCTAGGCAGACATTTGTAGAAACCAAAGAAGTTGGACAGAGATACCACTTCAGGCAGAGGCTCTGTCCACAGAACCGAGGCAAAGATGTTAAAGATGGCGGGCGGGAATTAGAATTTAGCGGAGGTTGAGGCCAGGTGGGCAACGGGAAGAGAGAATGTGTTGAAGGGCAAGTTCCCATCTCCGGAGTTCTGAAAGATTGGTGCTGGTGGGAAGTATCCAGATAACCCGGACGGTATAACACTGTGCCAAGATGTGCTGGCCATGCACCAAGGCATGTTTAGCCACTTGTGATAGCACCCACGTGATTTACCAACTGACATGCCTGCACTGTGAAGCGTTCTATGTGGGAATGACCAGCAACAAACTGTCCATTCGCATGAACGGTCACAGGCAGACAGTGTTTGTTGGTAATGAAGATCACCCTGTGGCTAAACAGGCCTTGGTGCATGGCCAGCACATCTTGGCAGAGTGTTATACCGTCCGGGTTATCTGGATACTTCCCACCAGCACCAATCTTTCAGAACTCCGGAGATGGGAACTTGCCCTTCAACACATTCTCTCTTCCCGTTGCCCACCTGGCCTCAACCTCCGCTAAATTCTAATTCCCGCCCGCCATCTTTAACATCTTTGCCTCGGTTCTGTGGACAGAGCCTCTGCCTGAAGTGGTATCTCTGTCCAACTTCTTTGGTTTCTACAAATGTCTGCCTAGGTGTGTTTGGATGTGGATATGTGTGAGTGTGTGTGTATTTGTTTATCTTCCTTTTTGTCCCCTAAGGTAAGTCCTTCCACTCCTGGGATTGGAATGGCTCCTTTTCCACTTCCTTGAAACCCGTATCCTTCCCTTTCTCCTCTCCTTCCTTCCTCTTTTTCCCCGAAGAAGCCACCACTGGTGGCGAAAGCTCGAATGTTTGTGTGTTTTTGTGTTTTATATAAAATTAAGCACAACACTGAACTACACCAACAGTAATACTCGTGAAAGCCACTTTCAAAAAAATGTTTGCCTGTGTAAGCAAACAAGAAGTCGGAGAAATGTAATTGACAAAGACAATAGAAAGCTAAGAGGAGTGAGCAGTTGGAGGTTTTGTGATATGAGTAGGTCGGAGGAATGGATTTACGGGAAGATTTTAATTCTGGGACAATTTCATTATTACCCAACCAAAAGTTTTTAACACTAAATGTTTCAATACGCGGAAATGATTCTGGGTACTTTCACTTTCATAATGAATCTATTACATTTTGAACATTTCCATTATTTTTACATCTAACCTTTTAACTGAATAAATCTTATTTTACTATCTGACACTAATGTTTCTATTGTAAATTTGCTGTGTATGTAATTAATTTCATTACATAATTTTAGTGTATATTCTAGAGGTGACGATTCCACGTTTGTTACATTACATAGATAAATTCTGTGGGTAAATGTTTCTAAAGATAGAAACTACTTAAACGTATTTCCCTCTGTTATTTTTCAAGTTTATGGTCTCAGTTAACCTACTAAGTACTTTACTGCATATTGTGTGTGTGTGTGTGGGGGGGGGGGGGGGGTCGGGGATGGAGGGGTAATGCAGCAGTCATGGTATGGTCTTCGCCGTTATTTTCTATTTAGAATGGTTATCTTGGCAGCACTATTATAAAAAGAAATTAGAGCGACATGGTAAACTGTAATTGACAAGATTTGGCAGGGTATTATGGCATTTGATTGTGGTGTATAGAATGTTTATTGGATTCTTTATTGTTCCCTCATAATTAAGAGCTACTTTTGAATATAACACCATTCTCCAGGGGGAAAAATAAACCAGCATCGGCTCATTTACGGTAAGATCTCTTATAATTCATTGTATCTAGTTACTGCTTTAGTATTGATATGTAATTTCAGGTTTTGTTGTCTTGAGTGCCTATTCATTTGCATTTTGATGTTTATGAGCCAGATTTTTTATGTAATATACAAATGTTATAAATATCATGAGTAATAATAAGTTACTAATACAGTTTAATGCTTGTGTACTGTCCAGACTCTGTATTCTGTTTAGTGATGTGTGTTTCATGTTAGCCCAAGAAACAACTGATATTTTTGTGGACCCACTTTCTGCATTTTCATTTTTCCCCAATGAATTAATTACCAGCATTAGCAAGGTTAGTGTAACAGATAATGACTATTCATCCTAGATGCAGATAATAAAAAACTTCCTTTACTTGGGCTAACATTACTTTTTATAAATATAGTTTATGACGTAAGAATAACACAGTTAATCACATGTTGGTTTTACTACATGGGCTGTATTATTTCCTGACTTATGCAATATTTCCCAGCCCATCAAGTACATCATGTTGCATAAACATTCAACAATAAACTCGGCTTTCATCAAACGCTTATCAACGAGTTCATCCTACTGTAAGTAAAACTCACTTCAACGAAAGCAGTAAAATGCCATTACTTCCCCATTTTTTAAAACATTTAGTTCTTCTGCACTGTAGTCCATATATTCTTGTGTGTGTGTGTGTGTGTGTGTGTGTGTGTGTGTGTGAGAGAGAGAGAGAGAGAGAGTGAGAGAGTGAGAGAGAGAGAGAGAGAGAGAGAGAGAGAGAGAGAGAGAGAGAGAGAGAGCTATCTGGTATGATATCTGTCTCAACACTTCATTGTCTGTGTGAAAAGTAAAACTTTATTTCTTAGGTTTATTAAGTTACATAATGTAGAGACATTTAAAAAAGTTGTGGCTATTTCTGACTTCTTAATTGGTCTTTATTCTGGAAATGCTGTTCAAAGTGAACCCACAAATCTGAAGCAGTATTGCAAACAAATTGTCAGCTGTTGAGAGTATTATTATTGAAGGTGTCTTACAGTAATTTCCCCATTTCCCCATATTCTCTCTTACAATATGTATGCATAAATGACTGTGTGTGGGAGGTGGGGGGAGTGGTCGTTGGGAAGGGGGTTGAAATGTCATTGATTTATCTGTATTTGGAATAAATATACTGTCTGTAATTTTTTCATTGACTATGTCGCATCTTTTTTTTTTTTCAAGGTCACTATGTTCTTCTCTTTTAGACATCTACATCTTTACTTGAAATCTTGACATCAGTGCGTTACATTTGACTGGGGTAATTGTATACTTGTCCCTATATCATTCACATCCAGACTAGAATATTTATCGATTATGATTCCTTTACTTCTGTTGTTATAATCACTGAATCAGTTTTAATTTGAGAATGGCGTAAATCCTTAGATATGTTCAAACATGAATCTTGCAAACCTTTGACAACAGTTTAACACAGCTAATAAATCCATTGAGTAACTGTGCTGCACTTGTGAAATTGTGTGAACTGATGCCTCAAGTTGTAAACTGATGTTTCAATTATTGTTACCTCATCACCATTCATTTGGTATATTTAATAAAAGTGCACTAGATGGAAATATAGCTTTTTTGTACAAGTTTGCTGCTTGTTCCATCATTATGCAAATTTCTGTTCCCTCTGATATTACTTTAATAGGATTGCTGCACAATTAGTCACTGAAGAAGCCACCAGTTAATAACCCAATGATTCTTGATATTGGTTTATTAACTGGTTTGCTTCTTCATTGACCAGTAAAAGTAATTGTGTGCCACATTAATTTGCAATATCGTCACATTCTTTCTGCACGACTTCATGTTACAGTTACAATCTGACATAACAGCAAGGACTTGCTTTCTCATAACATTTTTTCAGTTAACGTAATAGCTTTGTATGGATGTGGATCAATGTTGATGTGGGCATGCCTAGAAAAATATTATCAATAGCAATGAAATTTTGCTTTTTTAGTTGATATTTGTTTTGTAAATTAAGTAGATTGTCATCTATGTCTGCTAAGTAGTTGTACTGATACAATTCTTTAAAATGGTTGCATGGTTTGCGGGGTGGGGAAGGAGGGGAGGAATTAAAGAAGAAGGAGGGTGAGTGGAATACTGTGAGTTGCAAATTATTTATCATCTACAGTTTATATTTTGATTAATGATTCCTCCAAAATTGGCAAAAGATTCAAAAGTTATGACACTGCATCTAAATTTTAAATAAGTTAAAAATAATAATAATAAAGTGTAGCTGAATTCCTATCTACTTACTTTTCATGAAGAAAAAGCACATGAAGTGTGTTCATAAATCTAATTCAAAAAGTGCACAATATGCTATTATATACAAACCCTATTGTGTGTGGCAGTTCGTAAACTGTGGATGTTAAATGAGCCCACTCCATTAACATATGATCTAGCAAAGATTACGAAGCAAGCAACCAACCATGCAACACACAATGGAAAAATATTAAATAGCTAATGTTTTCTAGAAGCCAAAAGGGATTTGTATTGAGTAACATATCATCATCATCATCATCAGAGACTGATTATGCCTTTCAGCATTCAGTCTGGAATGTAATCCCCTAATGAAATTCCTCGATGATTCCCTATTCAATGTTAACATTGTTGCCTTGTCTGATGTTAAGCCTATTACTTCAAAATCATTCTTGACTGAAACTAAGTACTTTCTCCTTGGTCTACCTTGACTCTTCTTACTGTCTGCTGCTGAACCCATGAGTATCTTAAGGTAACCTTGCTTTCTCCCATGTGTATAACTTGACCCCACCATCTCCAACTGTTTGCTTTAACTGCTTCATTTATGGTATTCATTCCCAGTTCTTCTTTGATTTCCGCATTATGGACATCCTCCTGTCATTGTTACTGTATATACTAGACTAATCCGTGCTCTTGGGTAATTCGCACACCACGAAATTTTGACGAAGGGGGGAATGGACCGCGCCGCACTGATAGAGAGGGGGAAGGGGGGGGGAGAGAGAGAGAGAGAGAGAGAGAGAGAGAGAGAGAGAGAGAGAGAGAGAGAGAGAGAGAGAGTTACTCAGGGTTGTCATATAGACAGCGTGTGAATCTCATACCAAGTCCATAAAATTCTCATATTTTACCTATTAAACATTCTCATACAAATTGAAAAATAGTTCATTTGTAACATATTACTGTGAAAACATACTCACAGTAACACACACTGAAATGAATGTTTATAGAATCTGAACAGTTAATAAATAAATGGAGCTGAGACTGTTATTACACGGTCATATATCTTTGCCATAGTCGATATGTCATATATTTACATGAAAGATATTAGGGAACTTTGACATACAGGTATCTTTCATCAAAAAAATATCATCAAATGTAGTGCCTCGGTGCATATTTGATTATAAAAGTTGCTTGTCTCCTGTTCACTGCAATGCAAAATGTAACTGCTCCGAGTGCTATCATCGCTGTTGCTAATTGGCATGTGCATGAGTTTGAACATAGCTGCTACACCGTGCCGTTATTAATGTTTAACCCTAGTAGCAAGAAATCACTGTAATCCTGGAGTGCTGATACCATTGTGGGTAATATGGTGGTACTGAACTGAATCATACCCAACTTATAAATGCTTTATTACTCAGAAAGATGGTATCACATGCAAATGCAACTAGTCATTCTTTCATCAACAATGCAACTGTTTGTACGCGTGAGCCGTGCTGCCAAAGAAACGCGGAAAGAGACGCTACTCCGCCACATCGGTTTGTGATATGAGGAAACCGTTTACAGCAAAATTACTGATTTATTGTCTCACAGCCATTGTCAAGTAAATTATATGCAGTTTTGTTAATGGCTAAGGCAGAGCACAATAAGAAGTGGTTGTTATCTATTATCTTGAAATATTTCAACCATAATACCACATTTTAACACCATAATGAAGATTTATGTCGAAGAAATATTACGAATATTTGATAATATTTCTTTGTCAAAGATTTGATCGAAAATATTGTGTAATACTGGACTAAAGGGATCTCTTTTTAAAGCAGAATAATACCTGCCTAGTGTGTTTTGTTGTTGCAGTTGGAGTAATACCAACCTAAATTATCCACGCAGCACAGTTTTTCGTTCATAAATCCGGAAAAAAAAATATGTGTGCGCATTACTTGAGTATATATGGTAATAAGATATCCATCCAGCTTTCACTCCAGTGCAACAAACTTGCTGGAAAGATAGAGTGTTACACTCCTAACTTAGTGATTTCCTTCTTGCAGAAGAGAGTAGATCTTGCCAGAGCACTAACTATATTAGTCTTGCTACATCTTGATTAAAGTTCTTTCACTATGTTGCCATCCTGCGAAAAAATACATCCTAAGTACTTGAAACTGTCCACCTGTCCTAAATTTGTTCCTCCTATTTTGCATTCAATCTATTTAATCCTAGTTCTCATAGACATTACTTCTTTTTTGAAGATGCTGGTCTTCATACCATAAGCATTACACCTCTGATCTAGCTCTTAAATATTAGATTGTAAACCTTTCCATTGAATCTGAAATCACAACGTCATCTTCATATGAGAGACTGCTTCTTTTTTTGTTTTGTTTTGTTTTTGCCTACTTTTATCTTACGTTGCCAGTCCATGATAAATAGTATGAACAACAAAGGTTACAGCCTTGTCTTAACCTAAACTACACTGAACCATGAATTCGGTTTAATGTTAACTATTAATTCCTGCCTGACAATCTACATAAAGACCTTTAATTGCTTGCAGAAGTTTGCCTGCTATTCCATAAACTGGTAGACCTGACAATACCTTCCTCAGCACTAAAGACCTCGCTGTCATGTGCCCACGTCATCTTGTCCATCAATACCTTCCTCCTGGGAACACACTCACAAGCCTCTAAAACATAGATACAAATCCCTGTTCCACTTATGGCACTTCTCCATTTTCTGCTGTAAGCTAACGATCCAGTCCTATAAGCCTTTGAGGCCTAAACCCACATAGATTTTCATCCAACTCATTAAAGTGGAAACACTATGCATAGCTGCCAACTATTACGGATTGTCCGTAATTGTTACGGATCTATCATCTTATTTACGGAGTTACGGGAAGTTCGTAAAAAATTACGGAATTTACACATTTTAAATATGATGTTTTAAGAAAATCGGAATAGGTACTGTTTATATTTAGCTAATCATAATGCTAGGAAAGTCTTATTGATAGCAAAGCTGTAGGAAACGTTAACAAAATGTCTCGCCTGTTCTTCTCCTCCATAGCTACCAAATGAACGCCCACGCGGGAAGAGCTACGTAAATTTCTGCCTTCACAGCTAGTACTTGGTCTTCCGTTTGAACTAAACAGTCAACATGTTTTATCAGGCATCAGAAGTTAGCCAATTCGTTTCTGAAGAGAAAAGTTTCCACTGTTTTTTTTTTTTTTTTTTTTTTTTTTTTTTTTTTTTTTTTTCTCTCTATTTTCGCCTGTTTTCGTTTTTATAGCAGAAATAAATAAGAGTTATGATATGTCGGCAAAATGTGACATTAATAGGGGTAGGTTGGTTTATTTGTTGTTTTAAAAACCAAACCGTTTGGTATATAGTGTTACCTGCTAAGGATTTTATATTGTTATTTCATAAATGCAAGGAATTGCACACTTATTTCTTTCTTCTGCAACTGTTAACTTTCCTTGAAGCCGGCCGCGGTGTCCGAGGGGATTGAGGCGCTCCAGTCACGGTCTGCACGGCCATTACGGTCGGGGGTTCGAATCCCCCCTCGGGCATGGATATTTGTGCCGTCCTTAGAATAAGCTAGTTGATAAGTAGTTTGTAAGTTTAGGGACTGATGACCCCCTAGTTAAGTCCCATAAGCTATACAAACATTTGAACTTTCCTTGAAGACTAGTGTTTGAAAATGCAGGAATGTTTCTATGTCACCCACGGTATTTACAAAAATAATTGTTTGGGTTATTCCTCCTAACCTGATACTGTTCATTTAGAATTCTTTATTTTCGAGGAATATATTTATGAACGGAGTGTGTCATAAATATAGCATTTAATTGTCTAAATAGGGTTTAAAATTTTTAAAATTTTCTTGGAAGGATGCGAGTATGACCCTCAAGCCCTCCTCCTCCTCATTGGTCTTTCAAATTATTACTGACAGTCTCTTCTCAAGGTTGGCAGCTATGACTATGCATACATTTTTGATAAAAAGCCTGGATTATAAATGGGAAACCATTTATAATCAGGACAGTGTACTTATTGAGAAAGATATTTGTCAACACACTGCTGCCATACAAAAATGCAGCACCCTGAAGGAAGCATTCAAATAAAGTGACATTTGCAGCAAATGTTGGCACTGTCAAGAGATTTACATGGTTAGCATTCAGTGTAGGGTTACATCACTAGTGGGAGTAGTGCCACCTACAAGTACTGTATAGAGGGATGGGGTAGACACTCCTTGTTACGTGAAAGCATCTTCAATGTGCCTTATGGAACACAGTGTGTTTCAAGCACACATTGAAGTTTGATTGAGAAGGCATACTCGTCTATAGTGATTTTAGAGTAATTCGTGATTGTGTTGGATATAATGAAGAAACTGCAATGCTGATTAGTAGAGGTTGGATGCAGTACAGAACAATGGACCAATGGGACCTACATTATTGCACTGTTACACATGATGACATGCATATTGTGCACATGGCAGTGATAGACTGTTGTGCCACATCATGAACAAAATGACAACAAATTCAGACTGCTGTGCAAAACAGTGTCTGTGCATACCATTTAATGTTTTTTGTAGCAGAATGGACAGTCAGCAAGGTGTCCATAGCTTTGTTTTCCACTGAGTAAGTGCTACAGCTGTATGCACTAGCAATGGTGTGATAAATTACATGAAGAACCCAATGGAATGACAATGTTTTTACCAACAAATCCCAGTTCTGACAGCAGCACCACCACAGTGGTCAGATTAGTCTGGAGACACTACTGAGAGACTGTTCTTCTGTTGGCTTAATACGGTCCTTGCACGTGGTGATATGGTTATGGTGTGGTACAGATTCCGCTCTTGCCTCCCCTACCCCACCCCCTAATATAAACTGCTGGTATGCTAACAAGCCATTGTTACATCTCTGAAATTTTGTAGTCCAATGTACTCCTGTACTTTCGAACCTTGTCAACGGCTGCTTTGTAACAGGATAATGTGCGACCACATGTGGCATGTAATTTTCAAGACATCACCACCAATCACACACTAATACTTCTTTAGCCTAACCTTTCACCTATCGAAAAAATCTGGTCGGTGATAGTGGAGAAACTGGCACACCAGAGCAACTTTGGCAATATACAGAAGGAGCATGAAGTTTTATTATCCAACACCACATCCAGTCTCTTTCATTCAGTGCTGAGACATATAGCAGCTGTAATAGCTGACAGTGTTTAGTCCCTTCCAAAAACCAACAACAACAACAACAACAACAACAACAACAACAATAGCTGACAGTGGTACCGGCAGTCAGTGATGACCTCATCATTTTTCTCACTTCATGTGGGGGCTGTATTGCCAGTCATGTCATACTTGTACAACCTGTTATTTCCCATTTAAATCTGTAATACCTTTGGTTCTTAATGTTGTTGTTGTTTTATATGGTAAGCAGTGTGGAAAAGCTGGGAGATTTGAAATATGAAATGCTCTCATGTCCACGTGTTAGCTGTAACTAGAATCAATTAACCCTGAGACGGTTTTTCGTCATGAATATGCCCAAGACATTACAGATAAAGGTGAAGCAATGAATTAAAATTTGTGATGCGGCCGGGAATCGAATCCAGATCTCCATGCTTACTAGGCAGATGTGGGGGAAAGTTGTACTTAGACTATTCCGAGGCGCCTTAATCATTAGTGGTGTCGGTGGTCTAACGGTAAGATGTCTGCCTAGTAAGCAAAGAGGTCCGGGTTCGATTCCCGGCTGCATCACAAATTTTAATTCATTGTTTCTCCTTTATCTGTAATGTCTTGGACATAATTGAGATGAGAAACTGTCTCAGGGTTAATGAATTTATATTCAATTGATATTTATATCATCTTAGCAGGAATGTTCCACCATGTCCATTGCCAAGGTGCTATTCCGCTACATGGAGAGCCTTGGCAGTAGTGGCAATTATCTATGGAACAAAGAAGCTGAATTAAAGTTTGTGATGTGGAGGGAAGTTGTACTTAAACTGTTCTGAAGTGCCTTAATCGTTAGTGGTGTGGTGGTCTAACGGTAAGACATTTGCCTAATAAGCATGGAGGTCTGGGTTCGATTCCCGGCCGCGTCACAAATTTGAATTCATTACTTCTCCTTTATCTGTAATAACTAGAATCATCAGTCATCTTCATGATGGATGATAATGAAGAGGTTATGAAAGTTTCAGGTAAAAACTTGTATCTTCTTAGAAATAATTAGCTAAAATAAACGACTCAAGAGAAAAGTACTTTTTTTTTTACCTAAAACAGTATCTCCTTGTCAGGGGGAGCCATTATTGTTACTTTTTTGGTAGTCATAAGCAGCGTCATTCTATTTTGCATTTAATGTTTTTGTGGAAGGTTACAGTTGTGCAGTTCTCTGGCATCTACTGTTTTCCTCATAAGAACAGTTAACTTCAGTGAAACATTTTATCATTAGGGGGCATCCCTGTTAACCCAGATAGTGAGGAATTATTTTTTGTGTAAATTTTTTTTCACACACTATTACTTACCTTCATACGACTGCACAAGATTGTCATAAATGTTTTTTTTCCACGGCCATGCCATTAATTTTGCAGCACTACCCTTCTATCTGGATGGATGACATAGGAATGTTTAATAATTTTAATCTAGTGAATCATTGTTATTAAAACATCATTTAAGATTAAATATATACACGTCACAAAAATTAAAGAATGTTCAAGAAATACAAACCCAACTAAGAGGAAGTTTTCTATATCTTTAACTTTGCAGCCATATCCAATCACTTTGAATCAACAATACAAGCTAAAATTGATCTGCAGTGGGAGCAGGCTATTTAAAGAAATAAAATATGACACTGTACATGATTTCGTAAATATAATAATGAAAAAGTAATTTGCCATTCTCGTCCTTCTGGAAGGACGTTTGGATTAAACTTAAACAGTAAGAAACATTTGAGCATTCATTATATGTGAGTAAAAGAATTCTGATCGATCACAATTCCTTCCTGGGAAGTAAGAAAATATGACATATCAAAATTAACCATACCAGTAGCTGGTGCTGATGAAATTCACAGCAATGCTACTGTTACAAATTCCCTGGATCGTACATACAATAATTATGCAGAATTTTGGTTTGATTGCTTGACCTCTTTTTTTTAATAATCACGTTAAAGCATGGAAAAATTGGACTTTGACCATGAAAAGGTCGCATATAAGTACACTTTGGATTATGAAAATGGAGATCATCCCGAAGCTGTAAGTTTTTCACAGTCTTAAGATATTTGTGTTAATGTTATTCTGTAAGCTGAATGTTTTTAATTGCTTTTAGTTTTTGATCTTCATAGGACAAATTGAGCTGCAGCTACGAAATTTTGTCAGAATTAATCTACTGCCAAACCACATCTTATAGCATAGCATCTTCAATTTCACAATTCTGCTTCACTTAAGAGTCATGTTGACTTATAAAGTGTTTTAATATAAGAGTTCTGTGAGATCAGTAACTACTGACAATATAAATCGTACCATTTTGTGCCACATGTTCAGTCACTTTAGAACTACGAAAGAACTAACATTATTTTGAAGTAACACTTTGTACAACTTGGCTAACATTTGAAACTATATCGGGCTACAGTTGCATAAACATAGAGATAACAGTAAAACTGATATAATGTTAACTCCAAAGTAATTAGAATGATGACCACCAATTTGTCCTGTAATGTTTTACGCAAGTAAACTTTTACTGAACCCTTTTAATTTTGATTTTTCCCTTCATGAATGTACCTCATTATTGGATACTCTGTAATATCTGAAGTTCATTAATTAGTGGCCCTGGCTATTATACCCTCATCAGTGAGTGACATTTGTTATGCAACTTATATATATGAATACTTGCGCTGTACCTCAGACATTTAATTTCTTTTATATGCTGCCCATTTGAATATGATTCATACTTTGTATCCTTTTTCATAAATTTGTGAAATTGGCAATAGAAGAGAAATACACCATAGTCATCGCTGCCTAACTACTGTTAGTAAAGTTGTTACTTTGTCATCTGAATATTTCTTTTCCTGTCTCTCTGTTAAGGCCTTACATCATGACAGGTCCCACAAATTGAACAGATATTTAGCTTTTGGCCCCAGTAAGATATAGTGTAGATATTATTCATGGTTTTATGTCATGAAAGTGTTTACTTCTAACGTGATTCAAGAGCTCATTGTACCTTTTGAGTTCAGTCCGTTTTGATTCACTTCAGTACACTAGAATTATATAATGTTCAAATAAAATGTACATATATATATATACATGTGTATATATGTGGTGTGTGTGTGTGTGTGTGTGTGTGTGTGTGTGTGTGTCTATTTACCTTTTATTAATTTTTCACCAAGTAACATACTTAAGGAGAAAGCATTCTATACTGCTTTTTTGTAGTTTACTACATCTGCTAATATATTTATCATATCATGAACAAGAGAAATGGCACTTTATCCATTTTATGGGTTATAGAAAAATTGCTGGTATAGAGCAGAGTTGACTTCATTGTAAAAATTAATGACCAGTGATCCAACACTGTTCTGCTGCCAGCGTTTTTCGATCATTTGGCTCAAAAGACACACAGATACGCTGCGATACTTAGTGTTTCTTTGTGCCTTTATGTAATGTTTGCAGTTAAATATTGGTATTGAATTACTTTCCATCACTTTCTAAGGAAGACGGAAGAAGAAGATATGTAACACTCTCTCTGAGCAAATTCTCTTGGTTTCCAGTTTCTTCATGCCATTGCATCTCTGTGCGGATGTCTCAAAATGTATGTAATGTATAATCTGTTTTTGTCTTACTTCATTTTTCTTTAATTAGAAGATTCCAGCATCCATTAATTGTTTTATACTTAATGGAAGCTTGAATTGTGTAGTATTTCATCTTTAACAGTTTTGATGTGTTGCTGTATTAAGTGTTACTCCTTATTGTAGTGACAGTTTCAGTGCATTACTGTCACATACAACTGAATTTTTGAGAAGACCTTTACATCTGCTGTTTGGAAACACTTCTAGTATATTCTTGGAGTAGTACATACCTTTGCTTTCTTGGAGTGTGGTGTGCATTGTGTGTGGTCATTGAGCATATCACCTCCTCATTTTTTAATATGAAACTTAAATAAATGGAACATTTCTCCACACAGAAACAGGAAGAAGAGAAGGAAGTTGAACGGAAGAGAAAAGAGTTGCAAGACCGCGAGGAGCGCGACAGGAAAGAAAGGAGAGCAGCTTCATCTTCACGGAATAGATCTCGAGGCTCTGTCTCCAAAAGTCGTTCGAGATCAAGATCTCACAACAGGGATGCGACAAGAAGTCAAACACCAGACAGCTCTTATTCTGCCAAAACTCGTTCAAAGCGGGACAGGCATCACTCTCATTCAAGGTAAACTGTGGATACGTGAATATTAATTTTTAAGTAGAAATTTAGACATCTTCACTTACTCTTTACCTTATTTGCTTAAAAGAAAAGCAATAATTCTGAAATAATTCTACCACTACAATAATGTGAAATTAAGTTTCCTATATGGGTCAGATGTAATTATAGGTAGAAAGGACAGCACTATTTTCACTGAAGGTGTAGTGTTGTGTAATCTTGGCCTGCAACAGTGAGGAGTTGAAAAGGTTTGCTCAAGATAGAGTAGGATAGACAACAGCCTCCGGACTGAACACAAGAAAAACAACTCAAATGTACTGAAAAAGAAAGGGGGGGGGGGGAAGTTTGTCTATTTATAGGCCTAATTTTTGAAAGAAAAACACTAAAATACATAATTTTGTCTGCAAACTCAAGCGAACTTCACACAGTAACATACTTATGGAGAAACTACACAGTTAGAGATCTTGTAAAAACCTTTAGATGTTTATAAAAACAATTTTACAGTACTAATATAATGATTTTCAGAGAAACAATAAAGAAATCCCACTGATGAAAGCACAAAATTTGCTGAAACATGTGTGAAAAATGTAACAAAAAATTGAAGTGTCTTGCATACAGAAGAATCCTCACCATTATTTAAGTAAGCACAAAAGAAAGAAGAGCTTCAACATCAAAAAGATGAGTTTTATTGAGCTATGTATTGAACTAAACCGAAATTAAAATGGGCTAATGATGCATTGCAGAATGTTATGTGATGGATTTGCTGTATAATCATATGACTACGCTATGCGGCCTTGCTCTGGTGTCATGGGGCTTTGGCAAAAAGCAAGCTCGTGGTAATGAACATTGATTCTGAGCACTACTTTATCAGACAAAAGAAGGTGACTTGTAAACTCAAATGTTTAATGACTTGGCAGTAACTCGGCTCATTTCTCTACCTAGTGTGCCGTACAAGAGACGACATTGCACGAGTCATATGATCCAGAGTGTATACAACCTAGGAGAAGCTTGGGAATATTTTAATCTGGGAAATATCCAGGAATTTTTCATTGTTTTAATTATCGGTTCAATTTTTTGAATAACTTAAGTTGCAAAGATAATACATGATGTACAACAAAAACCCAGTGTACACCAACCATGTGCTGAAAGCAACTTGTCAGGATCTTTAGGATAAAGACTTTATGAACTGCTTTTGATGAGTGTGATATCTTAATTTTTTACATTCCTAACAGCTTGTGGGTAAGCTTGGTGTATAGTGATTTGTTAATTGTTACTTTTGAAATTAATTTCTTTTAATGCCACGTGAATTATATTAAGAATGAGAATGTGCAATGGATCAGTAGACTGTCATTCAAAATTTAACATTGCAAGTACCAGCCACTTAAAAATTACTGACACATTTATGTCATATATGTAAGATAAACATGATAATCTAACTTTGAACTTTCATTTTTTTATTAAATTTATTTTAGTCCTTTCATAGCTCACAAATGAAGCAATAATAATAATAATAATAATAGCAGAAAGGATAAAAATCCTTAAAGGAAAAACTGATGGAGACAGTGAAGGGCTTTGTAAATAATTCTGCGTTTGAGTCGTTGAACTTTCCTGCTTACCCACAGACTCAAAAGTTCTAACATCTTCCTGCTTAACAGCAAAGTACTTACTAAAATAAATGATAAACAACTTTCTCATAAATTACAAAGTGTCATCACAATAACACATCAACAGTATACGGGAATGTGCTGGCACTTTATCTTACATCTTACAAAATAGGCTGTATGTTTTTATGTATGTTACACATCTTCTAAACTACTGGACCGATTTCAACCAAACTTTGTACACTTTCCTTAATATCAGGCAAAAATTGCTGTCGGGTTAAGAATCACCTACGACACATACGTAAGAAGATATGACATCATAAACAATGAGATGCACGAAAACTGCTGCGTCAAATGACAATGCTGCATATTTTCTCCTAAACCACTGGACCGATTTCAACCAAATGGGTACACACATTTCAAATGTGAGCTAACAACTGCTGTAGGAGTACGAACCACGATACATCGCAATCTTAAGTGTTTTCAGTTACTGTCTGTTCATCTATTAGAAATACCAGATCTCCTAAATGATTTCACGGATTTGCATGGAGCAACTTTGTCTCATAAAAGTGGAATCAGGGAAATTGTTTTAGATGTAGGTTATGCTTGAAGTATGGGATTGCATAGTATAGCAAACAAGCAATAGAGGCGCTGCAGAGCACCAAAGAACTAATAAACACTGCTGCTGCATAATAAGTATGGGGTAGTACAACAAGGAAGCAAACGTCTGTGACAGAATTAAGCAATCTTATGTCTACGAATATCAATAAACATTGAACATAGTGTTACTGATTTCGCTTTGTGTATTAAATACTTAATGACATTTCTTTGCTTATTTTGGCACATTTCACTTTTTGTACCAAAAACTTTATGAAGATACATCGTTTTGGACTATGATTTTTACTTACATTTGACATCTTGGCTAGGACAATGGAGTTTACTGACAGAGCAATCCAACAAGGATTCTATTTTCACTGACTGAGTTCCGGAACCCTAAAAAGCCATGATACTCGCAGGCCCTCCTTCAACAACCATTGCAAAGCAGGGGCATATAAGCTAGTTTTTAATATAGTGTAGGTTGTGACCAGGACATAGTTAAGACATTGTCATAAATGTGTAAAGAAATGCTTATCACGCTTGGGATATCCTGTGGTAAAGGAACCCACCCGTGGTTGTTGTTGCCCCTGTGGCGATGGGGATGTTGGTTTTCTCAGGTGAAATGAAACTAGCAGTGGTTAAACCATAGCAACTCATTTATACACTTCTTTTCCATTAGTAAGCTAGTGTTTGTTCATTAAACAGGCTACTAATAATTAGATAAAGATTATGGAAATAAATTTTATGAATTGAATTCAGTTTGTGTGTGTGTGTGTGTGTGTGTGTGAGAGAGAGAGAGAGAGAGAGAGAGAGAGAGAGAGAGAGAGAGAGAGAGAGAGAGTTGTGGGATGGGGGGGGGCAGTTAAGAAATAACATTGTTTCTATTTTTATTCTTTTTCTATTCGGACTTGAGCTACGTCCTATTCATCAGGACTTCTTATTTCACTTATCCCAGGCATTAACAAATATTTATTAGACATAATAAAAGATTTTAGGTATAATTTGAGTGCCAGAAAAATGGGTTCAAACTTCCAGTGCGCCTCTAGGATTATGCTACTTTTTAGGGCCTTATATGCTTGCATTGCAAAACCAAATCCACTTTTCTAGATAGTTTAGAATATGCTCTTTCTAATGAGCATAGTTTAAAGGAATTTGGAGAAAACACTATTTTGAAAAATTTGACTGAAAATACTCATTTTTAGCACTTTTGAAAAACCGTCAACTTTACCCTAGATTTGTGAAATAATGGGAAGCAATAGGAGAATGAAACTTTATATTCTAAGACCTTGTGTTGGTGAGTTATGGTGTGCAAAGTTTCATGTACATCCCACAATTACTTCTGGAGATATAAAAAACTAAAGTTTTTTTTAACCAGCAATTTTTTCGCCCAACTTTGCCCCAAATTTTCTATATGAAAATTGCTCAGAAATCCTGTTCTTAATATTTTACTTTAAAGAGATCTAAAAGTTGTATAAGATGGCCAAGTTTTGTTTCTTTCATACAAATACTCCAAAAGATTTATCATCTCAAAGTTGCTGAAAATTCAAGGACGCACTATTGGAAGCTGTGCTATGGTCTTAAACAAGTGACTGTATCTCTGGAAGTATTGAATTTTTGAAACCGAAACTTTACCAGTGTTCATTGAGAACATGTGTGATTGTTCACACCAAATTTCATCAAAATCCATGAGGGTCATGTGGGAACTTTTCTCGATATTAGACCACTTGGCACGGAATGGCCCTAAACAGTGTTAAATCTTACCTAATATGTTCCTTAAAGAATGTTATCCATCTTGCACAGACACCATGGAGTTGTATATTGTGCAACTAAAGGAGTGAGTTCTATTACTTTTTGATACATTTTTGCTAGGTAGTATGAAAGTCCATTTTATTACAGTAGCGTATATGTTTAGGAACATGTATTTACTTTTTAAACTGACAAAAAGAGTGAGGGTGGGAAAGACAGCAACACTAAGGAAAGCAGCAGATGAATTTTTTGTATTCTTAAGTAAACAAAATTATTATTATTATTAGACTGTCAAATTCCATTTTACGTATGGACCATGTAGATAAATCAGAGCTCATGCAGAGTCATAAAGACTAATTTTTTCCTTGCTCTGTTTGGGAGTGGAAAGCTGAAAGAAATGCTAATAGTGGTATGAGGTACTTTCTTCCCCCACTTTATGGTGACTCGTAGATCTTGTGTATAGATGTAGCTCTAAATTTAAAAGTGTTAATTTGCTTTTAATGCAAATAAATCAGACAACTGTCTTTTACATCCCATCTAAGAGGTCCATCACAGTAAAGTCATTTATAAATATAGATCATTACAGGACTGAGGAAAGTAAATAGACACTATCTCATTGTGTATAACTTTTTTTTATGTTGTTGTACAGTTGATGTTCATTCAGTTAAATCATATAGATAGAAGTAAAATTATTAATAATAGTTTCTTCTCAATTGAAATGACATGTATTAATATGTGACTAGCAGCCTGACCCAGCTTCGCACAGGTATCACAGCATATATGAGCCAACATTTTTTTCTGTCATAGTGTTGTATAAGTCTGATGCATCGAGCTCGTGAGAATAAAGGGGATACTACATATTCATTCTACCAATATGAACAATTATCGCATGTAAGGTAATATTTGTAAGTTACAGCTTTTCATAAGATTTATTGGTCTCTTTGGCGGATTTTTGCTCGCCACACTTACCAACTGCCATGTACATTAGTGAATTATTCACTTAAACCTAACCCATGACACACGCTGTCCATTGGTGAAAACCATACGAAAAACTGTTAAGTAGTTTTTGAATTTAATGAGGACAAACAGACAGGTGCGGTGGAAGGTCTTTGTTTTCAAAATGTATTTTTATAGTAAGTGTAGAAGATAGTACAAAGAGCGGTGTTTGCAATAAATGAATGTGACATTACGTTCAATAGCTAAATAAATAAATAATTAGTAGAAATGGACACCCTGGATTCTCAAAGGATCATGTTAGTGTGACCGTAGAATCATGTATTGGTTGGTCCGATGTATGAATGTAATGTTGCTTTAAAGAGCTAAATTAAATAACAGCAGAAATGGATTTGCAAAGAATCATGATAGCATGTTTGTAGAGACATACATCAGTTGGTCCAGTAGCTGACATATATGGTTCAGGCTCTCTCTAGACTCAAGTCTCTGTTAATCATTAGTAAAGGATTGAGGAAAACGGGCTTTGGGGGGGGGGGGGGGGAGGAATTTGATACATTTGATGTCAATATTACACGGCGTCATGTCTTGATGGTGCAAGTATTGTATTAAGAAACAATGAATGCATTTTCACATGCATGGTAAAGTTTGTAAGTCACCAAATACATATGTTTGAGCCTAACCAAACAATGGAAAGTCCAGGGAGGGACTGCAGAATATGGTTTTCTTATCTTTGTGCCTCTGCAGATCGTCAGTAATGCATGACATCATGTACCTGCAAGCTTCGTATTATGCAACAATAAACTCATTTTCACGTTTTTGCTGATGATCATAATTCACAAAATTAAAGCTATTTCTAAGAGTATTTATGCTCCATGTTTCAGGGATTTTTGCTTACCACACACCTTAATAAATTATACAACTAAACATTCCTCATGAATAATACCGCCTGTTAGTGTAGACCAGGGATGGCCAACCTTTACAGCAGGTGGGCCAAATCTTTCAGAGCGGATTACCCCGCGGGCCTCATTACTGATTTTTGTTTTGTGAACCAAAAAAGCAATAAATATTAATTAATTTTTAAAGAATATACAACAAATGTAAATAAAGAACGTTTATTGTACAGATTATTAAACAATTTTATGAAATACAGTTTACTGGGGTGTCTGACTTGTTTCAACTGAAGTAATTGAGTCATTGTTGACATCAAGTTAGGTTGCTACACGAAAGATTTTTCCAGATGAACATCAGTAATCCATGTCCCCATATACGATTTTATGTAATTCATCTGACTAAAAAGCTGTTCACTCACACGCACGTGTTTCCAAATAATGAAATCATTTTATAGTGTGTTTGTAAAATGCTGGATATTTCTCGTCTAAGTATGTTTTATTGAACATTTCCCAAAAAAAACCTGATAAGATTTTTCTTTTAACTGTGCATCACATTGCATTTCTCAGCATTCCGTTTGTAAACGTAGCGGTAATGAACAGATGTCTACAGACAGTGGCATAGCAAACAGGGGAAAAACAGGTGAATTCGTATTTCAACTCGGACATTGAAGAAACGTATTTATGTTGCCGTTGTATGCTGCCCGATTTTTTAAACAGTTTAGGAGAATGAGTGAAGAGTTTAGCTTGTAACTGTTGCTCCCAAAACGTTTCATTTGTAATGCGGAAATAAGATCATGCATGGCATTAATCAGCTGATGTTTTCCTTGGAGTCGAGCAGTAAGATCAGTTAGGTCACTAGTTATATCAGCCAAGAACACCAAGTTGGAAAGACATTCCTTATCTTCGGAAATCTCTTTGACTTGCTTTCAAAGAATGGTAATATTTCTTGCTTCAAATCACTCTTTTCAAAATTTTTTCACGGGTTAACCATCTTATTTCTGTATATTACAAAATGTTATTGTGCTCTGAATCCAGAGATTTCAAACTTTCTTGGAACTGACGGTGATTCAAACCTCTCGATTTAATAAAGTTCATTGTTTTGACCACTACCTTCATGACGTGTCCATTTTGAGGGACTTGGCAGATAAATTCTCCTGAGGGATAACGCAATGATAGTTTAACACCGATGTATAACCAACTTTGCGGAACTTGTTTTCAGTTAACTGAGGTAAACCATCGTCTTTCCCAGCCATTGTTGGAGGCCCATCCGTTGTTAGCCCCAATAAGTTGTCCAGCTTCAATGAAATCCGACTTAATGAGGATGTAAATCTCGTGCCCATCTTATCCCTAGGTGGATACAATGCCGCTAATTCTTCTGTTTTATCAACACCACTGACATAAATTGCCACTTGGGCGGTACCGGAATATGATCACTGCTGTCCAAATCTAGTGAATGAAACATAAACTCAGAAGCACTATTTTCTAAATGTTCTTCAATTTGTCTTCCACGTCTAGTAACAGTTTGATGAGAAGGGCTGATTTTTGAGAAATCCTGTTTGTTTTGTGGACGCACCATTTCGACGACGCACCCAAAGCATTCCTTTAAGATTTCGCCATCTGAATATGGGATTGACATTTTTGCCAGTATCAGAGCTACTGTATAACTCTTTTTCACATGACATGTTGTCTCAGAATTAGCCCTTGTAAGTAACTGCTGTTGAGTACAAAGTTTCCTTTTTAAGTCGTTTATCTTGCCGATATTGTCTCTTGTAATTGTCAAACATAATTCCGTTTGACGATATAGTCTTTTGGAACCGGGGTCGACTGCTTGCATATTAGACATATCGGTTATGTTTTATATTCCACAAAAAATAGTTTATTGTCCATCTATCTTGAAAAGATCTCAATTCCTGTATAATTTTCTTAGGTCCTACTTCTTTGATAGTTGACAACATTCCAAGTTTACGTCTTCAGACTAACAGAGACCACACGGTAATCGAAGTATTGTAATTTTTTAAAAATATATAGGTTGTATGTGAAGTGCAGAATGAAATATCACTTACATAAAGTAGTTTCATGCAACTCTCAAAAACTCCCTACAAAATCTACTTTAAAGTTTCCCGAAATTGTTTAATACTGCAAAACATTTGAGGTGCGTCCTACTTGTTCCGTGGTTCAGCGAGGGCCCGGAAAAGGTGATCATGTAAAAAAGAAATTGTCTTTCAATTATGATTCTTCATTTCATTTCATTTTATCTGCAATGCGCATGCGCAAAACTTCCCTGAAGGCAAGATATGCGCCTCACGGTTGTTTTTGTCACATTGAAGATTTATATTGAAATATGACATATTTTGTAAAATTTCAGCAGCCTTTCTGCATGCATAAGGTAACGGACCGATTTTCTTACAGTCGCCTAACAACGCCTTTAGTTACTTACTGTGCTTTAGTTTCCATGACAGGGAATTCAATACTCAATATTTTTTATAACAGGTATTTTTTAAATACATGTTGTCAGTTTAAATGGCGGTACCACAGAGGTACACTGCTCGCCGATTATCAGTGTTTCATTTAAGTACGGCATTATATATACTTGGGAAACGTCATAGTATGTTCTCTCAGGAATGTTTGATACTAGTATTCAACTGCTTTAGGAAATCGGTATTTTAGTTCTGAGTGTCATGTATCATAAATATAAAAATTGTCAGTGCTTCACTTAACCTGGCAGCCTTACTTTAAAATTTCGACATCTTTTTTTTTTATGATTCTTACTGGAAAGTATTCTACGTTTCTAGTCTATAACATTGTTAGTTGCTGTAAATAACACAGAAAGAGACGTGGATAAACTTGCATTAGGAGCGTCACATCTGTACATTTGTAATACGGAATCCTTAAACGTCATCAGTAAAACCACAATATTACAATTTTAAGATTTATATATTTCGTATTAATGAAATTGAAAGCTGGTACTGAGGCAGAAACCATTGCTAATGTCTATTGGTGTTCCTACCAGCCATAACTGGATACATAAAATACATGCAAGCTACTAAAAATAATGACAAGCATCATAGATCAGTTGTAAAAAGATAAAAGCTGGTTTTAATTGAAATACTACTGTTTAAAGTTAAAACTGCTATTAATCGTACCCTTATTACCATTCACTCACTTTACTTATTATATTAAACAAAGTAAGAGAAATAAAGTGTTGAATATGTAAACTCGTTGGTGTACCAGAGACTACTACCCTTCGGTAACTGGAGACGATTCTAAAAATTTATTTTGGAACTTTTAATGCTTAGCAGTAGCTGATGCGATTGCCTTTCAAAGAATGCAATATCAATCTGAAGGATCCTCTGTCGCACGGTGCAGCGAATTCTTGTCTTCTGTCTAATCGAAGAGGGCTTTAGACATCGTTGTGTATTCGGCGTGCTACAAGCCAGTATCCTCACCCGCACGATTGCCAGGAGGCTAGGCAGGTACCAAAGCTGCTCTTCTTTCCGGCGGTCGTCTCACAGCACTCACGTCCGGCGACGCCCGCAACTCCCTCAACTCATTTCCGCAAGCTGGAAACTGGCCGCCACAGAATTCACAACTGGCGGACAGTCGCGCTGCGTCCAATGCTCCACAAGCTGTCTCTCCCGTCCCCTTACTTCTCGCATCGTCCACCACCTCGGCCACATGACACTCAAGATACTGTACTGTATTTTTTTAACAGGAATATAAACGAAAATTTAATGATAGTTGAATCAGTGTAATGATATATACCTATTGTAATTCGATAGGATATGAAAGACACTTGATGGAATGCTATTTCCAGATTTTACATGAAATGAAAGTAAAATTTGCATATGAAACAGCTGCGCGGGCCAAAATTTATCGGTCCGCGAGCCGCATGCGGCCTGCGGGCCGCGGGTTGGCCACCCCTGGTGTAGACCGTATGAAAATTCGTTCAGTTTATCACGAACAAACAGCAGCAGAGGAGGACTTTGTTTTACAATATGTATAGATTGTAAAATTTTGACCTTACATAATTTTCAAGTACCTAAAATTGAAGCATTGTACATTGGATGCATTTGTAACTCGTATTATTGCAAGATACATATTCAACAATAGACATTCCAGTTAGAATGTTAACGACATAATGAGGATAATTTGCAACATGTCATGAAGATGATTGCTAAGAGACACTAACATGTTTCAGCCCAGATCTCTTAAGAAAGAGATTGCTCACCCTTACAGTGAAACATGCAGCCGTATAAATGGTTCTTCTGTCAGGCAGCAGTGTTGATACGAAGCTCGTTGCGGTATACACACATTATACATGTATAAGAATTGGCAAAACTGTATCTACAGTGAGCTGATACTGCCCCATGGGTAGCATTGGTGGCAAACGTCTCAGCTCGAGCACTGCATGCCAAGTGTGTGAGTAACTGCGTAGTAAGCAGGAAAATGGGGTTCGATTTTTGTTCAAATACAAATTTTCAACTTTCCCCATGATCTAACTCAATGAGCACTGACAGCTAATGTCGTAAATTCCTTTGTGTCTAGATTAGAACTGGATGCACTGACTACTGCCTCTTAGTACATTTATTCCTTAATAAATGTCATAAATAATATATCCCCTTTTCCAACAAACAGCTCACTTCATACATAAAATACTACAAATAAAAACGATCTACACAAAGACTGAAAGACATTTACTTTAGTTCAAAAAAGGGTACATTACTCAGCAACACACATTTTCAGTAATTTGCTAGCAACTACAAAAATTAAGCACAAGTAAAGATCAGCTTAGACTTACTTGTGGCCAACTCCTCTTACTCCATTGACGAATTCTGAATAGAACCAAATGATGTACTGTTCGTATTCATACTATTAGCACATGGTGTTTATAAAGTCCAGGAACACTTTCAGTTATTTATCGTACAAGAACCAAACATTGCACAGATTTCATACACATGAAAGAGACCTGGAAAGTTTCTTTTATCATGTATACCACCAAAGTGTAGTTAGGTAATTTTGCCAACAGCACTAGTTGCAAACATGGTGCGTTCAGGTGAGGAGCGAACTGTCTTTGCATTGGAGCTCGACAGAAACAAGTGGGTTACAGCTGTTCAACGGGTAGTTAGAACCAAGTACGGTAAGAAGCCACTGACAATGAAGGCCATTTATCACTGGCACAACAAGTTCGTTACAACGACATAATTCACAAAGAGTCCACAGAAATTGGTATGTCGTGCATTCCATGAAATTGCTCCAATGACAACATGGAAAGTCCTCTCAGAAGTTGTCTATGAAACCATTCAAATTGAAATTGGAGCTAGTGCGGAAGCTCAAATGATGACAAACACAAGTGATTTGAGTTTAGTTTGCAGTTGCAACGATTGAATGATGATGGGGATGGCATTGTTGATCGATTAATTTTTAGTGACAAAGCCGCTTTTTACACTAATGGGAAAGTGAACAGGCATAATTGTTGTATCTGGTGTACAAAGCATCCACACAAATACATTGAATTTGAAAGTGATTCTCCAAAGGTAATATTCCCCCCCCCCCCCACAGGCCATTATTCTTCGCAGAGGCCCCGCCCTCCCCCGCCTCCCCCGTTGAAGAATCGATCATTACCCATCATCGGCGTATTGTATAGTTTCAACCTGTATTAAGTAGAGTTGGCACACTATGTTCATCCACTCAATTTCAAGATACAAACAAATTGTAATGAATATTAGTGAATCTTTTGTAAAAGCTTTTTTTCTTATTTTTGCTTCTGTTAGCTGTGTTGCGATTGTTGCACTCTTCTCCATTAATTATACAACACAGCTTGCTTTAGAAATTGGAAATACGAGATGATATATATATATATATATATAAAATAGAAATTGGATCACTTACCAAAAGGACCGGCTCGTCGATAGGCACAAATAATCTCACACACACACACACACACGGTTTCGCAACCATTTGTTGCTTTTTCAGGCAAACAGCAGGGAAGGAGAGGGAAAAGGAATGGATGTGGGTTTAAAGGAGTGGGTGAGGAGACATTCCAAGCCCGGGAGAGGAAAGACTTACCTTTGGGGAAAAAGGATAGGTAAACACACACACACACACACACACACACACACACACGCACACACACTAAGGCAGACATATGCAAAATGCAAAGAAGTTGGACAGATATGCCACAACATCTTTGCCTCCAATCTCTGGACAGAACCTCTGCTTCGACTGTCATCTCTGTCCAACTTCTTTGCATTTTGCATATGTCTGCCTTGGTGTGTGTGTGTGTGTGTGTGTGTGTGTGTTACTGTCACATACCTGTGCTCCTTTGCCTGGTAAGTAAATGTCATCTACTTTTTATATATATTTTTCCTGCTAGGAATTTTTTCTTCTATAATCATTCTCATACTTTCTAAGTGAATGTAAGTATTTTTTGTTATTTGTTTTTCACTGTTGGGATGGAGCCTTTTCCCAGTGAAATGGGAAAACTGAAGTAATCCTTCAAAAACTATTTTTATTAAATGTTATAGCTCACAACTTATGTCTGAAGCTTTTACAGGCAAAATTTCTACAGTGAAAGAACATCATCAACAAAAATCGTCGAGATTGAATGCTTAAGGATCTCTCTCTGTTCTAGACTCTTCATATACATTTTCTGTAACTGACTGAATTCAGAAAGTTTCTGGGCCTTCACATGGATGGGAAATCTGACATTTAACGTAATTGACTATCTGCTTCATCAATATTTGATGTTTGGCACACTGCTTGATTCAGTGGCAACGCTACCTCACAAAGAGTTGTGCTTCAGAAATGCTAAACAGTTGCTAGTGATTCAAAGCCCAGGCTGCTGTATTCAGACAAGTCTGCTACAAGTTTAACTGATTAGAGTGCTGTCTAGTGATTGTCTGTAGAAGTAAGGGTGTGAAGCTTCAGCAACTAGCAGCTAGCCGTAAAGAGATATGTATGCCAGAGCCACCAGATAGTCAATCTCTTTCTTACATGATTTGGAATTTTAGCCACAGCCTTCATGAAAAAAGGAGAGCACATACTTGTAAATACATCATACAGGCTGTCCCTGGTAGCTGTGCCCAGCTGTATTAGATCTTACTTCATAGGCATTTCTTTGTCATATTTTAAATATCTTTGTTTATATGATTGTCTTAAAATACTGCCTCTGGCCACCCCGATTTAATTTTTGCAATTTAATTTTCGCGAACAGGGAAATGCCTGGATAATCCCTTTCAAAGGGGCACGGCCAAATTCTTCCTTCCTTCCTTCCTTTTGTGTTAAAGTATAAATATGTTTATCTTAATTTTGTCACTTTGCAATAACTGCTCACAAGTAATAGGTCAGCAGTGATTTAACACAGATTTTACCATTTAATGGCTCTTAATTTACTTCTAATGAGAAAATTTATACACAAAGTGAAAAGTGATAGTATCATTATTCAGAAAAAATTGTATATTAACCTTTCATATGCAGTTTTCACTTAATTTGATGTAGCAATATATGCACAAATAATGGAACATGTCGAGGTGAACTACTCACCATGTAAGTGGGTAATATTCAAAGAATCAAGATGGATAATAGTTTTGAACACACACACACACACACACACACACACACACACACACACGGGGAGGGGGAGAGGGATTAAATACTCTTGTTATTATTTGTATTCCTTAAAAGATTCCCAGGAATTTATTTAGCTATAGTGACTACTGAATTTATTATTATTATTATGTAATATTGTTTGTTTCTGTTTTTCTAGAGATCGGGATCGAGAGAGGGAACGAGAAAAAGAGAGAGAAAAGGAAAGAGAGCGTGAACGTGAACGAGAAAAGGAAAAGGAGAGGGAGAAGGAGAAAGAAAGGGAACGTGAAAGGGAGAGGGAGAGAGAGAGGGAACGTGAAAGGGAGAGGGAAAGAGAAAGAGAGAGGGAGAGAGAAAGAGAGAGAGAACGGGAGAGGGAGAGAGAAAGGGAAAGAGAGAGAGAGCGAGATCGTGATAGAGAGAGAGAAGAGGTGCAGAGGAAGACTGACCGTGAAATTGCACGAGAAAGAGAAGAGGAAGAAGAAGCTAAGGAAAGGAAAAAAGCTGAGAGGAAAGCCCGCGAGAAGGAAGCCGCTTATCAGGTGAAATTTCAGAAAATTAACCATTTGTTTCACATTATTCTGCTTGCACTAACATGAATGGTAATATTACCTACAATTACAATCTTAAATTGTTTATATTAAGGCCCCTACACACGGTCCGATTTATCAACTGACCAGTGAACCAACCAAATTCGTAGCAGCCTACTCAGGTTCCAACCAACTGCACCCTGCGATTGCAGTGTCTTTGTCTTCTGTGGTGTCCATTTGTCAAACTGTTTTTGTTTTTGCATGTTGGCTGTGCAGACAGCAGACGATTGCAGGCAGGAAGTTGGTGGGGTAGCGCTCCACACACACACACACAGTTTGTTGGGTGGAGTGGTGGTGGTGGTGGTGGTGGTGGTGGTGGTGGTGGGGGGGGGGGGGTTGGATGTCAGACGGCCAGGCCTGACCAGCCACCCTACAAGTGAAGTTGGTCGGTTAGTGCCTCCATACGTCCCAATTTATTGGACCACCGATAAATTAGTCCCGAGAAATCGCAACGTGTGTAGGGGCCTTTAGAATAATTGAAATATTAAAGCATTATTTTTTTTCTATAAATGCTGTTTCATTACAACTTGGAGTTGTCTAAATTCTGACAATGACTGTTTTACTTTATGCAATACTATACTGGCTATTTCTAATGTTCAGTGCATACTGTGCTAAGAGTCATGACTTGAATACATCAAGGTTCCTTTTTATGTAGTCTGAGGTTCCACCATGTGAAATCATTTTCCTGCGGTATCTAGTAACTAACATAGCAGTTTCTCGCTTTTCTTGGTGTCTATTTGTCGTCCTTTTGTATCGTCGTTTTTCTGGCAAAGGGAGAGTGAGAGAGAATGGGAAAGTTAAGACGGACTGTCATTTAAAATGAGGCATGGTGTCTGCATTTTTCATTTATAATTTTCCCTGCTGACAGTTTTTTTCCTCTGTGATAATTTAGATGTTTGCCATGTTTTTATGTAAATTGCTGTTTCATCAACTGGCATCATGAACCACAGACATTGCCGAGGTGGGGTGGCTTGCGTGCCTCAATAATACAGATAGCCGTACCGTAGGTGCAACCACAGCGGAGGGGTATCTGTGGAGAGGCCAGACAAACGTGTTGTTCCTGAAGAGGGGCAGCAGCCTTTTCAGTAGTTAGAGGGGCAACAGTCTGGATGATTGACTGAGCTGGCCTTGTAACATCAGCTAACATGCGTTTGCCATGCAGTTGCTGCGAACGGCTGAAAGCAAGGGGAAACTACAGCCGTTACTTTTCCCAAGGACATGCAGCTCAACTGTGTGAAAATATGATGGCATCCTCTCGGGTAAAATATTCTGAGGTAAAATAGTCCCCCATTCGGATCTCCGGGCGGGGACTACTCAGGAGGATGTGATCATCAGGAAAGACAATACTGGCATTCTACGGGTCGGAGCGTGGAATGTTAGAAATCAAAGAAATATATGAGGAACTAAAGGAAATTATTCAAACAATTAAGGGAGAGGAAAACGTAATTGTTATGGGAGACTGGAATTCGGTAGTAGGACAAGGAAGGGAAGGGAAGATAGTAGGTGAATATGGTCTGGGCAAAAGGAATGAAAGAGGAAGCCGCCTGGTAGAATATAGCACAGAACGTAATTTAGCTATAACAAACACCTGGTTTAAGAATCACAAAAGAAGGTTGTATACGTGGAAGAGACCAGGAGACACCGGGAGATACCAGATAGATTTTATAATGGTAAGACATAGATTTCGGAACCAGGTTTTAAAGTGTAAGACATACCCGGGGGCAGATATAGACTCTGACCATAACTTGGTTATGAACTGTAGGCTGAAACTGAAGAAACTACAGAAAGGTAGGAAAATAAGGAGATGGGACCTGGATAAATTGAAGGAACCTGAAGTTCTTAAGAAGTTCAGAGGGAGCTTTAGGCAACAATTGACAGAAACGGGGAAAAATAAAACAGTAGAGGAGGAATGGGTAGCATTGAGAGATGAAAGAGTGAAGGCAGCAGAGGAAAAAATAGGTAGGAAGGCAAGACCTAAACAAAATCCTTGGATATCACAGCAGATAATAAATTTAATCGATGAAAGGAGAAAATATAAAAATGCAATAAATGAAACAGGCAAAATGGAGTACAGACGACTAAGAAATGAGATTGGCAGGAAGTGCAAAATGGCTAAGGAGTGGCTAGAAGGCAAATGCAAGGATGTAGAAGAATGTATAAATAGGGGAAAAATAGATACAGCCTACAGGAAAATAAAAGAAATATTAGGAGATAAGAAAAACAGCTCTATGAATATCAAGGACACTGATGAAAAACCAGTTCTCAGCAAAGAAGGGAAAGCTGAAAGGTGGAAACAGTGTATAGAGGGGCTCTACAAAGGAAATGAACTTAGAGACAATATTGTAGGAAGGGAAGAGGATGTAGATGAAGATGAAATAGGAGATACTGTACTGAGAGAAGAATTTGGCGGAGACCTGAAAGATCTAAGTCGAAACAAGGCCCCTGGAGTAGATGATATTCCCTCAGAGCTACTGAAGTCTCTGGGAGAACCAGCCATGACAAAATTGTTTCACCTGGTGTGTAAGACGTACGAGACAGGCGAAGTACCCTCAGACTTTAAGAAAAATGTTATAATCCCCATTCCAAAGAAAGCAGGTGCAGACAGGTGTGAAAACTACAGAACCATCAGTTTATTAAGTCATGGTTGCGAAATATTAACACGAATTATATATAGAAGGCTGGAAAAGCTGGTGGAAGCCGACCTTGGGGAAGATAAGTTCAGGAGAAATGTAGGAACATGGGAGGCAATACTCACGGCTTATCCTAGAAGATAGATTCAGAAAAGGCAAACCTACATTTCTAGCTTTTGTAGATTTGGAGAAGGCTTTTGACAATGTTGATTGGAATAAACTCTTTCAAGTTCTGAAGCAAGCAGGAGTGAAATATAGGGAGTGTAAGGTTATTTACAACTTGTACAAAAACCAGACAGCGGTTGTCAGAGTTGAAGGGCATGAAAGGGATGCAGTGGTTGGAAAGGGAGTAAGACAGGGTTGTGGTCTTTCTCCATTGTTGTTCAATTTGTACATTGAGCAAGCTATTAAGGAAAGCAAGGAGAAATTTGGTGAAGGAATTTAAGTTCAGAGGGAAGAATTAAAAACATTGCAATTTGCCGATGACATAGTAATTCTGTCAGATACAGCAAAGGACCTGGAAGAGCAATTGAACGGAATGGACAGTGTGCTGAAAGGTGCATATAAGATGAAGGTTAACAAGAGCAAAACTAGGGTAATGGAGTGCAGTGTAATAAAATCAGTTGATGCTGAAGGAATTAGATTGGGTAATGAAGCAATAAAGGAGGTAGATGAATTTTGTTACTTGGGCAGTAAAATAACAAATGATGGTCGCAGTACAGAGGATATAAAATGCAGAATGGCAATGGGTAGAAAAGTGTTCTTGAAAAAGAGAAATTTGTTAACATCGAATATTGATTTAAGCCTAAGGAAGTCTTCTGAAGGCATTTGTATGGAGTGTTGCCTTGTATGGGAGTGAGACATGGACGATAAACAGTGCGGACAGGAAGAGGCTTGAGGCTTTTGAAATATGGTGCTACAGAAGAATGCTGAAGATTAGGTGGGTGGATCGCATAACTAATGAGGAGGTAATGAACAGAATTGGGGAGAAAAGAAATTTCTGGCATACCTTGACTAAAAGAAGGGATAGATTGGTAGGACACATTCTTAGACATCAAGGAATTGTGAATTTAGCGTTGGAGGGAAGTGTGTGGGGTAAAAACCGCAGAGGAAGACCAAGAGATGGATACAGTAGGCAGATTCAGACAGATGTAGGTTTCCGTTCTTATGTGGAGATGGGGGAGGATAGGGTATTGTGGAGAGCTGCATCAAACCAGTCTCCGGACTGAAGGCCACAACAACAACAACAACAACAACAACAACAACTGGCATCTACTGTCTACTACTTTGCAAATTTTCATACATGTGATGTAACTGTTAATATTGGTTTATGAATCTCATCATGGACACATACATTAAAGATCAGGTCATACCTATGAGATATTGTCACAACAGTGGTGTTTTCATCTAATCAGCATCTAATAAATTTTTCGCACCTGTCATACAGTTTTTATCTTCATTGTTGGCATAAGTCATACAAATCATAAAACTACCGTTCTTCAGTATAATGTTTAGTACAGAGATGTCTTCAGTAACATTTATTGTCCTTGTGCTGTATTTAACAATACCTGTAGCACACATTCCATACTTATTTAACTTGCTAGTTAGCTTTATAAATCAGGTGCAACTGCTTGGAGTGATGTGGAGAACACAAGAGCTTAGATTAAGTATGACTTAATTATTGTTCAACAATGGAAAGCACAGGTTGGAATTATACAGTATAATGGCATACCTGCCAGCTTTTACAGTTTATCCATGAAATTTATGGAAATCGCATCATTTTACGGTTTTACAGATGAATAGTGTTATTTTACGACTTTGCGGACAAAAATTTGCACCTTAACATTCAATAATCGCATATGTACTATAGATTGTTTGCTTGGGTCGAAAGCATGTTTACTATAGTCATTCATTCATTGATATGATTGGTACTTTTAACAGTGCGATTATTTTTGTTACCATTGGAGTTGAGTTTAAAGGTGGGGTAACTGTTCTTCCTGTGCCATGTTAATCTTAGGTGTCAACAGGTTGTGCTTTGCAAATTCAAAGAAATGATGCTCAGTTAGTTAGTGGCATTCAGACCTAGAACATACTTTTCGATTGCCAGGATACAGATAAACCCAATTTCCTTTCTCCAGTGATAAAGTACTTCTTTACTTACTGCCTGTTACTGCATCAAGTTTGCACTCAAGGTGAGACAAAATTGAAAGTGCACAGTTTTCTTCTATTTGTTTTTCCTTGGAAAAGTTACCTTTTATGCAAAGGAGAGAATGAAACTACCGTATTCACCCAAATGCAAACCGACCTCAAATGCAAGCCTCACCCCAGAAATTAGACTTCGCGAAGTGTCCATTTCTGTGCAATTTTCATGACACTTAAATTACTATTACACCACAAACAGCAACAGCAGTGAGATTTCACGATATGTATCAACCCTTTCACAGTGCATTTACTTATCGGCGGCACCCGCCCCATGCGCGTAATTATTAGGGAATGCTATAGTCATGGATATTATCACTTGTGTTTGTGTGTGTGTGTGTGTGTGTGTGTGTGTGTGTGTGTGTGTGTGTGTGCAACTCGCTGTAAAGATGAACACTGAGTTGCCGACAGACATAAGTAAAAGACAGACAAACACCACCACAATTCTAAATTTTCATCTATGGCCGCCCAACACAGTCTAACTACACGGCAAGTGAAGGGATGGGTAGTGGGAGGGGTAAAGAATGGAGGACGGGAGGAAGTGGAGAGGAAGAGAGTTCATAAACAGATTTCCCGTGCCATATCGTCACACACCAACAGTCCTCCCTCAAACCCTACTAACCAGCCACATGGGAATGTCCCCCTTGTCACCCAATACCATCCTGGACTGGAACAACTGAACCATATGGTACGTCAGGGATTTGATTATCTGTTAACATATTCTGAAGTGAGACATATCCTACCTAAGATTCTCCTACCCCCCAACGTGGTGTCCGTCGCCCACTCAACCTCCAAAACATCCTAGTCCATCCCTATGCCACTCCTAATCCCAACCCCTTACCACAGGGATATGATCCCTGTGGAAAACCCCGATGCAAAACCTGCCGAAACCACCCACCCAGCACTTTCTATTCCAGTCCCGTCACAGGCTTGTTGTATTCCATCAGAGGCCAGGCCACCTATGAAAGCAGCCACGTAATATACCAACTCTGCTGAAATCACTGCTCTGCATTCTACATTGGAATGACAACTAACCAGCTCTCCATCAGGATGAATGGCCACCATCAAACTGTGGTCAAGAGCAATATGGACTATCCTGTGGTGCAGCATGCAGCAGAGCATAACACCTTGGACTTTAACAGCTGCTTCACCAATCGAGCCACCTGGATCCTCCCCTCCTCCACAAGCTTTTCTGAACTGCAGAAATGGGTGTCCTTACAGCACATCCTACAGTCCTGCAACCATCCTGGCCTCAACCTCAGATAACCTGACATCCTACATTCCATGCCCCACAGTCCTCCCCCCCCCCCCCCCCACATCCTACATTTCCTTCTGATTCATGCCCCTTTTTCTACCTCGTGCTTTCTGTTTTTAAAATTTTCCACTGCCAGCTAACCTTCGTAACCTCCTAGTTCATCCCTATGAAATACCCAAACCACCTTCCCTATCCTCCAGCTCCTACCCCTGTAACCGCCCTCGGTGTAAAACCTGTGTACCCTTCCACCACTACTTACTCCAGTCCTGTAACCAAGAAGGTGTACATGATTAAGGGCAGAGCCACTGGCGATACCACCCACGTGATGTACCAACTGACCTGCCTGCACTGTGAAGCGTTCTATTTGGGAATGGCAAGATACAAACTGTCCATTCGCGTGAAAGGACACAGACTGTGTTTGTTGATAATGAGGATCGCCCTGTGGCTAACCATGCCTTGGTGCACGGCCAAAACATCTTGCCACAGAGTTACACCGTCTGGGTTATCTGGATACTTCCCACTAACACCAAATTTCCAGAATTCCGGAGATGGGAACTTACCTTTCAGCATATTCTCTCTTCCTGTTGCCCACTTGGTCTCAACCTCTGGTAATTTCAGATTCCCGCCCACCATTCAACAACATCTTTGCCCCTGATCTCTGCACAGAGCCTCTGCCTCAACTGGCATCTCTGTCCTACTTCTTTGCTTTATACACTAATCTGGCCTTGGTGTGTGTGTGTGTGTGTGTGTGTGTGTGTGTGTGTGTGTGTGTGTGTATTTGTTTACGTATCCTTTTTCCCCCAAGGTAAGTCTTTCTTCTCCCGGGATTGGAATGACTCCTCACCCACTCCTTTAAACCCCCATCCTTTCCTTTTCCCTTTTCTTCCCTGCTGTTTTTCTAAAGAAGCAACCCAGGGTTGCGAAAGCTCAGCATTTGTGTGTGTGTGTTTTTTTATTTGTGTTTCTTTCTGCGTACCTGTGCTCTTTCGCCTGGTAAGTCAACCACATCTACTTTTCATATGTATTTTTCCTGCTAGGAATTTTTGTAATATATATAAAATAGATAAAGATTACTCACCAGGCGAAGGAGCACAGGTGTGACAGCATCACAAATAAATAAATGAATACACACACACACACACACACACACACACACACACACACACACACACACACACACAAACTCAAGCTTTCACAACCCAGTTGCTTCTTCAGGCGGAAGGGAAGGAGAGGGAAAAGGAAATGATGAGGGTTTTAAGGAAGTGGGTAAGGAGCCATTCCAATCCCGGGAGAGGAAAGACTTAACTTGGGGGAAGAAAAGGAAGGTGAACAAATACACACACAACCATACATTTACACAGACGCAAACACACCTAGGTAGAGTATGACTCCTTTCACACTTCTTTAAAACCCATATCCTTCCCTTTCTCCTCCCCTTTTTTCCTCTTATCCTGAAGAAGCGACCAACGGTTGCGAAAGCTTGTATGTGTGTTTGTGTGCTTTTTTATTTGTGTCTATCGAGGAGCCGGTCCTTTGGGTAAGTCATCCGTTTTCTATTTTATGTATATATATGTATAAAATAAAATTTTTTGACTTAGCTAAAGTACAGGCTCGTCGACAGAAACATAAAACACACGCAAAAACACACAAACATTCGAGCTTTCGCCACCACTGGCAGCTTCTTCGGGAAAAGGAGGAAGGAAGCAGAGGAGAAAGGGAAGGATACGGGTTTTCAGGAAGTGGAAAAGGAGCCATTCCAATCCCAGGAGTGGAAGGACTTACCCTAGGGGAAAAAAAGGAAGGTAAACAAATACACACACACACTCACACATATCCACATGCAAACACACCTAGGCAGACATTTGTAGAAATGAAAATCTAGGACTTCATTTACATATGAAACTACCAGTATCAGCATGTTGTTTAGAATATTCATTATTACAGTATCCTCCCAGTTTGCGTTTGCGCATACTGTTACGTATTTTGCAGCATGTTCACGAAATAGAACAACCACACATTTTAGAGGCAGCATTCTTGCATTTTTACAACTCTAAACATTCGGAAACATAGCACCTGTTTAACTAATAAGGGTGCCCGGAACCCTTTTTAGGAGCCAAGCTTTGGGGGAGTGGGGGGGGGGGGGGGACACAGTAGTTCCGGCTTTCGAACTACAGACTGTGTGCACCACAACCTAAAGTGCTGCCCACTACACTACAGCGAACAAGTACTATTGATGACAGTTGCTAACTGCTAATATGGCTTTTTAGGCACTAGATTATATTTTATTGTACTGAGAATGACGTGTTTTTGTTAATTCTTCGGTGCACAATGCGTAAGTTAGAATAAAAAAAATTAAAAAAATACAGAAAACAAGATGGCATATGTCAGATAATTCTGGGTGAGGAACGTCACATGAGACATGACTTTTCCAAACACCTGGTTTACGTAAAATCAAGTGATTGTGTCAAATTACCATTATTTTTGCAAATATCTCTGCAACGGTGTGAGTTATGAAAAGAGAGAGAGAGAGAGAGAGAGAGAGAGAGATAGCAAATTTTTAGAGTATTTTTTCCTCTACAAATTCATTTAAATTCAATTTTCATGTTAGATGAACAGTTTTTCTGCAATTAAATTTCCTGTTGTCAAAAGGCCATCATGAACGCCCTTGTTTTTTATCGTTACTAACGTATTGTTTGTCGGAAATATTTGAAAAAGGTTCTGGTCTCTGACAGCCAACAATTACATCTTTAAAATTTGGTGCCATTCAGTTGTACGGTTCGACTGAAAAAGTGGGAACATGTTACGGAGGGACTGATGGACAGACAGACAGTCAGGCATAGTCAAATCACTGTTATTTTTTCAAATGTCTCAGAAAAGATGCGAGATATGAAAAAAAGCAAGAGAGCAAAGTTGTAGAGAATTTTCTTGTCTACAGATTCGTTTATTCAATTTTTGTGTTAGATGAACAGTTAAGCCGTTACTTTCATTTAAATTACGATCTGTCAAAAGGCGATTGCAAAGGCCCATATTTGGTGTTAGCTGTAGTGGGCCAAAAGGAATGAAGTATAGATAAAGAAGTCATTTCATTCCACAATCACTTACACTAGTTTGAAACAATAGCCCTCATACGGCATTATAACAAATGCCTGAAAAATTATAAGTGTTCCTTAGTTAGTGTTTCGCAACCTTGTCAGCCATGTGGTAAAATATTCTTTTACATCGTCATTATTGTTGAAAAACTTACCACCAGGAGACAACTTCAGATGGTGAAAGAGATGAAAATTACTTAAGACCGAGGTTAGGACTGAATGAGGATGAAAAAAAATTTCCCAGCCAACATTCCGAAGAAGTCACTTATTCTTTCAAACCGTCTTGATTGCAAACTTTTTTATTAGTCAATGACGCGTTTCGCCCTTTAGCAGGGCATCTTCAGATTATAATGCGCTCTCTGTGGTGTGACACCGTAAGTTGTTATTGCGGTATTTCTATTTTCTTGGAATGTCTTTCGGTTTTCCTTATGGCCCTTAATCGAAGCGACCACGCCCGCCCACCGCCCATGAGCGCAATTGTAAGCATGGGCTTATCTTGTGTCATCAGAGACCACCGCTTCGATTAAGGGCCACAAGGAAAACCAAAAGACATTCCAAGAAAATAGAAATACCGCAATAACAACTTACGGTGTCACACCACGGAGAGCGCATTACAATCTGAAGATGCCCTGCTAAAGGGCGAAACGCGTCATTGACTAATAAAAAAGTTTGCAATCATGACGGTTTGAAAGAATATTTATTCTAACTGATTGCTGTTACACCATGGATTGGAAATCATTTTATAAGAAGTCACTTTGTCACATTTGCAAGACGTCCATTTTGTTAAATTGTTGGGTCCTTCTTCTCATCATTGAAGCATTCTTTGCATTTTGTCGATGAATGTCACTTGCTGTTCTTTGCATTCAGGAAACAAATCCCAGACAAAACAGGCACAACAATGAGTTGAGCTTGAAATGATGTAATTTTGTTCTGCTTGGACCTGAGATAGTGCTGCCCATGAGAGGAACTGCAATCATAACCACGCCACAGAAAAAAAATCAAAATTCAAATTATGTTCTGAACTATCCTCATGTATCAAGGAACAGTCACTAATTTACACTTAGAAACAACTGTTCTATAATTCACATAGAAGAAAACAAGAAACAGTTAAACACTTGTGTTTTGGGTTATCATTTGTTCTGTGGAAAACATTTTAGTGTCTGTATTTCATTTTTGGTTTTTTGTTTTTAATGAATTTTAAAACTTTTGTATCTGATGAAAAATTGTTAGAAATATGAATTATAGTGTCACAAAATTGTCATAGTTTTTAATTCACAGGAAAGACTTAGAAATTGGGAGACAAGAGAGCGCCGTAAATTCAAGGAACGTGAAAAAGAAAAAGAAAGAGAGAGATTAAAGGAAGAAGAAAGGGAAAGAGAAGCAAAGAAGCTGAAAGAATTCCTGGAAGATTATGATGATGAGAGAGATGATGCTAGGTTTTATAAGTATGTAGTACTTTGATTGATTCACAAAAACTTGTGTGCACCATTTATAATGACTTATTTTAATAATTTTTTGCTAATGAAAACTTATTTTAATAAATATAATTGTTTTCTATAGGGGACGTGAGCTCCAAAGGCGATTAGCAGAGAGGGAAAAAGAAATAGAAATGGATGGCAGAGATCGCCAGAAGGAGCAGGAGGAACTGGAAGACATTAAGTTGAAAATATTCTCTGAAGAACATGAAGATCCCACTGCAGAATTTGAAAGGGTATAGACAAATTCCATTTTGATTTATTAGATATATGCTAATGACTACCATAAAATTGTACTGGTGAGAAATTGTTTACAGCATATCTACCTCAGACCTTATTATTTCATGCAGGAGTGCTTTATTTTACTGGAGGAACAAATAACTCAGTTGAAATTTTCCTGAAATTGAGGTACTCACCCTTTACTGTTTTAATGCAGTACATTACTTTGTCATTCACCAATGAGAGTGGCAGACCAATTAAAAGGTCAGCTTCATACATATTAGAAGACTTATGCCATCAGTCTCTATGGTAAATGTGTTCAATAGTAGACATAAATCCCCTTCATCATTTTGTTTTTGGCTTTTGCAGTTGCCTTGATTGACCCACATAGTAACAGTATCTCACCCCTATGAAAAAGAAAGTGAATACAAGGTACAGTTTATAGCGAAACCGCTTTTAACGACATATAGGTCATAATGGGCTAAATCCTATGTAAATGCTATATTTAAAAAAATCGCTTAGTACATCCTGGCTTATTGTGACTTGTCGTATAAAATGACATATTTTTATTACATTTTCGGAGAAATATCGACTATAATGCCCACTGCACTTTTTTGTTTGTTATGCATGTGAATATTACTAATAACAATGTAACGCTTACTCCCAACCTCTTGTTTTCTGTATATTGTCGGTCCAAATCAGTCTTTGTGTTAAACAGCCAGTGAAAACATCACATTAAAGTTGCAAAGAAAGAGGAAAGTATTTAATATTGAAGAAAAGTCACATGTAATCTGCTGATTACAAAATGGGGAAACATCAGCATCGCAAAGGAAATGGTTGTCTCACAATCAGCGATTTCTACAATTTGGAAGGATAGAGAAAAAATACAATCTCTTTTCAAACACAATTCTTTAAAAAATCAAGCGGGCAAGGTCATCCGAACACAAAGATTTTGAAGCTTTACTTACATGGTTTAAGCGGCAAAGACATTAATTTTATATTGGGCGATTTCAGTTGCCAGAGCACTGCATGGGGTTATAAAGAAACCAACGACAGTGGAGCGGAACTAATGACCTGGTTGAGGTACATAACCTACTACTAATATATGACCTGAAACTGCCAAGCTCCTTTAATAGTGGCAGATGGAGGAAAGGATACATTCCTAATAACATGTTTGTCAGCAAGAAACTTGCAGCTCAGTGTGAAAAACTGAACCAATTCCCCATATGCAACATCGGCCCATAATTTGCACGGTCAGTGCAGTTGTTAAGCCTGAACAAGTTCCTTTCAAAAGAAGGTTTAATTTTAAAAAGGCCAACTGGAACAAATTCAGAGAGATTATTGATGCAGAAATAACAAAAATCCCTCCAGAACCTGAGATGTATGACTCTTTTGTCAGTCTAGTTAAGAATGTGTCTAGGAAGACAATACCGCGAGGATGCAGAACACAGTATATTGCTGGACTTTCTGAGGATGCAAAGCCATTACTGGAAAAATACCAGAAGCTCTTCAATAATGACCCATTCGATGATGACTCTTTTAGCAGGTGATGAACTCATGTCAGTCATTGCAGAGAACCACAAAGCTAAAGGGTGTGACCTTGTGGAGCACCTGGACATGAAAGTGAACAGTAGGAGGGCTTGGAAACTGCTACAGAACCTCAACGGTGATGCCAAGAAAGTCCAATGATAAATTTACTAATGTCACTGCCACCATACTACTCCTGAATGGCAAAACCCACGGCAAAAAATACCACGAACCATTAACGCGTTTTCTGGCAGAGGAAAATCATCACCTCAAGGCACCATTTACCCTGTCAGAACTTGCTGCAGTTTTTTCCAGTCTGAAGATTAACAGAGCTCCTGGTGTCGATGAATTGTGAGTCGAGCAAATTAAAAACTTTGCCAGTAATATTCTACGGTGGCTGTTAGATCTGATGATGCATGCATAGAAAGGCTCCACATTCCAAAGACGTGGAGGGAAGCCCACTTGGTTGCACTTCTGAAACCAGAAACGGGCTCTGATAATCCAAAACACTTCCGACCTGTCTCTCTTTTGTCACTGTTTTAAGATCTTGGAATGCCTGACGTTAAGTCGCATAGAAAACATCTTGGAACAACAGATCATCCCACAGCTGGCAGGTTTCCGACAAGGCAAATCGTGCTGTGGTCAAGTCCAGGACCTGACCCAACACATCGAGGATGGGTTTGAGAGGAAAGAGATCACGGGAGTGGCATTCATAGACCTTACAGCTGCATATGATACTGTAAACCATCGGAGGCTCCTCAGGAAAGTGTATGTTGTAACAAGAGACTATCATCTAACATCGCTGATTGGTACTTTCCTGCACAATAGGAGATCTTTTGTCTGTCTCCAGAGTGAGATTGCAGGTGGAGAAATCAGAGGAATGGCGTGCCTCAGGAAAGTATCCTTGCCCCAGCTCTGTATAATGTATACACAAATGACCAACCAATGCCAATGACATTGTAGTTGCAGCCGAAGATACGAATTTTCTGGATGTAGAGGAGAAATTATACAATTCCGTGGAATCCCTCTCCCTGTATTATGAGGCAAACCACCTATGGCCAAACCCATCTAAGACGCAGGTCTGTGCATTCCATTTAAAGTACATGGAGGCAAATAAGGAACTAAATGTTACATGGAGAGGTGAACAACTAGAGTATTGTCTGATGCCCAAATATCTTGGTGTCACACTGGACCACACACTGATGTTTGTACATCATTGCAATGCCACAAGGGAGAAAGTCTCAGCAAGAAATGACGTCATCAGGAAACCAACTAGCGGATCCTGGGGTGCAAACCCAAAAGTCCTGAGAACCTCAGCCCTTGTGCTCAGTGTGTCAGCTGCAGAATACGCCGCTCCAGTATGGAGTTCGTCAACACATACAGGAAAAGTTGACATTGCAGTGAATGAAATGGCACAGATTGTGACTGGATGCTTGATACCCAAACCAGTACACACAATATACTTAAATCTGGGGATTGCACCGTCCAACGTACGACGTTACATCACTGTCGATGTTGAAAAAACCAAGCAAGAAAAGGACACGCGTCATTCTTTATATGGACACGAGCCTGCTGACCAACAGCTTCGTTCGAGGAAGAGCTTCCTATCACGTACCCGAGCCCTGGAAGGGTCTGCCACAGAGAACCGTATTGTGAGGTGGGAAATTGATCTGAGAAGCCCCCATAAAGCAGCAAAAGAACTGGCACCTGGTGGAGACCTGCCATACACAGTCTGGAGAACCCTGAACCGTATGGGGATAGAAGTGCCATAGTGTAAGACAAACTTGCAGCAATGGGGCTTCCTAAAAGAGAATGAGAACTGTCTTTGTGGTTCTGAACAGATTCCTCAACACCTGCTTACCTGTCAATATTTAGAACAGCCCTATACAATGGAAGACTTATGGGAGGCTAACAACGTAGCCATATCGGCTGCAAATTTTTGGATTTAAAGTCTAGTTCCGGGCACGGAAAGTAAATAAGTAAGTAAGTAGCAAAGATCAAATAATGTGCTGATCAGTGGACCTATTCTTCAAGTGAAAGCCAATGAATTTGTGCTTCTATTGGGAAACCCGCACTTCAACTGCTCTTCATCTTGGATACAAAGTTTCCTAGCCTGCCACGATGTTATCGCCGGAAAAATCTGTGGCTTCAGTGCTTTTGATGCAATTTTAATGACGGCGGAAGAGTGGGAAAATGTCACTCAAAAGGCAATTGCCAATCGTTTTAAACTAAACTAAAAAAGGATTTAGAGACCTTTCATCATCATTCCACGGTGAGAGCAACGCTTTTTCAGCAACATCTGATAGTGCTGATGAAGACGATGAGGATGACATTCCTCTGGTAGAATTAGTGCGAAAACTTTGTCCATCATTGTCAGCTTGTGAAATAGAGGACTTCACCTGGAGGTAGACAACAACCTCACCATGTACGCATCAGTGAGTGAAGAGGAAATTGTTGTTGATATCCAATTTCAACATGTAATTGACGAAAATGACAAGGAACAAGAACAACAGTTTGTTGTGCCTTCACTTACTGAAGCTCTCAGTGCAGTGAAAACGTTACAAAAATTTATTATTTCCAATGATGAGTTTAATTCAAATGACAATTACAATGTGTTAAAATGAATGCATTGTCAAATGCAAAATGTGTATGCACATCACAAATGCAAAAAACAAACAAAGAAAACTGATTATCTAAAGCAGGACAGTATACTGTAGTACTGTATTCCATTTTAAAATTAAAACAACTGTTTAAAAACTGAACAACACTGTGATTGTAGAAATCTAAAAAATTAAATTCCAATATGTGTTATTTCTTCAAAGTACAGAAATGGAATAATAGTGTATTCAATATTAATATTTTGTGGTTCTGTGTACTGGATATTTTCAGTGTTTTATTAGACACAGTATGTCAAATTTGCACAGCAGTTTAAAAAGAAACGTATAAAGAAGTGGAGATCTCCATGTAATTTATGAATAGAATACTGTACGTTATTTTCATTTTGGTACTGTTGAATAATTTTTGTATTACAGTACATGAAACGAAATTGTCATTCATGTCTATTATACTGTACACTACATACAGTAAGTTTTAAAGATGCTCAACATTTTCTCTCATTCATTATCCAAGACAGTGTTCGACTTTATTACAACAATTTACATTGTTGCTACTTCCTTGTTGACCAAAGAGTTTCACATTTTGCTGGCATGTTATTGCTGAACTATTACGCAAAAGTAACTTGGCATCTGACTTGCAGAGGGGGATTGATGAACAGGTATGGTATGGTGCTGGTGAGTGTGAGGGGGAGACCAGCTCTGCCTCCATGTGATGTACGTCCAGTGGGCAGGCAACCGCATCACAATACACTTCTGAAAAAATCACAATGTAGATGTACTATGTTTGTCTGCCTTTTTGAAGTTTTAACTCTATAACATCTTATAATTTACAGTTAGGAATTTTTTATCAAAAAACAAAACAATAATCCGGTTTGTGCGACTATTGGCTATAACAACCATAAACCATTGGTCCCTTCAATGTCGTTATAACCGGTTTCGACTACTTTCATTACATACTTGTTGGCATGTGAATAACATGTTGCTGGTAAGACCTAGAGGATAGACTACTTCGTGTGGCAGGCTTCCCTAACAATGATGAAATGTTCTGATATAGCATGCTGTGTCTTCCACCTTACTGTAATATTTACAATATCCTCGTAATGGGACCTTTAGTTGTTACACTCGCATCAGAATTGTAAGTGCTTGCTTTCCATTAAAGCAGCTATTGTTCATCATATTTTTTGAATCATCTTCATGTCTTGTGATGTCACAAAATAATTAACTGAGAAATTGTATAAGCCTTCCAAGCACGTGCACAGATGAAATTTAACGTCATAAAATTACTTCAGCATCTTTGCTAAAATCATTATATAAATACTCTAACACGAAACTGAGGGTACAAATTTTTAATATTAATCATACGAGAAGGCCAGTGAAATGTACATAATTCAAGAGGTGGTTTGCCACAGATGTTGCAAATATAATTATTATGTGTGCACATAGCCATTAACAGTGATAAAAAGAAAAAGAAATTTCAGAATGGTACTCCAAATTCTCCATAAGTTTTGCTACTATATTATAATCCATTGTAGATGGCATATTGGAACAGGTAAGACTAGTTCAGTTAGTTAGCGCCCTGAGTTCCAATTTTAAGGTCTTGGGTTCGATTCCCACAGCCCCCATTTTTTAAATTTTTTTTTTCAATTCTCGATTTTTAAATATAATCAACATTGCAAGTACAAATTTGAATGAAGACTTAACCATCGAGCAGGCGAGCTGGAGTATTGAGTACTCCATAGGCCATAGGGGAATTTTTTAGTGCTGCAGCATAGCAATGTTACTGCAAAGTATAAATATTTACTTGGTTCATGAGGGAATTGTAATTTATGATAGAAGGTGATGTATTGAGTCCCCACGTGCCTTCTCATGAAAAAAGGGGGGGGGGGGATTAAAAGTGTAAACAATTGATGCTCCCGCTCAAGCATAAAAAATACATCACAACTGTCGAATTTCGACCACAAACAATACTAGTATATTTTAATGCAGTATTAAAGTACTGTTAGTGGTTATAAATAAAAATTCTTAACTCTCACTTAGGCACTCTAGAACTAGAATGTGTTAACATTTAAACATTAAAAAGTTGTCATTTTTATTATCATTACCTTTTTTTTAATTTGAGGGTGGATTCAATTATTCAGTTACTTAGGTAACTGTTAGAATTTGTCCCTTCTCAAGTGTGATTTTATTTTTAAACATAGCACTATGAAAACAGAAATATTGTTTTCTGATTTCAGTCTCTTACCCTGAGGAGTGATATATGATGATCTAATTTTCATACCTGCTCAATATGATGTCCTTCTATTCCATATCCCCAAACTGGCAGAAATAATTTAACTTTGAATTAAACTTCAGCCAACTGTTAATGTCATATACTACCACAAGGAATATCATTACCTTTCATGAAAAAGCAAAGATTAAACAATGGATTTAAAGTCATATATACATTGCTAGCAGATACATGTCTCTGTGCACAATGATGACCAACATTCCCTGCAGTGTATGCACATTGTCTCCAACACTATTTGTAATATTGTATCTTGTGTCTCAAAATGAGGAAAATGTAATAATATGTGCTGTTGCATTAGCAATATGTTGAGGTTGAGACAAACAAAATTGTGTGGATAAAAACATTCTTTAGAACTATTGATAGCAATAATTTGCTCCAGGAGCAAACGGATTGGTCATAATCTTTCAAGAATATTCCTCACTTTGCGTCTTTTTTACAGACAAATTGTGGCACTTCTTAAATCTGAGGAACCAGTCTTCACCTGGGTTATGAGAACATTCTCTGTCTCATAATATGCCACAGTGTTAATAACCTCTTTTCTGCTTAAGCCAAACCCCCACTTTTTCATTATTATTAAGCATGAGGCAAGCCTCATTTCATGCTCTCAAGGAATTGCTGTGCTGCACCCCAGAGCTTTGCTTTCAACTCTACTCTTACCTTTCAGATGGCTATAAAGAGTACCGTATGAAAACGATTATAAGGTGAGTTTTTCCCCCCGTCCCCTGAGTCATCATTTGGAAAATACAGCGTCGTCATATGTTCACAGACTAGCGAAAGTCAGTTTTATGATATGTAAGGCTTCAATATACCAAAGTCGCACTTCCTTCCAGTGCAACAAAATAAATTGTATTAAATAAAATGTTTAATGCAGTGTATAATTTGAACAGCCTTAATTTCGTTATATAAATATGAAAACTGCATGTAGAATTGTTAGCTTCAGAACCGAAGAAATCAATATGGCGTGTACACACTAAACTGGGTGTACTTTCTTTGTTTTGAGTCCTTTGCGTGTGTCTTTTAATATATGCATGTCCATATTTCATGCTTAGTTTAATTTCATTAGGGAGTCCCGGAACATTTTAGAAAAACGAAGGCGAAGAAAGAAAGAAAGATAGGTAATGTCCTAGGAGCTGTGTACATTGAATGAAACGGCAGTGCGCTCAATATTTATCGGAAGGCAGTTATATATATAATGATTAGGGTTGTGTCTGAGTGGTTCGACCGAATCCATTAATCGCTGAATCCAGCACACTGGCTTCGGGTTCAAGATTCAATGTGTAATGGCCTAATACTACTGAATCCAAAGTTTTATATGAAAACCTTTAGTTACAAATGTTGTACTTGACTTTGCATAACAGTGCGCTTTCATCAGCGATCTGTATGCATAGAGATCGAAGGCTTTTGTCTGCGTTATTTAGTTTATTTTCCATAGATCTGCTGAAAGATGTGACATTAAAAAACAAAACTGTATTACTTTGAATTTATTCAAGTGAAATCATGACGAAATGCACGCAGTTGCGTGGCCCTTGTGAAAACAATCTAGCGTATTTACCTAAATCTGAACCCCATCTTTTTCCGGTTTTTTGGGTCCAAAAACTGCTTGTGATTTAAATTGAGTACAAAGCGAACGTAGTTCTGAAAAGTGGCACCAGGAGCCGCCACAAATAACTTTTCTCGTTTGATATAAGTAGTGCTACTCAAGCTTGCTTTGCTGGTGCAAATATAAAATATAGCAGTCTGTGAAATATTAGTAGCAACAAACAAATTTCTTTACGTAAATACCAACAACACACAAGACTTTAGGATTCTTCCATGAGTTGCCTCATTTTAATGTCACATATTGTTTCATCGAATTTTGTAAAGTGCTGGCGTATGTGAACTGTAATGAAGCGTTAGGATTTCAAGAAGAAAGTTATTTATTAAGTGGGGGGGGGGGGGGGCGCGAAGGGTTCTAATTGTGTGCCATCCATGCGGGATGACGTCAATTCATGAACCACTTGACTTCTGTTTCAATAAATCATTTAAGGTCAAGCTTAAACACATGTACACCGACTGCCTTTCGTAAGGTGACGCCAACGGGTCATGTAAAACGTGCAAGTGTGCCAATGGAATGATGATACATGGATGTGGGTTCCAAATCAGATTGTGTAGCTGGCCTTTAAAAATGTTTGATATTGAATGCAATACATTGTACAAAGGAAGATGCTCTGTACTACGAAGGAACTGAATAACAAGGAATCAAGTGCAGTGATTTAGAATTACCGTACCTTTATCTAATTGCTATTATAATCATTTCGTAAAATTTGTATTATAAGTGTAATAAAATTGTTGAATATTTCCGCATTTATTTTGCCGTATATTTGAAGTCTCATCTAAAAGCTACTATGTAAAGTTGACTGGCGTCTGTGTTGCGTCAGTATGTCTTCATTGCTACAACTTAATGTGTTTTTCTCTTAGGGGCAAAGGATTGTTCCTATGAATCATGATTCGTAAATTTCACTCTCTCTTCGCCATAAGAATAATACAAATGTAAACATTATGCCCTGTAATCTTCCATATTAGCTGTTTCCTCATTTAGGCCTAAATTCCGTTTGCCTAACAACCCCGAAAGACAACATCTAACTTGGGAGAATATACAAATCACATTAATGTTTACCTTTTTATTATTCCTATGCTAAACGGGAATAGAAATGAAGCATGGCAGCTGACTTCTAGTACTGATTTTTAAATCTTCTATGAATATAAGAAACAACATCGGTATTAGCTAGTAGCTACACAAATCAGCTGTTCTGCCATCTTAGTTTTCCGCCACCACTAGCGAAGCAAGATTCGAGGTCAAGTGGACTGCAGTTTCATTCACTGTACACAGCTCCTAGGAAATTACCAAAAAATAAAATGGTAACAGCTCACAGTCACTATATCAGGATAAAGTTGCAAAACTTCGGATGATACGAAGGTGTTTTTATTCTACAATTAAATAAGGCAATACGCGAGCATGTCATTTTTGCTCAAGGCTGCAATCGTACCAATAAAGATGTTTATTATGATGTGATTGCTATTTATATAAACCAATACACTATCATATCACGTTTGCACCAATTTATGTGACTGCAAGTTGATAGTTGTTTGTGCGGTCTTCGATACAGCTTTTGACTTAAAAATGACGTCATGTTTGTTCTAAGTTGTGTGAGGAGAACGTTACCCACAAAAATCAGCTGTTCCACCATCTTGCATTTCTATCAACGCTTGCAGCAGGCATTACCAACATAACAATCCAAGGTACGGGCATGGTTGCAGGGGGGGGGGGGATATCTGAGATATTTCTTAAAAGAAAGAAAAGAAGGAAAAAAAAGGGGGGGGGTGCATCATACACTCTGATAGAGTAATTTTCATAATTCCATATTGCCTAGAAGCCATATACACTGTAAGAGATCCTTGTTTGAAGTTATTTAATGCTTTATCTAAGGTATCCTTGAAATAAGAACTGCCCTTATTGGATATTCTTCTATACTCCCTAACCATGATGTAAATAACCTGGAAATAAAGAAAACATCAGCTAGTTAAAGTGTAAACTATAGCACACACTTCCCCTAAGTGGTAAATGCCTGGGGTAAGTGTGCACCACATCAAAAGATCGTGTTATAAAAAATTCAAATTAACATAACGGCATCAAGGATAATTTAAAACTAGTATGTTTAACCAAAAATTATGTACACAATTAAGCGGCGAAGATACCAAAACAATTTCTTCAGTTATAACCTGCAGCCATCTTGTAACAGATTGTTTAATGTCTTCTAAACAACTTTGGACTCACTGCCATCTTTGCTGGGAGTTACCAGCCTTGTAGTTAGGGAACTATGACATGGTAGTACAAGGGATTATCATTTTGTTTACACTCCCCACCCCCCAGTTACACCCATTCTACCTTACAGTAGATTATACAGCATACAAAATAAATCACTGTTTTTTATTTGAAAGATATTTCTTTTTCCTGCAGAATACTGTAGACAAGCAAACATTTATTCCATAGAGAAAGATTTCATATTATAATGGCAATGTTTGTTGTCATGCAAAAAAATCAAACACTGCTGTCAAAATTACTGATTTTTCATCAAATTCTGAACCACAATTGTTTAGTAGAACCTGTTTCTTCATTCTTGAGGCCATGACAAAAATCAAACACAACATTTACTGCCAAAAAACAACAATTGGACGAAAGCATTTCACTGTCATGGTGCAGGAAGTAGGTGAGCATGGGAAAGCAGGTGACTCACAATATAATTTATTCCTGCCTCAAACAGTGACAGCTACTGCCATCTGTATTGCTTTCTTGGTGTTACAGTAATGAGAGTGTACTTTTATATCGACAAAAGACATGTCACCTGCTGGAAACTGTAAACAAAACAGAAAATCAGCTAATGTCTTTACTACGCTGCTTGTATTTTCGGTAGAGAGACCAACTGATGTAAAAGCTATGTCACTCGTCTTCAAAGTGTTAAAGCATGAATCATTGTATACTGTATCCGGGAAGTATTATCATTTTTGTCAGACCAGAGTATGTCAAAAATCATTAAATTTTTTCACATGCATAAGTTTTACTTATAGGACTTTTGTGGGTATGATGTAACCATTATTCTCAACACCTTTGGTGAGCTTTGCCACTTATATTTGCATATATGTTTTATGATCATCCTCTGTTACATTTTTTGATATTATAATTGTGAAGCAAAACTTCTGTACTAATAAAAATACAAATTAAAAAATATGGTAGGAGACGAGTCTACATTCTTTTCAATTTTTGACCACTGAATTTTAATAAATCGTATGACAAAGAAAAGAGAAATTCAGTATATTGTCTTTCAAATATTCCTAACAACAAAAATAAATTTATTTACATCAATACCAGCAATGCACAAAGCTTTAGGATTTTTGTACAAGTTTGTAGATGCAAATATGTCACAATTTTTGAATATGTGGTTATCGGGAAACTAGTAACAGCCTTAAAATACATAGCTTCTCGTGTGTTTCTATGTATTTCATATAACCATGAGGGGGCGAGAAAAAAAATTGAGTAAATCTCTAATGTGGAACTGGAAGCGATTGCTTGGTTTGCTGTTCTTGCCAATGTGTATTTGCGATTGTTGTAATTACTTGTTATTGTGGTGACAATACAAAATGATTCACTGATAGTATGCTTAGCCATATGATTTAATTACAAACTACTAATCATTTGAAACATTGGTTTCACACATTAAGGTATCTTGGCAGTGTGTTTTGCAGAAGTAAAGTTTTCTTTGTGCCTAACTCATCATTAATCACATTTTCCTTCAGAATACAGTATCTTTCTCACTTCCATTTCAATCATAAACAACTGGCATTCTCACACACTCGCTTAAGTTAGAAATATATTGCTGTGTTCCTACGAATATTTCAATATTTTCAAGTTCATTGTTAAGCTGAACATAATAGCATTGCAAAAGTAAGACTGTAACACTCATTTGGAAAGACTCTGTCTGTAACAGCACTCAATTGGTGGAACAAGCTTCCCATTATACATTGCACCATTACCAACTACTATTGTTGACACCTAAAAAGTATTTTCACCAAAATAGCCCTCTTTAACCTTGACTGCTAAACTTACAACTCAAACCAAACTACTGTAGCTGTATATTCTTCCATTCTACTTAATTTTATAGAGGAAAAATTCCTAACAGGAAAAATATACGTAAAAAATGGGTGAAGTCCACTTACCAGGCGAAGGAGCACAGGCAGTGATAGCAACAAATAAACACACACACACACACACACACACACACACACACAAACGCAAGCTTTCGCAGCCTAGCTGCTTCGTCAGGCAGAAGGGAAGGAGAGGGAAAAGAAAATGATGAGGGTTTTAAGGGAGTGGGTAAGGAGTCATTCCAATCCTGGGACAGGAAAGACTTACCTTGGGGGGGGGGGGGGAAGGAGGGTAAACAAATACACACATACCCACACATTTGCACAGACACAAGTACACTTAGGCAGACATACTGTAGAACTGTAGAAAGCAAAGAAGTTAGAAGTCAGACAGAGATGCCACTTGAGGCAGAGGCTCTGTCCAGAGAACCAAGGCAAATATGTTAAGATGGTGGGTGGGAATTCGAATTTAACGGAGGTTAAGACCAGGTGGGCAACAGGAAGAGAGAATATGCTGAAGGGCTAGTTCCCATCTCCGGAGTTCTGAAGCATTGGTGTCAGTGGGAAGTATCCAGATAACCCGGACGGTGTAGCACTGTGCCAAGATGTGCTGGCCATGCACCAAGGCATGTTTAGCCACAGGGTGATCCTCGTTACCAACAAACACTGTCTGCCTGTGTCCATTCATGCGAATGGACAGTTTGTTGCTGGTCATTCCCACATAGAACGCTTCACAGTGCAGGCATGTCAGTTGGTAGATCACGTGGGTACTATCGCAAGTGGCTCTGCCTTTGATCGTGTACACCTTCCGGGTTACGGGACTGGAGTAAGTGGTGGTGGAAGGGTGCAAAGGGCAGGTTTTACAACGGGGGCGGTTACAAGGGTAGGAGCCAGAAGGTAGGGAAGGTGGTTTGGGGATTTCATAGGGGTGGACTAGGAGGTTACGGAGGTTAGGTGGGCGGCGGAAAGACACTCTCGGTGGAGTAGGAAGGATGTCATGAAGGATGGATCTCATTTCGGGGCATGATTTTAGGAAGTCATATCCTTGCTGGAGAGCCACATTCAGAGTCCGCTCCAGTCCCGGAAAGTATCCGGTGACAAGAGGGGCACTTCTGGGATTCTGTTGAAGGTTCTGAATTTGGGGGGATGAGGAAGTGGCTCTGGTAATTTGCTTCTGTACCAGATCTGGAGGATAGCTGCGGGATGTGAAGGCTGTTATCAGGTTGTTGGTGTATTGGTTCAGGGATTCAGAACTGGAGCAGACTTGTTTGCCACGAAGACCTAAGCTGTAGGGAAGGGAAAGTTTGATGTGGAAAGGATGGCAGTTGTCATAATGCAGGTACTGTTGTTTATTGGTAGGTTTGATGTGGACGGATGTGTGTAGTTTGCCGTTGGATAGATGGAGGTGGACATCGAGGAAAGTGGCATGGGATTTGGAATAGGACCAGGTGAATTTGATGGGACCAAAGGAGTTGAGGTTGGAGAGGAAATTCTGGAGTTCTTCTTCACTGTGAGTCCAGATCATGAAGATGTCATCAATGAATCTATACCAAACTTTGGGTTGACAGGCTTGGGTGTCCAGGAAGGCTTCCTCTAAGCGTCCCATAAATAAGTTTGCGTACGAGGGGGCCATCCTGGTCCCCATGGCTGTTCCTTTTAGTTGTTGGTATGTCTGGCCCTCAAAAGTGAAGAAGTTGTGGGTGAGAATGAAGCTGGCTAGGGTATTAAGGAAAGAGGTTTTAGGTAGGGAAGTGGGTGGTCGGCGTGAAAGGAAATATTCCATCGCAGCGAGACCATGGGCATGTGGGATATTTGTGTATAAGGAAGTGGCATCGATGGTTACAAGGATGGTTTCAGGAGGTAACAGGCCGGGTAAGGATTTCAGGCGATCGAGGAAGTGGTTGGTGTCTTTGATGAAGGATGGGAGACTGCACATGATGGGTTGAAGGTGTTGGTCTATTTAGGCAGAGATTCGTTCTGTTGGGGCTTGGTAACCGGCCACAATGGGGCGGCCGGGATGATTGGGTTTGTGAATCTTCGGAAGTAGGTAGAAGGTGGGGGTGCAGGGTGTCGGTGGAGTCATGAGGTTAATGGAGTCAGGTGAAAGGTTTTGTAGGGGGCCTAAGGTTTTGAGGATTCCTTGAAGCTCTGCCTGGACGTCAGGAATGGGATCGCCTTGAAAAATTTTATATGTGGTATTATCTGAAAGCTGACGCACTCCCTCTGCCACATACTCTGGCCGATCAAGTACCACTGTCGTGGAGCCCTTGTAGGCAGGGAGAATGACAATGGAATGGTCAGCCTTCAGATCACAGATAGCTCGGGATTCAGCTGCGGTAATGTTTGGAGTAGGATTAAGGTTTCTCAGGAAAGACTGGGAGGCAAGGTTGGAAGTAAGGAATTCCTGGAATGTTTGAAGAGGGTGATTTTGAGGAAGAGCAGGTGGGTCTCGCTGTGACGGAGGACGGAACTGTTCCAGGCAGGGTTCGATTTGAATGATGTCTTGGGGAGCTGGATCATTGGGAGAAGGATTTTTTTTTTTTTTTTTTTTTTTTTTTTTTTTTTTTTCGTGGCAAAGTGATATCTCCAGCAGAGGCTACGAGTATAGGATAGTAAATCTTCCCGCCCGCCATCTTTAACATCTTTGCCTCGGTTCTGTGGACAGAGCCTCTGCCTGAAGTGGCATCTCTGCCCAACTTCTTTGGTTTCTACAAATGTCTGCCTAAGTGTGTTTGGATGTGGATATGTGTGAGTGTGTGTGTATAAAATATAAATATTATAGAGAAAAAATTCCTAGCAGGAAATATGACAGCATCACAAATAAATAAATGAATGCACACACACACACACACACACACACACACACACACACACACACACACACACACAATCGCAAGCTTTCGCAACCCAGTTGCGTCTTCAGGCAGTAGGGAAGGAGAGGGAAAAGGAAATGAGGGTTTTAAGGAAGGGGGTAAGGAGCCATTCCAATCCCGGGAGAGGAAAGACTTACCTTGGGGGGAAAAATGGAGGGTAAACAAATGCACACATGCCCACACATTCACACAGAGACAAGTACACCTAGGCAGACATACTTTCTACAGTATGTGTGTGTGTGTGTGTGTGTGTGTGTGTGTGTGTGTGTGTTCATTTATTTATTTGTGATGCTGTCACACCTGTGCTCCTTCGCCTGGTGAGTAATCTTCGTCTATTTTTTATATTTTATTTTTCCTGCTAGGAATTTTTCGTCTTAATATATATAATGATAGTATCACAAGTAAATAAAACACACACACACACACACACACACACACACACACACACACACACTAGCTTTCGCAGCCTAGTTGCTTCTTCAGGCATAAGGGAAGGAGAGGGAAAAAGAATTGATTTTTTCTAGAAATGTGTGCCTAGGTGTGTTTGCGCGCGCGCGCGCGCGTGTTTGTGCGTTTGTGCGCGTGTTTGTGCGCGTGTTTGTGCGCGTGTTTGTGCGCGTGTTTGTGCGCGTGTTTGTGCGTGTGTGTGTGTGTGTGTGTGTGTGTGTGTGTGTGTGTGTGTGTGTGTTTGTTTGTTTACCTTTCTTTTTTTTCCCCCTAAGGTAAGCCCTTCCACTTCCGGGATTGGAATGACCCCTCATCCACTCCGTTATAACTTGCATCCTTTTCTTTTTCCCCTCCTTCCTTTTTTCCTGACGAAGCAAGCAACTGTTGCTTGCCTGTGCTTTGGGTAAGTCAAACAATCTTTATAAATTATAGAAGGAAACTTTCCTGGTGGAATAACAAATATAAAAAATAGAAAACGGATGACTTACCCAAAAGACAGGCTCGTCGACAGACACAAATAAAAACACACACAAACACACATACAAGCTTTCGCAACCCAGTTGCGTCTTCAGGCAGAAGGGAAGGAGCGGGTAAAGGAAATGATGAGGGTTTTAAGGGAGTGGGTAAGGAGCCGTTCCAATCCTGGGAAACACTTACCTTGGGGGAAGAAAAGGGAGGTAAACAAATACACACACACCCACACATTTACACAAACGCGTTTACAAATGTCCACCCAGGCGTGCCTGCATCCGGACACATGTGAGTGCGTGTGTACTTGTTCACCTTTCCCTCCCTCCCCCCAAGGCAAGTCCCTCCACTCCCAGAACCGGAACACCTCTCCCCTCCTCCAAAACCCACATCCCCCCCCCCTGAAGAAGCGACCAACGGCCGCGAAAGCCTTACCCACTCCCTTAAAACTCTCATCATTTCCTTTTCCCTCTCCTTCCCTTCTGCCTGAAGACACAACTGGGTTGCGAAAGCTTGTGTGTGTGTGTGTGTGTGTGTGTGTGTGTGTGTGTGTTTTTTTTATTTGTGTCTGTCGACGAGCCTGTCCTTTGGGTAAGTCATCCGTTCTCGCATCTTTCATGATTCTGACCCCTTCCCTATTTGTTTTATGCCGTTTCTCACTTTTCTCTGTATGATCTTCATATAGAGACAAAAATTTTGATACTTCTGCACTGTAACTTGAGTTGAATGGAAATGCTTATGACTTTGTTACTACTTTTGAGGGATAAGGCTTGTATAAAATTATATTACTAAGTCATCTCCATCTGACAACGATATTTTTCATTGTAGATGAAACGTGAGCGAGAAGAAGAGTACAAACCAAAGATCCTAATTAATGTGAATCTTGAGAACAGCAAACAGAGAGAACGTGAAAGAGAGAAAGAAAGGGAGCATGAGAAAGAGAAGGAAAGGGAAAGGGAACGAGAAAGTCAGAGAGAAGTTGAAACTGAGGAAGAAGAAAGGCATATCATCAATGAAGCAAATACAGACTCAGCACCTCCAGAACCATCACCACCTCCACCTGAACCAGAAGTAAGGTCTGTAGAAGAAAGTGATGATGCTGGTGATCGTGATTATGAAGATAGGACCACAAACTACGCAAGTCCTGAACCACCTGAACCACCTGCACCTGTGGAAGAAGAAAGCCAAATGTCTGTAATATCTAGTGGAGCAGAGGATAAAGCCGGTAAGTTGTTTTTTTAACTGTTTCTCCCAACTCTCAACAGCTTCTATTATTTGGTTTTAAGAAATGGAAGTTAGATCATGTTTGTGCACTTCTAGGTTCACTGGTCACTATTGTTGTTGGATGTATTCAGTATGTCATGACTCATTGGCTAATATACACTAACACAATTGTGTGTGTGTGTGTGTGTGTGTGTGTGTGTGTGTGTGTGTGTGTGGTGTTTTAATACAAGTTGATGAGCAATATAGATATTGTAGTTCTGATAAATATCCAAAGTCCTCTTTGGATTTCATTATATTAGTATAAAATGTTGTTTAATATGCGAACTTTTTGCTTTGATAGTGTAATATATTTTTATTGGTTTCAGCATCTTTGAAAGTGTGGCACTCCCCACAACAGCAGCAGCAGCAGCAACAGCAGATGCTGCTGCAGCAGCAACAGCAGCAGCAGACAGTGGCACCTCCGAACAAGAAGAAAAAACTTGATGTAAAAGAAGTCTTCAATACAGATGATGATGATGATAGTAATTTAGGTTCTGGGAAGAAGAGAAAGTTGGTGCCATTGGGTTAGTTGCTTTTGTCCAGTGTAGGAATTTTGGAGAATGTTTAGCGATTACCATGTAAATAGTGTAATTTTACTTTTTGCTTTTCGAAGTGAGGCAGCCAGAGCTGACAGTTGTGTGACTGTGTTGTGTGCCTGTGTGATTGCGTGAATGTTCTATTTTTCTGAAGAAGGCCGTTGCCGATAGCTGAAGTGTTGTATGTGTGTGTCTTTTTTATGTGCCTGTCGCAGCTCGTCGTCACGTCTTTGCAAGAGTTGTAAAATGTCCTTATCACTAGTATCAGAATATTTGCTAGACATAGCAGCATGCATAACTACAAATGAGGAGTAATGATGTAATTCACTATTCAGGTTAAATATAACTTCAGCTCAGAAAGGGGTGAACTATGCTGCCACAAATAACTTCGGCCACCAGCCCAATTGCTTAGGGACTAGAAAAATCGGTGTTATGTTTCGTACTTATCGGTGTTTTTTTTCTGATAATCTTTTTTCCGTTTTCAGTACTATATTTTGTCATATGTAACAAATTTCAATTGTAAGTTGAAAATGATAGTATTCCTAAGATAGGGTGGATCAAATTTGATATAGGTGCCGAAGAAAGTAATTTTGACAAAAAATATTGATGTAAATAAATATCTAAAAATCCTTTTTTTATTCACCAAGTATTTTAAATACTGTTAAAAAATTGTCAATGATTGTATCCAGCAGGTTACTCCTTTTTCTCAGGTCTGCAAACATTTTTGACACTAGGACTTTTCTCGCCGACTTAGGTGTCTAGGTGTGTTTGTGTTTGGATATGTGCGAGTGTGTGTGTGTGTGTGTGTGTGTGTATTTGTTTACCTTCCTTTTTTTCCCCTAAGGTAAGTCCTTCCACTCCTGGGATTGGAATGACTCCTTTTCCACTTCCTTAAAACCCATATCCTTCCCTTTCTCCTCTCCTTTCTTCCTATTTTCCTGAAGAAGCGACCAATGGTTGCGAAAGCTTGTATGTGTGTTTGTGTGCGATTTTATTTGCGTCTGTTGACGAGCCTGTCCTTTGGGTAAGTCATCCGTTTTCTATATAATGTCACTGTCACAGACATGGCAAAGAAAGCGAAATAGGATAAAGAACAATTAATTTTATCAACATCTGAAGATTTTGCTGAGGCTAACATTCCACTAAAAAAGAAAAGGTGATCATCCTAAGCTGAGAAAATCTATGAACAAATATGTGCTAGGTTTGTGTAATGTAAATTGCCACATCAATTTTCCTAGTGTCATTAAAAGTAGACATACTTGTTCTTATGTAAGTAAATCTTGCTAAGAGAAAAGATCATTCCTACATGCCTTCGTAAACCTGTCATCCTGACAGAAAACTATTCTCACTTTAATGGCAACAATAAAACAAAGACCTTGTGAATCAGGAAAATTTGGACTTACCTTGTGCTGCCATTGTCACACTGGAAGAATTGTGAAGTGTGTAAATACAGTGATCCACTCAACCTAACCAAACTGTCAAGTGTCAGGATTTTATAATGTTTAAGCTGTATTTTGGGATGATTTATGGAAGTTTGTAACATCTACTTAGATGTTCGCTAGTCGGGCTGATCACCTTGCATTCACCATGTTGGCAGTGAGAAGCCCCACATTATTTTTCGTAACATCTCTTATGGCTGGTTTCCGAAAAAGTAGTTAACTGTCCCGTCATAGTTACCAGTGGGTTACCTGAATGTTAAGTACAAAAACATGTTTCCAACAGTTACTGTCGCAGCCGTAGTTACCTGCCCGTTCCCCTGGGGTTACCTACACATTAATGTTAGTTTTAACTATATCCACTATGTAGCGCTAGTGGCTTCCAAACTCCCATAAATAATTTAATAGTTGTTATTTGTTTTTATGCCTGGTTTCTGTGTAATTTTTTCACAATTTTAGAAGTTTTGAAGCTGAAGAATGGAAATTCTTTCGTCTTCATCATCACCACCTTCTTCTTCTGTTCTGGATAGATCCTCAGAAGAGGAAAACTTAGCTGTACTCGGCGACGTTGAAAGACACACTGCGTTTTTCGTATTAGAGCTCAACAGTTTGATCTATATAATGACAGGGAATTTCATATGCGTTTCAGACTAAAAAAAAAAATCTGACCAGTGACGTCATTGTCAGGGTCTTTCTAAATGGGGGGAAAAAAAACTTTACATCTTCGTCGGCGACCCCGAGAGAGAATGTTGGCAATGGTTGACGCATGTGTTAGCTGCATGTCTCTCGCGATTTGTCAAGCAACATTGTGACACTGAACAACAGTGGCGAACATTATGTCTCTCGATCACCGATCTGGATGTACAATTTTATCTCTGTCCAAATCACAAAACCATGCCCTCATAATAAAGCTTTCAATTAACTATAAAGATACTCCCCTTTGCAATAGTGTCCTGTCATGCAATTGCCATTATGATTGAACAATGTTTCAAGTGATTAGTGTTTTTCATTAAAACGTGGGTCTCGGGTAGGTGAATGGGTGGACGTAAATTGATGAGCTGGTAGTGTAAAAAGTATTGTCACATTCACAGAACAGTGGGAAGAGGAAAACTTAAATTCATAAAAATAGATGTTGACTACAGAAATAAGATTTTTATTACTAACCCTATCTTTGTTGATTGTCCTGCCTTTCCTTTTTAAAATAGAATGCAGCTCTTTGAGCTGCTTTACTGTACTCTCTCCTGATTAAAGGAATTGTACAGCTTTGTGACACCTTCCAAGGCAAGTTGCTTTTCAAAAATTGTTGAGCTCTCTGTCTCTTTATTTTCTTCCTAAAACTAGGTCGTTAAAAAGGTTTTCTTTATTTCTTCTTCCTTTTTTTCCTTTTTTTTCCCTTCATATAGACTAAAACTTTTTTTCCTCCCTTGTTGCTTATTGTATTTCAAAACAGAAGCAGAAAACTCGTGACAGCTATACAAACTATTATGCGTCTTGGATTTTCCCTTAATAATCGATAAAATTCAAGTAATTGCGAGTTTCGTTAGTAGTGGCATCTGTGATCATTTGAGACGAACTATTAACATTGATAGAAGGAATAGTTACCTCATAGTTGAATAACGGTCGTTGAAATCAGCTACGGGAATAGGTGGCGATGCTGCTTTTTTGTTCGCAGTAGTAAAGATTTTAATAAGTTACTTCCATGCACATCATTAAACATCAGTACTTCAGTCATAATGCTGTCATGACTTCCAATGTTTCCATTCTGTATTTCAGTTATAGTTTCTATTCTTTTGAAAAGATTTCAGGAATTTTGTCACTTTCCTTTTTATTGTAAAACCACTTTTAATTAAGTTACGGGAATTTATCCTTTCTCGCTGTATGCAACATTTTTGTTGCTTCCATCAAATTCATATGTTCACAGGTTTTGTGATAACTTACTTACATTTTTCCCAGTGATATACTCTTTTTTTTGTCGAGAAAAAATCTGACGAAATTGACATACATTGACATTGGCATGGTGTTCATCTTCCAATTAGTGTTCATATATGTTGTTTATTCAAATGCATATTTCAAGCTTTGTTTACTGTACACATGAAGTTGAGTCAGTTGTAGTAGCTGACGGTTATTGTAAATGCATTTCCTATTGATGATCACTACCATCAGCCTTCACGCCAAGTGTCAGCTTCAATTGCATGACCAGTAGTTTTTAATGCTAACCATGATTGTTTCGAGAATTTGTTCTTATTTTGAAGTGCAGGTATTTATGTAAGTATTCTTGTGTGATAAACTGTGTGTGTGTGTGTGTGTGTGTGAGAGAGAGAGAGAGAGAGAGAGAGAGAGAGAGGGGGGGGGGAGATGCAGTCTCATTCATGCAGTCACACATCTCACTAAAACATGGCTGTCATTCAGCTGATGCATTCTGGGTGTTGCTCAGCAATAAGTGTGACTCAGAATGGTGAGGGGTAGGATGCAAGGTGAGGGGAGGGATAGGTGTGCCTTATGGAAGATATAGGTACTGGTGAATGGACAGAGATGCAGCTTCAGAGAGAGGAGGGGTTGTGGGAACCATCTGGGGAGGAGAAAGGGGGAAGGATAACTAAGCATGAAAGGTGGTTAATGAAGTTTCCTCCTCCCTGGTTACCATCCTCCTCAATGCCCCACTTTCCAATGTTACATCTGTCTCCATACACCAGTACAGTAAAACCCCACTTTTACGTTCCCGGATTTTAAGTTTTCCCGACATTTACACCCTTTTTTGTCAGTCCCGTCAAATTTCCTATGTTCGCAATGTTAATTCTTCCCTGTTTTTGCATTAAAATATTTACACTTTTCACGCGTTTTACGCTTTTTGAAACCATGTCCATGAAGAAAAAATTACGTAATTGACATAAATTGACGCTGGCATGGTTTCCGCTTACAAGTACAGTGTTTATAAACATTACACAGTCAAGTGTCTTGACACTTTTGCGTTTATTAAAACGTATATTTCGCGTTAGTGCCTAGTTTACTCATGACGCAATGGCTGATGGGAGTATCCTTGACCCATCAGCCACTGCGCTATTTGTTGTCTTAGCTTTTTTCATGCAACTGCTAGTTTTTCATGCTTTGCATGAAGTGTTTCGAGAATTTATTCTTATTGTGAAATGCAAATGCAGTAAGAGTCCCGAAAACCCGGACTAATGTGGACCGAAGATTGGTCAAGTTAGTGAAAATGCCGGGTTATCGGGAACGGTGTTAAAAAGCAATAGGTAAATTTTTTTGTTATAAAACACTTTCTGTTGTCACTTTACAATACAATACAAATGATGGAATACAGTAAGATGAAATAAATGTCAGACAATATCTAACAAATGAAATTCATTACTCACACGGACTTCACAAAAAGCGGTTAAGAAAAGACAAAGGCTGTATGCAGACGGAGCAACAGAGTGTGCACGCACGCATCACGAGTGTCATTGTTGTCTGCTGTAACCAAGTTCATCATCTGTCCATCACGCCTAAGCTGATTTTAAATGACACCGTTAAAAATGAACTCCTATAGTTTTGATCAAGACTGTTTTTATTAGGAAAAAGCACCTACATACTGCATTAATGAAACTCAAAGGATTCTAAAATGGAATGTAGGTGGCAAAAGAAAAGATGCTTCCTGGGCCCATAAATCGACACTAACTGCTACACGCTACAATTTCAGTTCTATCCTGCATTATGTGAGCATGGAATAATTCCAGGAGATGTGACCGAGTAATCCGAACTTCTGGGTTACCGAGTGCCGAGTTTTTGGGACTTAATTGTATTTATCTAAGTATTTTTGCGACGTTTTATAAACAGTGAGACTGATGGATTGCTTTAGCATGTTTTTCTGTACAATGTAGGGGGTACGTTATATTATAACCCCAAAAACACGATTATAGTGTGAGATGTGCTGACCCTTTGCAAATGTCATGAAATTCTTATGCATATATTTGCACTCGAGAATGTGAATGTCATCGTGAGAAACATCGAAAAATACAAAAAGTACAATACTTGTGCAGTTTCACTACGTAAATAATGAATGCCAGTTAAATGTTTGCTGACAGTCGATTATGATTAATGAAATTATGTCAACACTTCCTTTAAAGTTACCAGTTCCACTTTGGAAAACCTTTATTACATAAACTCCCTGCGAGTATTTTCATGTCTATTATGTACATATATCACATATAAACTACGAAAATGCAAGGTGATCCAGTAAGCATATTGTACTGTATAAAACATTATTTCCCGTTATTTACGTTTTCCCACATTTTACACCATTTTCTTTAAGTCCCTTGAAAAACTTAAAAATGGAGTTCTACTGTACTTACATACTATAGAAGGCATATCTATCCAATCCTCGCCTTGCGTCTTTCTCCATCTTCATTCCCTACCCGTCCATCCACATTCTAAAGTAGTATTTACTCATGAGCATCTCTCAGAATGCAGCAACAGGAGATGACAGTTGTGTACTAGTGAGTTGAGTTGTGCCTGTGATTGTATGAATGAGGGTGCATTCTATAGTGATGATGGCTGTGGCTGAAAGCAAAAGGCTGTGGGTTTTTGGTTTCCTTATTTTCATGCCTCAATGGCTTGACAATTGCTTTCATGACGAGTTGCAAGCTGTCCTCATTTTATTGTTGAATTCCATCCTTGACTTTCCATTCTTATTTAAGAAACAATTTCACTTCAACATTTTCTGTCAGTATCAAACTAACAAGTGATGTAATTCATATCTTGAAAGCATTCCCAGAAGTTGTGCAGACAAGTCCTGCTACCGTGTTGATGCCCCACATAGTGGGCAGGAATCAGCATTGACAGGGATATCCATATCTATGTGGTTGTAAGTGGATGAAAGCAGAGTTGTTAGAGACTATTCCATTAAATAATTTTAAAACCTGTTGAATTGCTCAGGATTTGCTTTAGAGATTCATTTCAGCTGAATCAGTACCATTGAAACAATTGTGGAGCCAGAAATTGTTGGTTATGAATAAATATGTTATGCTGGTAATGTAATTAATGGAATAGAAATTTGAAACTTTTTTAATGTTCCAGGGCATTGAAATATATTCAGTGCTGCAGTTGAAAATGTTTGGGGAACCAGTACTCAAACCCAGATTTTCCATGTGATGTGTATGTGTTTTGGCCACCCTATCACGTTTCTTGTCCTATCCAATTCTCCATTTGCTGCATAGTATTATTGTAGTGTTCACTGGCCACTGTTACCTGTTGCTCACAGTTATACCGGTTTTCTTGCTATCACTCAGATGACTCTTGTTAAAAAACACATTAAAATGTATGTATCTGTATTTACATTATTAGTATTATCTATTATTCAACTTGTAAATTTTGTTTCTTGACATGCTCCACATCCACGAGGATCTCCTCAACATGGATCTACGGAACGAAAATCTAATCTAATCTATTGATACTAAAATTGTTTTATACCCATCAAGCCACATGTAAAAGTGCATGTATGATATTTTCTTTCTGATGAGACACCATTAGTAGAGCTAAAAGCCAGTATATTTATGAAATAGAAATTTATGACTATGTTGCTTTACAGAATGTAGAAAACATTCAGTGGTGACACTTGAAAGTTTGTGCTGGAATGGGACTTGGGTACACACTTTATGCAAGTGGTAAGCTTAACACGTTCAGCTATCTGGCTGATACATTTTTTCTCTCTCCCAAAATCTCAGCTGCATCACACTACTGAAGTAGGGTCCCATCCATCTTCTTTCTTGCTTGGAATTTTCATATTTCCTCAAGAGTCGGCTGTTGTACAGCTGCGCTTAATTCTGTCTTTGCTGCCAAGGGATATGCACAATTGTATGGCGTCTTTCCTTTTGGCCATGTTGGCTACTAGTAGTGATTACTCTTTATAATAAATGATAGCATGGCTGCCATGTTGCTATTCACAGGTGAAGTTTTCTCCTTGACTTGTGTTACGTAGGCAAGTGCACTCATTTCATTGTATTAACTCTGAAATTGTATCATTTTCTCTTTAACAGAGTAAATGAAAACACTCTTCTAATAGTTCTGATAAATGTGTAAAAAGTTCCACATAAACATGACACTTAACATTGCCATTATTTTATTCAAGATAGTAGAAAATTGTTATAAGTGACTGGTCCCGGTAAAATATTTTGAAATCTTGTCAGTTCTGTTACATTTTTTCTTATATTTAATAGAAACTTGTTGACAGGTATCAACAATCTTTGATGGAATTTTGATGTTTTAGAACATTTGTTACTCATGGGAGTTAGTCTTTTTCCTTTTGAATGTTTGTGTGTTAAATATATTTCTTAATCCCAGATATTAATATGTATGTTGCTATTGATTGAATAATTAAGGTGTTGATATTCTTTGACCATTTAGTATCTCCAAATTGAATGTAATATGTCCTTGTTACAGATTATGGAGAAGAGAAGAAGAAGAAAGAGGAGAAAAAAGAAGACATTACAAAATCACAAGAGGAGAAACGGAAACACATAAAGACTATTATTGACCAGATTCCTACTGAGAAGACCGCACTTTTTGCTTTTCAGTTAGACTGGTCAGCAGTAGACAATGTGAGTTTATGAATTCATTCGTTGTTATTTTGTGAGTGGTGTGAGCTATCTTCAGTATACTATAGTGTTATGATTTATATTAGTGAATGGGATATCAGTCGATAAAATCAGTGACATCTTGCGTTCAGTGAATACTTTATTTGACACTTTATACAAGAAATTCATTTTATTGTGAATCATTAATCAGAAATGTACTTAGAATATTTGTCATAAATTTAGCAGTGATAGTCCAATCCAACCTTGGGGAAGATCAATTTGGTTGTAAGAGAAAGGTAGGAACACGCGAGGTGATACTCACGATTTATCTTAGAAGATACAGTAAGCAAATGGAAACCTACGTTTTTAGCATTTGTGGATCTGGAGAAAGCTTTTGACAGTGTTGACTGGAATGCACTTTTTTAGATTCTGAATGTAACAGGGGTAAAACATTGGGAACAAATAGTTATTTTCAACTTGTACAAAAACCAGACAGCAATTATTAGAGTCAAAGCTTATGAAAGGGTCGCAGTGGTTGGGAAAGGGAGTAAGTCAGGGTTGTAGCCATTCTCTAGTGTTGTTCAACCTGTACATTGAGCTAGCTGTGAAGGAATGCAAGGAGAAATTTGGAGAGGAAATTAAAGTCCAAGGAGAGGGAATAAAAACCTTGCAGTTTGCTGATGACATTGTAATTCTGTCAGATACAGAAGAAGACCGAGAAGAGCAGTGAAACAGAATTGACAGTGTCTTGAAAGGAAAGGTATATGATGAACATTAACAAGAGCAAAACTAAGGTAATGGAATGTAGTGTCAGAATACCAGGCAGTGCTGAAGGAATTTGATTAGGTAATTATACAATAAAAGTAGTAGGTGAATTTTGTTAATTGGGTAGCAGGATAACCTCTGATGGCCGAAGTTAAGAAACTGCAGAATGGCTATGGGAGGAAAAGCATTTCTGAAGAAGCGAAATTTGCTGCCATCCAATATTACTGTATATACTCGAGTAATCCATGCATTTCCCCCCCCCCCCTGCGGATTTATGAACTAAACTGGGGTGTGGGGATTACTTGAATTTAGGTTGGTATTACTCCATCTGCAACAACAAAATACAATTGGCTGATATTACTCTGCTTTAAAAAAACAGATCCCTTCAGGCCGGTATTACACGATAATATTTTTGATATAATCTTTCACAAAGAAATATTATCAAATATTCGTAATATTTCTTCATCGTGGTGTTAAGAAGGGGTATTATGGTTGTCATATTTCAAGATAGCGGATAATAATAACTTTTTATAATGCGCTGCCTTAGCCGGTCACAAACATGGCAGAGTAACGTATCTTTCTGGCTGTTTCTTTGCCAGCGTGGCTGGCATGTGCAAACAGTTGCATTGTTGATGTAAGAATGACTAGTTTGTGGTACCATCTTTCTGAGTATTAAAGTACATTATCTAAGTTGGGTACTATTCGGTTCAGTACCACCATATTACCCACACCGGTATCGTCACGCGACAGACTATATCTGGAGAAGACAGGATTACAGCGATTTCGTGCTACTGGGTTTAAACGTTAATTACAGCGTGGTGTTGCAGCTATGTTCAAACATACGCACACATCAATAAGCAACAGCAATGCTAGCGTTCAGAGCGGATGCATTTTGTATTGCAGTGGAGGGAAGACAAGCAACTTTTATAATCAAATATACGGCGAGGCGCTACATTTGATGATGTTTCTTTGATGAAAAATACATGTAGGTTTATGTCGAAGCAACCTATTACAGTATCAAATAGCTTTGATGTAAATACATGACATACCGACTTTTATAAAGATATATGACTGTGTAATAGCAGTCTCGGCTCCATTTCTTTATTAATGGTTCAGATTCTATAAGCATTCATTTCAGTGCGTGTTAGTGTGAGTACGTTTTCACAGTAATATGTTACAAATGAAATATTTTGCAGTTTGTACGACTACGTTTAGTAGGTAAAATAAGAGAAATTTATGGGGTTGGTGCAAGATTCACACGCTTTGGATGACAACCCTGCACGACTCTCTCTCTCTCTCTCTCTCTCTCTCTCTCTCTCTCTCTCTCTCTCTCTCTCTCTCTCTCTCTCTCTCTCTCTCAGTGCGGTGTCAATTGTTTTTACATTTATGTGTCTTTTGAAATTTAATAGACGTGACATCCCAATGGCTGATCTCATCTACAAAAATCGTGCATTTTATGTATGGTAGTTTAAATGTTATGAAGTCCTTTCAGAAAGCATTTGTTTGGGGTGTGGCATTGCATAGAAGTGAAACGTGTATGATAAGGAGTTCAAACAAAAAGATGATAGAAACTTTCGAAATGTGGTGCTGCGGATAATGATGAAGATTAGATGGATAAATCACTTAGTAATGAGGTGGGGCTCCACAGAATTTGGGAGAAAAGGAGTTTCTGGCATCTGGCATATCCTGACCAAGAGAAGGGATAGGTTGGTGGGACACATTCTGAGACATCAAGGAATCATCAATTTAGCATTTGAAGGAAGTATGTGGGGTAAAAATGGTAGAGGGGAAACCAAGGGATGAATACAGGAAACAGCCGGAGATGGCGGTTAGGTTTGTGTGTGTGTGTGTGTGTGTGTGTGTGTGTGTGTGTGTGTGTGTGTTTTCTAAGGCAGATGAAGGCTTAACAGCCGAAAGCTTAATTTTTGCTTGTTCTGTTATATGTGCCTTAATGCAGCCCATCGAGTGTCTCTGTGGTGAGTAGCAACCTATCCTTCTCTATTTGATCAGTCACCTAAAATCATGGTTTCATCTTATTTTGTAATGCAGTATGTTATACAACTGCAAATTATATTTTATAGTTCTCTCTTTGTTTTTCGATGTTTTACTGGTTGTGATGGAAATTATGTTCTTGCAGATAGATTTGGACAGTGAATTATGTTTACTTAGGCATGATCTGATTTGTGGACTTCATGCTAAGAGTGACCTGTTGTTTGAAATTTGATCATATAATTGTTCAGAATTTGTTCCTTATAATGTATAATTGTATTATCATTAGATCTGTGAACTTCGATATGAGACTTACAACCCCCCCTGCCCCACTCCAATTACCATAAAAACTAATAATCTTCCATTACTTTACATCTGCAACCATTCATACCAAGCCATCTTAGAAGCAAATGTCAGAAGGTGCTTTGCATTTTATTACATATTAGGGATCACAATTCTCTTTGTAAATGAAATAGGGGCAGAATGCCTTCCTATATGAATAGTTCCAATAGGGGTTCTGCAGTATGCAAGGGACTTACAAAAGTGAGTGAAACTTGTTGTCCAACACTAAGAACATTGTGTAACAAGTGGTACATTTTCAGTAGAGATTTCATATTCTGGATTTTGTGCAAACACCGTTCTACTGTATTATGGATAATAGGTGCATTCAGGCCTGAATGCCTTCAAATCCACTGTCAGTTCATGAAGTTGCACTGCTGGATTTACGAGGCATGTTTTTTTTAAAGTAAGTTCCGTTTGAACATAAGTACACAAAGAAATTTTATTTCAAAAAAGTAAATTTATTTTCAGAAAGTACATACTTTACTCTCTTTTCCGACATAGTTGCCAAATTTGTTCAAACACTTACCATACCTCTCAACCAATTTCTCAAGTGCCCTCTTCATAAAAACTTGCCGCCTGCTCCAGTAGCCAAGAGTTCACTGCCATTTTCACGTTGTCGTCATTGTTGTAAAAGTTGCCACTGTTTGAGATGCATCGCCTGTTCTCACGAATCCTCACTTCAATGAAAGCAACCAAATCGTTTGTAATCAAAGTTGGGAGATCGGAACGGTTCTCATCATGTCATGGCCATCTTAGAATTCTTGTACCCACCATCACAGTTTGTTTTCACTTGTAACAGTATCACTGTACACTTCACAGCTCTGTCGATGAATTTCTGCAGCAGACAGGTTCTTTACTGACAAGAATTCTATCACTGAGCAAACCTCACTAGAATTCTTGTACCCACCATCACAGTTTGTTTTCACTTGTAACAGTATCACTGTACACTTCACAGCTCTGTCGATGAATTTCTGCAGCAGACAGGTTCTTTACTGACAAGAATTCTATCACTGAGCAAACCTCACATGCGGTGGGCGAGTTGATAATCTTTAACATTTTAAAAGAACAGAGCTGTACAGGTTAGTTACAGAGCTGAAACTGAGCACAGTTGTTCCAGAGGCATGCTGGTACATGGCACACATGCTCATTGCATTATGCGCCCACAAACTACTAGTGTCTACAACAAAATTGGACTTACTTAAAAAACATGCCTTGCAGTTATTTGAAATCTGCTTGATTTTAGGGAAATAAAAATGACGATTTTGACTATGTTCCACAAGTTTATTTTAATTCGTGAACCGGTTTTCGGCTTATAAGGCCATCTTATGACTTTAATGGTTATCTCAAAGAAGTTACAGTGTTTTGATACAGACTTCAAAGGTATTCTACTCATTACATTTATATTCAAGTACATAACAATTATCATCCTTGGCTCTACTGTTGTAGTACAATTAAAATGTTCCAATAAAACCATCATTAATAAATATACAGGAGGAGGAACAAAGGATGAACTTAATTTTAATCTCGAAAATCTATGTGTAAAACATTTTAAGCAATTAACCTTTCCAATAAATAAATTACTTCAGACACTGCTTAAATTTTTTTTAAATAACTTAATGGTGTGCGAAGTAATGGATATCTTGAAGAAGAAGAAGAAGAAGAAGAAAACTATAGCTGTGAAATGTACATCTTTACATATTCATTAACAATTTCAGTTTATAAATTACTGACTGAATTGCTGATGGATATTTTGGAAATTTGGGTAGCAAACCAGAAACAGATTTAAATCTTTAAATTTGTAAGTGAACAAAATTCATCAATTAATATTCACATAAAATAACTTGCTTAAATCTACTTTTAACTGGAATATACTTGTGCAACATATTTAAGTATTATTGACTTGGGTAAATAAACATGAAATGGATGCAGTGATAGGGACAGACTGTGTGTGTGTGTGTGTGTGTGTGTGTGTGTGTGTGTGTGTGTGTGTGTGTGTATGGGGGGGGGGGGGGTGGCAAAACATGGCTCATTGACACTCGGCAGAGGAGATGTGTTGAGTTGTGTTTGTTCATTTAATATTAATTCAGGGCTGTGGGTTAGATGCTTATTGATCTCTAGTGCTTCTAACAGGTTGAGGTTTTGACCTTTGTTTGTTTTGTGGAGGACATGGAACTGTGGCTGGTAGCTGTGTCCCTTACTCAGTACACGGTCAGCAAATGTTGAGTCATTATTCAGCATCTTGAAGCTACATTCATGTTCAGCCAATCTAGTTGTAATATTTCTGCCTGACTGTCCAATATAAAACTTATCACAATCAAACAACTTATTTTGTATGCCCAACTATTAGATAATGGGTAGGATTGTAGCCATTGGAGTTAGAGAATCAAATTTACAACCTTTTGCACAAAAACAGAAAAAGAAACTTGTACCCCTCTTCTACGCTCCATCCTATATTCCCTCCATTGCATGCAGGAAATGGTGTACAATGCCATACCTAGGACATCTGTCAACAAGTGTGTCAAAGTCACTGAAATCCTGCTTTTACAGGGTTTCCTATTATGCAAACACCACCACAGCACAGTGTATCTTCAATAGCAAAGATAAGACCCAGCTATTATCCAGTAGTGGGGTATACAAAATAACTTGTTAAGACTGTGATAAGTTTTATATTGGATAGTCAGGCAGAAATATTACAATTAGATTGGCTGTGCATGAACGTAGCTGGAGAATGCAGAGTAATGACTTTACATTTGCTGAGCATGTACTAAGTGAGGGACACAACTGCCAGCCACAGTCTCATGTCCTTCACATAGCAAACCAAGGTCAAAACCTCAACCTGTTAGAAGCACTTAAGATCAATAAGCATCTAGCCCACAGCACTGAATTTATATTAAATGAACAAACACAACTCGACACATCTCCTCTGTTGAGTTTCACTTAATTATCCATGTTTTGCCACACCCCCCAACACACACACACACACACACACACACACACACACACACACACAAATCTGTCCCTATCACTGCATTCATTTTCCACAATATAGTCATGTTTATTTACCCATGTCAATAATAATTAAAACGCCTCAGGGGCTCAGCATTAATTTGCTGAGTATGGGCTTGGTAAAGTCCTGAGCAGTGGGCTGTGTCGCTCCAACAGTCCGCTACACCGTAATCTCTGCGCGCGCTTCAACGACCATTGTTCAGCGTGATGGTGGAACGTTGTACGTTTCAGAGCCCGGGGATCTTGGCTTAGTCGCCCAGGTCGCAAGGATGGTACAAACCTCTCTATCTCAAGATGTGCTACGTGCCGAGGAGATGCATGGCTGTTGAGGTTCAACAGTCGCTAGTGAGCAATCTGTGAGGAACCTGTCTCACCTCAGTTGTATAAGGCTTACCCAGGCAAGTGGGGCTCTGCCTGGGTGGACCTTTATTGCCCTAGCTGCTCGTGGGAACAGGATGAAACGAGCAATAAACAAGTGTCGGCACACGCAAAAATGCCGTCTCTAAGCGTGGGAAGATTGAGTTCAACACGACAGCATATCACCCTAAGACGTTCCATTCCCTTGCCACCCCTTGGGAGGAATGTAGAGCCCACAATAGCTCTGAGCCATACACGCTGCAATACCTGGTTTGTGCACATGTCGATGGGGAATCCTTTATGAATACGAAGCCACAGCTCTTCGTAGAGAACATCAAGGATAAGTTTGGTGAGGTTACTTCCTTTTTGAAAATGAGAGTTGGGTCCGCCCTGATACAAGCGGCATCACCAGCTCAGTCAAGGGCTCTCCTTGCCTGTGACAAGCTAGGTGATGTTGCCATTAGTATCACACTTCATAAAACTCTCAACATGGTCCAGGGTCTAATTTAACACAGTGATTTACTATCACTGTCAGATGATGAGCTTCACGCCAACTTCCGACGACGAGGTGTTCACTTCGTCCGGCGCATTTATAGTGGTCCAAAAGAACACAGGGTTGCCACAGGTGCTTTCACCCTGGCCGTCGAAGGTGATACACTACTTGAGAAGGTCAAGGTAATGATATACCATGTCCCTCCCCCTATGAGGTGTTTCAAGTGCTGGAAGTTCGGGAATATGTCCTCCCGATGTACTTCCAGCGCTGCATGCAAAAAAAAAAAAAAAAAAAAAAAAGTCACCTATGGGAGCAGTTCACCCACCACCACTGGGGACGCTGGTCCCCACCCCCAACTGGAGAAGGAACAACCTTCTCTAGCTCCACTCACCTCAGAAAGGGTCCCTTGGGACTCTTCCTTCCAAGGCTTCTAAGAGTGCCAAGAACCACCCCCAGCTGATGGCTGGTGGACCCCAATACTGCTGGTGCAGGGCTTCCTGGTCCTTATCGGGCCCTTGAAATGAAAGGGTCAGCGAGAGGCCAACAGGTCCAAGAAAAAGAAAAAAGATCCTGCAGTGGCTTCAAAGCTTCTACTTCAGAAGATGAGGTGGAGATCCACACTTCTGCTGAGGATCTGGCCCTCACCAACTCACTAGAACCAATGGTTCTAGACCCTGTTGGCCTGGACGTCTTGGAGAAAGGTGATCCAGATCTATAAATCTGTTTATCGTCTTTATCATGGCCTTGCAGCAAACAAACAACGAAATTCTCCAGTGGAATTGTGGAGGCTTTTTCCCCCATCTGGCTGAGTTACAACAATTATTGTGCCAATTTTCTGTGATCTGTTTAACCCTCCAGGAAACATGGCTTCTTGCTGAATGGACCCCAGCCCTTTGTGGCTATCGGGGCTACTATAGAAACCGGACTGGCTACAACCGGTTGTCTGGTGGTGTTTGTATTTATGTACTCGCCTCTGTCCCCAGTGCTGTCTTGACTCTCCAAACAACTCTCAAAGCAGTGGCTATTCACATACATCAACTCAGGAATTCACAATATATTCCATGTACCTTCTGCCGGATGAGGCTGTGTTGCAGACATGTTGCTGCCTTAGTCGCCCAGCTTCCTCCACCATTCCTCCTTTTGGGGGATTTTAATGCCCACCACCCTTTGTGGGGAGGGACATACACCACAGGTTGTGGTAGGGACATAGAGGCGCTTTTGGCACAACTTATCTACCTTTTGAACAATGGTGTCCCCACCCATTTTAGTGTGGCGCGTGGCACATTTTCAGCCGTCGATGTGTGTCTTTTTTGTAGCCCAAGCCTTCTCCCGCAGGTTAACTCGAAGAGTCCATTACGACCTATGTGGCAGTGACCATTCCCTCATTTTTCTGTCGCTCCCATAGTCTCAGCCAGCAGACCGCCTGCCCCGATGGTCCTTCTGCCAAGCTGACTGGCCATCTTACACCTTATCTGCTGTGCTTCTGGATCAATTTCCTGTTCCTGTTGATGTTGATCTTGCAATAAGTGAGGTTACTGCTGCCATACTTTCTGCCGCTGAAGCCACCGTCCCGTGCACGTTAGGGCCACTACTGCATACATCTGTTTCGTGGTGGACGTCGGAGATTGCCGAGGCCATCCAAGATTACCAGAGAGCGCTTCAGCGCCATCGGTGCCACCCTTCCGCAGAGCATCGGATCGCTTTTAAGCATCTCTGGGCCCGAGCAAGACGGCTGATTCAACAGAGCAAGCACGACTCATGGGAGAGGTATGTTGCCACCATTGGTTCTCGTGCCTCTCCCTCTCAGGTGTGGTCCAAAGTTTGACACATTTATGGGTATGGTCTATCGCCGGGCATTTAGTGCCACCACATCCAGGGTACTCTCTGTACCAACCCATTCACCATCGCTGAGCATGTGGCGGAACACTATAAATAACACATGTGCCGAATTCCGAATGTGAATCGAAACTTCAGAATCTCGAACCCAAATAATGTCAACTCAAGTACATGTATCTAAAAAGAATTACTACTCTATCACAGCCAGTGGTGAAGATTAAGCTTTCTGTGATGGACCCCAAATGACAGTATTGCAGTAAGATTTAAGAAATTAAAATTTCATTTTTATTTTTATTTTAAATCTTAAGGATACTCCTCCCTCCGCTTAAAAGAAATTTGTAGGCTATGAAACATTTAGAGATATATGTTGCTTAGATGCTCTGAAAGATAATAAACTTTTTCACTGTATTACAAACTGTTTCATTTTGATGAAATAAAAAATAATTGAATTGTGAAGTCCTAGAAAGAAACGGATTACTTTTTTTTTTTTTTTTTTTTCTTCTGGAGGGGAAGAATCAACAATAAAACCTGAAAAGATGAGTAGATATTTTGGAAGTTGGAAAAATAGATTCTTAAAAAATAGGACTTGTAAATGTCAAATAATTTTATAGTGACATATGAGGCATTCCACAAGTGACAGACAGGACATTCAGACAGAGAAATCTGCGTTTATTCGACCTGTGTGAACTTGTTATTGCCATGGTTCCGGAGGTTAAGCAAGGGTATTTTGTGGCTGTATTTATTCTTTCAACTTGTCTGCACGAATTTATATTCATAGAAGATTTAAAAATCAGTTGCTTTGCTTCATTTCTAACTATTCCCATTCACCGTAAGAATAATAAAAATGTAAACAGTAATGTGATAAGTATATTCTCCCGCGTTTGCCGTTTGTTAAGCAGACGTAATTTAGGCCTAAATGTGGTAACAGCTGACATGGCAGATTACATGGCTTAATGTTTACATTTGTATTATTCTTATTGCAAAGAGAGTGTGGATTTCACGAATCGCAATTCATAGAAACAATCCCTTGACCCTAAGAGAAAAACACGTAAGTTGTAGCACGAATGCAGTGGTTGTAGCGTCAGGCATATTGACCCAACACAGGCTTGCCAGTCAACTTTACGTAATAGCTTTTAGATGAGACTTCAGATATATAGCAAACTAAATGTGGAAATATAAAATTATTTTATTACACTTGTATTACAAATTCTACGAAATGTTTATAATAGCAATTAGTTACAGATACGGTAATTCTGAATCACTATCACTTGATGTCTTGTTATTCAGTTCCTTTGTAGTACAGAGCATCGTCCCTCTTACAATGTAGTGCATTCGATATCGAACATTATTAAAGGCCAGCTACACAATCTGATTTGGAACCCACATCCATGTATCATCATTCCATTGGCACACTTGCACGTTTTACACGACCTGTTGGTGTCAGTTGTCTGTCACTTTTCGAAAGTCAGTTGGTGTACATGTGTTTAAGCTTGACCTTAAATGATTTATTGAAATAGAAGTCAAGTGGTTAATGAATTGACGTCATCCCGCATGGATGGCACACAATTAGAACTTAATAAATAACTTTCTTCTTGAAATCCTAGTGCTTCATTACAGTTCACATACGCCAGCACTTAACAAAATTTGACTAAACAATACGTGGAATCAGATGAAAAGAATCTTAAAGCCTTATGTATTGTTGATATTTAAGTAAAGAAATTTATGTTTGTTGCTACTAATATTTCAGGCTGCTACATTACATATTTGTGCCTGCAAAGCAAGCCTGTGTAGCACTGCTTATATCAGACAGGAAAAGTTACTTGTGGTGGCTCCTAGCACCATTTTTCAGAACTTCATTCAGTTTGTACTCGATTTAAATCACAGTTTTTGGACCCAAAAAACTGGAAAAAAATGGGGCTCAGATTCGGGTAAATACACTAGATTGTTTTCACAATAGCCATGCAACTGTGTAAATTTTGTAGTGGTTTCACTTGAATAAATTCAAAGTAAGATCGTTTTGTTTTATGTCACATCTTTCAGCAGGTCTATGGAAAATAAAGTAAATACCGCAGACGAAAGTGCAGTGTTAAGAAAAGTAAAGTACAACATTCATAACTGTAGTTTTCCATATAACACTTTGGATTCGGAATTCGATAGTATTTGGCCATTAGGCATCGAATCTCGAATCTGCGACAGTGCCGACTTTTCGGGCCATAAAAGAGCGAGTCGAGCAAAAGCCAGTCGTTTCGCACATGTCGCCAGGAGTCGTATAATGCTCTTTTTAACGACTGGGAATTCCACAGTGCCCTCTCTGCATGCCCTTATACATCGCCTTGACCTGACTGAATTCATAGCCAGTTCCTCGGCCATCTGTCAGCGGACTGCAAACATAATGCTCGCCCTGTTAAATCGTTTATGGGCCGAGGCTTTTTTCCATACCAGTGGTGGCAGAGTGTCATCGTCCCGTTAATAAAACCAGGTGCCGATCTGCTGGCAGTCGATAGTTACTGCCCAACCAGCCTTACTAATGTTCTGAGTAAGCTGTTTGAACAGATGGTGAGTTGGTGACTCATGTGGATCCTTGAACACTGAGGCCTCGTGATCCTACAACACGGGGGCTTCTGTAAAGGCCGCTCCACTATAGACAACCTAGTGGCTCCCTAGTCTGCCATCCATACCGCTTTTACTCAATGTGAGTACCTTGTTGCGGTCTTTTTTGACCGCCGCAAGGCCTATGACACGAGCTGGCGCCAGCATATCCTCGCAACACTGTACAATTGGGGCTTATGGGGTTCACTCCCGAGCTTCATACAAAATTTCCTTTTGCGACACACTTTTCAGGTCTGGGTTGGTGCATCCTCTTAGCCCACCCCCATATGCAGGAGAACGGTGTCCCACAGGGCTATGTCATTAGTGTACCCCTGTCTTTAATAGATATTAATGGACTTGCTTCGCCGGTGGGGTCTTCTGCTTCATCTTCCTTGTTTGCTGATGACTTCTGTGTGTATTCTGCAGGAAGCCATCAGAAAGTCACAGTCCTGGGCCCTAGCCAATGGGTTCCAGTTCTCTGCAGCCAAAACAAGAGTCATGCACTTCTGTCATTGTCGGGCCACACACCTGGAACCTGAATTGTACTTAGATAATGATTTGCTTCATTTTGAAAAGACATCACACTTATACAGTAGTGCACACTGACGGTTTGAATTCCGTTGGCTGTTCTGTCGTTTTCCCTGACCATGATGCCATCCGGATCCGGCTTCCTGAGATTTATTCTGATTTCTCAGCAGAGCTTTATGCGTTTCTGAAAGTACTGGAGCAAATCAGAAGTGATTGGCGTAAACGGTTTCTTCTCTGCTCTGACTCTCTTAGTACGCTGCAAGCATTATGTCAGCTCTATCCAGTTGTGACATTATTGTAAGATATACAGGATGCACTGACCCTTCTCCAACGTCGGGGGAAAGATATCATATTTTGTTGGGTGCTGGGACATGTTGGAATTCCGGGAAACGAGGCAGCTGATCCAGCTGCCAAAGAGGTCTGTGGAGACAGTGTAGTGGCACGGTGCCCTATTCCTCTGCAAGATGCCACTTCCTTGTTGCGGCTGCGGTCTCTACAGTTGTGGGAGGAGGAATGGCTGTCAGTCATGGATAAAAAGTTGTGGTTGCTGAATACCACTACCCATCTGTGGAGATCCTCTTGCTGGCCCCTCTGGAGGGATGAGGTTGCCATTAGTCGCCTGCGAATCTGGCACTGTCCATTGACCCACGGATTCCTCCTACGGTGAGAGGAGTCCCGGATGTGTGATGCTTGTGGCGTACAGATAAACGTCCACCACATCTGGGCACAGAGAACAGAGGCAGATCTTGGTGCAGATTAGCCACATATTTTAGGCAATGACGAGGCGAGTGTGTTCAAACTTTTACACTTTTGTGAAATTTCTGGACTCTGGCCTAAGCTTTTAGGCTGGAGGTTTTAGTGTATTGTAGATTGGTAGGTTGATGGCTTTTCTTCCTGCAGGCAGTCAGCTTTCGTCCTGTCATTTTAACTACTTCATCCACGTTCTATATTTTAGACAAAGTACGATGGTGGCTCTTGAGTTACCTATATTTGATTCGTGCTGCACCCAGGTTTTATCTCCAGTTGTTGAATGCTGCATTTTATATTGTATCTTGAAAAAAACATTCCCGACACTCGCCTCAACTACATTATGCCCGGGTGCTGAAAACCTCGTTGAGCCCCCTCCATTCATCTTCATCATCACTTTCTGGGCATGCTCTGGTGATGACCGGCTCACTTGGGTGCCAAACATCCGACAACTATCTAAATATTCTCTGCTACCTCAGCCACACTGTTTGGTGGTATAGCCGTTCAACCCATATGCAGCTCTATAAGGCACTAGTGCAGTCACAGCTAGACTACGGGAGCTCGGCTTATGGTTTTGCAGCTCCCTCAGCACTGCGGATTCTTGATCCCATTCTCTACGGTGGGGTCCATCTCACAATTGGGGCTTTCCGCGCAAGCCTTACATCAAGCCTCCTTGCTGAAGCTAGGATCCCTCCCTTGGATTTTCGCCACCAAAAACTGCTCTTGTGTGTGGCCCATGCTCATGCCTTGCCAAACCATGCAAATCGTGACCTGCTGCTCATCCCATACCACCTTGCCGCCCTAGGTCAAGTTTTCCAATCACGGTCTGGGTTTGTACCCTCCTTTCCTCCCTCGAGTCCCTCCCTCTTCCTCCTGCTATCTCCTACCAAACCCATACATCCCCTCGGTCTGTCCCTCACCTGCAGCTCCACCTTGAATTGTCTCTGGATGCAAAGGCGTTGGTATCACCACAAATTCTCCATCGCTAGTTCCTAGCCATTCTTGATGCATTCCAAGGTGCTGATGTTCTCTACACTGATGGCTCCTCAGAAGATGGCAGAGTTGGGTATGCCTTTACACACAGAGAACACATTGAAAAACTATCCTTGCCTCCTGGTTGTAGCGTTTTTACGGCAGAACTGGTCGCGATATCACATGCTCTTGACCACCTTAAAGGGTGCCCCAGGATTTAGTTTGTCATCTACAGCAAGTTCCTACTACCCATCCTGTGGTGCAATCGATACAAAGCTCCATCTTCATGATCACAAGTTCTGGCAGTTCTGTAGCCTTCATGTGCACCCCGGGCCATGTTGGCATCCCGGGTAATGAGCAGGTCAATCGACTGGTCAAGCAGGCCCCTCCCAGAGAGGGATACCAAACTGGGGTTAGGCTGCAAGGTGTTTGCTGCTTGGGAGTCAGAATGGTCTACTTTGAGCATGCCGAACAAGCTCCGTGTGATAAAGCCGTCTACAGCGGCATGGAAATCCTCCCTGTGGGCTTGTCGCAGGGAGTCCGTTGTCCTTTGTCGCCTGTGTATAGGCCATACTTGGCTAACACATGGCTGCCTCCTTCGTGGAGAGAACCCGTCAGAATGCTGCTGTGGCACTCTTTATGACAGTGATTCACGTTTTGTTGGATTGTCCACTTTTAGCCACCTTCTGGCAATCTTTTAAGCTGCCTGCTGCACTACATTTGCTTGTAAGATATGATGCCTCTATGGCTGACAGTGTTTTAGATTTTATTTGTGCAGCTGGGTTTTACCATTCTACTTAGGAGTGGATACTTTCACATGAAGTGACAGGTCTCCAACTCTCCACCACTTTTAAGTCATTTTCTGACATTTATGTCTATTGACTAGCAATTTTAGTGTGTGCAGGATGCCTGGCTCATCCTCTATTATTTTTGTGATCAGCCAACCATGTTAACCTGCTTTAAAGTTTTCGTTCAGTTTGTGACTCGGATTCCTCTTTCTGTGTGTCCTTCCTTTGTGTGTTGGCAATATGTTCATTGTAGCTCTGCACATTTTATGGTTTCTTCCCTGTAGGTGTTCTTTGTTTTTCCACCTTTGATTGTTAATGCTTTGCGTGGAACAATAATAATAATTATAAATGTTACGCAAGTATATTCCAGTTAGAAGTTGGTTTGAGCAAGTTATTTTATATGAATATTAATTGATGAATTTTGCTTGCTTAAAAGTTTAAAGTTTTAATCTTTCCAAAATATCCAGCAGCAATTCAGTCAATTTATAAATTGAAATTGTTACTGGATATGTAAAGCTGTTCATTTCACAGCTATAGTAGTTTTTTTTTCCTCTCCATGATATCCATTACCTCGCACACTGTAAGTTTTTTAATTAATCACTGTCTAAAGTAATTTATTCATTGGAATGGTTAATTGTTTAAAATGTTTTACACATAGATTTTTGAGATTAAAATTAAGTTTATCCTTGTTTCCATCTCCTGTATATTAATGATTGTTTTATTGGAACATTTTAATTGTACTACCACAGTAGTGTCAAAGATGATAATGGTTATGTGCTTGAATATAAGTGTAATGAATTGAATATCTTTCAAGTCTGTGCCAAAATATTGTAACTTCTTTGAGATAAAGATAAAAAAATCTGCAGATGGCCTTATAAGCCGAACACCGGTTCACGAATTAAAATAAACTTGTGGCACACTCTCATAGTTGTGAATTTGAAATTCATTATTATGATGATCTACCAAAAACGTATGAAACCATGGTAAAGGTCTATTAAACTACTCTTGTTGCAACTAATTAGCTGATTATTAATTTAGTAAATAAATAAACCTTTTAGTATGTCTCCGTCTAGTGATAATAGATTTATACAGTGAAATGAAAGTTGGCATTTCACTTTCGTGTTAAATAATTACTGATGTTAAGCTACAGCTTCTTCTTCTCTTTCAATTTTGAAAACTTGAATACAGGCCCTTTTTCTACATAAAAGAATATTAAGGCTTATTGTAATTTCACACAACCTGACTTGTTAATAGTTGCTTTTATCTTGCAGCACCTAATGGAAAGGAGGATACGACCATGGATAAACAAAAAGATTATAGAATATATAGGTGAACCAGAACCCACGTTAGTTGATTTCATTTGTTCAAAGGTCTTGGCAGGTAGTGCACCCCAAGGTATTTTGGATGATGTACAAATGGTAAGTTCTGTTTAAGATGTTGTGTTTTGAGTAGTATAATGCTCCATATTGATTAATATTGAGATGGGATGTCACACCAGTAAAAACTGATTTAGAATTTTATGCCTTTTGTTAACATAATTTGTTGTTTTATTCTTTGCACAGTAATTGTTCACTACTACAACAATTCAGACTTCTAGAAAACAGTCTCTATCATACAATAATTTTCATAATAGTGTAACAGTAGCATATGGAGGCATGCTTTGTTGAGCACATTAGTAATAGTGTTCATTTTCATATACTAAAACTCTTGTTAAATTATCACGCTTATTATTTAAGTGGTACGTAAAATGATGGGCAAAAGAACTGAAAGAGCAAATATGGAAACTGTTCATACAAAGTTCTTGAATACTACTGGCTGGTTAGAGGAAGTTTATATCTCAAGATGTAACAACTTGGGAATACTATGAGATCTGGAGAAACCAGGGATTTTCTTCATCGAGAAGAAATCCAGCAAATTTTGGCATTCCGGGAATTGTTCATTGTTTTAGTTGTCAGTTTTTGTAATTTTGATTGGTAAGAACCTGACTTCAGCTTGCTACTGTAAAATAATACTACAGCAAGGAACATAAATGAGAGAATAACACCAAAATAAAATTTTAAGTTGAAAATGTGCAGGTTACAACAAAAAATTGTAGTGCTTACACAAGCTGGTAGCAGAATGTGTTGAAGGCTTCAGGATGAAGACTATGCAACACTTTGTAACGGCAAACTGCTTTCAATGAGCATGATGTCTCATCCGTTTACATTTCTAAGAGGTTGTAGGGAAACATTGTGATTAGTGGCTTGAGAAGTGTTACTTTCAAAGTAAATAGTATTATACCCCAGATGAATTACAGTAGAACCCAATTTTTACACTTTTCAAGGGACTTCAGTAAAATGGTGTAAAATGCAGGAAATAATGTTTTAAATGGTAAAATATGCTTGCTGGATCAGCCTTGCATTCTCATAGTTTATTTTGTGATATATGTACACAATAGGCATCTAAATACTCACCAGGAAGTTTATAATATAATAAAAGTTATCCAAATTTTTACTATTTTAAGCGCCAGGCAGAACTGGTAATTTTATGGGAAGTAGAAATTTTTGACGTAATTTCATTCATTATGATAGGGGACACCACTGCTGGGCTATGTGACACATCTTCAAAATTACTGCCTTTTACCGACATTAATTATTTATGTAGTAAAACTCCCAAACTTCCGTTCTTTTTGTATTTTTCGATGTTTCACACAACGATATTAGAGAGTTTATTCGCACTCAATTCAAATATATGCATAAGTATTTTTGTGACGTTTGCATAGGATCGGCATCTCACACTATAATCACTTTTTTGAGGTTGTGCATGTAATACCCAACTTTTCACATATAATGTTCTTTATTAATCAGAAATATGTATCACAAAACAATGCAACTCATTTTTTCTCACGTCAACAAAGCAACTGGTTCTGATTAAGTACACGCTAGGCACTCTGGCAAAGAAGCTGGTGGAAAGAGGAACTCCACTGCCACAAATCAGTGTGTCGCAAGTCAACTAGATGTGTACCGCCAACAACGAAACGCGAAATATACATTTGAATAAATGCAAAGTGTCAAGAAACTCAACTATGAATAATTTTTAAGCGCTATACTTTAAGGCGAAAGCCATGCCAGCATCAATTTATATAGATTACATAATTTTTTCTTCACGAACATGCTTTTGAAAAGAATAAAACTCGGGTAAAGTGTAAATATGTTAACGCAAAAAAGGGGGGCGAATTAACATTGTGAACATAAAAAATTTGACGGGACCGACAAAAACTGGTGTAAATGGCAGGAAAAGGTAAAAACTGGGAACATAAAAAGGAGGTTTTACTGTATGTAAAAAAAAAGCTTCGTGGTTAGTTTATCGTATTGTTGTTGTTTCATAGATAATTATAAATTGTGCAATAACAATGCCACAAAATCCTTTAACAGTTTATGTGCAGTGAAGGCAGCCAATCAGGTGTTTGTAAATAATTATATGTTGTAATTGTACTAATGCTGCATACAAGGTTTGTCCCAAACAACATACCCCCAAAATTATCACACATTCGCTAGAGGGGGGAGGGGGCACAGAAAATTCCAAACTCCAGCCACACCACATACATTACATCATAACATACTTGTACAGAACAGTGAAATATTTTATAAAATGAAAATAAATGGTAAATGATTTTCGTATAAATTAATCTGTATCATCACAAAAATTGAAATATACCCAAGCTGCATTTTCAAAATGGAAGAAGTGAGAAACAACAATTTCACTGACAGTTGGTACGTTACGCATGATGGGCCCTCCTTAGTCCCCATCAATTATTACACTGTTACCAACACCTACAGGTCAAGAATAAAACTGATACTGTAAATGCATTCTACTCCAAGTGGCTCTATGCCGGTGTATAAAACATTTAACTTTTAAGTGATTAATCTGTTTCATGTTCACTGGGAAAGAATGTTTTCATTTATTATGGAAAAAGAGGTGTGTTTTTTTTCTTTTTGTCTTTTTCTTTTCTTTTCTTTTTTTTAAATGGGAAATCTGAGAAAAATCCAGGGTTTTTATTTATTTGTCCATGTATACACCCTGTATGAACAGTCCAAATAAGTACTGTATTTATGCCAATATAGGCTGAACTTTTTTTCCGAGATTTTAGTTAGAAAAATCATGGTGCGGCCTATATTCGAGCTTTTCCTCCTGACGTTACAAATCACAAAGTTTCAGGACATATACGTGTATCATGTGGGTGGATTAACTTGATACAGTAGCTATTCTTTTCAAACAAAAAAATTCAACATCATTTCGCGAAAATTTCGCCAGCATGTTTATACAGCCATTTCGATTTCGACCACGATGTGGCAACTGATGCAAGTCGTGTATTGATATAGCTAGAGGTCTGCACGGATGTCAGTATCCCCATTTTATATGCAGATAAAGAGCAAGGTATCTTCCCAATATGTTTGTCGAAATGTTAGCTGAAAACTTCAAGCCTGTGAACATTCTTAGACTCCTTGCAGGGCACAGGTAGTCTATTGTCCTCATACCCTGGCCGCAGCGGACGTAGCTGTAGCCGAGGAACCTGCACTTAATCTGTTTATACGACCGTGTCTTATCTGTGATCTGTCAAGTGCTTTCTTGGTGGCAAACTAGCCCACTGCCCTCCAGAGGTGCCATTCCAAATTTCTGCTGTCTTCGGTTAGTGCTTTGTAGTGACCGAGTGACAACGTATTTCGTAGTGAATACAGTGTCAGTTTTTTCTTAAAATGAACATGACATCAATGGATACTATATTGTTTAAGGTGATGCCACAGTTTTTTAACCATATCATCGCTTATGTCATACCTTCTGAACTTTGTGTCGTGGTTCTTCCCCCTACATCTTGAGGAAGGAGTACGTGCACCAAATCAGTCCAGTGGTTTAGCAGGAGATGTGCAACATTGTCGTGTGATACAGCTATTTACCACACATTTCATTGTTTATGATGTCATATCTCCTGAACTATGTGTCTTTCAGTCATTTAATTATGTCAGTAACCGTCATGAAATTGCAAGCAATATGCTGGCAAAGTTTCTTCGCAACCGAATGAACCGAACAGCCGCACATAAAATATGAAAAAACATACATTCATGTTTATGTATTAGATAAACGATGATGGAAGTAATAAAGATTGACAATGGTATTTTATAGTAACTTTTATAATCACATACGATGTGCAGTGAAAGTAATGTATTTAGGAAGGTAGACAATGTTAGATTGTATAGGCTGGCCATAGCTGCAGCCGACATTCTCTCTTTTTGCTGACAGTTACCAGTTAGAAGCAGATGACAGTTTTAACACTTAAAATGACATGCTTTGTTTTGTGTCAAATAACCTCTTGTGCATTAATATGGGGAAAATAAAGTGTCCTTTTGTAAAACTCAGAAAGAACAGTTTCTTTTTTTTTTTTTAGTGTAAACACAGTAAAAGCTTCTCTATGCCGATCCGTTTAAAACACTGAAGTTTAAGAAGATGCTTGTATTAAACAGCTGATTTTGTGCTCCGACCACACGGCTCCAAAGTGCTAGTGGGTGTGTTTAGAGCACCAATGTTTTCCTGTTTGGAATACAGTGAAACCTCTATATAACGTTTTTTAAGGGACCATGAATTGTGAACACTGTATAGAGGAAAACACTATAAAGAGGAAGACTTCCAAATCTAGTCAAATTTTACCGACAGGCATTCCATTGTAATGGCTGTTACATTTGCAAGCATAACAAGCTCAAAATTATCACATTTAAGGTATTCGATTACAAAAATTTAAATAAAATTCCAAGCCATGGCACTTAAATTATTATATTTATGTAATTCAGTGTAATTTTTTAAGTTTTTGTAATTTTCACCTGGAAACCACACATAGATGCCATGTCATTTTCAACACCAAATCATTTAATGCCCAGTACAAAAAATATGCAACACCGTTACAGCAAATCATTGGATAATTATGAAATATTTTTCTAATTATGTTGTAGTTTCTAAAATTCCACATGTTTAGTCATCTTTCCTAAAAATGCGATATCCTGCTATTTTAAATTAGGTATTTATAGACACTTTTCTCATTTTTTGTAATGCTAGTTAGTCACATGAGGCTTGTAGAAGATTATAATTACCTTGCAATCCTTTATTGCCTTACCCTCAGAATATCTGTAATAGTCTTCTCTAACTTCCTGTTGCAGTTAAATAATAATTTTTGCAGCTATTTTCAGTAGAAGGAAGACAACATTGTAATGAGAAATTTACTGTTATGTATTCTGTTGAAACACAACCAAAACTAAATATTTCTAGAACTTAAAGTACTACATGCAGTATTTTTAAAAGGCTTATTTGAAAGAAATACAATGTTAAAGCTTTCTATGAAAAGTAATTTTATTATGTAGGTCAATTTAAAAACAATTCACCCCTTAGATCCACTTTAAGCTGGAATGTCTGCTGAGAGTATACAGTATCCCGAAACACACAGTAAATGGTACACATTAAAGAAAATTATTTTAACAATTATAAATAGAACTTGAAGAAAATGTTTACAAAAATTTGTGGTTTGACACAACTACAATTTTTTAAAATAGTCAAGCAAGGATGTTTGCTTCCTATTCAGTCTGGACTGGATCAGAACCATTTCATGCTCAACATCAGAGAGTTTTGATAATGTTGTGTCCTCAAGTTTATGGGCCATCATGAACCTCTTGAATGTTTCAAAACCTTCAGCTGCCTTATCATATGAGGGCACAGGGTCGTCATCTGCCTCACTATCACTTTCATTTTCACTTTCCACTGTTCTCTCAGCAGTCAGTTCTTCAACACTCAGCACTCTAGTGATTGCCACATCATCATCTATTCTTACAAAGTCCTCAAAACTGACAGAATTATTTCCCACTAATTCATTAAACTCTTGCAATTCATTACTGGTATCAACTTCATCCACTGGTGCAACCATCTCTATCTTGTGGAACCCAGCTTTCTTGAAACAGTTTTTTATTGTTTCAGCACTAATTTCCTTCCACGAATGCATGATCAAATTCATACCTTGCAAGATATTTAATTTGAGCTTTGAATTATTCTGGCTTCTTGGCTTTGTTTGGTCTAGGGCATTCAAAGCTTTCCTTACCAGAGATGTCCTGTATTTCAGCTTCAGGGCATGTATTATGCCCAAGTCCAAAGGTTGCAGACGACTGGTGCAATTGGGTGGCAGAAAAACAACTTTCACATTTCTCAGAAATGAGGTATCTGGGGGATGTGCCGCACATCTATCTATAAACAGTAACACTTTTCTAGCCGCACTCCCCATTTTGGCATCAAATTCTCTAAGGAAATTTAAAAATATTTCACTTGTCATCCATGCCTTTGTATTACTGGTGTACTTACACGGAAACGTAGAAATGTGTTTAAAGCACCTTGGATTTCTTGGTTTTCCGATGATCAACGGTTTTATTTTCTCGCTGCCATCGGCGTTTGTACACAGCAAAACTGTAAGGCGCTCCTTGCTTTTTTTACCACCATGGCAATTTTCCCCACGAAAAGTAAATGTCTTGTCCGGCATTAAATTAAAAAACACGCCAGTTTCGTCGGCATTAAAAATGTCTCGTAGTTCATAGCTGGCTGTAAGAGTATGGAGAATCTTTAACCATTGTTCAACAGTGTGTTCGTCTACACTTCCACTCTCCCCACATTCTGCTTTGTACACAACACCATGCTGTTGTCGAAATTTATCAATCCAACCATTTGAAGCTTTGAAATTTTCAACCCCTAACTGCAAAGCTATTTGCAGCGCCTTTTCTTTCAAAATTGTTCCATTTATGGGGATATTTGCGGCACGTGCTTGTTGAAACCAAGTTATTAACACTTGTTCCATATCGTCGTAGGTTGAAGGTTTCATCCGCATACGCTTCGAATTCCCACACTTCTCAGCGGCTTCCAGTACGGATGATTTATTTTTCCAAATCGTATTTAGAGTCGAAGGGGCCAGTTTCAAATTCTTAGCCAGCTCCACCCGACTCTTATCAGGATTGGCCTCTATTTCTTTGATTATAGAAATTTTATCCGCTATCGAAATCTTCTTACGTTTCTCAGCCATGTCCGTTTTTCAAAGAAAATCCAAAAAAGTCACAGTGATTAGTGGCCGATGTACACTTTTCTGTAATTCACTGCACAAATCTATATATCCACTCGGTTTTTAACTAGTGTTCAAACTTTGCTCACATTAAAAACAAAATGGCATCAAAGACACATACACAAATACGGCAAGCACAATGTGGGACTGGATAACATTAAATTCGATTCACATGCACCTCGTGCAAACGTGGTCGACGTCACACAGTTATCGAAGACCGCTGGAACTGCTATCGACTTTCATTAGCGTTCGATTACACCACGATGATGTGCAATTGTGCATCGCGTCTCACGTGACTCGGGACGGGCGCTGACATGTAACTGAGGTGTGACTCACGTTCACAGAACAGAAAATAAAGCATTTACATCCAATGGCTTAAACGTTATAAAGAGGGAAATAATTGATTAGGGTCCCAAAAATACATCAAGGAAATCGTTGTGTAGAGGAAACGTAGTATAGAGGAAAATTTAGCATTGTGTATATGGGATTTTGGTCGGGACCGGAAGAAATAGACGTAATAAAGAGGAAAACATTATATGGAGGAACGTTATATAGAGGTTTCACTGTAGCCTGTTTTGGAGTAGGTATAGTACAGTTACCGTGATTCAAGAAGTCAAAAGTAGTCAAGTTGCCGCGGAAATGACACTCTGACAATAATTATATCATTACTTACCATGGTTTTAAATACTGCTCTCTATTACTATTACCCATTCAAAACTTTAATAATATCTGCGGATGTGGATAACGAACTTGCAGATGAGGATAAAGTGCCGTGGGTGCGGTTGGGGATATGGGCCTAGTGGATGTGGTGCGGATGCAGATAACAATTACCTGCACAGACTTCTAGACATGGCCTGTATCAAATGCCCCCACTCGGTATCAACAGTTGTTTCAGTGCAACTCATTCATCATAGAAAGCAACATAGAAAAACTTGTTGAAAATCAAATTGTGTAGAGTGACGGTATTTCTTTTTTGTGTTGACCGTGAAGTAAATAATTAATAATATCTCTGCTCTATGGTTGGCAGCTTCTTGATATACTATTGTCCGGTCAGCAAATCAGTTTTCCTCACAATATCTGAATGCATGAAATAGGCTGTTGTTTTATTTCATCAGTATCCATGAAGACTTTTTTTGTTTTCATTGAGTATCAGCAGTTCGTTACAGATAAAATATTCGTACTTTGATGGATTCCGACATACGTAAAAAATGCGAAAAGAAAAATACAGTTAAAAAGTAATCCTATCCTTGACTCTATCAAAATAAGATTTGTAAAAGTAACAATTGTTTTATCCACAATGAAATACAGATACCCAATGACAAAAAAAAATCTTCATGCCGAAAGGAAACGACGACCTGTATTTCATGCATTCAGATATGCTGTGCCCACGACTCATTGATTTTAGTACCGGTAGACAATTTATCTGTTGCAGAGAAATAAGTGATGGCTTGCCATGTAGCGGCAGAGCGCGTGAAGCTACAATTTTAGCACACAATTTATTTGCCACAGAGAAATAGAATCTTTCTATAACTGAAGTTTCTTGTAAATTTCTTAGTGCAGCCTATATTTGAGATTTAATTTTTACTATAAAATTGTGTCAAAAGTTTAGGTGCAGCCTATATTCGCACATGGCCTATATTTCCATAAATACGGCAATAGAAATTCAGTATATTTCATGCAGCCATTTATAAAGGCAGAATTGGAAAGTTAACATTGTATTTTTATTGGTTAAAATAATGCAAAGAATAAAATATGCACAGTGTGAAAGGGAAGGCAATTAAGACAGTGAATAAAATATGAGGTTTGATTGCTTATAGGTCTTATTTTTATTTATTGTTACTCAGGGTGACATGAAGAAATGATTAATGAAACATCAGCAGTAGTGGATTTTCTGTATATTTGGAAGTCATAATTGCCCCTGTGTTTCTTGATTTTTAAATCAAAGTTTATGCTGTTATCAGTATCGTACTCAACAGTAAATGTTATTTTTGTATGCAGATTGTCAAGATCTATTGCAGACTGGTAAATTTGTTTGCTTTGGGGTCCGCAATATGTCTAAATTGATGTGGTTTCCCTTCTTTACTCAGTTATAAAGGAATTATTCATATTTTTTGATTGTATATTTTTTTGTTTTCCTCACTTCATGCCTCTAGGATAAATACACCATTCAAAACATTTAGGTGACACACTTTATCCAGATATTTGTAGAATAGTTACTTGTGTGTGTGATACAGTAGGATATTTTGTTGGCTCTTTCCTTGAGATTTGCATGGCATTTACTTAGAGCAAGGCACTGTGGGGATACCATAATAGTGAACAAGTCATTCTTGTTGCCCTCTGACATGGTGTGTGATCACCTTGGATGGCCAATACAGTTGCTCACCTATGTGGCATGGACAGTATGAGGTTATCAATCAACTGTTAGGGGATATTTGGCCATTCTTCCATGAGTGCAATATACAGCTCTGCAACTGTTGCCCCCCCCCCCCCCCCCCAAGGGGCTCATGATTGTTTCGTGAGTACGTGCATGGCTAGCATGGGCCTCAAGCTAATGCAGTCTTCCTTCCTTCTTTACTTCCCGGACTGCATTTCCTTTCCCCCTCCCCTCCTTTCCTATCCTCACTCCTTCCCCTCCCCACTGGGGGACTGATAACCTCAGTAGTTTAGTCCCCCTATCCAACCAAACAACTCAACCCAACCTGCAACTGTTACAGGAGGTGCTGATCTGGTTGCAATCCGTCTTCCACATGCATCCCAGACAGGCTCATTCTGTCTGAAGTCCGTCGAACAAGCTGGCCACTCCATTTGTTCAGTTCCCTGAGCTTCATGCATATTGTCCACCGATGCAGCTCTATGGGAATGATCGTTATCTTCCACCTGAATAAACCCATCTCCTTTGGAACCAGTGTAGGGCACAACAAATGGTCGAAGTATTTTGTCTCTATACCTCTGAGTAGTCAAAGTGCCATTCTGAACGACATAGAGGTCCACACTTCTTCCAATACTGATGCCTGCCCACACCATTTGTCCACCACCATAATATGATGAAGTTTTCTGCATATACGCAGGATTGTTCAGAGCTCCACATGAGGGAATGGCAATTCTCCGGCTGAACACGAACTCTTGATTCATCTATGAACAGAACTCTGTGCCATTCATTAAGACTCCAATCATGATGTTCCTTCGCTCAATTTCTGGGGCCTAAACAGTATTGTGTTTTAATGGGACACACACTGCAGGCCTTCACACATAGAGGCCACATTTCTGAAGACAATTTGAGACTGTTTGTGTTGTTAATGTATGTCCTGTTGCTGCCTGGAGTTTGCGTTGCAGCTCAGTTGCTTTCAGCCTCCTGTCTCGATGGGCTGTTAACCAGTGATAATGGTCATCTCTTGCTGATGTTACCCATGGATGACTTTGACCTTGCCTTCTTTTAACAGTTCCTGTTGTGCAAAATTGTGTCCAGACCCTGAAAATTACACTTTGGCGCACTCCCATAGCTGCGGCCACCTACTTTTGTGTCTTTCCCTCTTCCACTCCATGCCATAGCTTCGGGCAAGTCATGTTGTTGCATTGCACTACATGCCATCTGAATGAAACTGCTCGTGTAATTCGTTTGGCAGTGTATGCACAACTCAACACCAACCCCTCTGCAGCAGCTTTCTGTTATTACCACTATCTTAGTTGCCATAATGTTGTTGTCTCTGCTCTGTAGAACTGACTGAAAGATGACGAACCATTTTAGTTCATTCTGTCAATGACAATACTTTAGAACATAGATATCTCAACTGATACCCTAATTCTTATGCCCAGTGTAGAAGTAGCACCAATTCAGTAACTCTTTATTGTGTTCAGATATTAAACATGTTTTTACCACATCATTAATAATTTTGATATATATTTTGAATGGGATAGACTACTGCTCACCACACAGACATCTTGATGAATCAGAGAAAGGCGCGCACACAAAATGCTCCTTGTGTTCTCAGCTTGTGGCCTTCATCAGAAATAGAAACAATCCAGTCTGCCCTACAGACTCACACATACATGACCACTCTATCCTGCTGCTGTGGTGAAATCAAGACAGTTTCTTACCACAGCGGCAGGAGACTGGGTCGTGTGTGTGTGAATCTGTATGAAAGAGTGCATCTGTTTTATTTCTGCGGAGGCTGTGTAGCCTAAAGCTGAGAAAACGAGAAACCTTTTATTTATGTTTCTCTACAACTTAACAAGGGATCTATCCCTTTGAAAATATTATAAGCCTTACTGGACTTCCCATTGTTCAATATTTTTCATTTACTTACAAACAAAGTATGCATAAAATACAAAGTTAGCATTTGGCCTACCCAAGATCCACAAAGAAGGGACTCCTTTTTGTCTGATTGTGAGCAAAATTGGGACACCTACCTATTCCTTGGCTAAATATCTCGCTTCTCAATTGGGACCACTTGTAGGCAAATGTGAACACCACATAAAAAATTTGGAAGACTTCATACAACACCTGAGGACCCTTTAAACTACAATCAACAGACCTCTTGGTCAGCTTTGACGTTGTATCTCTACTTACAAATGTACCTTTACAGGACTCTCTGCAGCTTATTAGAAGTAAGTTTGAGAAATACATTGTGGCATTGTTCGAGCACATGCTTACCTCAACACACTTCTTATTCAACAATCAGTATTTTGAAAAAGTGTCTGGAGTCACCATTGGGAGTCCTCTATCTCCCATGGTGGCCAACTATTTTATGGAAGACTTTGAGGAAAAAGCACTACAGTTGTCACGTCTGTTTCTGGCGGTGTGTAGACGACAGATTTGTAGTGTGGCCTCACGGAATAGAGACGTTACCCAAGTTTCTTCAGCATCTGATCTCGCTGTATCCAAATATAGAATTCACCATGGAGGTGGAAAGAGATGGAAGTTTACTGTTCCTTGATGTTACGGTAAAAAGAAAACCTGATGGTATCCTGGGTTACAGTATCTACCGCAAAGCGACTTTCACAGAGTTATATTTCGACTGTGTCACGGCAATAACACTTATCTGCTAAAGCAAAATTTTAAGGAGAGACAAAAAACAGTCTTATTTGTCATAATAATGGCATGATATGTTTTTATATAGTAAGATAAAACTGAAAACTAGAAAAATTTCCCCCCGTTACAAACAACATCCGTCACATAATTACACATAAGAAAGTAAAATCCTTATAATTTGCAGATACATGGTATTGCCGTGACACAGTCGATTTGCAGGCCACAAGTTGTCACGATCCTGCACAATGTGGTAGTATCTTAAGCTCTTTGATACACAGGACACATGTGGTCTCAGATACTAACAGTTTGCCAGGTGAACTAAAACACCTAAGAACTGTATTTTAGCAGAACAGTTATTTTGAGTGACAAATTGTGCGTTACAATCGAAGCAATTTCAATGAATGGATGTTGATGAAGGTATGGAGGCACCCACTGCAATGGCGTTCTTGCCATATTTTGGTGGTACGTCATCAAGAATAGAACAAAACCTCAAGAGACACGACATCAAATGTGTTTTTCGTCTGCCAGCAAAACTGAGGAATTTTTTTGTGCTTGGTCAAAGACGACCTTGGTCTCAAAAAATGTGGCGTGTACAAAATACCATGCCAGTGCAGAAAATCTTATATAGGGCAAACATGTTGAACTGTGTAAGGGTGCTGTACTGAACATCAATGCCACACACACCTAGGACAACCAAGTAAGTCAGCAGTAGCAGAGCACTGCCTGAAGACAGATCATCAGATGTGTTATGAGAAAACTGGAATTCTGTCTTCAGTGTCATCATTCTGGGACAGTATTTCCAAGGAGGCCTTACACATACATATGGCATCTTATCAACAGGGGTGCAAGTATTCAGAAGAGCGTGGCCTGGAATCCAGCATTGACTGCAATCAAAAATAAACAGGAGAAAGGAGAAAAAAATCTGACACATGAAGGAACACGGCACAACACAGATACCTACTTTCTATTTCCACCACAGGAGAGTCTGGCAGCATAGTCATTGCCCAAAGTGCACACACAGAAGGGCTCCCAGCAGGGGGCACTAGAAGCGCCGCTGCCGACCTACAATGAACAGTGTGTATTCTCTTCTCTCACCCAGATAAATACCGCTGCGCAATTACTATAAGTTGCATCTTGCAGTACTGACTGCAACCACCACCACCTAAAGATGTCGAGCAGTTGCCTCGATGAAATATTGTGGGAGATGCACAATATCCTCTGGCGGCAAATCTGTGAAGTGTATTTGCAACAGATCTGCTGGGAAAGCCTGAAAAGTTACATGTAGTGTACTTTGCCTGTTGCCAACTATTTTGCAAACATGGTTAGCAACTTACAGGGTAAACTAAAATGTTCTATAGTAAAATAGATACCTTCTTGCATGGATAATTTTAGGCTTGAAGTAGGTATGCAAAAGTCTTGTGCATTCTTGTAACCATTTCTTGAATGTAATTTCATACTTCCATGAGTAAGCAAGCCGTAATGAAAATTTTAACTATTTATATTTTTTTTCATCAGTCAAAAGTTATCACAAAGTGTTAGCCATTGTTTTGTGTTGGCTTATTCATATATATGCTATGTTTCTCAAAGGGCAAAAATACCTTATGGCAAAACTAATTTAGACCATACCACAAAAGTGCTTGCAAACGATGTGGCAACTGGCATGAGACACGATTCAACCCCAAATGCACATTGTCACAGCATGCACTTGACACTATTGATGACTCTTTGAATTTTAAATCTACTTGTTCTTTTGTTAGCTAATAAGAGCATGGATTTTATTAAGTGCCATATTTACCCCAATCTGAGCAGCACTCTGAGTCCGACTGTATAAATGAGACTCTAATTTCAAGAAAAGAAAGAACTCAAATGCAAGCAGCGCCCGAAAAATATGACTCAATATTGAAGGAGGGAGAAATTTATGCACCACATCTTGAAATGGATATGAATTTGATTCATTCTCGCACGAATTAGTAATTAGATAGAATGGTTCTGCATTCTAGCTGAAGCAGTATTATTTTGGTGAAAATACTTTTTAGGTGATGATTGTAGTTGTTGGTAACAGTGCAATGAATCAAGGGGAAAATGCACGGGGAATCGTGTACCACTGTAGTAGCTGTCAGTTTTTTTTTAATGTAAGCAAATCTGCATTGCTGCTTACTTTTGCTGTGCTATTGTGCTCCTGCACTGCCAAAAACACCAAACCAAACAATCGCTTCAATTTTGGCAATAAATTCACTCTACCTTTTCTCAAGCCTCATTAATTATATGAAATGCAGAAAATCGTGAGAATATTTCCGAGATGTAAAACTACATTTTAATAAGGTTTTGCTTATAGATTTCTAAATAAATCACTCATTCGGAAATCGTGACATTTCTGGCTAACAACTTGTGCAAAAAGCCTTGTTTATTGTATTGATGAAAAAAAATTATTGGCCAACTTTAGGTTACGGTAGTAACACTAAAAGTGGGCCTTTGCGATCGCATTTAGTAATGTTCTCACATGCATTGACAATGTGCTGACGCGTGTTTTCAGACATTGTCGGTGAATCACGGTAACAAAGCTCCTTCAATTTTCCCCACAGAAAGAAATTCAGAGGTGTAAGATCCAGTGAACATGTAGACCAGTGAACATGTGGTGCTTCTACGACCAATCCACCTGTATTAAATACTCCATTTAAGTCCGCTTCAACTGCACGCAAGCCATGTGCTGGATATCCATCATGACCAACCGAGGTGGCGCAGTGGTAAGACACTGGACTCGCATTTGGAAGGACGGTGGTTCAAATCCATCTCCGGCCATCCTGATTTAGGTTTTCCATGATTTTCCTAAATCACTTCAGGCAAATGCCATGATGGTTCCTCTGAAAGGGCATGGCCGATTTCCTTCCACATCCTTTCCCAAACACTCCGAGCGTAAGCTCCATCTCTAATGACCACGCTGTTGACGGGACATTAAACTCCAAGCTTCCTATCCATCATGTTGAAACTACATTGCCATTCTGTCATGCAGTGAAACATCTTGTAGTAAAATCGGTAGAACATTATGTAAGAAATCAGCATACATTGCACCATTCCAACTGCCCTCGATAAAATAGGGGCCAATTATCCTACCTCCCATAATGCCTCACCATACATTAACCCACCAAGGTTGTTGATGGTTTTGTGGATTTTCTGTTGCCCAAAAGTGCATATTATGCCGGTTTATGTTACCTCTGTTTGTGAATGACATTTTGTCACTAAACAGAACACTTGAAAAAGCAATCTGGTATTGTCCTGTAATTTATTTTGTGCCCAGTAGCAAAACTGTCTTTGCCATGAAAATCCTGGTGCATAGAAATATGGTAGGGTGAAATTTATGATGTAGAATTCTCAACACCGGTGTTTTTGAGATTCCCGATTCTCACCCAATTTGTCTGCCACTGATGTGCAGATTAGCCACACCTGCAGTTAAAACACTTAATTGGGCATCATCATTTGTTGCAGGTTGTGGTTGAGTTTTCACTTGTGGCTGAACACTTCCTGCCTCTTTAAATATTGTAACTATCCAACTAAAGGTCTGGACACTTGGATGCTGTCTTGCAGGATAATGATCAACATACATAGCACTGGCCCTTTGGGCATTTTGATCGCAATAGCCATACATAAATACCATATTGACCTTTTCAGCAATTGGTAAACAGTCCATTTTAACAAGAGTAATGTATCACGAAGTAAATATCGCTCTCACAGGAGAAATGTTATGCGATACTACATACTTATATGTTTATGACTATTACAGTGCCATCTATTACAAAGTGATAAAAGTGTTTCAAATAAAACATTCATATTTATTTACCTACTAGACGAATATGTTATAAAAATGGGGGTACCTATTTAAAAACATGCTGCTGTTATAAAAACCTATGGCAGCACCATCTAGCGGGTCAACCATTGGGCTTTGTTTTTCCCCTTCAAGCTTGAAAAGTTTTGTTCTTTGTAGACTAGACGAATATGTTATAAAAATGGGGGTACCTATTTAAAAACATGCTGCTGTTATAAAAACCTATGGCAGCGCCATCTAGCGGGTCAACCATTGGGCTTTGTTTTTCCCCTTCAAGCTTGAAAAGTTTTGTTCTTTGTAGTTTTTTCGTTTGATGCTTATTTTGTGAGATATTTGGCCCGGTCACTATCAATGGACCACCCAGTGTATCAATGTATAAAAGAATCTCAAGTGTCGCACACAAAAAATTATGCTTTAGTTGGCTATTAGTGCTAATGAAAATGTAATTGTGCATCTTGTTGCCAACACAACACAGGTATACTAGCATGTGCCTGGTAGGAACGAGAGTGCAAAAGCATTTCCCATCTACGATCGATCGCATAAGAAGCACTGCCGTGTTTCAACTTAATTTCCCCGTTAAACTGCTACTGCATCCCTCCTCCTGAAGCATGTCCCTCCACAGTATTATGTTAATAGGCAGACACTGGGGGGGGGGGGGGGAGAGGTTGTGCTTTGAGCAGATATTTTGTCGGAACCAAAAGAAAAGAAAGAAGAAGAAGAAGGGGGGGGGGGGGGAAAACGGATAAGTGAAAAACATATAAACTAAGTTTTACTGTACATGACCTGTATATTTTCTCACCATTTGACCATTATTTAATCAAATATTTTCTATTTGGCAGGTTCTCGATGAAGAAGCAGAAGTCTTTGTTGTTAAAATGTGGCGGTTACTGATATATGAAATAGAAGCAAAGAAATTAGGACTTGTAAAATGAACTTTTTAGATAATAAAATTGTACAAAGTGTATGTAGGGAGTCTTCAGACGGTGAAGAAACAGAACTTGAAAAATTAGTGCCGATTGAATGGAACAGTGTCTGATTCTGCCACGTGTGTGTGTGCTGGTGATGACTGAATAATGTTTTTTGACTGGGGATTGTGCTTTGCTATTTCCCCTAGGAGCTGTGCCAACCCGACTGTGAAATGTATATAAAAATGCTGATATGGGTTGTATTTAAATTTTGTAATTTAATTTTTTCAATTTGATTCAAGATTGCACATTGTGATCAATATAGAAACTTTTGTAATTTTGTGTATTTATTTATTTCAGTAAGTTTTAATAATACAACACATCTTGTAATAAACAACATTTTTTTAAAAAAAATTTACTGCAAACAAAACTCAGTGCTTCATCCTCTGCTATTAAGTGTTCAGTTATCAACACTTTGATAACAAATTCCCAAAACAAGTTATTAGTTAAACATTAATGAAATATTATGTAAATGTACAAACTGGTTAAGAATATTCAAGACTGTAGAAAAGGAAAGTTGAAACAAAGAAGAAGATGTAGAGACCACAAAATATCAACATTGTTATGAGGAAATATTGCAAGTCACTATAAAAAATGATAGCTGGTCTGAAAACAGGTACAAAGAAACAAGAAGTTACGAAAATGTATATGCACTGCTAATTTAAAGTGAAGCACTTCATTCAAGAAAATGTGTGTTCAATCTCACCAAATAATTACTACAATTTGAAACCACTTATGTAGATCGGAAGGTTTTTGAGTAAGAGAAGGGCACTAAGAAAGGTGCTGGACATGATGAAGCAAGTGTAATGATGTAAACTTCATGTAAGTATTTTGAGCACTGCATATTACTAATGACTTAGCAATTAGTACATGCTGTGTTTCAGAACATATGAGTTAATGTAGTGTTGGCCTTTTGTAGTGATAAATCCTCGAATAAGGATGTGATTCTTTAATTGTACAGATCATAGTTTCTTTTAATAATGATCATGATTTTGTTTTATCATATCTTCAGTGTTGATAGAACCAAGCAGTGGTCATGCACTGTAATGCTGATCAAATTTTTACAACTGTAAACTAGAGATGGGCTAAATCGTGATTTTCCGCTAACAGTGATTTCCGTGATTGCTACTTTTAAATCACTGTGATTCTAAACCGTGATTAATCACGGTTTAGAATCACTGTTTGAGGTTTTCACGACATGTATCCCTCCGCGATTTCTACTCCTCCCGCTATTCCGTGATTTCAGCTCTTTCCGCTATTCCGTGATTTCTGCTCTTTTCACTATTCCGTGATTGAATCGCCACGATTCCGGCGACTTGTATGATTTACCATGGAACTGACAAAAATTGAGTTAGATACTTTTGTTATAATGTTTCATCCGCCAGTAAGTAATTTATCGTCTCTTTGTTGTTATGAAAGTTATGTTGTAAACTGAGAAAAGTAAATCTCAACAAATAAGTCAATAGTAAGTTTACTTTAAAATAACTGTACAATAAACTTTCTAACCGCATTAACACAATGAAAGAATAGTAAATATTCTTAGTAAGTGTAAAAATTATTTGCAAGGTAGGTGCTATTTCATTGTCAATGAATATATGCCCTCAATTTTAATAACTTGTTTCTTTAATGTAATTGATACTGCAGTTACTAGAGTGTACTGTTATTTAAATACACTGGCCTATAATAGTTATATTACTTTACACGCTTCAATTACTTACAGTAACATAGTATCAGTTTTACTGTTAGGTGCCATATGTTTTTAAGCTACACAGCTAACTGGATGCTTAAATTTACTGCAGTTTCATTTCCAGTGCCATACACTTTTAACTCAAAATTTATGCATACATATAAAATAAGAAGCTGAGATCTTTACTATAATTGAAGCAATTAATATGATATCAGTATTCCAGCGCAAGTTCCATGGGGAATTATTTTATGCACATGTTTTTTCGAGTTGCTCATGCGTTGGTAACGGCAGCAGAGAGCGCACAACTCGGTCTCTGATTGGCACCACAGGTTTGATAGCTCTCGAAGAAGTTGTCGCATATTTCGGATACATGGGCCTATTCACGGTTCTTCTTTAAGTTGGAGATATAAGTTTTATGCGACAACTGTATGCCGCAAAAATTACATTTCGCATAGTCGCTATTAAGAGCAGTGAAATGACACATCTCGCTCGTCCTCGATCGCTTAATCTCGGCAGAAACAAGATATACACTTTTAGACGACGACCTCTCCCTGCCGGGCCCTGGCGATTTTCTAGGAAAAACGGACAAGTGTATGCGAACTGGTCACTGTCCATAATCGGCTTTTAGCCGGTGCACCCACTATTTGCTAATCGGTGATTCGCTGCTATACCCATTCTTCGCTTATCGGTGATTCGCATCTATACCCGCTATTTGCTGCATTGATATTAGTACAGATTTCGACCCACAGATGGCTCTTTTAGCCTTTGCTGCTTCTCTTCCCTCACCTCCTATTCGCTTTTCCGCTATTCGCTGCTACACGTGCTATTCGCTGCTGCTTTTAGTACTCATTTCGGCCAGCAGATGGCTCTTTGTAGTTTGTACTGCTGTTCGCTGCTATTTCTGCTCGTCGCTACCCAACAGTGACCGTGACTGAAATCACGGTCAGATTCCAGATCGCCGCGACCGTGAAAACAGTGACTTTTCAATCACCGTGATTTTTCACGAGTACGTGATTTCTTGCCCATCTTTACTGTAAACGTTTAGAATTTTTCATAGTTTTCCAAAATTACTGAAAGAAAAAGCTGCAGTTTCCTTTGTAAAGGAAATGCTCAGTTTCCTCATAAAAAATTAAGCTTATGGGTTCCTGTTACATTGTTGACATGATTTCAGACCCTTATTTGCCTTCTTCCAATCCAAATGGAAATACACAAGCTCACAATAATTGTACACTTTACTCCATGTTTATGTATAAAAAAATAGAGATCGTTTAACTTACCCAAAGCACAGGCTTGTAGACAGGTCTTTGTGGCAAACGAGTCTGCTCCAGTCCTGAATTCCTGAACCAATACACCAATAACCTGATGACAGCCTTCACATCCTACAACTACCCTCCTGGTCTGGTTCAGAAGCAAATATCCATATCCATTTCCTCTTCCCCCCAAACCCAGAACCTCCCACAGGGGGACCCTAAAAGTGCGCCTCTTGTCACTGGATACTTTCCAGGTCTAGAGTGGACTCTAAATGTGGCTCTCCGGCAAGGATACGACTTCCTTAAATCCTGTCCCAAAATGAGATCAATCCTTCATGATATCCTTCCTACTCCACTGAGCGTGTCTTTCCGCCACCCACCTAACCTCCGTAACCTCCTAGTCCATCCCTATGAAATCCCAAAACCACCTTCTGTACTCTCCAGCTTCTACCCATGTAACTGCCCTCGGTGTAAAACCTGCCCTATGCATCCTCCCACCACCACTTATTCCAGTGCTGTAACCCAAAAGGTGTACACAATTAAGGGCATAGCCAATTGCGACAGCACCCACGTGATTTACCAGCTGACATGCCTGCACTGTGATGCCTTCTATGTGGGAATGACCAGCAACAAACTGTCCATTCGCATGAACGGACACAGACAGACAGTGTTTGTTGATAATGAGGATCACCCTGTGGCTAAGCATGCCTTGGTCCACGGCCAGCACATCTTGGCACAGTGTTACATCGTCCGGGCTATCTGGGTACTTCCCACTGACAACAACCTTTCAGAGCTCTGGAGATGGGAACTTGCCCTTCAACATATTCTCTTTTCCCGTTGCCCACCAGGTCTCAACCTTCGTTAGTTTGAAATTCCTGCCCAACATTCTACAACTGGACAGAATCTCTCCCTAGACTGGCATCTCTGTCCAACCTCTTTGCATTTTGCATATGTCTGCCTTGGTGTGTGTGCGTATATATGTGTGTGTGGATGTGTGTGTTTCTTTACCTATCCATTTTCCCTCAAGGTAAGTTATTCCTCTCCCGGCACTGGGATGACTCCTTACCCACTCCCTTAAAACCCTCATCCGTTCCTTTTCCCTCTCCTTCCCTGCTCTTTCAGAAGACGCAAAAGCTCAGTTTGTGTGTGTGTGTGTGTGTGTGTGTGTGTGTGTGTGTGTGTGTGTGTGTGTGTGTGTGTGTCAACAAACCGGTGCCTTTTCGCCTGGTAAGTCCAACTTTCTTTATATGTTCAGAAGTCAATACTGATTGTTGTATGTGGTTTGTTAGGCCAGGAGGAAAATGAACTGTAAATGTAGAAGAGAGCAAATATAGGGTGAAAATACTCTGTAAAACATAAACAGAAGGAGAAAGTAAGAGGACAGAAAAGATTTCAAAAGGCAACAGAGCAATAATGAACGTAATTAATTGTTAGGTTCAAATTGATGAAACGAATATTTTAGAAGGAAAGCACAGGCTCGCCGATAGATACAAATGACAACACATACAAACATACATTCAAGCTTTCACAACCGCTGGTTGCTTCATCAGGAATAGAGGAAGGAAGGGGGTGAAAGAGGGAAGGATGTGGGTTTATATATATACAGTATGTCTGCCTAAGTGTACTTGCGTGTCTGTGTAAATGTGTGGGTGTGTGTGTATTTGTTTATCCTCCTTTTTTCCTCCCAAGGTATGTCTTTCCTGTCCCGGGATTGGAATGACTCCTTACCCACTCCCTTAAAACCCTCATCATTTCCTTTTCCCTCTCCTTCCCTTCTGCCTGACAAAGCAGCTAGGCTGCGAAAGCTAGCGTTTGTTTGTGTTTGTGTGTGTGTGTGTGTGTGTGTGTGTGTGTGTGTGTGTGTGTGTGTGTGTATTCATTTATTTATTTGTGATGCTGTCACACCTGTGCTCCTTCACCTGGTGAGTAATCTTCGTCTATTTAATATATATTTGATATAATATTACTAATACATGTACATACACTTTTACAAGCTGATAATATAATAATACTATTAGTATGAATACATATACATGCATCATTTGGTTCTGTTTGAGAATTCGTCAGTTGAGTAGGAGGAGTTGTCCACTAGAAAGTCTTTTAGGCTCCTTTTAAACTGATCTTTATTTGTAGCTAAATTTTTTATGGTGGTTGGTAAATTATTGAAAATGTGTTCCTGAGTAGTGGCCCCCGTTTTGAACTAAAGTACGTTATTTCAAGTCCTTGTGTAGATCATTTTTGTTTCTAGTATTGTAGGTGTGAACTGAGCTGGCTGTTAGGAAAAGGGATATATTATTTACGACAAATTTCATTAAGGAATAATAATAGAGGCAGTAGTTAATATACCCAGTTCTTTGAAGAGGCTTCTGCAGTATGTCCGTGAATTTACACCACAAATAATACATATTACACACCTTTGAACTCTAAACTTTTGCTTGACTTGAAGAGTTACCCCAGAATATTATACCATATGACATTATGGAATGAAAGTAAGCAAAGTGTATTGCAAATACAGATTTGTTTAATCGTTTCTGCAGTTGTGTGATGTGCTCCTCCCAACTTAATTTATTATCAAGCTGTAATCCCAGGAATTTTATACTGTCAACCTCTTATATCTGCTCTTCTTCGTAATTTATGCATATACTGGGTGGGAATCTCTTCCATGTTCTGAACTGCATATAGTGAGTTTAATGTCAATGAGTTGGCTTTAAACCATTTATTAATGTTTATGAAAATATCATTAGCAGACCTTTCTAAAACTAAGTTCGACATGTTATTTATTGCAATACTTGTATCATCTGCAAACAAAACAAACTCTGCTTCCGGCAGTGAGTGATGAGGGGAGGAAAGGGGGGAATGAATGCTGGGTAAGGGTTGAGATGGAAAGTTCAGTCTTGCATGATAGCTTGTAAAGTCTTTGACAGGTGGGAACGTGTGATGCAACATTGAATGCATTGAAGAAAAGAGGTGGGCAAGGATAAAAGGGAGGTGTAGAGGTGTGTGGCGGGAGAGGATTTGAAACAGTAAAAACCAAGGAAAAATATTATAACGATAAAGTAATTTATTAGGGGATATTATGAAGGGTGACACCCATTTGGAAGGAAGGCTTGAATTGGAGGGATACAGGATAATGAGTGTGGAAGGGGGGTATGTTAGTCATAGGGTGTAGGGTTGATGGGTTATCTTAGGTTGAGGCCAGGGTGGTTGCGGGACTATAGAATGTATTGAAGGGACAACTCCCATCTGGGCAGTGGTGGAGTGGAGGATCCAGATGGCCTGGATAGTAATGCAGCTACTGAAGGCTAGTGTGTCGTGTTCAGCTGCATGCTGTGCCAAAGGATAGTCCATCTTGTTTTTGCCCCAGTTTGATGGAGGCCATTCATCTTGATGGACAGCTGTATTGTCATTCCAATGTAATATGCAGTGCAATGATTTCAGCAGAATCGGTGAATCACATGGCTGCTTTCAAGTTGTCCCAACCTCTGATGGGGTAGGATAAGCCTATGACAGGTCTGGAATAAGAAGTGCTGTGTGTGTGTATTGGCCAGGTTTTGCAGTGATCATCTACATCTACATACATACTCCGCAATTCACCGTAAGGTGTGTGGCAGAGGGTACACTGTACCACTACTAGGGATTTCCTTTCCTATTCCACTCGCAAATAGAATGAGGTAAAAAAGAATGCCTATATGCATCCATACGAGCCCTAATTTCTCTTCTCTTGTCTTTGTGATCACTATGCGAAATGTAAGTAGGTGGCAGCAAGATAATACTACACTCAGCTTCAAATTCCAGCCCTCTAAATTTCCTCAACAGAATTTCAAGAAAAGAATGTCGTCTTTCCTCAAACGATTCCCAATCGAATAGCCGAAGCATTTCCGTGACACTCGCGCATTGGTCGAACCTACCAATAACAAACCTAGCTGCTCGCCTCTGAAATGCTTCTATGTCTTCCTTTAAACTGATCTGCTGCAGATCCCAAACACTTGAGAAATACTCAAAACGTGGTCGTACAAGCGTTTTATACGCAGTCTCCTTTACAGATGAAGTACATCTTCCCTAAATTCTCCCAATAAACCGAAGTCGGCTGTCCGCCTTACAACTGTCCTTACATGTTAGAGCCACTTCATATCGCTCTGAAATGTTATGCCTAGATATTTGAACGACGCAACAACATCAAAAAGCTCACTACTAACGCTGTACTCGAACATTATGGGATTGTTTTTCCTACTCATGTGCAACCCCCTTAAATTTTTCTACATTGAGAGCTAGTTGCCATTCTTCGCACAAACTTGAAATGTTGTCTAAGTTATCCTGCATCCTATTACAATCAATTAAAGATGACTCCCTCTCATACACCACAGCATCATCAGCAAACAGCCGCAAATCACAACTTCGTCTGCCCATCAGATCTTTTATATAGACAGAAAAGAATAGCGGTCCTGTCACACTCACCTGGGGCATGCCTGATGATACACTCATCTCCCAGTGCAGCTGCCACCAGTGCCACATCGTAAACAGCGCTAAGTATCTTAATTTAATTTGTGTCAAATTTAATTTGCCAATCTAGTTCATTTTCGTTAGTACTGCTGTTTTAAGAGGTTTATTCCCGCGTACTTGGCAGAGTTCGTTTGTACTACTGTTTTAATAGTTTATTCTATTGTATTTGATAAATACCATTGTTTAATCTTCATCTTTGACTGGTGTATTTCAAAACAAGTCAGAGACCGTTACTAAATCTCGTTATCAGTCAGTCCAGTGCCACATCGTAAACAGTGCTAAGCTTATTTTCTCGCGCGTTTGATAACTGTGTATTCCGCAGATATTCTTGTTTATTTTGAAAACTGTTGGACTCATTTTTGTTGATTCGACAGTGTAGTTACCGCTGACCACAGTTCAGTCAGCAGCCAGCCGTCTTTATTAGAGTACTAGGCTACTTAAAAGTTGATTATTTAGTTTTCTACTTTCTGTAGTTAATTGTATCGATAGGCTGTGTGCCTGCTGTGTGCGGACGCAGGAGTAGTTGGCTGCAGTTCGCGAACAGCTGAGCATACTGTTGGCTACGGTCAGCTGTCTTCAGGCTGCTGTCTCGGGGTGCAGCGATTGTGGGGAGTCTGGTGCGTCGAGTGGGACACCTCAGGTGTCCCATGCTTCGCTTTCTGTCCCTGCTACCGAGGCACCTTCAGGTGTACCGGACATGGTTGAGCCGTCCTCTCTGCAAGGGGAGTGGCAGTTGTACGGCGTTCACGTCGCTCGAGTATTGCTCAAGTGTTAGAGACCCACAGCAGATCAGTTTAAAGGAAGACATAGATGCGGTTCAGAGGTGAGCAGCTAGATTTGTTACCGGTAGGTTCGACCAATGCGCGAGTGTCATGGAAATGCTCTGGCAACTCAATTGGGGATCGCTGGAAGAAAGACGTTCTTTCCGTGAATTTCTGTTAAGTAAATTTAGAGGGCCGGAATTTGAAGCTGAGTGTAGTACGATCTTCCTGCCGCCTACTTACATTTCGCGTAAAGATCACAAAGACAAGATAAGAGAAATTAGGGCTCGTACAGAGGCATATAGGCATTCTTTTTTTTCCTCATTCAATTTGGGAGTGGAATAGGAAAGGAAATGCCTAGTAGTGGTACAGTGTACCCTCTGCCACGCACCTTATTGTGAACTGTGGAGTATGTATGTAGATGTAGAACACTCGGCGTCGAGAACAACGTATTGCGTTCTATTACGTAGGAAGTCTTCCAGCCAGTCACAAATCTGTGAACCTATTCCATAAGCTCATATCTTCATTAGCAGTGTGGCACCACGTCGAACGCCTTTTTGAAGTTGAGAAAAACTCAATCCGCCCGTTGCTTTTCATCCATGGCTTGCAAGATGTCATGTAAGAAAAGGGCAAGTTGAGTTTCACATGAACGATGTTTCGTAAACCCGTGCTGATTCACAGAAAGAAGCTTTTCCGTTTCAAGGAAATTTACTATATTCAAACTGAGAATATGCTCCAAAATTCTGCATGAAACTGATGTCAACGATATTGGCCTGTAATTGTGTGGGTCAGTTCTCTTTCCTTTCTTATAAATGGGAGTCACCTGCGCTTTTTTCCAGTCACTAGGAACTTTGCGCTGAATTGAAGATTCATGATGAATGCAAGCTAAGAAGGGGGCCAATGCCACAGAATACTCTTTGTAAAACCGAACTGGTATTCCAGCACACTTTTTCGTATTTAGCTCTCTCGGTGCTTCTCTACACTGGAAATACCTATTACTATGTTCTCCATTTCAGAATTAGTACGTTGATCAAATGATGGTACATTTGTGCGCTCCTCCAGCGTGAAAGATTTCTTAAAGGGTAATTTAGAACTTCAGCTTTCCATTTGCTTTCTTCTATTACTGCCCTGAAATGATCAACTAGTGACTGGGCAATGGGCTTTGACCCGGTTATCAATTTTACATAGAACCAGAATTTTTTCAGGTTCTCGGAAAGATCTTTTGCTAAGGCATGGCTGTGGTAATTAATGTATGCTTCACGCATCAATCTTTTTATAGACGCAAGAATCTCTACTAACTTTTGCCTGTAATTTGGGTGTTCTTTTTTGAATCGAGAGTGCAACAGTCTTTGGTTTCTCAGCAGCTTTCTAACATTATACCACGGTGGATCATTTCCATCCTTAATCGTCTTTACTGGCACATATTTCTCTAACCCTTTATTTACAATGCACTTAAATTTAGTCTACAATTCCTCTACATCCATAGTTGCAGAATTAAATGATGGCTATTCATTTTCTAAGTGCGATTGTAACATTTGCTTATTGGCACTTCATGCTCCTAGCCTTCTTGATTGGTTTATGAACTTTGGTCACCATCGACGCTATGACAATAACATGATCACTAATTCCTCTCTCTACACAGACATCGTTAATAAGGTCAGGCCTGTTTGTGGCTATAAGGTCTAGAATATTTCCATTGCGCGTGGGTTGCTGGTTTAACTGCTCAAGACAGTTTTCGGAGAATGTGTCCAAAAGTAGCTCGCAAGACTGCTTGAAATGTAACTAGAGAGGTCCCAATCTATACTCTTAAGTTTGAAGTTTCCGCCGAGTAATATTACATGGCCCGGATACCTACCCACTACCTGGTGTAGACTTTCTTTGAATGACTCTAAAACTGCTACAGCAGCACTGGGGGACTGGTAAAAAACACCCAACTATTAACTTTACTTCTTTTAGACATGTTATATGTGCCCAGATAACTTCACAGTTACTTTTAACCTCGATCACAGTAGAAACAATATCTTTGTCCACAGTGATGAACACTCCTCCTCCAGTCGTATCCGATCTATCTTTTCGATATACATTCCACACCTCGCTAAATATTTCTGAATTGCCACTTCATGATTTAGCCAGCTTTCGGTACCTAAAATTATCTGAGCACAATAATTTCCATGCAGTGTGGCAAATTCAGAAACTTTGTTTCTAATACTTTGTAAGTTTGCGCCAAATATTTTGATATTCGAATTTTTGAGCTGAACGTGGCCTGAATTCACTGTTTGAATGTTGACAGGCGAGTGGTCATCAGAGTTAGCGCCTAGCGTAAAAAAAAAAAAAAAAAAAAAAAAAAAAAACCATGGGCACTCCACAAGTACTCTGCTACCTGAGTAGCCGCTTTCTTAGTGTGGTGCACCCCTGATCTATCTAGCGACACCCTATAATTTCCCACCCAATAACTCAGATCTAGAAATCTGCAGCCATGACTGTCACAGAGTCGGCGAAGCCTCTGGTTCAGACCCTCCACTCGGCTCCAAACCAAAGGACCCCGATCAACCCTGGGAACAATGCTACAAATCGACAGCTCTGCTTCACCCTGCGTGCGAGGGCAGCAGCCTTAACCAATTCCACCAGCTGCCCGTGGGACCTGTGGATGTCCTCAGAACCAAGCGACAAGTGTCATTGGTGTTGACATGAGCCACAACTTGCAGTCGACTGCACCGCACACCGTCGATAGCCGCCAGCAAGGCCGCCTCCACATCTCGGATGAGGCCCCCCCCCCCCCCCCCCAGCAGACACACAGAGTGCACATTGGACTTCTTTCCGGATCTCGATGCTATCTGCCTAAGGGGCTCTATCACACGCCTAACATTGGAGCTCCCAATAACTAATAATCCCCTCCACGAACGGGCGCAGACGGACGTCCAGCCTCCACATTGGCCTTCCGCCTTGAGCGGCGCGAACGGTGTACAACCCGCCACTCCCCTTGCAGAGAGGACGGCTCAACCACGTCCGGTACACCTGAAGGTGCCTCGGTAGCAGGGGCAGAGAGCGAAGCATGAGACACCTGAGGTGTTCCACTCTACGCACCAGACTCCCCACTATCGCTGCACCCCAAGGCAGCAGCCTGAAGATGGCTGACTGTAGCCAACAGCAGCTCATCTGTTAGCGAACTGTGGCCAACTCCTCCTGTGTCCGCACACAGCAGGCACACATCCTATCCTTCCTATCGATACAATTAACTGTAGAAAGTAGAAAACTAAATAAACCGCTTTTAAGTAGCCTAGTACTTTAATAAAGGCGGCTGGCAGCTGACTGAACTGTGGTCAGTGGTAAGTACACCGTCAAAACAACGAAACTGAGTGCGGCAGTTTTCAAAATAAACAAGGATTTCTATGGAATACACCGTTATCAAACACGCGGGAATATAAACTTTCTCAAAGCAGAACACAAAATAAGGAAGTGACAAAATGACACATAGCTTGCAGCAGACGATATTTATCGAAGTACGCGAGAATTTACTCTTAAAGCAGTAGCACAAACGAAATCTGTCAAGTAGGTGAGTAGAAAACTCTTATAAGCAGGAACACCAACGAAAATTAAAAAATTAACTGACAACAAAATTTCACACACTTAAAGTATGATACTTAGCGCTCTGGGTGATGTGGCAGCGACAACAGCTGGCACTGAACTAACTGCTGACTGACTGAATGCTAATCTGCCAAGTATGCAGGAATAAAACTCTAAAACTGAAGTACTAACGACAATGAAGAACTAGACTGGCAAATTAAATTTGACACAAATTAAATTTATATAGTTAGCACTGTTTACGATGTGACACTGGCAGCAGCTGGCACTGGACTCACAGGGATATGATCTCTTTGGTAAGGGGTTGGGTTTGTGTTTGGCAAAAGGATGGACTAGGATGTTTTGTAGGTTGGGAGGGCGATGGAACACTGTTTGAGAATGATTCCCGAGGATCTTGGGTTGGATGGCTTTTCTTTCAGGGCATGATAACAGGTAATCAAAGGCTTGGTGAAAGATATGATATATTTGTTCCAGCCCGAGGTAGTATAGGGTGACAAGGAGGACACTCACTTGTGGCTGGTTATTGGGGGTTGAGTGAGTGTCGCATGGGGATATGGAATGGGAAAAATGCTTTTGGACTAGGTCAGGAGGGTAATGTCTATCTGTGAATGCCTTTGTGGTTATGACATGTTGGGTAAAGAGACTCATCACTGCAAATTTGCTGTTGCTATGTTCCTGGTGAGACAGAAGTTGCAATGATCGTGCTGCTACAATCGAACGCTTCTCCTGAAACACAGTACCCAAATTATTATGTGGTTAGTCATACATGCACCACATCTCGTCAAATTAACTTGAGCAATATTTTCTTCTTCAATAGTTTATGATTATGTAAAGATTTGAGTTCTAGATATCACCTAGAATTCAGGCTAGGACTTCGTTATGTAGCAGGGAGGGAACACTCTCAGTGAAAATATACTTTAACTGAATAAAAAACCACAAGATAATTAACTTTTATGAACATTTTGTATTATGCCCCTTAGGCTAAGATTACTTCAGATCCGTACTGGATCAAGTCTCAAGAAGAACTTGACTATAAACTACTTCGACAAAACTCAATTCATTTATCTTAACAATGTATGTATAAACTCCATGTCAACACAGTCTTTTCTGATACTCGTTTATGTTTTGCTATGTTGCACGACGGCCTTTCTTCAGCCACTATGACTGTCTTTTTACCGCCTCACCTGCTCGCTCTCGCGTACCTGCGCACAAGAGCGCATAGCACACAGTAAAATTCTTAAATATCTACTTATATATATATGGTGAATCTGCACATCTCGTGGTAGGACAATCCCATAGTGGACAGCTAAATTGGCTGTTACACTACACCGACCATAGGTGGCAAGGCTGTGTAAGGGGGATTTTTTGATGTGGAATGGACAGCAGTTGTCAAAGTGCAGGTACTGTTGGTAAGTAGTGGTTTTAATGTGAACTGAGGTTTGGCTGGGCCTGTCAGTGAGGTGGAGATTAACATTCAGAGAGGTTGCATACCAGGTTGAGAAGGACCAAGTGAAACTAATGGGAGAGAATGATTTGAGGTTGTGAAGGAATGAGGATAGGGTGTCCTGGCCCTGAGTCTAAATCATAAAAATATCATCAATGAACCAGACCAGGGGTTTCTGGTTTTGGGATGCTAGGAAGATTTCCTCTGTATGGTCCATAAATAGGTTGCCATAGGACGGTGCCATATGAATGCCCATGGCTGTGCTGTGGATTTGACTTTATGCTTTTCCCTTCAAATGAAAAGGTATTTGTCATCATGCCCTGAAATGAGACACATCCTACCAAAGAGCCTTTTGAACCCCACTAAAGTGGTTTTCATGATTTGGACTCGTGGCCAGGAGACTACTCTATCCTTATTTCTCCTCCTCAACCTGACATGCCACCTTTTTGGATTTTAACTTCCACCTCAGTGACGGCTCCTTCCACACCACAGTCCACATTAAACCTACTAACTACCAACAGTAATGATATTCCCAATCCAAACCCTTTACCATAAGGATTTTATTTCTGTGGAAGAACTCAATGCAATACCTGCCCAATCCACTCACACAGCACTTCTGCTTCTCAACCTGTCACAGGGTTATCCTACCAGACTGGGACACATTTGAAAGCAGCCATATGATTTACCAACTCTGCTGAAATCATTGCACAGTGTTGATAACAAAGCAGCTGTCCATAAGGATAAATGGCCAAAAGCAAGATGGACCAGCCTTTGGCACAGCATGCAGCTGAACACAAAACTCTATAGACTGCAGTGGCTGCCTTACTATCCAGGCCATCTGGATCTTCCCCTCCACCACCAGATGGGAGTTGTCCCTTCAACACATTATACAGCTCCGTGACCACCCTGGCCTCAACTTACTTGTCATCTCTACAGATTACTCCTAATATCCCACCTTTTCTCATTCATTATCATGTATCCGTTCAATCCCCCTCAGGGGCTCAGCATTAATTTCCTGAGTACGGGGCTTGGCAAACCCAGGGCTCTGAGCTGGGAACTGCGTCGTGCTAATAGTCCTCCACACAGTAAGCTCTGTGCATGCCTCAAGCCCGGGTATCTTGGCTTAATCATCAGGATTGCAAGAATGGTAAAAAACCTAATTCTCAAAGTGAGCTGCATGCCTAGGAGATGCATGGCTGTTCAGGTGGAACAGTCGTTAACGGGCAACCTGCTGCACCTAAGTTGTATCAGGCTTACCCAGGTATGAGGGGCTCTGCCTGGGTGGACATATATTTCCTTAGCTGCTCGTGGGAACAGGATGAAATGAGCATCAGTAGCGTTGACGGATGCAAAAGTGCCGCCTCAAAGTGTGGGAAGACCGACTTTAACACTGAGAGATATGATCACAGGTTGTTCCCTTCCTTGGCCACGCCGTGGGAGGAACGTAGGGTACGTAACCAATCTGAGCCATATTCACCACAGTACTTGGTATGCACACACACTGATTGGGAATCTTTATTGCCAACAAAGCCGCACTTCTTGTCGAAAACTTCGAAGACACGTTTGGCATCCTTCTGCAAGATGAGAAGTGGGGCAGTATTAATACAGACAGAAACCTCTGCTAATCAAAGGCACTGTGTGCCTGCGACAAGCTGGATGATGTTCCTGTCATTATCACACCCCACAAGATGCTAAATAGGGACCAGGGTCTTATTTATTACCATTATCTCTTGTCACAGTCATATGATGAGTTGCACACAAACCTTGAACAAACAGGTGTTCATCAGGCGTGTCTACAGGGGACCTAAAGACCATAGGTTTGCTACCAGTGCTTTCATTTTGGCCTTTGAGGGCGATACACTGCCTAAGAAGGTCAAAGTATTGATATACCTGAGTGACGTCAAACTGTACCTCCCTCCCCTGTGAGGTGCTTCAGGTGTTGGAAGTTCTGGCATATTTCCTTCCAATTTACTTCCAGCCCCCACATGGAGGGATAGTGGTTGTCCATCACATCCGGACACTCCATGCACCCCACCTCCTGTCTGTGTGAATTGTAAGCAGCTACATCAACATAGCTCACCAGCCTGTGCTCTTTTGCACAAGGAACAGAAGATCATGGAGATAAAGACTTTGGGTCAACTTATTCTGAGGCAAGAAAAAAGTATGAGTGGCTACATCTGGTGAGTATGACATCATCTTTCATTACTGTTGTGTCATGCTCACTGTCCTTGGGTTCGACAACTCCTACAGTATCACCGCCTCCTTAGGGCCCTAGGGGCCATCAATCTTCCACTGCCCACTCAATGGGTGGGGGTGCCCCTCCATCCCCTGCTATAACACCTGCTGTGGGGGCCATTGTCCCCCAACCATTGGGGACACCAGTCCCCACTTCCCAGCTGGAGACAGAACAGCCTCCTATGGCTCCTCTCACTTGGAAGGGGTCCCTGGGGACACTCCCTTCAAGGCTTCTCAGTGTGTTCCAGAGGATCCTGGCCAAAGGTTCAAGGATCCACTACCTGCCAGTCAAACGGCTTCCTGCTCTTCTTCCACCCCTGTCACCGCTTCTGAGAATTCCACTCCAGGACAGAGATCTCCAACTGGAAATGAGTCAAAAGATCCTTAGGCTTTGGAATTCAGAATGGGCAGACTTGAACGAGCCAAATAAGCTTCGTGTAGTCAAGTCCACTATGGCCTTGTGGACGTCCTCCCTCTGGGCCTCTCGTAGGGAATCTGTTGTTCACTGCAGACTACGTATTGGCCATACATGGTTAACGCATGCCCACCTTCTACATTGAAAGGACCCACCACGTGGCCATTGTGGTGCTTTATTGACAGTGGTCCACATCTTTGTTAAATGTCTGTTTTTATCTGCCTTGCTACACTCCTTTCATCTGCCAACTGCGCTTCCGTCAATTTTAACTGACGATGCCCCTATAGCTGACCGTATTAAAGGTTTCATTCATGCAGCTGGATTTTATTATTTTATTTAATGGTGGGTACCACAACATGGTCTGTCAGGCCCCCACCCCTCCAGAATTTTAATCAGTTGTTACCTTTATGTATTACATCTTGTCTTATCAATGGAGACTTTTAGTGTCTGCAGAGTGGCGGGATCATCCTTTATTATTCTTGTGATCAGCCAGCCACAATCTTCTGCTGTGATGTTTTAGCACCATTGACTATTTGGTCTATTCCTTTTTATGTTGTCATTTTAGCATTCATTGTCTTTCTGTACATCTTGTGTACTGACTGTGGAGTACTTGGTTTTAAGTTGTTAAGCTAAAGATGTGACCTTTTAGCTGGGAAGTGGGGACTGAGGACTCAGTAGTCCCCATTAAACATCCCAACAACAATCCCTCCAATTCATATCTTCCTTCTGAACGTGTGTCACCCTTCACAATAATCCCTAATAAATTATTTTTTAAATTGTATCCTTATTATTTTTATTGTTTCAAACCCTCTCTCACCACACACATCACTGCACCTCCCCTTTATCCTCTCCCACCTCTTTCACTGCATTCACTGCTTCATCACACATTCCCACCTGTCAGTGCCTTTACATCGTGCAATGCGGAACTTCCCGTCCCCACCCTTAATGTGGTATCCTCTCCATTTCCCTCCTCACTCAATAGAGGATGCTTGTAGCACTGGACCGGCCGGAGATCGTGGTCCTGTGTGCAAGTTATGTCAGAGTGATTGTGTTTTTTTTTTTTTTTTTTTTTTTTTTTTTTTTTTTTTTTTTTTTTTTTTTTTTTTCCCCGAGGTGAATGCAATTGTGTTTTTATGTGGCTCAGTGTGTGTTCTTACGGTGAGTTGTTATCTATCCTCTATTATTAAAATCAGCACTTCAAATATTGATAACCATCATCATGATATTCATGACCATGAAGGTTGGTTGTTGACTGCTATCTCACAAAGAGAGGGTCTGATATGTGGTCACCAATTTTGATCTGATTTTGTCATTGATGGTGCTGTATTGACTATAAAGAGACTTGCATTTTGCTTTTTGCTAGACTCTCAGTAATTTTTTGAAAAGAAAATCAAGCTCAAATTTGATGATGGAAAATCACATTTTCAATATGGGGTCAAAAGTTAATGATATTTAAAAAATGCATAGTCAATCATCAGCTGTTTATTGTTTTCAGAACTTTACTGGTTTTGGATATTATCTATCATCAGAAGAGTAAAATTAAACAGACTGATTGAGAACTACACAATTTTTCAAAATATATTATGGCTGTTAACTCATGTCTAAGTAAAAATTTGAAAGATCATGATGTTTGAGTGATTAAAAGTTTTGTGTTTTCATGCTGTAGCTTGGGTATTCGTTAACGTGAATGACTTCCTGAGCGCTGTCTCCAGTCGAGTGGTCCAGGGCCTGGAATGTTAAACGTTGTTAGATTTTTTGAATGTATTTGATAATCTTTATCTATATAAAAGCGAAAGGACACTCACTCACTGACTAAACACGAAATCTCGAAAACTACTTCACCGGTAAGGCTGAAATTCGGCAGGAGTGTAGTTTATAGGTAGAAAACGTCCGCTAAGAAAGTATTTTGTGATAGGTGCATGGCAGAGCATACTTCTCCTACAGACTCACGAAATCTACAGTTTCATTCGGATCTTCACAAAATTTCGCATGGGTCACCGTCTACCTTAAGTTTCGTACGGTGCATGGGGGAGGGTACTTTGCAACATAAAAATGGATACCTTGGTCGCACCTTAACTAGAGAACGGCTTGACTGATTTCACAGATCCTTCTTTTGTTGTTTTCGTTATTCTCAGAACAAGGGTTGTATGAAATAAAACTGGAATATTTGAGAACAACAAAGTGAATTTTTCAATATGACCCTGCATTCCTATTGCACAGAAATCTATAGTTTTGTTCCGATATTGAAGAAATTGGGCATTTTGTGCCTTAAAAACAAGACGAATGTCACTCTGTATAAAATCTCGTTTGGTGCATGGTGGATAATATACGGAATTTTGCAAAATGCATGCACACATGAGCTTTAAACCAAGAGGAAGATCGCTGTATGCGTAAGTGTTTGTATGGTACCGTACCTTGCAGAAAATTTTGCCGACAGGGGGAAAGGTGGAAATGAACAGAGAGAGGGTGCAAGGGGATGTGGACAACATGAGTGTAGGATAAATAAACACCCGGGCAATGCCGGGTTTACACTAGTATTCTCATATTTGTAATACCTTCTCTTGCCTTATTTTGAAGAAGAACATCGAGAGGTGTGATTAATATTGAATTAAGTGTATTATCTTTTTACACATCTACATGGGATACTCTGCAAATCACATTTAAGTGCCTGGCAGAGGGTTCATCGAACCACAGTTATACTATTTATCTCCCATTTCATTCTCGAATAGCGCGCGGGAAGAAAGAACACCTGAATCTCTCTGTTCGAGCTCTGATTTCTCTTATTTTATTCTGATGATCATTTCTACCTATGTAAGTGGGAGTCAACAATATATTTTCGCATTCGGAGGAGAATGTTGGCGATTGGAGTTCCGCAAGTAGCCCACGCCGCAGTGATAAGCGCCGTTGTTGTAATGATTCCCATCCCAGATCCTGTATCATTTCCGTAACGCTGTCTCCCCTGTATCGTGACAATACGAAACGAGCTGTCCTTCTTTGGACTCTTTCGATGTCCTCCGTCAAACCCACCTTGTAAGGATCCACACTGGGCTGCAATACTCCAAAAATGAACGGACAAGCGCAGTGTATGCAGTTTCTTTAGTAGTTCTGTTGCATCTTTTAAGGGTTCTGCCAATAAAACGCAGTCTCTGGTTCGCCTGAAGTAATAGTAATTCCTAGGTATTTTGTGTTTACGGCCTTCACATTTGATTGATTTATGTTGTAAACAAAGTTTAACGGATTTCTTTTCGTACTCATGTGGACGACTTCACATTTCTCATTATTTAGAGTCAATTGCCAATTTTTACACCATACTGATATCTTATTCAGATCGTTCTGCAGTTGGTTTTGATCTTCAGATGATTTTACTAGACGGTAAATGACGGCGTCATCTGCAAACAACCTAAGAGAGCTACTTAGATTTTCCCCTAAATCGTTTATGTAAATAAGGAATAGCAGAGGACCAATAACACTACCCTGTGGAACGCCCGATATCACCTCTGTTTTAGTCGATGCCTTACCATTGATTACTACGAATTGTGTCCTCTCTGACAAGAAATCCCCTATCCAATCGCAAATTTGGGGCGATATACCATAACCACGCAATTTGATTAAAAGCCGTTTGTGAGGTACGGTGTCAAAAGCTTTCTGGAAATCAAGAAATACGGAATCGATTTGCGAACCGTTGTCGATAGCACCCATCACTTCGTGTGAATAAAAAACTAGTTGTGTTTCGCATGAACGATATTTTCTAAATCCGTGTTGACCTTGGGTCAATAGATCGTTCTGTTCGAGATAATTCATAATATTTGAATACAGGATATGTTCCAAAACCCTGCTGCAAATCGACGTCAGTGAAATAGGCCTGTAGTTTAGTGGGTTACTCCTACTGCCTTTCTTGAATATAGGTGTGACCTGTGCAACTTTCCAATCTTTTGGTACAGATGCTTCTATGAGAGAGCGGTTGTATATGACTTAAGTAAGGAGCTATCGCTTTAGCATAATCAGATAGAAATCTAATGGGTATACAATCCGGACCAGAAGACTTATTCTTGTTAAGTGATTTTTAGTTGCTGCACTACTCCGATTATATCTACTTCTATGTTACTCATTACGGCATCTGTTCGTAATTCGAAATCTGGAATATTGGTTTCGTCTTCTTTGGTGAATGACTTTCTAAAAGCTAAGTTTAGTAACTCTGCTTTAGTAGCGCTGTCATCAGCAGGATCGCCATTACTATCACGTAGTGAAGGTATTGTTTGTGACTTGCCCCGAGTATATTTAACATATGACCAAAATCTCTTTGGGTTTTCAGTCAAATTACGAGAAAGAGTTTCGTTGTGATAAATATTGTAGGCATCTCGCATTGAAATCCTCGCTAAATTTCGAGCTTCTGAGTACGATCGCAAATCCTGGGGATTTCGTGTTCGTTTAAATTTAGTATGCCTTTTCCTTTGCTTTTGCAAGTGTCCTGACCTATTTTGTGTACCAAGGGGGATCGCCTCCTTCTTTTATTAATTTATTAGGTATAAAACTTTCAATTGCTGTCGATACCACTTCTTTGAATTTGAGCCACATCTGGTCTACGTTTAGTGTTAGAAACGAGTGGAAGCTGTCTTTCAAGAAGCAATGTATTTTGTTTCTATCTGCTTTCCTGAACAAATATACTTTGCGTTTATTTTTGATAACTTTGGGACTTTCGATATTCAATTTAGCTACGACAGCTCTGTGTTCACTAATACCTGTATCCGTTTTGATGCTTAATTTATTTGTGCAAAAACAATAAAAATAAGAAATAAATAAGATAAAATGAAAAAAACTTTTAAAGTATATTTATACATGAGAGCAGAGAAATTTCATGATAGAGCAGATGCTATTAAAATTCATGCCTTGTCCACGGTCAATTGTCCGCATCTGTCTCTCAGGATATGCAGTTATACTTTTGGGATGCGTAGAAATTAGTATCTGACAGACTTGTCTTCAGCAATATAAACCAGGTATGTTTTCTATGAATGGAATTTCGGACAACTTGTGAGTGTGACAATATGTCATTCATGTGTTGTTAATGGTGTGAGAAATATGGGGTTGGAACTTAAATAGAGGCAATTATTTATTCACAACTGATAAAAAAGCGTTCCAAATTTGCACCTGTTACTGTCCTTCGAAGTAGTCACAAGCATTGTGTAGAACCCATTGTCAGCGATTTGGAAGGCATAGTATACCATTACCAGAGCCTGTTCTGTTGATGGTGAAAATGGAGCGGTCTACTGCCTGTTGAATCTGTGGAACAGTTCTGGAGTGAATACCACGAAGTCACAAGGACTTAAGTCCGGGGAGTATGTTGCATGGTACAGTACTTCCCAGTCCCATCAACTGAACAGAGAAGCCACATCTTGCACTAAATGCAACCACCCATTGTCGTGCGAAATGATAGGTGAGTTGTCAGAAAGTGTTGCTCTTAAAGACCTTGATGACACTGTTATGCTGTATGACCTCTGACATATTTAATGTTTATCCAACTCCGTTGTTTCCGTTTCTAAAACATAGTGATACCATTACATTGGTCCATTTGCTCGGAGGTATGGTAGGCATGTCAACAACATGTGCTATCAGCAACAATAGTAAATTCCATTGCATAGTGTCTCCACAGCAGTGTTGCCACTATTTAAGTTCCAACCCTCATATTTGTGTTTTGGCACTTTTCATTATTAGTTTCACCCCACTGACTGAGAATGCTGATGAATAGATGGCCAATAATTGGAATTACGTAATAATATACGTTAAAAGTTTATCATCCTATTTTATTTCTTATTTTTATTGTTTTTCCACTGTTTATCACAAATAACTGCTGTAACCAGATAATACACTTCATTGAATATTAATCACACTTCCTGATGCTCTACTTCAAAATAAGGCAAATATTTTGGAAATATGAGGACATTGTCAAATACGTTGAAAAATCTAATAAAAAAACTGCCACAGTTTGACAGTTTAAGCCCTGGACCGCTCAACTGGAGAAGATACTTAAAAAAATCGCTCATGTTGAGGAGCACCCAAGTTACAGCATGAAAATGCAAAACGTTACTTACTTGAAAGTCAATATAGTAACAAGGACAGCATATCAGCCAAGTTATCTGGTTTTCCAGGAAGACTTCCAGATTTTGGGGTAGTCTTCCAGTTTTGCGAATGAACATTGTATTTTCCGGATTTTCAACTCACGGGCTTGTTCTCACCCTTTACATTCATATTGCCTTTCAGTTTAAACGGTCGATAGTAGCGGCTATTCTGAGTTGTGAGTGTTTGAAATTCAACTGAAAGTCGAGCGATAATATTATAATAAACTGTGTGTTTGAAATAACTTTCTATCGATAGTCACATCTCACATACTCTTTACGCTTCCCTGCATGTTAGTGAAAAAGTTTCGCTTATGCTTGCTTTCATGCGATGTTTTCTGTAGATCTGCTATTCTTGCAGTTGTGTGAAGCGTTTTTGCGTGATTTAGTGAAAAACAATATTATCTGTCTTTTTGGGAATTGAATTTTCGTGTATTATATGAATCCGGGAAGGTAAAACATTCGAATTCCGTTCCATGTGTTCTTTCTGATACACACAAACATTGTTTTTGGAGGAAGAACTGGGTTAATATATTAAATCCATTAAACACATTTCCAGTAAGCATACACATGTTAAATTTTTGAGATTTTGGTACTTTTGGATTCCTGTTTTTGAGAGTTGGCAAGTATGGGACAGTTAAACAACACACCACAAAGACGTGATGACGAGCAGCGACAGGCACACAAAAAAGACACACATATTCAACACTCAGCCATGGCCTTCTTCAGGAAATAGAACATTCACAAAATCACACCCGCACGCAACAGTCACTATCATCTCTGGCTGCCGCGCTCCAAATCATGCTCTGCGATGTGGGGAGGGGGGATAGAAAGGTTGCGTCACCGTGGTGAGGATAGATACAGCACGGCTCTGCAGACCATGTACAGTACACATTAGATGGGAGGAATGAAATGCAGCTCAGGAATGGAATGGGGAGCTGGGTGAAGGGAGGAATAAAATCAAAATAAAGCAAAATAAAATAAAAGTTGCGCGCGCGCGCGCGCGCGCGCGCGCGCGCACGCACGCACGCACACACACACACACACACACACACACACACACACACACACACACACACACACACACACTCAAAATAGGAGGGGTTTAGGATAAAGAGATAGGAACTGCTGGGTGTTATGGAAGTTATCGTAGGTTGAGGGAACTCCCATCCGTGCAGTTCAGAAAGCTGGTGGTGGGTTGGAAGATCCAGATGGCCTCCCCACTCCATTCCTTAGCTACGTATCGTTCCTCTCATCTAATAGGTACAAGGTCATGCTGTATTAACCTTCGTACCCCCTCCCCCTCCCCCCAACCCCCCTCCCCTATTTCCACACCGTACATCATGATTCGGAGTTCGGCAGTCACAGATGACGGTTGTGACTGCATTGTGTGCCTCTGTTTTCTGAAGAAGATCAAGGCCGCTAGTGTTATATGTGTCTTTTTTATATGCCTGTCGCAGCTCGTTGTCACGTCTTTGCGGTGAGTTGTAAACTGTCCTTATTACTATTGTCCCATAGATCATATATATGACATTTCGTAATGATGTGGAACGTGTCAGTCTAGTAAATGTTGTCTGCACTTGACAATCAATATTTTAAGGATTTTATTACATATATAAAGTTTTATCTAAAAATTCATCTACATTTCAGGAGTAGTTGCAATTCAGAAATTCGTTTAATTTCTTTTTAAATACTAGTTGGCTATCTGTCAGACTTTTGATGCTACTTGGTAAGCGACCAAAGACTTTCGTGGCAGCATAATTCACCTCTTTCTGAGCCAACGTTAAATTTAACCTTGAATAGTGAATATCATCCTTTCTCCAAATTTAGTAGCACACTGTTAGTACTTTTGAATTTGGTCGGATTGTTAATAACAAATTTCATGAGTGAATACATGTATTGTGAAGCTACAGCTGAGATCCCTAGATCCCTAAATAAATGTCTGGAGGATGCTCTTGGGTGGGCTCCAGCACTTATTCTGATTACACGCTTTTGTGCGATGAATACTTTTTTACTCAATGTTGAATTGCCCCAGAGTATGATCCCATATGAAAGCAAAGAAAGAAAATAGGCGTAGTAAGATAATTTATTGAGATGTATATCACCAAATTTTGCAATGACTCTGATAGCACAAATAGCTGAACTCAAATGTATCATGAGATCTTCAATATGTTTCTTCCAATTCACTCTCTCGTCAATGCAAACACCTAAAATCTTGGAATATTCTACCTTAGCTACAGATTTATGTTCAAAGTCGAAATTTATTAATGGTGTCATGCTATTTACTGTGTGAAACTGTATAACTGGGTTTTATCAAAGTTAAATGAGAGTCCATTTGTAGAGAACCACTTAATAACTTTCTGAAAGATATCATTTACAATTTCATCAGTTAATTCCTGTTTGTCAGGTGTGATAGCTATACTTGCATCATCAGCAAAAAGTACTAGCTTAGCATCTTCGTGAATGTAGAATCGCAGGTCATTAATATATTAAGAACAGCAAGGGACCCAAGACCGAACCTTGTGGGACCCCATTTTTGATAACTCCCCAGTTAGAGGAATTAATTGTTTCATCTATATCATGTGAACTACTTATTTCAACTCTCCGCACTCTTCCGGTTAAGTATGATTTAAACTATTTGTGCAGTGTCCCACAATACTTAAGCTTATCTAGAAGAATCCCATGATTTACACAATAAAAAATCTTTGAGATATCACAAAAAATCCCAACTGGTGATGTCAGGTTATTAAAAGCATTTAATATTTTTATACTGTTAATTCGAACATGGAATATATGACCCCATATATACATAAATATTACTAAGAAAGGATCGTCTTCAGATGATCTTTTGCTGTATAGCTTTGAAAAGGTGACTTTCCCTTATCAACTTTGACCTTTTTTAAAAAAGACAAACCAAAACCTACTGTGTGTCTTGCATATAACTGAAACACGTGTCTCTTTATATGTAATGTAGAATGTTCACGCAAAATTTGACCGAAATTGGCGGAACAAGTGGCTCAATGGAAGTTACTGGAATGAAGATAATTTTTAACAGATAAATTTTTAAACTGTTGTTGTGGTCTTCAGACCGCAGACTGGTTTGATGCAGCTCTCCACGCTACCCTGTCCTGTGCAAATCTTTCCATCTGATAAGTTAGGCAACGTACATCCTTTTTAATCTGCTTACTGTATTCATCCCTCGGCCTCCCTCTACAATTTTTACCCCACACACTTCCTTCTAATGCTAATTTGACAATTCCTTGATGTCTCAGAATGTGTCCCACCAATGTATCCCTTCCCTTAGTCATGAGATGGCAGAAACTTCTTTTCTTCCCAATTCTACTGAGCACCTTCTCATTAGTTACGTACATGATCTACCCATCTAATTTTCATTATTCGTCTGTAGCACCACATTTCAAAAGCTTCTATCATCTTTTTGTCAGACCACCTTATCGTCCACGTTTCACTCCCATACAATGCTACATCCCAGACAAATGCATTCAGAAAGGAGTTCCTAACATTTAAATGAATGTTGGATGTTAACAAGTTTCGCTTCTTTAGAAACGCTTTTCTCCCCTTAGCCATTCTGCATTTTATATCGTCTTTACTTCGGCCATCAGAAGTAATGTTGCTACCCAAATAACAAAATTCATCTACTACTTTTATTGTCTCATTACCTAATCTAATTCCTTCAGCATCACCTCATTTTCTGACAATTACTATGTCATCGGCAAACCGCAATGTTTTTATTTCTTCTCCCTGCACTTTAATGCCCTCTCCAAATTTCTCCTTCCATTCCTTCACTGTCTGCTCAATGTACAGATTGAACAACATTGGGGAAAGGCTACAACCTTGTCTTACTCCCTTCCCAACCTCTGCGTCCCTTTCTTGCCCTTCAACTCTAATAACCGCTGTCCGGTTTTTTATGTATAGGGTGAATATAACACTTCTAACTATGGTTTATGTTCCTGTTACGGTCTTCAGTCCATAGACTGGTTTGATGCAGCTCTCCTCGCTACCCTGTCCTGTGCTAGTCTCTTCATCTGAGAATAAATTCGACAACCTACATCCTATTGAATCTGCTTACTGTATTCGTCTCTCGGTCTTCCTCTAGGATTTTTAACCCATTCACTTCCCTCTAATGCTAAGTTGGCGCTTCCTTGATGTCTCAGAATGTGTCCCACCCATCTATCCCTTCTCTTAGTCAGCAGATACCAGAAACTCCTTTTCTCCCAATTCTGTTGAGCACCACCTCTTTAGTTACGTGATCTATCCATCTAATTTTCATCATTCGTCTGTATCATCACATTTCAAAAGCGTATATCATCTTTTTGTCTGAACTCCTTATCTCCACGTTTCGCTCCCATACAATGCTACACTCCAGACAAATGCTTTCAGAAAGGAATTCCAAACATTTAAACTAATATTATATGTCAACAAATTTCGCTCCTTCAGTGACGTTTTTTCTTCCCCTAGTCATTCTGCAGTTTATATTTTATTTACTTCGGCCATCAGAAGTTATCTTGCTACCCAAATAACAAAACTCATCTACTACTTTTATTGTCACATTTCGTAATGTAATTTCTTCAGCATCGCCTCACTTTCTGACGCTACATTCCATTACCCTCGTTTTACTCTTGTTAATGTTCATCTTACATCTTCCTTTCAAGACACTGTCCTTTCAATTCAATTGTTCTACCAGATTCTTTGCGGTGTCTGACAGAATTACTATGTCATCGGCAAATCGCAAAGTTTTTTTTCTTCTCCCTGAACTTTAATTCCATCTCCAAATTTTCTTCACTGCTTGCTCAGTGTGAGTGTTGAACAACACTGGGGAAAGGCTTCAACCCTGTTTTACTCCATTCCCAACCTCTGCTTCCCTTTCTTGCCCTTCGACTCTAATAACTGCTGACTAGCTTTTGTATAAGTTGAACTAGATGACCAGGTGAACTTTGTATCGCTTGCCTCTTATTATAAACCATATTAATTTAAATCATATGTATTTTAGACCCAGTAGCTTTATAAAGGCATCATCAGATAGTCTAAATATCGGCTCGATGGCGGGCGGAAAGAGTGGGCAAATCAGGCATAGATGTCCAGCATAATGAGTGTGTCACTTTCGTGGAAGTTCAGGGAAGGTTTAAACGGTGATAAAATATGGAATAATTGTGAGGAAAATTTAAATTTAAAATGTGTGAAATAATGACTTGGTTGCAGTATTGGGTGCATTCAGAAATACACTTTGAAAGAGTAAAGTTTGCTTTACACGATCTGAACCCGTATATGAACTGTGAAATACAAAAAAAGTCAATTATAAAAAAATCAAATATAAAAATGAATTACTGTTCGTTAGTCTCGCTAAAACTTGAGAATGGCTGGGCCGATTTGGCTATATATCATTACATAAACCACTGAATCTATTGTGATAAAATATGGTGTGGAGACAGCTCGATCGCTGAAGTACCGGATAAGATACTTTGGAAATTGTGTAATTCAAGATATTTTTTGATTTGAAGTATACAATGCGAAATATTGAACAATAATTACTCTCTGGAAAGGCTATTTCCTCTTTGACTTCTTAACTATTTTTCGGAAGCTATAATTAACTTTTAAAACTGCATTGGCCCTTTTGTACAAAGTGGATAGAACAACAGAAGTACCTGACCTAGTTGCAAAAAAAATTGTTACGATGCGACGTATGTTTAACAATAACCGCTGATACCTTCAAGTTTTGCATAAAATGCAGTCACAATTTGAGCCGAATATTATGAATTAATAGGGCTAAGGTACAAAAAAAAATCGAGTGAAACAAACACAGCTATTAAAACCGAAGTTCATCTCAACAATGTCACCATCATCGTCATGATAAATTTTCCTATTTTCTGTCCAACAATTCCAAACTTTTACTTCTCTCAAATCTTCCTCTCGCTTTGAATGTCGAATCTGCAAAATTTTATCGCAATCAGACCAATGATTTTGTAAGGCTTGATTCCATGTTGGAAGTGGTGCTCCACGACTGTATTTAATTTGTGGTAATTCTTTCAGCAATCAGTCGTAAAAAATATATATTTATTTGTTCGCAAATCTAGATTTCAACCACTGCGAACAAATAAATATATGTTTTTTACGACTGATTGCTGAAAGAATTACCACAATGATTTTGATATCCCATTGAAAAATGCTCTTACAGGTTCTCGCTAATTTTCAAATTTTCCGGGAAACTTTTCCATATTTTGAATACACAAAAACGTTCATCTTTCGTTGCACCTCAAATGATCAAAATTTTGTAGCAATCATATGAACGGTTCTCAACTTATACTGTTGAGTATATTTAGAAACACAATGAAAAAGGAACTTGGTTCGAAATTTCCGACTTTCCTTTTTAATTGTCTCTATTTTACTTAAAACTTTTCCTGCATTTGTCCTAAATCTAAACTGATCTTCCCCGATGTCGGTTTCCACTAGTTTTTCTATTCGTCCGTAAATAATTCCTATTAGTATTTTGCAAACATGACTTATTAAACTGATAGTTCCGTAATTTTCACACTTGTCCGCTCTTTCTTTCTTTGGAATTGGAATTACGATATTCTTCCTGAAGTCGGAGGGTATTTCCCCTGTCTCAGACATCTAGCATACCAGGTGATACAATTTTTTCACGACTGGCTCTCCTAACAATATCAGCAGTTCAGATGGAATGTCATCTACTCCAGGGGCCTTGTTTCGACTCAAGTCCTTCAGCGCTCTTCCTATCTCATCTTTCTCCACTTTGTCTTCCATTACTAGAATATTGCCTTCAAGTTCATTTCCTCTGTATAGGCCCTCTATATATTCCTTCCACAATTCAGCTTTTCCCCTCTTTGCTTAGTACTGGAGTTCTTGATATTCATATAGCACCTTTTCTAGTCTCCAAATATCTCCTTTACCTTCCTGTAGGCGGTATCTGTCTATCCCCTAGTTATACATTCTTCTACGGTTCTGCATTTGTCCTCTAGCCACTCCTACACTCCTACTTAGCCAGTCTGCACTTCCTGTCAATCTCATATTTCAGACGATTGTACTCCCTTTTTCCTGTTTCACTTGCTGAATTTTTATTTTTTCTCCTCTCATCAATTAAGTTCAGTATATCCTGTGTTATCCAGGGATTTCTATTAGGCCTTGCCCTTCTGCCTATATGGTCCTCTGCTGCCTTCGCTACCCTATCTCTCAGAGCTACCCATTCTTCTTCTACTGTATTACGTTCCCCTGTTTCATCCAATTCTTGCCGAAGGCTCCCTCTGAAACTCTCAACCACCTCTGGTTCCTTCAGTTTGTCCAAGTTCCATCTGACTTTTCTACCTTTCTGCAGTTTCTTAAGTTTTAATCTGCAGTTCATGACCAACAAGTTATGGTCAGAGTGTATATCAGCCCCTGGATATGTCTTACAATTTAAAACTTGGATATTAAATCTTTTCCTTAACATTATAAAGTGAATTTGGTACCTTCCTGTGTCTCCTGGTCTCTTCCACATATACAGCATTCTTTCATGATGATTAAACCAAGTGTTGGTGAACATTAAATTGTGCCCTGCACAGGTATCTACCAAGTGATCTCCTCTTCCATTCCTTTTTCCCAGTCCATATTCACCTACTACATTTCCTTCTCTTCCCTTTCCTACTACCGAGTTCCAGTCCCCCATCACAATCAATTTTTCGTCTCTCTTAACCTTCTGAATAATTTCTTTTATCTCCTCATACATATTTTTCGATATCCTCATCATCGGCCGCGCTATATAAACTTGCACTATTGTGGTCGGTGCTGGCTTCGTGTCTATCTTTACTATGATAATGCATTCACTATGCTGTTCATAGTAATTTACCCGCATTTTTCTTATTCATTATCAGACCTACTCCTGCGTTACCACCAACTGATTTTATATTTATTACCCTGTTCTCACTTGACTAGAAATCCTGTTCATCCTGCCACGAACTTCACTAATCTCTACCATATCTAACTTTAACCGATCCATTTATCTTTTCAGAATTTCTAATTTACCTCTGCGATTAAGGGTTAGAATATTGTACAGTCCGATCCGTAGAATGCCCGTTTTGTTTTTCTTGATGATGACATCCTCCTGAGTAGTCCCCGCCTGGATATTCAAATGGGGACTATTTTACCTCCGAAATATTTTACCCACGAAGACACCATCACCAAATATTTATAGAGTAGAACTGCATGTCCTCAGGAAAAGTAACGACGTTAGTTTCCCCTTGCTTTTAGCCGTTCGCAGTAACTGCATGGCAAAGCCACGTTAGCTGATGTTACAAGGCCTGATCAGTCATTCATCCCGACTGTTGGCCCTGTAACTACTGTAAAGGCTGCTGCCCCTCTTCAGGAACCACACATTTGTCTGGCCTCTCCACAGGTACCCCTCCGCTGTGGTTGTACCTATGGTACGGCTAGAAGCACGCAAGCCATCCCACCTAGGCAATGTCTGTGGTTCTCGGTTGTGTCAGATACGTAAAGTATTTTGGTGATGGTGACTCCAGCGCATTCAGGGTAATAAGTGACAGCGAACCTTATGGTGAAGAATGAATTATTGAAAAGATTGAATAGGTCACTCAGCGAACCTTATGGTGAAGAATGAATTATTGAAAAGATTGAATAGGGCACTTCCAGAAGGGTATGGGCTCAAGATTTTGAAAAATTGTGGATGACTTGAAGGGGAAGAAGTTGGAAAACAGGTTAATGAGGATGATGATTGATATGCTTCAAGTGTATTATGGTAAGAATATTAGGAACAACCTATCAAGTGTGAAAGACATTCATCAGGTTGTTTGGGCAACATCTTTCCATATGTTATCCACAGATGAACACCCCCTCACAATCTTTGCCCAATTAATTGGTATCCCTATAAATAGGCTCAGAGGGATGAAATTCCTTATACTCACAAGGCAAGTCATCCTACATCTATTCCAAAACTATATTTTGCTCATCCAAGGTAGTTAAAATTGCAGTTCATAATTCAGTTATTGTTTTAATGGTGGCAGATCAGAGACGGTGAAAGTCTTGCAGAGAATGGGCTTCAAGCCTGGAGTTTTCACTTGCGACATCTTTATGGGGATTGACAATGTTAGCAGGTAAATCCATTGAAGACCTTGCAAATCAAAGAAGCCAGAAGAGAAGTCTTGAAGAAAATGAGGACATTCATTACAGATCTGGTCGCTTTTGAAGGAAGAAATACAAACGAAAAAGCATGATTAAATGTATTTTCTTGGAGCTGCTATTTTCATAATTCAGGTACATTTTTCTCCAAAAAAAGAAAAGGTTTGAGTGTTATTTTTGTCATGTCTTTTGCATTATGCTAAAGTGAACAGTTTCAGCGTTACGGAAGGTGAAAAAGTAGAAATTTCTGGATTTTATTACCGTTATTATTTTGGAAAAATGGAATTGTATAGAAATAACTAAACAATTTTTGACCAATCGTATTGTAGTTAAAAAGATGCTAAGAGTCTGCACGGAGGGTTAAAAGTGTAGCCGGCCGCAGTGGCCGAGGGGACTGAGGCGCGCCAGTCACGGTCTGCACGGCCACTACGGTCGGGGGTTCGAATGACCCCTCGGGCATGGATATTCGTGCCATCCTTAGTATTAGCACATAGTAACATATATAGAGGAGAAGCGCCCCCCCCCCCCCAAACCTCTGTCCTACGCTGCCCTCGTAGTTCCATAAGATGCTAGCAGGTGTCAGACGGTTCCCCGGCTTAGTACCGGTAGACGACACTAGAGGCGATTCTGAGGATAGCGTGGAGGGGAGGCTGAGGGGAGAGCTCTTGCCGCCTGCCACGAGGCCACGGCTGTGTCCAGTGTGCCGGCATTTGAGGGGAAGTGGTGGTAGGGACAGCCGCTACCAAATAGGTATATAAATAACAGAGAGGATATAGGCAAGCTACAGCGCTCTGGGTGGCAGCACGAAGCAACATTTGGCGCCATATTTGAGAACGTCAGTTTGAAGCAGCAAAGTGAGCAGACGCTTCTGTTTCGAATCTAAACTAACGTGTAAGCGCTATTATTAGTGGCGACTCATGCCCAGCGTATGTTCGGTGTACAACTGCAGCAACTGCGGTGATAACTGTTCGAATATCATACATAAAGAAAGAGATATGTAATTACATAGGTCGTTGTGTGTCAGCCTGTATGTGTCAATAAAAATTCATTATACTTAACTTAAGCATTTACCACGTTTCAAAATTATGTTTACTTCACGACCATCCAAAAGCTAGGCAGAGGACGGATGTATTTGGTGTGTTTTAATGTAATGATAGTTATTTATATAGTGTACAAAAGCGTATTAACCATTGGGTAAGTAGCTTAGGTATATGAACTGTAATTAAAATATTCTTTACACTGATTTCCTTTGAAAAACAAGGAGTTGCTAACCCAATGGGTAAGCAGTATGAGGTGTGATAAGTGGCAGCCTACAAAGTATAGTTACATATGCTCTTGTCAATTTGAAGAAAAGTTCATGTATGCTACCACCGATCGAAAGCGGCTACTGGCAAATGCCATTCCAACAATATTTTCGTTTCCTGAGCACCTACAGAAATCAAAATCTGTAAGGAGAGTATCGAGGAAACGCCACATTGTGGAGAGCTTGATAAATACGTAATGTACTTCAAAGCATGAAACATCATTTGAACCGCAGGCAGAATAAAGGTAGTTAAAGACTTTAAAGAAATTCGCCTGTAATTATAGGGAAGATATGTCATCAAATATAAACGATTATTGACTTCATAGTAACATCAAATAATGCAGCAGTTCGACGTTTGTAAACATTACACTTAGGATGCAGTAGTAAACGAGAAATGCTATTCATAGTGGGAATTACTTTCCGAAATGCGTCGCCCAGAAATTAAGGAAAAATCGAGACTGGCAATGATTAATATAAAACCTATGATTCAGTTGTTAGCAGACGCCCAGGATCATCTGGTGTGACACTGACGTTCTCAAAGATGGCGACAACCTTTCCAATTGGCTTCAACTATGGCGGCGGTGACCCAGTCTATGTTGTTTATATAGGTCTTTGGCCGCTACCTGCCGCCTGCTCTGGTCAGTTTAAAGGGCTGCTTCTGACCGCAGCGCCATCATGGGACATCTTACGTAACCTTCCCTCCCCGTACCCCTGAGCGTGTGACCGGGCCCTTACGGAGGTTTTCCGTCTGGTTATATTTATTTATTTGTTTATTTAGCCTGATCAGATTAGGGTCATCATGCCCTCTCTTTCATCGGACCAGGGTTTTACACATACATTATTTCTTTACATTTGAGTTACCTATAACATGTCCGCCTCCGTAGTCCAGTGGACAGCGTGGTTGGTTGCCACGCAGGGGGTCCGGGTTCGATTCCGCCGGGTTGGTAGGAGATTTTCTCCGCTCGGGGACTGGGTGTTGTGTCGTCCTCATCATCATTCCATCATCATTGACATGCAAGTCGCCGAAGTGGCGTCAGATAAAGAGACTTGCACCAGGCAGGCTGAACACGACCCCAGTTGGGGTCTAACGGTCATAAATGCCACACGATCATCATCATCACCTATAACATAACAATGATTTTTACAGATAAACAATTAATAACATAATTTATACAAGTTGATTACATGTAAAAGGATGTAAATAAAAGGTATTGACTTAATTCTAATAGGATTAATACTATTAGTACCACTGAGACACCTTCTGCTGCTGTTGGTGTAATAATAGAAGTAACAACATTGATATTAGCAGATACAGGATGTACTTTTGAATATATCGAGACTGGTTAAGGCATGGCGAATTCTGACAAAAGGAAGTTAAGAAAGCTGTAACTGGCGAGAGCAATGGCAGTAGAAGAATATCTGGGAGGAGGAATGGATGTGACATACCTGGACCGTAGGGTATTAAAGACTGGCGTAATTATTGCTTTAGTAGATAATCCATTAACTGTCGTTTGAAGCTGGCAGTGTTATTCAGTTCTCTGATATACTGAGGTAGATTGTTCCAGAGCCTGGTTTCTGCTACTGAAAAGGATTTTGAGAAACCGGCTGAGTGATGGATAGGGACAGAAAGGGTTTTGCTCTGACAGGAACGAGTAGTTCTGTTATGTTGATCAGATAAGAATGTTAAGGTCGAGGAAAGATATGAGGGACACTGTACGTTGATAAGAGAGTAGAGGAAACAGAGTGTATGAAAATCTCTGCGCTTGTCAGCACGGAGCCACAGTAGTTGCTTATAAGATCGTGAAATGTGATCAAAGAGACGGATGTTACATATATATCGAACGCAGGCATTCATGATTAGTTCCAGACGTCGTGAGCTTTCCCAATAAAGACCTTGCAAGATAACATCACTGTAATCAATAACTGGAATTACAAGTGTTTGTATAAGTTTCTTTTTAAGATCGAGAGGAAAAAAACTTCTTATATCTCTGTAGGGCATGAAGAGATGCTGATGCCTTCCTACATACGGCAGCTGTGTGCTCAGCCCAATTTAGTTTCTTGTCTATTATCACTCCCAGACTTTTTGCCGAGGGCGAAAATTAGATAGGTGTGTCATTTAATATTAATGATGGTTAAGATTCGCGGAATTTGTGATTAATGAGCCTAGGATGACCTACCAGAATCGCTTATGTTTTACTTGGATTGAGCTTTAATACTATATTCTGTGGCCACTTTGATAGTGCACATAGGTCAGAATTAAAATTTTCGATTTCTGTCTTTAGGTTTTTCGGTTTTGCGCTTAAATACAACTGGAGGTCATCGGCATACATGTAGTACTTACAAAAGGACAAGACCGATGATACGTCATTTACGTACAATGAAAAGAAGAGTGGACCTAATAGCGAGCCCTCTGGTACGCCTGATTGTACTTTTTCCACTGTGACTTTTCGGTGCCGGACATGACGCACTGAAGACGCGATGTTAAGTATGAGCGAAACCATTGCACCACGCCTTGAGAGAGATTTAGGCTGCTAAGTTTAGCAAGTAAAATATCAAAGTCCCCAGTGTCGAAAGCTTTGCTAAAGTCTAAGAAGCACATAATAGTCGCCTCTTGTCTATCCATTGCCTGCTTAAGATCGTCTGTTACTTTTATCAAAGCAGATGTTGTGCTGCGATATTTGCGAAAACCAGATTGGTGTTCGTCAAAAAGGTTATTAATAGTCAAGTAACTGGTTAGCTGATCATGTACTATATATTCTAGGGCTTTGGATAGTACCGGAAGAAGGCAGATAGGTCGGTAATCAGAGGGTGCTGTGGCAATGTCCTTTTTTGGCAGTGGCTTTAGCCCACGTATCCATGCATCAGGAAAAACACTTGTGGCTAAGGACTGATTAAATATATCTGTTATAATGGGCAGCAGTGGATCAATAATCAGCTTTATCATTTGGATAGTGATACCATCATCCCCAGTAGACGCTGATGTAATACGCATAATGGCTTTTTTCACTGTACTTCCAGTAACATGCTTAATACAAAACTTATCATGGTTAGGCGTTGTTTATCCTCGTGATTTGGTCAATAAGTGTTTGTTTCGTTTGGTGATCGATTGTGGTGGTAGGCGTTGTGAAATACTGATTTAGTTCCTCAATGGGGACAGTGGGTTCGGCTGAAGTTTTTACTTTTCCAATACCAAGACCGCGCAGGTTTTTCCAGAGGACGGTCGGTCTATTTATGTTGTCGGTTAATGAATGGGCGTATCTGAGTTTAGCATTTCTCACAGCCTGGCTGACTCTGTTACGTTTCTGCTTGTAAGCGGTGTGATTTTCAGGTGTAGGGTGCAGTTTGTATGTCCAATGTGCAGTGTCTCTGAGATTCATGAGCTGTTTTAGTTCATCAGTTAGCCAGGGTGCAGGTTTCCTTCTCACTTTTTTGGTCTTGATGGGCTCATATTTATCATACAGCTGGTTAAGTTTATTTGTAATTTTGTTCATTTTCTCGTTTACGTCCGGGAGGGTGTCGGAGGTTGGCTCGAAAATTATTTCTAGTGCATCAGCTGTCAGTTCAGGTAAGTTGACGCGTTTCAAGCCACGGTATGTAGTTAGCAGTGGTTTCTTTCTGGGGCATTCTAGCGAGGCCGGCCGCGGTGGCCGAGGGTACTGAGGCGTTCCAGTCACGGTCCGCACGGCCACTACGGTCGTCGGTTCGAATCCCCCCTCGGGCAAGGATATTTGTGCCGTCGTTAGTTGTAAGTAGTTTGTAAGTTTAGGGACTGATGACCCCGTAGTTAAGTCCCATAGACTCTACAAACATTTGGACATTTTGATTCTAGCGAGTATGTCATGAAAATTATATCATGGGCAGACATACCAGGAGCAGATGTTTGTGACGTTCGAATTACTCTGTCTGGAAACCTTGTTGCAAATATATCTATTAAAGTGTGACTATCAGCTGTGTGATGGATGGGTGCAAGCTGAAGTAAGGTCAGATTGGAAGACGTAAGCATACGCTTGAACTTCATACAGGACGGACTGTTGAACAGTTCCGCCACACAATTTTAATGTGCCAGGAAGTTTCAAATCAGCGCACACTCCGCTGCAGAGTGAAGTTTCATTCTGGAAACATCCCTTAGGCTGTGGCTAAGCCATGTCTCCACCATATCCTTTCTTCCAGGAGTGCTAGTCTTGCGTGTTTGCAGGAGAGCTTCTGTGAAGTATGGAAAGTAGGAGGCGAGGTACTGGCAGAAGTAAAGTTGTGAGGCGGCATCGTGAGTCATGTCGGGATAGCACAGTCGGTAGTGCGCTTGCCCGCGAAAGGCAAAGGTCCCAGGTTCGGGTCCCGGTTCCGGCACACAATTTTAATCTACCAGGAAGTTTCAAATCAGCGCACACTCCGCTGCAGAGTGAAGTTTCATTCAGAAAATTTATGTTAGTACGTTTTTGCACGTAGCAACAGCAAAATTAGCCTTGCTTTTATTCATCCTCAGCACCGTTTACGATGTAGCAAATACACCCGAAGTAGTGTCGTACGCCACCAAACTCACCAGTAATCACGCACAAGGCAACAAAACAATACTGACTACTGCACGCGACTATTGCCAGCTTGGCGCGGTATCCGCCGGGGCCCGCGATTATTTCCCGTGGGCTCCGGTGTCCGCCACGTGACGTCACAGCCACAGACCGATCCCAGCCGGCCGCTGGAACCACCCCTCCTGAAGACGACCCCCGAAATGCCGTCATGGCAATTTGTTGATAGTGGTCCACATCCTATCGGAGTGTTCACTTTTAGCCCCCTTGCGGCAGTCTTTCAACCTACCTACTGCGCCTGCCTTAATTTTAGCTCACTTTACCTCAAGGGCTGAACGCCTCTCGTCTTAGGGGGCGTCCAAATACCTCGAAAGCTCATGTTTTTTCCCCCTGTTTGGGGGGGGGGAGCGCTTTTCCCCTCTCGTTTTGGGACCTCCAAATCTCGAAAGCTATATTTCTTTTAGACTGTCCCGTGCCTCTCGTCCTGACGGCCTCCAAATCTCAAAAGTTACTTTTTTATAGTAATACTTGTATTTCCAAGTGGACGGGGGTCTCATTTTGTTTTGCCGACGCCCTGGGCCTTCAACAGCCTTACTCAACCACTGCCACCAGCGTTGGAGACATGTCCCCTGCCTTTTTGAAGTTCTCCATTGGTGCGAAAGTGGTGTCCTCCCAGACCTTGTTAGAGCAGCTGAAAAATATGAAAGTCGCTTGGCGCTGTATTCCGGCTGATAGAACATTTCCAAGTTAAACTGTTTAGGCTGTTGCCTGGCTACCGCAGCAGTATGTGGTTTCATGTTATCACGCTTATAAACAGTCGCAGGTGACAGCGTACCCCTCCTTTTGTTTCTGTGGTTCTCTGCAGGTGACGTAATATCTGACATAACACATTTGCAGTGATCGTAATCTCTGGCTCCATAAACTCGAAAAGCAACACAGCTTTCTGATTCCGGAAAACAGCAGCCATTGCCATCCTGTTGCTGAACGTATGTTTAAAATTACTGGGATTCTACGAGGTATGCCTGTGCATCAGTTGTTTGGTTTGTACTTTGGATTCTGGAGTGTCTAGACTGTCACAAGGGGGCTCAAAATATCTCTCCCTTCATCAGCGTATCTTAGGGGAAACCATGAGGCTTGACGATAGCATGTGCTGTGCCTTGTGCTCCTCAGACAGCTTTTTAGGAAGCCAGCGTGCGCAAAGATATTGATAGTCTAGGTGTTCTGAAACTATGGTGTACAAAAAAATTCAATACTTACAAACTACTTAAAGAAACTTATGCTAAGAACAACAAACACACACACACACACACACACACACACACACACACACACACACACACACACACAAAGCGCGCGCCTGCCCAAGGGAGGACTTGAACCTCCGACGGAGACAAGACACGCATTCTGCAGTAAGGCGCCTAACTGCGCACGGCCACTCCCACTCGGCAGTCGTGTACTGAGCTGACCTTGATATGTCCAGAAAATCCACAGACAACTCACTGATGGCAAACCTTTGCCTCTGTCGAACAACTTGATCAACTCGCTGAAGGTAGTTTCCGTCATTAGCGCCAGACTTACGTTTTTGCCCATCTCCGTCATGAACATACGTGCGGCCTTGTATAAATTTCCTGTACCATTCACGCACAACGCCCTCACTCATACAGTGTGCATCATAAACACGGCTTATTTTGCGATGAATTTCCGCTATACTATTCCATTTTGCATTCACCATTAACTTGCGGAAATAAATGTAATACATTTCTTAATTGTTTAAAATCTGTGTTGACATTCTAGCTTTGATTCTTCTGATTATTGGCTCATTTTTCTCGATATGTGTTCCACAAATCGTTTATGATATGGGCCATTGTGATCACGGGCATTATTTTTATACGCTCGGATATCAAGTTACTATATCTTGACAGTAACTCATCGACAATTAACCTACCAATTAGCCATCATATATCTGAACACGGATATATACTAATTAATCCAAGCTTGATTACGGTACACATCAGTATGCTTTGCTTGTAGTGTCCTTTCTGGGTTTAATACATTACTTTCACGATACACAACACAACCATCTTACAACAACCGTCATGTTGAACGATATATTGACATGTGCACTGAGGGATTCAAAATAATCTTAACAATTACAGTTGCGTTTTAATTAATTTACAGTGCAGGTTTTGTAACGCAAAACCTTTTACATCTGAAGTTACTGCAGGTGATACAACTGCATTCATGTTGTCATAAGGGAAATATTAATTTTCCGACAGTAACACAAAAATTATGGAATCAGGTGAGACTCACCACATTCACATGGTAGCGTATTTTACTCAGATATTGGTTACAATCGGGATTTGTGTGTGACACAGTACGATATTTTGCTGTTTCAGCTCTTTACATAGAGCGAGGCACCAACCAAACAACAAACATAATAGTGAAAAAGTTATTCTCGTAGCCCTCTAAAATGGTGTGTGATCACCTCGGAAACCCAATATATGTAATTGCACACCTAAGTGGCGTGGACAGTTTGAGGCTATCAACCAACTCTTGAGGAATATTTGACCATTCTCCCGAGAGTGCAATATACAGCTCTGCAACCATTGTGGGAGGTGCCGGTCTGACTGCAATGCGTCTGCCAAGTGCATCCCAGATACACTCAATCGGGTTTAAGTTCGATGAACAAGCTGGATACTCCATTCGTTCAAATCCCTCATCAATAAGCATATTTTCCACCAGTGCAGCTCTGTGAGGACGAGCGTTATCGTCTGCCAGAAGGAAACCATCTCCTATGGTACCAGCGTAGTGCACAACTTGAGTTCGAAGGATCTCGTCTCCATACCTCTGAGCAGTCAAAGCGCCATTCTGAACGGCATAGAAGCCGTACGTCCGCCTATACTGACTCCTGCCCACACCATTCGTCCAGGACCACAATTTAGCGATGTTCCCTGCACATAAGCGGGATAGTTCCACGCTCTCTGAAGATGAGGGGACGACGATTGTCCGGCGGAACATAAAATGTTGACTCATCCGTGAACAAAACCCGGCGAAATTCGTTACGACTCCAATAATGATGTTCCTCCGCTCAGTTTCTACGGGCTTAACAGTGTCGTGGCTTTAATGTGACACACACCATAGGCCTCAATGTGTAGAGACCACGTACACCAAGGAGATTTCGGAAAGTTTGTGTTGATATAGCGGGCCCTGTTGCTGCCTGTAGGGTGCGTTGCAGTTGAGTTGCATTCAGCCTCCTGTCTCGACGGGCTGTACCTGGACATGCTGATGTTACCCGTGGACGACCTTGCCCTTGCCTTCTTTTAACGGTTCCTGATGTCGCTTTGCGCTACTTGCTCACTGCGCTATCTGAATCCAACTGTTTGTGTAATTAGTTTGGTTAACACAAGTCGGCACCAATCCCCCCTGCCGCAACTTTCTGTTATTACCACTATCTCGATTGCCAGAATGCTGTTGTCTCCACTACGAAGCACCGATAGAAAGACGTCGAACCGTTTTAGTTCATCTGCCGAACATTACGTGAACTGTAATATTTCTGGTTTACAACCAACATAGATTTGAAAATGGTTTCCATACAGTATGTTAGAACCAGTAGCCGAGAGACGGTACAGGTAGTGTGAGAAGCATAACAGGTGCTACCAGTAGGTTCGGTACACGTGGGAAGGAGTGTAGAAAAGACCCTCGAGTTGCTAGTCCCTCACGCTGATTGGCTGATGTATAAGGCGGTCGCCCGCCAAAACGCGATAATATCATTATATAAATACGCTAACACGAAAATTGTGGTACAGATTACTAATTTATTCGTTCAATAAGGTCAATGAAAGTTACACAATTCGAAAGATTGTTTGTCGTAGATTTCACGAATATAAATACTATGTGTGCATTTAGCCATTAAAAGTGGTAAAAGAAAGTAGAAATTTTCCTATCTACAGCTTGGTCAAGTTCTACATTCTCCAAAAATCAGCTCACTGACTGGCTATTCGTCTCGACCAAAGACGCTGTAATGCAGCGCATCTGCAGCATTAAAATAAGAAAATGTTCAAATGTTTGTACAACTTATGGGACTTAACTACGGGGTCATCAGTCCCTAAGCTTACAAACTACTTATGAACTACCTAAGACTAAAGACGGCACAAATATCCATGCCCGAGGGGGGATTCGAACCCCCGACCGTAGTGGCCGTGCTGACCGTGACTGGAGCGCCTCAGTCACCTCGGCCACCGCGACCGGCGATTAAAATAAGTGAATATCGAAACATGAGTGCTCCCAACTCACTTTCTTGTGCCGTTCAAATGCTTCATTTTCGCAGTGATTAATAGTGGTTAAAGGAAATGGATGTTTTCATATGAAATATATATATATATATATATATATATATATATATATATATATATATATATATATATAAAACCCTTAAAAATAAAATTTATGTATCTGTATTTATATTATAAGTGTATGTATTTGTATTTATATTATTAGTATTATCTGTTATTCAACTTGTAAATTTTGTTTCTTGACATGTTCCACATCCACGAGGATCCCCTCAATATGGATCTATGGAACAAATAACTAATCTAATCTAATCTAATGCACCGGGTGAGGCATCTAGCGGTGCTCGGGTGGAACTACGAAATCGAGAATGCCGATATAAATGATACTGCGCCGGGAGAGGCATGTAGCGGTGCACGGGTGGAACTACGAAGTCGATATGTTGTCAGCTCTGGAATTCTGAATATCGCAGTATCGAAGTAACATTATTTCTTGGTGTTGTATAAATATACGAACACCGAAACTGTAGTTCCATTTCAAATATTAGGCTAATGAAAGTTATTTAATGCGAAAATGGCATGAGAAGAGTATTCTTCCGTTTTTATTTGTTGTTATTGTTGTTATTTTCTTTAACACGTAAAAGATACCGTTTCATACCTCCCAGTGCCGGTTAAATTTTACCAAATATCCCAGCGGCCTATGATAATGTTGGCAACAGATGCTGAATAGTGAGAATCCTGTGACTCTTCATTTTAGCCAATCGCTTGACAACGCTAATGTTTTCTTATGGAATCTTCGCTTTACGAGGGCAATTATTTTTACTGAGCGGACGAGGGTACATACAAGAACCTAAATGTTTGTATAGCTTATGGGACTTAACTACGGGGTCATCAGTCCCTAAACTTACAAACTATTTATGAACTAACTAGGACTAAGGACGGCACAAATATCCATGCCCGAGGGGGGTATTCGAACCCCCGACAGTAGTGGCCGTGCAGACCGTGACTGGAGCGCCTCAGTCCCCTCGGCCACTGCGGCCGGCTACAAGAACCTGTCAACCATAAAGCAGGAACAGTATTATTTGTTTACTTCATGGTCTGTACGATACACTAATCGTGTCATTCTATGTGTTTTGAACAAATAGGCAAAGATTTTCTATCATGTTGTTGATATTGCCAACATAATCACGCGAGGCCGTCGATATGATACGTAAAATTTTACCCCCAGTGACCATTGTAAACACAATTGGTCGATTTTCGACCATAGGCAATCTTAGTTTGAATTAATATTTAATAAACTAATTGTAGAAGACAGGTAACATAATGAGTAAAGAACCCCTCAATCTTAAGCTGTGTCACAATAAAATAAAATGTAATAAATCAATAGTAAATGAGAACAAAATACTAACAAAAGGCAGACGACGCGCGTCGGCCATGTTTTGGCACCAGCCAGAGCGAAGAGAAGGTTACGCGGGTCGCGCTGCCGAAGTTAGTTCAGATCGGATGTTCAGACTGTGAACACGTAGCAGTTCAGAATCGACGATATTGTACGGCAACAGCAGATTGTTTTATTTAATAGTTACGAACTTAAATGTAGTTAATTACGTGCAGCTTGCTTATTTTCTTCTGTTATGGCTAATAAATTAGCTGGCATCCCATCATCTTTAGCTCATCATTTAATAGAAAAACAGTTCCTCGCTAAATGCAGTCTCAAGAGCAAGAACCAACGAACTGCGAGCTGTTTTCTGCGCTGGGACAGTTATGGAAGAAGACGGCAGGTTGGTGAAATGAACTCTTAGAAGCACGGCCGTCGTGATGGTGTAGAAGTTGCTACAGGCCTCGCGCTTGGAGCGGCCTCACGCTTGCAGAGGTCTTGGGCCAACTGTGAAGAGTCGTGCTAGACAAAACAAGTGAAGTTCCACGAATGCAGAGAAATAGTGCAAACGAATTTTTACTTGCTCTGTGGTGCTAAGGAAGTTTGTCCTGGTCTTATCGCGAATGTAATACTACTCGTAAATTATCCTTTACATCAAGATGTGGGGTGTTTCAATTCCAGCCCCAGTCGAAAATTCATTCAGCTTTTAATAGTGAGAGATGAAACTGGAGAAGGACTGACAAAGATCACAGATGATGACTTTACATCTGCAGGATTACTGCAAACAAGCACTATGTAAATCTGCAAACCTTTGTAAATGTATATATTTTTCTTGTCAATTTTTACTTTGTGCATTTATTTTAATTGCTTATTTTTGTATGTACTGACATTTGTTTGATATGTTTTAATTTTTTGTTTTTGAATTGTACATTTCTTACGTATATATGTAAAGAGACTGAGCAAAGATGTATACGTAAAAACAGTAGAATGACAGTAGTAGCGCTCTACAGCGTAAGTGTATTGTTAACTGAGAGGCAGTCGGAGTCTGCGAGTGGGTCTCGTCGTGTGCGGACGTCGTCCGTGGGTGTCTTTCGGCGCGGATGGCACGCCGCGAGCAATCGCTAAACGCGAGAAAACCGAGCGGAACGTTTATTAGTATGTTGAAAGAAGAAGAGGTATTGAATGTGAGGTTATCGCGTCGTACGTATGTGATCGCGTCGCGCGTGTATCGTCTTTAGTATAAGGTAGTTCATAAGTAGTTTGTAAGTTTAGGGACTGATGATCCCGCAGTTAAGTCCCTTAAGCTTAACAAACATTTGAACATTTTCGGATTCGTAACGTGTCTCTGTCGTGGAATAGACCCACTCCAATGGAATGGACACTTGATGAACATTTGTATAAATTTGTATTGCCTCGCAAGGAGGGCATGTTCAGAAGAGTTACTGTAATTGTTGGTGAAATCATAATTGTACTGTCAGATATCGTGGAGGATTCTCACCTAAAGATGAGTACTAAACTGTTTTTGTAACGTGAACTGATACAGAATTTGTGTTAAATAATAAGATTTAAACAAGAGTTATAAACGTTTTTTCAAACGAAAATCCTTCATCAAGTTAACTAACCTTTTCATAATAAATTGCAACAGTAATTTAAAAGTGTACAGATAAGAAAATAATTTAACTAGTGAACATCAAGTGGCTAAGACATTTATAGTTATATCATTCAGTGTCGATTAAATTTCAACAGAGAGAACGTAAATCAATCTTTGTGTGCTGCGGAAATTTCAATTACTGACAGTATAGTGGTTCTCAAAAAAAAAAAAAAAAAAAAAAAAAATTCAAATGTTTGTATAGCTTATGGGACTTAACTACGGGGTCATCAGTCCCTAAACTTACAAACTACTTATGAACTAGCTAATCCTAAGGACGGCACAAATATCCATGCCCGAGGGGGGGATTCGAACCCCCGACCGTAGTGGCCGTGCAGACCGTGACTGAAGCGCCTCAGTCTCCTCGGCCACCGCGGCCGGCCTAGTGGTTCTCTGATTAAAGTATTTAATCAGATACATGTGTACTGCAATTGTCATGGTATAACAAAACCCACAGCAAAGCCAAAAGTCAGTTCTTTCAAAACGATAATCAAAGGTGTACATTTTCAATCACGATAAAGCACACACAATTATTTTGTTTTAACGCAATTACAGCTACATCCAATTTGCATCACAATATATCCACCGGATATATTTCTGACGTGGGATGGTAAGTAGAATCTTCAGTGAAGTAATCAGATGCACTACAAATCAAAGTTATTAATCACCTTGTACTGTTAAATTAGTGAACTAATTAAACTCTTTGATAGTAACAGGGGCATATATTTAGAAGTGAACTGTATTTAGACCATGCAGAGTTGACAGACAGTTACGATCTTCTATCAGAAAGTTTTTCGAGTCTAAAAATACTAAGGATGGTCATTTACCTTTATTTACAATCAAAAGTAATATTTGTAATATTTAAACTCCTACACCACCTCATAATAGAAGTGCTGTAACGAAACAATTTAAACATCGTGGATATGACAACTGAGCCAATATGAAAGGAAAATCCTCACTTTTATAGCCTCGAGTTTTGCAGATCTTTTGCAGATGTTTTGTACATCTTGTGTTACAAACAGCTTGAACTTGGTCCTTGCAGACATGTAGTACGGAAGCAATGATATTTTTCGGCACAGTACAGCGATTGTATACTTTATTTTCGGCATCTACATTAATGTAGAATATTCTCACTGAGACCTGTCCTGATCTAGCCTTAAAGAGGCATTCTAATGTTAGATGAGAATCTCGTCTTGAGAGCGGAGGAAAATTTATGAAGCACTCGAAAAGGTTGCCGCAACATAAAGGATTCATCTGTCCGATTTGAAGCACTGTCTTTAGTAAATCATTCCCTCAGCTCCTTCATTTTGGCTCTTATCATAGGGTACGACCTCTTGCATGCCGTCAATGAGGTCAGTAAGACTCTTCAAGCTCAAAATACGTAGTTAGACGACGTCCTACAAGAAATAAGTGGATTGAATGGTTTCCTCAAAAGCTACAGGGAGACAGGGTTCACATCCCTATGTCAACTGCAAAAGAATTGATGGCAGATTTAGGATGGGATGCAAAATTTTCAACTCTTCGCCAAAAGAAGCGCAAAAGAATTTTCGACAAGACTGAAGACGATCCAGACACTGTCGCCGATTAGAGCCAGATCAGTGCAAAGTCGAAGAAATATTGAAAATCGAATAATTCTTGGTGATCCTCGTTGAAGCTTTGAGTGGCATGAGTACAAAGTTCAAAGAGCTGACAAATTATTGCGAATACTTTGTATTTCTCTTTCACCCGTTCAAAGTTGATGAAATGCAAAATGAGGAGATCGAAGTGTATTGTCAGTAATTGGAGACTTACCTGCAAGATGGGGAGCTGGTAGATGTAGACACATCTGATCTCATCTCAGAAGTAAAACTGCTACGGTTTGCGATTCCTCCTACAGTGATGACAGCGTTGGAGGCATTTAAGTATTTAGGCCCATTCAAGGAATCATATGCCAATATCACCACAGCGTAACGCATTTTGCTGACGATACCTGCCACCGAGGCGTCTGGCGAAAGAAGTTTTTCAAAATTAAAGCTTATTAAGAATTATCTAAGATCTACCATGGTAAAAGACCGCCTTAGCGGTTTCGCTATTTTTCCAATAGAAAGCGACGAGCACTTCATCTGAAGAAATAAGATATGATTCGAGAGTTTGCTTTGCGCAAGGCACGCAGTTCCATGTTTGTAAGCATACTCAGGAACAATTGCGTAGTTTTCGGTTGTGGTTTAATATGCTCATTGCCAAATATTTTACGTACTGTACCTGATCTGGGTTCGCCGCGATCTTAGTGCGATTTGAGATGCGGTTACTGATATTGACAGAAGTTCAACAGGAGTACAATTAAATAGTATTACGACGTTAAGGTAGCCAAAAATAAAGAAACAGTTTCCGTCTTTTTTTTTATTTTTATAACTAGCTGTTACCCAAATACTTTACTATGTGTTGCTATGTTTCGAGATTTTGTTTAAAATGTGGTAATCAATATTTTATTTGAAGGTGTTTTTAATTTTGTTAATAAAAGAACGATTTGTTTTAGAAGCAAGTTTTCCAGTTTTTGCGTTTCACCCCCTACCCCTAAACCCCTTGCCATGCGGCCTCGCGCTTGGTTTGGCTACAGGCCTCGCATGCCCTTGCGACGGGTCTACTTACAAGTGATGCATGCTACTCTGTCCGGTAGCAGCACCTAGGCTCCTCACGTGTTCCGTAGTCTCGTTACAACCGAGAACTGGTTCACGGTATCTATAGTAGGGAAGACCGGGGCACGTTGGCCATAGGGGCAGGATGGCCTAGCCGATTTAGTTCATACAATGGAGGCTAGATCGTCCTCGGAATCAATCAGAAAGTAGGTAGCACTGTCCCTCTCATACAGGGCCAGTATCGCAGGAGGCGAAGTTCTGGACAGCCTGCAGTCCTTAATTGATTTTGTGCGTGTTTCAGTAAAATTTTACTCGTTGGTTAATTTGTGTAGTTTTACTTTTGCTTGCTTTAGGTGCAACGGGGTGAGTAGTATAATAAAACATCGTACTTTAAGGATTACTTATATATGGCATACAGACTTAATTGCTTCAGTCAGTTCTCTAAAGAACAGAATTTATTGTAAAGACGGCGATGGGATGGGTTGGCCCAGAGAGGACGGGGCACGATGACCAGTCGAGACACCTGTCACGTCATATAGGAGCTGTACTTCTTTAAGGGTTTATTACTTTTAATAATAACAACGTTTATATTTCTTCGACTTTACTAAATTATCAATATAATTGTCGAAGTTAAACATATGTTGATACGTTTCAGAGGTGAAAAGATCGTCATATTCACGAGATAAACGCCAACCATTAAATTTTATTTTAATCTTAAACGGTGATCTGAGAAGTCAGAATCTCGTTCATTTCCTTGTTTTCAAAACATGAGTTACGGCTCTGGTTTAAACCTTTGTTTTATTTGTAGTATCGTAAAAATGATCAGAAATTATAAAAAAATGAAAGGGGAATGATTTCTAAAAATACGATGCTAAGAGCAGTTTTAGAAGTAAAAGAAAAGGAAAGATCTGTGAGGACTGTTAACGAAGACCTTGGGATTCCAAGAAAATCGTACTGGAGGTATTGTGCTAAGTACAGACAGGCCTCATCTCGGTTTCCACAGGTAAATGAAACACAGGAAACGGAAACTAAATTTCAAACCCTTCCCATTGGACCAAAGCATTGGAAAGAAATTAGATCACAGGCTGTAAAAGATGGCGATAATGATGACGATGAGGAAGAGCCACAGTGCCTTTTTGAAACAGTCAACTGGAGAACAAGGAATTCAGTTCACGAACTGTAAGCGTTGCGCTCATCAGAAATCCGCGAAAAATGAAATCCGTGGACTATTTTATGAGTGTTAAAACTGTGCTTATCATTTCGAACTAGACATTGATTAAAAGTGACTGGTTTGTATTAAGACACTATAAATCGTAATAAGTCTAACTTGTCCTATTGTCATATTCCTCACTGTTAAGCATTTAACTCAGTATTCAACTTGATATTACGTACATGTCTATTTCTTGATAACTGTTAGTTTTATTTTCATTTCCTAGTCACCAAAAGACTACATTTGTCAACGTGTCGCAGCCTCTGGGCCAACTTACCCCGAAGTAGGGGCAGATTGGCCCACTTGACGTATGTCCAGTAATTAATTTTTTCTGATACTTTAACTGATATTGTAAAGCTTAATAGCTGCCATCCAGATTCAGTAAGGATCTATTTAATATTTAACACTAACTTCATAAAATTTAAATATGTCAAATTAATTAATATTAACAAAAATAAAAAAATGACCACTGTGCCCTGGTCTCCCCTACTATGGAGCACGTTCAGTTAAAAGTAAATGAGAAGAGGATATGCAGGGATGTTCACCTTTGCTTTTGGAAGTAAGAAGAAAACCACGAGCTAGCTCTCGCAATACTATCAAGTTAAACCCACCCCTACCTAAATCTATTTAATTTTTCTTTTACCCGTCGTAGAACGTTTCAGGGGATGATTTCATTTCCACTATCCAAAGTGTACCTGATTTCTACGAGATGTGGTTCATTCCAGGCGGAGTTCGATCCCGTAGAAGCAGGAGTGTGGTGTCCTGTAGAACTTTGGGGGCTGGCGTTCTGGCTCTGCGGTGTCCAGAGGCCACTGGCATACATGTCGATTGGCCGCCGTATTCTCTGGATGTGAATACAAGAGATCCTTTTTGTGGGGCTGCATTAAAGACAAGGTGTACAGAAATAAGCGAAGGTGTACAGAAATAAGCGCAACACCACTGCCGAGCTAAAAACGCCCATTCAGGAGGTTATCGGCAGTTAAGACCTGGATGTCCAGTGCCAGCTGTCACCAGTGCCACATCGTAAACAGCGCTAAGTATCTTAATTTAATTTGCGTCAAATTTAATTTGCCAGTCTAGTTCAATTTCGTTAGTACTCTGTTTTAAGAGGTTTATTCCCGCGTACTTGCGGATTTCGTTCGTACTACTGTTTTAATAGTTTATTCTATCGCATTTGATAAATACCGTTGTGTTTAGTCTTCGCCTTTGACCGGTGTATTTCAAAACAAGTCAGAGACCGTTACTAAAGCTCGTTATCAGTCAATCCAGTGCCAGCTGCCACCAGTGCCGCAGCTTTAACAGCGCTAAACTGCCGGACTCAGTTTTGTTGATTTGACAGTGTAGTTACCACTGACCACAGTTAAGTCAGCAGCCAGCCGCCTTCATTAGAGTACTAGGCTTCTTTAAAGTTATTAATTGCAGTTAATTGTATTGATAGGATGGATAGGATGTGTGCCTACTGTGTGCGGACGCAGGAGGAGTTGGCCGCGGTTCGCGAACAGCTGAGCGTGCTGTTGGCTACGGTCAGCCGTCTTTAGGCTGCTGTCTCGGGGTGCAGCGATGGTGGGGAGTCTGGTGCGTCGAGTGGGACACCTCAGTTGTCTCACGCTTCGCTCTCTGTCTCTGCTACCGAGGCACCTTCAGGTGTACCGGACGTCGTCGAGCCGCCTTCTCCGCAAGGGGAGTGGCGGGTTGTACGGCGTTCGCGTCGCTCGAGGCGGAAGGCCAATGTGGAGGCTGGACGTCCGTCTGCGCCCGTTCGTCCTGTGAGTGAAAGTGTGGCCACTCCTTCAGCAGGGTCCGAGCAGGTGCACAGGGGGAGGGGATTATTAGTTATTGGGAGCTCCAATGTTAGGCGCGTGATGGAGCCCCTTAGGCAGATAGCGTCCAGATCTGGAAGGAATTCCAACGTGCACTCGGTGTGTCTGCCGGGGGGCCTCATCCGAGATGTGGAGGCGGCCTTGCCGGCGGCTATCGAGGGTTCGGGGTGCAGTCGACTGCAAGTCGTGGCTCACGTCGGCACCAATGACGCTTGTCGCTTGGGTTCCGAGGACATCCTCGGGTCCTACGAGCGGCTGGCGGAATTGGTGAAGGCTGCTGCCTTCGCACGCGGGGTGCAAGCAGAGCTGTCGATTTGCAGCATTGTTCCCAGGGTTGATCGGGGTCCTTTGGTTTGGAGCCGAGGGGAGGGTCTGAACCAGAAGCTTCGCCGACTCTGTGACAGTCATGGCTGCAGATTTCTGGATCTGCGATATCGGGTGGGGAATTGTAGGGTGCCCCTAGATAGATCAGGGGTGCACTACACTAAGGAAGCGGCTACTCGGGTAGCAGAGTACTTGTGGAGTGCAGATGGGTTTTTTTTTTAGGCTAGGCGCTAACTCTGATGAGCACTCGCCTGTCAGCATTCAAACAGCGAATTCAGGCCACGTTCGGAACAAAAATTCAAACATAAAAATATTAGCCGCGAACTTACAGAATATTAGAAACAAAGTTCCCGAATTTGCAGCGCTGCATGGAAGTTATTGCGCTCAGATAGTCTTAGGCACCGAAAGATGGCTAAATGATGATGTGGCAAGTTCAGAAATATTTAGCGAAGCGTGGAATGTATATCGGAAAGATAGATCTGATACAACTGGAGGAGGAGTGTTCATCGCTGTGGACAAAGATATTGTTTCTACTGAGATCGAGGTTGAAAGTAACTGTGAAGTTATCTGGGCACGTATAACAGGTCTAAAAGAAGTAAAGTTAATAGTTGGGTGTTTTTACTGGCCCCCCAGTGCTGCTGTAGCAGTTTTAGAATCATTCAAGGAAAGTCTACACCATGTAGTGCATAGGTATCCGGGCCACGTAATATTAGTCGGAGGTGACTTCAGCCTTAAGAGTATAGATTGGGACCTCGCTAGTTACATTTCAGGCTGTACAGACAAGCAGTCTTGCGAGCTACTTTTGGACACATTCTCCGAAAACTGTCTTGAGCAGTTAAATCGGCAACCCACGCGCAATGGAAATATTATAGACCTTATAGCCACAAACAGGTCTGACCTTATTAACGATGTCTGTGTAGAGACAGGAATTAGTGATCATGATATCGTCATAGCGTCGATGGTGACCAAATTTCATAAACCAATCAAGAAGGCTAGGAGCGTGTTTTTGTTGGGAAGAGCCGATAAGCAAATGTTACGATCGCACTTAGAAAATGAATGGGCATCGTTTAATTCTGGGACTATGGATGTAGAGGAATTGTGGATTAAATTTAAGTGCATTGTTAATAAAGGGTTAGAGAAATATGTGCCAGTAAAGACGATTAAGGATGAAAAAGATCCACCGTGGTATAATAATAATGTTAGAAAGCTGCTGAGAAAGCAAAGGCTGTTGCACTCTCGATTAAAAAAAGAACACCAAATGATGACAGGCAAAAGTTAGTAGAGATTCGTGCGTCTATAGAAAGATCGATGCGTGAAGCATAGAATAATTATCACAGCCATACCTTAGCAAAAGATCTTTCCGAGAACCCGAAAAAATTTTGGTCCTATGTAAAATCGATAAGCGGGTCAAAGCCCACTGTCCAGTCACTAGTTGATCATTCCGGGGCAGTAATAGAAGAAAGCAAACGGAAAGCTGAAGTTCTAAATTTAACCTTTAAGAAATCTTTCACGCAGGAGGACCGCACAAATATACCATCATTTGATCAGCGTACTAATTCCGAAATGGGGGACATAGCAATAGGTATTTCCGGTGTAGAGAAGCAGCTGAGAGAGCTAAATACGAAAAAGTCTGCTGGTCCGGATGGAATACCAGTTCGGTTTTACAGAGACTATTCTGCGGCATTGGCCCCCTACTTAGCTTGCATTTATAGCGAATCTTTAATTCAGCGCAAAGTTCCTAGTGATTGGAAAAAAGCGCAGGTGACTCCCGTGTATAAGAAAGGAAAGAGAACTGACCCACACAAATACAGGCCGATATCGTTGACATAAGTTTCCTGTAGGATTTTAGAACATTTTTTCAGCTCGAATATAGTAAATTTCCTTGAGACGAATAAGCTTCTTTCTGTGAATCAGCACGGGTTTAGGAAACATCGTTCATGTGAAACTCAGCTTGCCCTTTTCTCACATGACATCTTGCGAGCCATGGACGAAGGGCAACAGGCGGATTGTGTTTTTCTCGACTTCAAAAAGGCGTTCGACGCGGTGCCACACTGCAGACTGCTAACGAAGATACGAGCTTATGGAATAGGTTCACAGATTTGTGACTGGCTGGAAGACTTCCTAAGTAATAGAACACAGTACGTTGTTCTCGACGGCGAGTGTTCATCAGAGACGAGTGTATCGTCAGGCATGCCCCAGGGGAGTGTGATAGGACCGCTATTATTTTCTATCTATATAAATGATCTGATGGACAGAGTAAGTTGTAATTTGCGGCTGTTTGCTGATGATGCTGTGGTGTATGGGAGGGTGTTGTCTGTAACTGACTGTAATAGCATACATAATATCGCAAAGACGTGGCGACGAGATGCGACAGGCACATACAAAAGACACACACATACAACACATTCAGCTATCGGCCATGGCCTTCTTCAGAAATAGAGCACTCACGCAATCACACAGGCACACAACACAGTCATACAACCATCACCTCCGACTGCCACACTTCGAATCACGCTCTGCAGCGAATCGGGGACGGGAGAGGAGGGGAGGGGGAGGGGATAGAAAGGTTACGTCACGGTGGTGGGGATGGGTTAGATGGGAATAACGAGATGCAGCTTAGGACTGGACTTTCAATTATTATGTAATAGCATACAGGTTGACTTAGACAAAATTTCTAGTTGGTGCGAAGAATGGCAGCTAGCTCTCAATGTAGAAAAATGTAAGGTGATGCGCATGAATAGAAAAAACAATCCCATAATGTTCGAATACAGCATTAGTAGTGAGCTTCTTGATGCTGTCGCGTCGTTCAAATATCTAGGCGTAACATTGCAGAGCGATATGAAATGGAACGAGCATGTAAGGACAGTTGTGAGTAAGGCAGACAGCCGACTTCGGTTTATTGGGAGAATTTTGGGAAGATGTACTTCACCTGTAAGTGAGACCGCATATAAAACGCTTGTACGACCACGTCTTGAGTATTGCTCAAGTATTTGGGACCCGCAGCAGATCGGTTTGAAGGAAGACATAGAGGCGGTTCAGAGGCGAGCAGCTAGATTTGTTACCGGTAAGTTCGACCAATGCGCGAGTGTCACGGAAATGCTCCGGCAACTCAATTGGGGATCGCTGGAAGAAAGACGACGTTCTTTTCGTGAATTTCTGTTAAGTAAATTTAGAGGGCCGGAATTTGAAGCTGAGTGTAGTACGATCTAGCTGCCGCCTACTTACATTTCGCGTAAAGATCACAAAGACAAGATAAGAGAAATTAGGGCTCGTACGGAGGCATATAGGCATTCTTTCTTTCCTTGTTCAATTTGGGAGTGGAATAGGAAAGGAAATGCCTAGTAGTGGTAGAGTGTACCCTCCGCCACGCACCTTACGGTGAATTGCGGAGTATGTATGTAGATGTAGATGTATAGCGAGAGTGCGGCTGTGAGTGATATCGCTGTAGATTGGTTGAGAGCTCAGAACGCCATGTTTTCAACAAACTTGGCGGGCTTTGTATGTGTGTGAATAGCTCCTGCGTTCGTTTCTGTGCCGTAGAGCGTCTTAACGCTTTCATTCCAACATTATGAATTCGGCTATGGAAAAATTAAAATTCAGTGTTTTCTGTATTGGTCTAAAAATCAAAATATCGGTTTTAAAATTTTTGATCGAACTATTGATTTTTTATGTCATGTACTTCATGCGCAACACCGACGTTTCTATTGAGGTAATTTATTACTTGGGACGTTATTTTGTTGATAGACAACACTGCCAGGTCAATAATGCTAGCAGCGGCGGAGCGGCCGAGCGCATTGAGGCGCTAGGCTCCGATGCGCGAGGTCTTTCCCCGTCTGGGGTTCGAATCCTCCCTCGGCATGGATGTTTATGTTGTCTTTAGTATAAGTTAGTTTATAAGTAGTTTGTAACTTTAGGGACTGATGAACCCGCAATTAAGTCCCATAAGCTTAACAAACATTTGAACATTTTCAATAATCTTCGCCACAGCGTCAAAGACAAGACAATTCACTGCTGAAATAAAATAACATGAACCACACTCACTCTCACACTCACACTCACAGCCACATACAGACGGCAACGTAACACAATCTCAAAGACGGATAAATTAATGCCTCTGAAGTGGCTACACGCCCTACCAAGCGGCAAATTGTCGTACTAGAAGCATGTTGTTCACCAACAACCATGCGACTTTAAAGTGTGATGCACAAAATACAGTATAAATCAGCTTTTAATACGCTATTGTCCAGGAATAACACTGGGAATGAAAGGGTTAAAGGCTTCTGAAAGCGACTTCACTGTACAGTTGTTTACAAGTTATAATCAGCGAGCACAGAATAACATAGGCTATACTGCCTACATCAACGTACAGGCAATGAGGCCACGGCGGTCATTTGGATGGGTGTAGAAACGGAGTTGGGCCGATAATTGTGTAGTTCTTCAAATGGTGCTCGCCTCAATTACATTGTCATTTGAATCCCTTAGGATAGGGAAAAATTACCAATTTTTTCACACAGACAGGTGAATACTGAAGAAATGAAACAGTGTACTGAGCAAGTACAATACGTATTAGGTTTGCATAAAAATAATAATTGAAACTATGATATGAAATTAAAATTACGACATGAAAAAGTTAGTCGCGTGCCACTTTTTTGTTTTGTTATCAGGAAATTTTCGCCAGCGAGAAAGGTGTAGAAAATTAAATGGACTTTTACTTAAACAACTTTTTGGTGGCTCCCTAGTTTTCTCACAAATTTGAATAGAATAGAGCGGCGGAACCTTTCAAATTCTACTCGATTCTGTTGCCCACTTACCTTGTACTTTGTGGCCAATTTCGATAAACATTTTTTATTTGGGATACAATTTTCTGTATTAAATAATTATGATTTAATACTTTCTATTTATTTTATTACTAACTAGCTGATCCGCCCAGGCTTTGCGCAGGTAATGTTTAAACTCCTTTAATTCGAAAACTGCTGCTCCCAGTGTAGTGGGAGAGATGGACCACGTAAATAATTGCTACGCATGAAGAAAAGAGTGAATGGAAATCACACATTTTTATTAAAATATGTAGTAATGAATACAGTAAGACATTTCAGACCAAAACAATTTTATCGGTTTTTTGTAAATAGCAAGCGAACAGTGGATTTTCATTGATTTGTAGATTTTGTGCAAACTTTAGATTTTTCTCCTATCACAGCTATTACACTTATTAGCAAATGATGAACAACATTCATGTGACCATCGTGAACAGGAAATACACTCAATACAATCGTCTTTTTGTCGGTTTCGTAACAGATTTCACCACATGCCACACATTCATCTTCATCACATTCGTCAAAGCTATTTTCATCATCTTCTACAAAGTATTTAGTGTTGCAGCTTTCTGCATCTGATGAACACGGTGGACTGTTTGCAGCATTTTTCTTTTGTCGTTTCTTGGGTCTATTTTTCTCCTCCCTAGTCCTCTGCTTTGTTGGTAGTTTTTGTTCCCTTTTGCCTATTACCTTTTTTTTTTGATCCCTCTTTCCCTTTGCACTTTTAATATTTTCAGCAGAGTTTAGCACTATGGAGAGAGTTGTTGTGTTTCTCTTGAAATTCGGTATTTTGTCAATGGAAGGAACAGATGATGTGTCTTCCAAAAGCTTTGTCGGTGGTTGCTTAGACACCGGAGTGGTTATTTTTGATGTGGTAATCGTGAAAGTCTTAGATTTCGTAGTAGCGGTGCTTGACGTTGTGTCGGCGGAGGAACTCCGCTCTTTTGTCGTGCTTGGGGTTGCTAGGTTTGTTGCTGAGCTGCCAACCGGTTGGTTGGCCTGAGTGCCAGATACACATCCTATATTTGTTGGCACTGACTCAACTTCCGACAAAAGAGCATAGTCGGGGATTGCAGACATACACAGTGGAATTATTCCGCATGCCTTGAAGCCACTTGTACCATTTTCGACATTGGATGATTTAGCCAACGCTGAATTTAGTAGTTTTCCAAACTGAAGACGGTGTATTTTCCTTCCTGGATTATTTATCAAGAAATTGTTGCATGCTTTGTAAAAACAGTTTATCAGTGATTTGAAAAATGTTCACTCCAACGGTTGCAACTAGTGGGATGTATCTGGAGGTAGACTTATTAAAATAATCCCTTGTTCCTCTGCAAACTCTAAAGTTTAAAAACAGCTTGTGTGAGAAAAATACCAACTATGCCAAAACATTTTACTCGATCAATTTTTAAATTTTTAATGTAATTTCCACGGTCAATAGAGATATACTTAATTGTGGTCCATCTCTCCCTAATTAAATGCATGGTCCATCACTCAAAAATAGAATTGGTCCATCTATCTCGATTGTATGGGAGAGATGGACCACCCCAATTTCAGTCTGGAGTTTTAGAGCTCGGTGGCCATTTTAGGTTAGGTACATGTCAACACATTTGTCAAACTTTTAGTAATAAAACTGCAGGAATACTGTGCAAACTGTGCTATAATACTAAAGGAACGTAACTACACGATAAAACTAAAAATGAACGGTGCTGCACTCTAGCGGCGCATTCACGAAATACGTCACTGGTCCGTCTCACCCAGTGGTCCGACTCATCCCGAGTTACTTATAGAAAAAATATTGTAAAAAAAAAAAACGTCTTAAAATATATGTAAAAGGAATTAAAACTTGTAATCTTTTATTGCATTTGGAAAGATATTTCTTTGTTCCTTCCAACGCCACACCCCATTTTTATTTCTTCCTTTCTACAGTACGTGTCAGTTTTCACAAAAGACAAGAAATCAACGATAGAATCAAGTATAGCAGTAATAAAGTTATTGAAAAATCACATGACGAATAACACAATAATTCTCACGCTAATAATACGGCACAATAAAAGGACACAAGATCAAGAGAAATTATTGGATAAATTAATACAAAAACGGAAATAAATACGTTATGAGTAATAAACTACACTACAGACTAAGTAAAGACAAATTAATTTGACACTAAACTACAGCAAGATTTGTGATACGGCCCTTTATACGGACCACTCTAAGCACTCAGACTACCCTGTGCTCGCAGCTGTGGCGCTCGGCACTAGGACGATTCATGCTCTGCGGCAGCCATGTTGGTTGGATGTAGCGCTCCCTGCCGGCTTCATTTCACTGCCATTATAAGCCACCTCTATGTTATTCTGTGCTCGCTGGTTATAATACGGCAGCACTTTTGCCCGTCTTCTGTCGGTTCTATTTATGTAAATTAACGTACATCAATAAACATGCGTTTGATTGGTCTGTGACGACAATATTGGAAATTCACGTTAAGTTTTAAGATTAAATGTTGTGTTACTAATAATGAGCAGTACATAATAATTAAGGGCAGTCAAGAGAAATGCCAGGTTATTCCGCTTTTGAATATAAACCCGAACTTAAGATGGCTGTACGATGGTTGTGCTTCCAAGGAATGAAGAAAGACGGAAACCGTGGGCGGTGAAAGTTAACCGAGAATGCGGGACCAGTAAAGGCGACTTCTTGGAAACCAACGAATTATTCCTCTCTGGGTCAATTAAGTATTTTTACCTCCTCCCCATGAGAGAAAGGCCTCGATAAAAGTTAGTAAGCCGCGGTGGAATGGCCGAGTGCTCTAAGGTGGCTTGAATCGGACGGCGCTGTTGCTCTCCGTCGGAGGTTCGAGTCCTCCCTTAGGCATAGGTGATTGCATTGTCCTTAGGTTGGTTTAAGTAGTGAAAATGTTCAAATGTTTGTTAAGCTTAAGGGACTTAACTACGGGGTCATCAGTCCCTAAACTTACAAACTGCTTATGAACTACCTACAACTAAGGACGGCACAAATATCCATTCCCGAGGAGGGATTCGAACCCCCGACCGTAGTGGCCGTGCAGACCGTGACTGAAGCGCCTCAGTCCCCTCGGCCACCGCTGCCGGCTTAAGTAGTGAAGCGCAGTAGTTAAGTCGCATGTATTTACAAACATCTGAACGTTTAAAAGTTAGTAAATAAAGCAGCGTAATGTGTAATTCTCCCGTGGATCAGGTGGTGTGTTTTGAGTTAGTACGCCGCGCGGGAATGGCTGTGCGGTCTGGAACGTCACGTTATGGATCTGGCGGCCACTCGCATCGGAGGTTCGGGCATGTGTTTTGTCATTAGTATAAGTTAAAGTAATTTGTAAGTCTAGGTACCGATGACCATATTAGTTTAGCCCCTTAGAATTACAAACAGAATTTTTATTTCTTTAGTGCTCTAAAGGTCACGACTACGAATCCTTTAAACCCCCTCCCCCCTCAGGGGGCCACAGTTCTTTCTTGGCTACTTGTGTAGCGCACTCGGGTCCCCGAGCCACTGCAGCCTTTCTTCTAATTTTTGAGGCTGAATTACTAGTCCCCCTCCTTCCCATTCCAATTCCTCCCCACTCCTCACACATGAAACCGCCCATTTATTCTTTGGTTCTGATTATGGTTTTAACAATTCTTTTTGCTGTTTTCCCCATGTTTTGGCCTTTTCCCTCCTCGCCATAATCCCTACTCCAACCCCCAGTAGGTCCCCAGCACATGTCACCAATGCATGTGTGTGTGTGTGATGGTGGACTGAGCCTCCTGACAACGCAGGGATCACACTGCTGGTACCTGAGCTGATAACTCCCCATGCAGCCCGAGGAGGCGATGTTCCCCTCCTGGGGTATCAGGACTCCTGGAAATGGCCATCGTGCCAGGTGGCCTTTGCTGTGCCAGGGTGGCGCCCGTGGGGAGAGACCCCATCGGAGTTGGCTGGTACCGGGGCAGACGTTTCACACATGAAATGAGTGAAATTGCAAAAGGTCATTCTAAGACTACCCTGACGGCAGGAAAAGTACGACTACCTCTGACAAGAGGACCTTCCAATCCCTGTCTACCCCTTGACACGAAGGCCAGGCTCATCAGCTTGGGGTGATGGTCTGCACCAGGAGAGACATAGGAACATTCACCGCTACCAAGCCGTTGTTCTTTGTCGAAAATATCGAAGATAAATTTGGTGGACTCAATGAGTAAGACGTGTTCTGGGTCTCTGCTCATTAAAACCGTTTCAGTCTCCCAGTCTGCAGCATTGGGCGCCTGCGACCATCTACCCGATGTCTCAGTGTTTAGAACCCATCACCAGTCCTTAAATAGGGTTCAGAGAGTTATTTTTCACCATGACCTCTTCCTCCAAACTGAGGAGGAACTCTGGGTAAATCTGAAACGGCGATGTGTTCATACGAGAGGGACCCTAAGAATAATTATATTGATACTAGTGCCTTTATTTTGACCTTCAAAGGGGATACTCTTCCGGAGAAGGTGATGATTTATTGATGCAATGTAAAACTGTACCACCCACCTCTCATGAGATGTCTCCGATATATGCGGTTTGGGTACATGTCTTTTCTCTGTACAGCAGTCCCTGTATGCGGTAACCCCACTCCATGAAGGGAGCTACTGTATCACCATACTGTGTGATGTACAAGAAAGAGAAGAAAATACAGGACTTTTAAGTCTCTAGATAGTTAAACCTACCCTGAGGCCCATTGAAAATTTGAACATCTGCATCCTGTGGCTATGATCTGCATCTTGTGACTATGGTATCAACTTTTGCATTTGTTACATTCTGTGACACTCCCGGTCCTCCTTATCCCATTATACCCTCCTCTCCCATCGCCTTCTCTTGCAGCACCCTTGTCCCTCCCCCTTCCCAGCCAGACAAGTGCTTCCCTTTTCTTGCACTTGCCAGTGAAGGTGCCCTCTGTCAGAGCCCCTCCTACTGGCGTTCTCAGATCTCAAGTCTTCTGCCTTAATTCAGCTGCTGGACTCACACTCTGTGAGTTCCAAAGTCGCTGGTTCTTCGTCAGTCCTAAGGCTTCTCTTTGCGTCTTGTTCTACCCATCCTGCAAGAGAGAAAGAGATCAACAAGAAGAAACGAAGGTCACAGGACAACTCCCTCTGGAGCCGCCTCAGGTGCTAACTCATCCTACCGAGCTTGTGTCTGTTCCACTGTTCCTGGATGTCGACCCTTCCTCTTCGGTGACGGTCGGAGAGCTAGTGGCGTGATCAACCCGTTCTTCTCCCATCTGGATCCTCGTGCTGTACTCATCCAAAGGCATTGTAATGGCTGTTACCGTCACCTTCTGGAGTTAAAACAGCCTATTTCATTTTACTCTGAAGCTTGCATTGTTTTGAAAGAATCGCATTTTATTGGCGGACATTTACCGACCCTCCGTGGGTTCCGTGCTTTCTATCGGAACTGGGTTCGCCCCCCTACAGGAATCTGATGGACTTTGCACATTAGTCCGTATGGATATTGTTAGTACATGTATTTCTCTCCGTATTACACCGTATGCAGTTGCTGTTTGGGTTCACTTAGATACTATGTTAACAATTTGTAACTTATACCCATCCTGACAGGCCACCTCTTTGAGATACATCCAGGGGCGGTTTCAGGATGGCCTGCTGGGGGGGAGGGGTGATGGGTGGTGAAAGAATTCTCATCGTCAGGTAGACCCTAGTATCGGCCACCCATTTTTAACCCACGCCGATTAAAACAAGACTCAGTGCAGTGTGAGAGAGAGAGAGAGAGAGAGAGAGAGAGAGAGAGAAAGAGAGAGAGAGCTGCTGGGGGGAGGGGGGGCGAATGGTCGTTCGCCCCCCCCCCCCATTCCCTCTTGGATCCGCCTATAAATACATCACATGAAACATATCTTTATTATTCATCGACTGCCAATTGTAGATGTTACCAGAATATTGTAAACTGTGGCTTTTAACATTCGGCATTCACAGGACTTCACGAGACTTTCATTTGCTCCCAAATTTATTAGGCCTATTATATAAATATTACGAACGGCATTTGTTTGAGCCACTTACTGAGTATCAAGGTAGAAGATCTGATTTGGTCTCATACGTCAAACTGGTGATTTACAGTAATTATTAAGTGATTACATTTCTGCTTGGGTCGCTATTTATTGGGTGAGTCTATGGATGACCTCGACAAATGTGTAACGCTTTAAGTATAAAGCTGTATCTGCACAGCGCGAAGCTTTTTCTCACAGGTGACGAGCGTAGCAGATTCGTAGCGCTTCATACTACAAATCAAAGACCTATATAAACAACATAGACTGGCCACACCGCAGCCATAGTTGAAGAAAAATTGGAAAGGCTGCCGCCATCTTTGAGAACGTCAGTGTCACGCCAGGTGATACTGGGCGTCTGCTAACGCTGAATCATAGGTTTTATATTAATCATTGCCAGTCTCGATTTTTCCTTAATTTCTGGGCGACGCATTTCGGAAAGTAATTCCCACTACGAATAGCATTTCTCGTTTACTACTGCATCCTAAGTGTAATGTTTACAATCGTCGAAGTGCTGTATTATTAGATGTTACTATAACGTCAATAATCGTTGGTATTTGCCGACATATCTTCCCTATAAACACAGACGAATTTCTTTAAAATCTTTAATTACCTTTATTATGCCTGTGGTTCAAATGATGTTTCATGCTTTGAAGTACTTTACGTATATATCGAGCTCTCCACAATTTGTCGTTTTCTCGGAACTCACCTCACAGCTTTTTGTTTCTGTAGGTGCTCAGGAAACGAAAATAGTGTTGGAATGGTATTTGCCAGTAGCCGCTTTCGATCCGTTGTAGCATACATGAACTTTTCTTCAAAATGACAAGAGCATATGTAACTATGCAGGCTGCCAATCATTACGCCTCCTACTGGTTACCAATTGGGTTAGCAACTCCTTGTTTTTCAAAGGTAATCCGTGTAAAGAATAGTTTAATTACTGTTTATATAGCTAGGCTACTTACCCAACGGTTAATACGCTTTTGTACACTATATAAACGACTGTCATTACATTAAAACACACCAAATAAGAGGCGCGTCCAGAAAGTAAGTTCCGTTTCAATTAATCTCCGCTGCAGCGCTCCGATTGCAGTTCCGCACATGCGCTGTAGACGATGTGTTTCAAGGAGAAGAACGTGCGCCATTTGGAGATCGCTGTCAGTTACGTACGCTTTTGTTGTGCTTGTTTGAAATGTTGGCGTTGATTGAAAATCCCGCCGCCTGTGAAATCAGGTCGGTGATTCGGTTTCTGAATGCGAGAAAAGTGAAACCAAGTGAAATTTATCAGCAAATTTGCGATGTTTACGGTCCAAACGCGATGAGTGATTCGATGGTGAGAATATGGGTCCGACAGTTCAATGGCGGGCGTAGCGATGTGCACGATGAAGAACGAAGTGGGCGTCCACCTTTGGTTACAGAGGAGCTGGTTCACGCGATTGATGACACGATCCAGGACATCTCAAGTCTTTCCTTGGCGGTCATCAATTCACCAATGACGACGAGCTGAAACAAACTGTTTCCAACTGGTTGAAGACACAGACTGCAGATTTCTATGAAGAAGGTATACAAAACCTGGTGCCACGCTATGACAAATGCCTGCAAAATTTCGGCAGTTACGTGGAAAAGTAGTTTGAGAGTTGTAGAATTTTGTGCAATAAAAATTTCTTCTGTATCCGTGTACACTTCCATGTTATTACCAAACGGAACTTACTTTCTGGACGCGCCTCGTACATCAGTTGTTTGCCTAGCTTTATGATGCTCGTGAAATAAATATAATTTTGAAACTTGGTAAATTCTAAAGTTAAATGAAATACACGCTGATACACCACGACCTATATAATTACATATCTCTTTCTTTATGTATGATATTCGAACATTTTTATCGCCGCGGTTGCTGCAGTTTTACGCCGAACATACGATGGGCATGAGTTTCCACTAACAATAGCGCTTAGACGTTAGTTTAGATTACAAACACAAGCGTCTGCTAACTCTGCTGCTTCAAACTGACGTCCTCAAATATGGCGCCCAATGTTAATTAGTGTTGCCACCCAGAGCGCTGTAGCTTGCCTGTAGCCTCTCTATGTTGTTTATATACGTCTTTGCTACAAGTATTGGAAGTGGCGCCGCGCTCAGGAAATGTTTTCAACTACGTCAACAGCTGCATCTTGGGTGTTGAGTGAAGCGTGGTCGTGTGGATTTCAGCTGTCTGTATCTATTACAATTGGTGTTGAAAAACGTAAGTTATCAACTATATGTAAATATTGTATAATAGAGATTACTTTGAGATATATCTGGATAAAAAACAGTTACCATAACAATTACTGCCAGAATCTGAGAGCTTTTTTTTTTTTTTTTTTTTTAAGTTACACATTTTTCAACTCAGGCACTTGCACGGTAACAGTTGTTCTTTCTAGAAAATGAATCCTGCAGCATTTTATGGGAAGAAAAAGAATGTTGTGGCGCGTGTAGCTCGTGGAGAGAGAGTGAGGACAGTTGCTTGAGTGCCTCCTGCAGCGATAATGCCAACAAGCAGGGAATCTGTGTCCAGCAGTTCTGAAAATGGTATGGTCTTTGCTTTTATCACTTGGTTGCACTGTAGCAATATGTATACCTCTAGGACACTAAACTATGTATCATATTTGTAACTTCCTGGCATCACTGATGAGGATGATAACAATGTTCCTGACGCAGATAACATTCCGGCTCCATCCTCATCATGTGCATCCAATAAGGGAAAACCAGTTTGAAGAAACATTAGCAAAGACAATAGTGCTCGTGACATACCACAGTGGCTAGGTTCATACTTTCGCCGCGCGCCGCCATGCAAGCACGGTGCGGCGTTCTTACGACGTCAGCCACGAGCGCCCTCTGCTGCAACTCCGATCGTGGCCACCACTGAACTGGATCGGCCACTTGGCAACAGGACAGGCACTGGATAACAGTCTCATCAGTAGGCAGGCTTCTACCTAGTTAAACTATGTATCTGCTTTCCACTAGTCTGCTGCCCTCCAAGTTAAGTATTGTATTATTTCTATGAAATATATATCTTGTTCTAATCTAGCTTAGTGTTTCTAGTTTCTGCTGTCTCATTGGCTGGTCACCTCAGACTCTGTACCCGCACACGCGTGCATCCTATTTCCCTGTGTCGGTCTCTCTCTACTCGGCCACCGACACCTAGGACAACCGGTGGAAACGAGACACAAAAGGTTCCATTTCTGAATCTACTACAATCAAGGAACCAGTCGATTATTTCAAACACTTCTTTGACAGTCAACTATTGGAACATATAACGCAACAATCAAACCTGTATTCTGTTCAGAAGAATCCAAGTAATTCTCTCCAACTGTCTGTCAGTGAACTGGAACAATTTATCGGAACAGTGTTTCATATGTCACTTGTCACTGTACCACGTACACGAATGTATTGGTCCAGCTTATTTGGCGTCTCTTGCGTATCGGACGTGATGAGTCGAGACCGGCGGGAAGACATAAAATCCAATATCCATTTCAATGACAACACCAGAATGACTGATTCAGAAGGTACTTGCAAAGACAAACTTTTCAAGATTAGGCCATTGATAAGTCATTTGCTCGAAAACTTCAACAAACTACCTACTGATAGGATGTTATGTGTCGTTGAGCAGATGATGCCCTTTAAAGGAATATGCCAAATAATCCTCACAAGTGGGGTTATAAAATATATATTTTATGCGACAACAAAGGATTTATATATACATGTGGCGTCTATTCCAAAAGAACAGACGTCACTTCTGATCCTGCAATTGTTATTGTTCTGAAAATGGTATGGTCTTTTCGTTTATCAGTTAGTTGCACTGTAGCAATATGTACACCTTTAGGACACTAAACTACGTATTATATTTGTAACTACCAGGCATCAGTGACAAGGATGATACCAATGTTCCTGATGCAGACAACATTTTGGATTCTTCATCATCATGTGCATCCAATAAGCGAAGAGGAACATTAGCAAAAACAATAGTACTCGTGACATAAAATATTCACAGAATATATGACTTCAACTGCGAATGGACTACCTAAGCACGCCTCCTGTCTGACACAAATTTCCAGCTTTACCCTGCCAACAGTACTCAAACTGCCTAGAAAGCAGGAGACCCGGGTAAACATTTTCAGCTTTGCCCATTCGCAGTTGAAGTCATATATTCTGTGAATATGAAAACACTAACAACTGCAGGATCAGAAGTGACGTCTGTTCTTTCGGAATAGACGCAACATATATACATATATCTAATATGCCAGTGACAGGCAATGATCGTTTCGTTAGTGGGGAGGGGTGGGCAAGTTTCAGCCCTTACTCTTACGGAAATTAGTACATAGTAACTTCGGGTTTGAGTACTGTGTGCAGGTTAAAGCTGACGGAAGGAGTGCTTAGGTAGTCCTTGCAGGTGCGGTGATCACTGTGTCCCCAGTGGTGTAGGGGTCAGCACAACTGCCTAGAAATCAGGAGACCCGGGTTCGAATCCCGGCTGGGTACACATTTTCAGCTTTGTCCATTCACAGTTGAAGTCATGTATTCTGTGAATATGAAAACAAAGGAATTGTGTACAATTTCGAAGTGTATTGTGGGAAACGTGATCCACTGGATGGAATGGAAGATTTAGAGGCTAACGCTAGTGTTGTTATGCGTCTTTGTAAGGTTATTCCACAACAAAGAAACCATTTGTTATATTTTGACAGTTGGTTTAAGACAATACCACTGCTTACAGACCTTGCACGCACGAAGATTTTTTGTCTCGGCGCAGTTAGATCCAACAGATTCCCTGGATTTGTGTTGACAACTGATAAAAATTTGAAGAAAAAGGGGAGAGGTGCATACGATGAACGAGAAGTAGATATTGCTGGACAGTGTGTGAGAGTTGTCAAATGGTTTGACAACAGATCTGTAGTAAAAAATGTTCAAATGTTTGTAGAACTCATGGGACTTAACTAGGGGGTCATCAGTCCCTAAACTTACAAACTACTTATGAACTAGCTACTACTAAGGACGGCACAAATATCCATGCCCGAGGGGAGATTAGAACCCCCGACCGTAGTGGCCGTGCAGACTGTGACAGGAGCGCAGCAGGCTCCTCGACCACCGCGGCCGGCAGATCTGTAGTACTTGCCTCTACTTTTTCTGCTGCAGAACCAATAAGTAAAGTGGGATAAAAAGGCCATAGCAAAGGTTGAAGTTGACTGCCCCTCAATATTCTTCTTTACGACAAATTTATGGGAGGAGTAGATCTTTTAGACTTGGTGATTGCACTATACCGGATAAACATCAGATCAAAAAAGTACTACCATCGATTTTTTTTTCACTTCCTTGATATGGTGGTAGTGAATGCATGGTTGCTGTACAGAAGAGATTGTGATTCTTTTGGTGTAAACAAAAATAAACAAAGGCAACTTTGTCAGTTCAAGGCTGAAATAGCTGAAGCGTTGTGCAAAATGAACAAGATCTCGAGGGGGTGAAAGAGGGGTAGACCTTCTCCAAGTATTGATGTCAAATATATAAAGAAGAAGAACATAGGACATGCATCTAAGCCAATCCCCCAAAGTGTTGTTCGTCAGAAGAATGTTGGACATTGGCCAGTTGTGTCTGACAAGAGAGGTAGATGCAAAAAGCCAAACTGCAAAGAAAGTCGATCAATTGTGTGCCAGAACTGTGGTGTTCATTTGTGTATCGAGAGAAAAAGAAACTGTTTTCTGACTTCCATAGGGAATGAGAAGTATCCAAGTCAAACGTTTTAAATGCATAAATATTTTCAATTGTAAGAAAAGTATATATGTTTGTATTCACTCTCCAACATTTAATTACCCGGTATCCTTAAATACCTACCTTAACAAATTTGTAACGCTAAAATATATATTGTTTAAACATGACTTTTTGCATTTTTAATTAAAATATGTTTAAAGTGACCCCTAAGTGATAGAAATATACGAGGCGCGTCCAGAAAGTAAGTTCCGTATGGTAATAAAATGAAATTGTACACAGATACAGAACAAAATTTTTATTGCACAAAATTCTACAACTCTTGAACTACTTTTCCACATAACTGCCGAAATTTTGTAGGCACTTGTCATAGCGTGCCACAAGTTTTTACATGCATCTTTCACAGAAGGTTGCCGCCTGTGTATTCAACCATGAGGTAACAGATCTTTATCAACGTTGAAGTGCTGACCACCAAGGACAGATTTTAGGTGTAAGAAGAGATGAAAGTCGCTAGGAGAGAGGTCCGAGCTGTATGGAGGATGATCAAACAGGTCCCATTGAAATTTCCGTAAGTACTGTTTGGTCACATTCGATGTGTGAGGTCAGGCATTCTCGTGAAAAAAAAAAAAAAAAAAAAAAATCTTTTCACAGTAATCCTCTTCTTACACCTAAAATCTGTTCTTGGTGGACAACACTTCAACGATGATGACGAGATGAAAGAACATGTTACCACATGGTTGAATACACAGGCGGCAACATTCTATGAAGAAGGCACACAAAACCTTGTAGCATGCTATGACAATTGCCTACAAAATTTCGGAAGCTATGTAGAAAAGTAGTTTAACAGTTGTAGATTTTGTACAATCAATATTTTTTCTTTATCTGTACCCGTTCGTTTTATATAACCAAACGGAACTTACTTTCTGGACGCGCCTCGTAGCATTTAAAGTTTTTTGTTTCTATTAGTCCTAATTCTTGCCATAGAGTGTTAAATGCCGGGCCGCGCGCTGTCTGATAAAAACAAGGCTGGCAATAGCCGATTGGTCTCTCTTTCCCTATATAAACTCTTCAATCTTCAGCATCTATGTTCCGACACTTCAGCAGGTCATCCAGAATTTTACTATTCGTCTGCGTCCCATCATCGCCGCGGAAGGCAGGCGTATCGAACATTTCATTACAAATCTGTAGCGACGTTTACGTGTTGAAAGAAATGTGCACACGTCATAGCTTGTAACGAATTTACGTTTTGTTTAATACAGTTCAATAATTGCCACCCTGTACGTGAAGTGTATGTTCTGTAAACATCGCAGCTTCCTTCGTGAGTGAACCTGTCAGTTTTGAATTAGACTGGCGATGTGGAGAGCAAAGATCGGGGACCTTGGTGGCTGGATGAATGACCCCACAGGAAGCACTCTCACCTGGCTATGAGGAGGACTGGATGACGAGGAAGTCCCTCAATAGACTGCGGACCAACGTAACAAGCTCCAAAGTCAACATTAGAAGGTGGGGCCTCTCTGATGCATCTCTCATGTGCGAGTGTGGAAAAGAACAAACCACCGAGCATCTGCTACAGTGTGAGCTTTGTCCAGCCTGCTGTACTATACAGGACCTGACTGGTGCTACCCGTGACGCATGTGATGTAGCCAGATTTTGGGCTAGCATAGTTTAATGTTTAATCCTGGGGAAAAGACCTTTGAAGTGTCACCACTGTTACTTTTAAATATCTCTACTATTAATGGCTAATTTGTATTTATATTCATTTTTAGAATGAAACTTTCACTCTGAGCGGAGTGTGGGCTGATATGAAACTTCCTGGCAGATTATAATTGTGTGCCGGAACCGGGACTCGAACCTCGGACCTTTGCCTTTCGCGGGAAAGCTCACTACCGACTGTGCAATCCCGACACGACTCACGATGCTGCCTCACAACTTTACTTCCGTCAGTACCTCGCCTCCTACTTTCCAAACTTCACAGAAGCTCTCCTGCGAACCATGCAAGACTAGCACTCCTGGAAGAAAGGATATGGTGGAGAAATGGCTTAGTCACAGCCTAAGGGATGTTTCCAGAATGAAACTTCTATGAAGTTTGGAAAGTAGGAGGCGAGGTACTGGCGGAAGTAAAGTTGTGAGGCGGCATCGTGAGTCGTGTCGGGGTAGCACAGTCGGTAGTGCGCTTGCCCACGAAAGGCAAATGTCCCAGGGTTCGAGTCCCGGTTCCGGCACACAATTTTAATCTGCCAGGAAGTTTGATATTCATTTTTGTTTTTTGTGTCTGCCACGAATAAATAAATAAAATGTTTTGAATTCGGTTGCTGTTCTTTCCTTCAGAAATTCTTTATAGTCGTAAAATACTCAATGGCACTCGACATGTAAAACTTCCGACTTCTTACATGCACATCTATTCACCAAGAAAAACCTTCCTGTGTATACGGTTCCGGTGGGTTGGAGAGTCGGAGTTTGCCACCCTCCGCCCTTTTCCTACGCCCCTGATCAGCGAAGAGGGAAGTGGCAGCCGCATCATGTGTTTATAATCCTGTCAGCGGCAACCGACCGACGCCGACGAAAAAAAAAGCGCCTTTAATTCGTCCATTATCGGAACAAGCTGCGCGGGGCTATCGCGATGTATGCAGCCATTAGTCAATCCGGGCTATTAGGCTCCCGTGATAGAGGGCGGGACACGCCCGAGCGAATCCGACTAATGCCCGCCGCAGCACTCTGCGCTAACAGGCGGCCTGCGGCCCGCATCTGGGTCACTGCGGGCACGGCCGACAACTGCTTCAAATCTTTCTAAACCTAATCCATCAAACTGCTGTGCTCCTCGGTCCCTAGACGCCACCAATCTCCAGCCCCTGCGTCCCCTGTAGGAACATAATTTATATCTATAAATGTGAATGTCTGTTCGGCGTACGTTTATCACGTCTTAACCAAAAGACATAATGAGCTAAAAATTGGTACAGTTACTAATGTATACCCGTACGTAACTGGCTCAGAAGACAGCACGTAGAATATTGGACCAAAGTCTATCAACAAAAACATGGCAAGGTAACGATGACAAAGCCATGTTTTAAAAGAAGCTCTGCAATCCTGGGCTTGAACAGGAGAGAGATTAGACTCATGGTTGGATTGCTGACAGGCCATGGAAATTTCAAAAAACACCTACATACAATGGGAATAACAGACGAGGACCCTAAATGTAGGATCTGTGATGACGGTGATGAAACTGCATCACATCTAATCTTCGAAAGCATTGCATTGGAGAGTAAAAGGTACAGAACATTTGGGACAACCAGACCCGAAGAAATTGTGTCTAATAAAGAACTGGTAAAGGGACTCCTTGCACTGTTCAAGGGCATTGGTTGGCTTTACTAGATATACAGGGAACGATACCATACAATAAACGTAGTTTCGGTGCGGGCAGTGGCGGGTTGGACCAAGACTGTTTTGGCTTCCCTGAAAAAATCAAATCAAATCAAATCAATGTCTAACCGGGGAAGGCTTCAGACACGGTTTTATGGCGATCGGATAGCTATTTATCTATATATATTAATGTGTATGTATGTGTATGTGTATGTCTGTTCGGTGTACGCTTATCACGTCCGAACGACAAGAAGCAGAGACTTAAATATTTGTACGTTACTAATTTATAGCTGAGGAAGGTTTTAGAAACGGTTTTATACCGATCTGATAGACATTTAGTAATTTGAAGAGTATAACGCGAAACGCGGAACAATAATGATTCTTTGACAATTATATTTACTCTGTGAAAATGGTTTTATTGGTTGCATTGTTGCTTGAGGGTTGAAAAAGATAAAAGGGTGGAGTATACTGGGATGGAAAGTTATCGGTGTATATAAAACTCTACGAGTGTGCGTGTTAATATTTCGCTCTGCAGCGATAACTTCAGAACGCAAACGAATGGTCTGTGTGTAATTGTTGCCCGAAGTTTCCCGTTGTACACCATAGCAGTTCCATGCCGATAGCTACAAGGGAGTGGAAGATACGGTGGTTGAAAATCGTCAAATTATAAAATTATTCGGAATGGAGGCCAGAGATGACATTTGCGACTCTATAGTAAGGAGGTTACATACAGCGAAACGTGATGCCACATGCCATATCTTTGGTCTATGTGTGCTACAATGTCTTCAGCTCTTTCTCTGTGAGGATAAGCATACGAATAACAATAAATAAAGCTGTAAAAAAGAAATTTATTTTAATACATCTCTTTAAAAAAAATCGATTTGATGTTTTGCGCATTACATCAAGCGATCGATCTGTGATATTATTACAACCATTATTGTTGAATGCAATCTCATCTTCAAAACCAGTCTCATAGCACACTACTGAAAGATAGCTTATCTATCATAATCAACCAACTCGCGAGCGGAGCCGCGGGTTTAAGCTAGTACAAAATAAATCTGATGGCTATATTCAAATATTGGTCGCAGTGCTAGGCATCTCAGCAAACGGAACGTGGCAGCACATGTAGGGCCGGTTCCAGGGATTTTACCACCCCGTGCAAAAATTTCAGTAATTAATTCACATTAGTAAAAACATATTGTTTTCTAAATACTTTCAATCTATTTCCCATCCGCTATCTCCTGCTTCCCCACTATGTACTTCTTCATCCTCTCTATATCTAATTCCCAGGCCACTGTTCATGACTCCATTTTTCCTTCCATCCACCTTCCATCTTGTCCTCAATCTATGCACGTATCGTCTTTCGCTCATTGTATCTATATGAAATTAAGAAATTAAAAATTTGGGATTTGCTTCCAATTATGTGTTATCTGCTGGAAACTATAACAAAGTTACTGTTACATAAAATTAAATAAAATAACTACATGCAGCTAAATTTGGTTTACAGACATCACAAGAAAAAACTAAATTCATGTCTAACAAATTTAAGGAAGTCAACAAATTGCACACAATTATTGGATGCATCGAAAGGGTCAAACACTTTAAATATTTGAGAGAAACAATAACGGATACTGGCATAGAAAAAGAAGCTGTCAAACTTCAAGTAGCTAAAAAAAAAAAAAATGCTTATTTTGAAATGCGAAGTTACTACACTACAAGACAGTGATAAGAACAAAAGTACAATATGCAGCAGAAACACTCTCCCTCAAGAACAAATGACTAGTAGATGAGTTCGAGAGGAAGGAAAGGGTAATTCTGAGGAAGCTTATTGGTGGGCGCAAGAAAATTGGTGAAACATGGGTAAAGATGAGCAATGAGAAGGTCTATCAGTTTATTAAACCAGTTACAATGGAAATAGCCGGCCGCGGTGGCTGAGGAGACTGAGGCGCTCCAGTCACGGTCTGCACGGCCACTACGGTCGGGGGTTCGAATCCCCCCTCGGGAATGGATATTTGTGCCGTCCTTAGTCTTAGCTAGTTGATATGTAGTTTGTAAGCTTAGGGACTGATGACCCCATAGTTAAGTCCCATAAGTTCTACAAACATTTGAACATTTGGAAATGAGAAAGAGAAGCCTTATGTTCTTCCGTCATCTGGTGATAATTGATGACTGCAGATTAACGAAGAAAATCTTCAATTTAATTCAACAGAGAAAAACACCCAACTGTTTGTTGCAAGAAATAAAAAAAGACCTCGTGGAACTCGGACTCACAGAAATGGACGCGATGAATAGGGACAAGTACAGAAAGGCAGTAACTGAATTCGAGGTTTTTCAGGAGGCCCCAAGAAAGAAGACCAACAGGAAACTGACAGCTGAACATCTGGCAAAAATGGCAGCAGGCAGAAGAGCAGCCCTAGAGAAGAGAAAGAAGAAACTGAATATGAAATAAAATTTGTAACGCGGTCCTTAGTTGGTCAATTCGCGTAAATAAATAAATAAATAACTACGTCCATAAACAACGTTTTTTTCGGAATTCGTTTCTATGTTGTATTGTTTTCCACTGCTAATATCATGATTGATCTTACTGAAAATTAACCATTAAACTTGAGCGTAACTAAAATGTGTTTCCACGAAAAGTTGTTACTTTAGTATCGCATTTTTACCATAGCACCTGACTAGTTCGCAAGGCAGTTTTCGACACTCACTCACTTGACAGTTGGATAATTTAAATCGTGATCAGAGTTGTGGATATGAAAACATCTGCTTCCTTTTGCCTCTCTCAATGACTACGTATACACATGATTTTCGTTTTTCACGATCTATAGCGAGGCGTCTTTTGAATTATGTGAGTTTCATAGACCTCCTTGTATAATTATAATCGAAAATCGATACGTCGTTTTTCATGTTGATTTGTGTAACGATTTCGGTAAAATTTCACTTGCCGCAGCGGCTGATGTTTCAAAAATCTCTTGACTGCTCTTTGAAGTCAGTTACATACAATGAGGCTAATAATCTTCCGTGTTTACCATGAAATATTACATTAGCACCGAATACCGCAGCTGCCGCAAGTAAAATAAAACCTTCATTTTTAAGTAATTCTAGGATGTCCAACTTTTGTCGGCAGGGGTTTAGAAGCGTACATTCGATATATATCGTTAGAGGCCCGGCAACTTTAAATGCAAGCATTATTAGAAAGCATCTGGTTCCCGAGCGTTACTCGGGAATGTTGTTTTCTGTAACGCAGTGGTAATTCGACTGAATATTTTGAATGAATGGTTTTGTTGAACATAAAATAAATATTTAATACAGTTCCTGCTCTGTCGTTAATACGTTCTTGTACGAAACACTGTAGGTCAATAAATCGTTTATTCTTGTAAACTGAATATTTCGTTGCCAACTTTACTACTCTACGCTGCTGACACCGTAAGTGAAGTTTTGCCAAGCAAGCAATAAGAGAGGTTGAGGGTGACATTCTTCTGTGTTTCCAATTTAACAGATAGTTAAGTCTGCCCTTTCTCTCTTGTTGGCAGGTTGTCGTGAGAGTAAGGTAATTAGCCTCATGAAACGAACATTCTGTTGGCAACATTACCAAACTGCTCCACCGCCTTAGGTAAAATTTAATCAGTACCTCGAAACCGTAAAGGTGACGAAATAATACAAAAATGTTTCAAATGTTTGTATAGCTTATGGGACTTAACTACGGGGTCATCAGTACCTAAACTTACAAACTACTTACGAACTAGGACGGCACAAATATCCATGCCCGAGGGGGGATTCGAACTCCCGACCGTAGTGGCCGTGCAGACCGTGACTGGAGCGCCTCAGACCTCTCGGCCACCGCGGCCGGCGACGAAATAATACCTGGTCTTCCATATCCCTGAAGTTTATGTCAAACCACAGATTATAAAAACATGAAATTTGCAGATGGTGTTCATCTTACAGCGTAGAATCGTTTAAAAACGATTTTTCGATATTTCGTCCCTAAGGGGGTGAAATAGGGAATGAAAAGGTTTTTGAAAGTACGCTGTTATCCAAGTGCTATAATATGATTTCTGCAACTATCTTCTGTGGCAGTAAAACTTTGGATGTCATGGCTCGCTATAATTATGTCGCACGGACTTAGGAGAACCACAGTCTAACATATACAGTCGCGACACTCACTGCTGTGAAAGTTGTTACTAACTGACAGTTGCAACGCAAGCGCTCCTAGCGGTGGGCAAGTCGCCGAAAGAGTGATGTTTGTTTATAATTATTTGTGTACGTTATTAACGAAATAGTTACTATAATTTTTGCGTTACAAGCATCAGTAAAATATCAAGAGACATACATAATACGGAAATTAATGTAAAAACAGCCGAACTTAACTGATTCAATGGTATACCGGCAATGGAAAACTTCATCAAGAACCAATACTTACGAATAGGTGTATATTTGCAGCTTATTCCGCTGAAAGTAAGTAGAATATAAAAATAAGAGAAACATAAATTTCTTTTATGGTCAGTTCTTACTATGACATGGACTTTTTTTTTTGACACGTATCAATTCGGTATGGAATCTAATGATTCGCACATTTTTAGGCCTCACTCGTCTTTCTTATACGCGTATATTCTTATCAGTGTGATTACTTTGATTACTTTAGCTTAAAAAGACAACGTCTTGAAGATTCTTGCCGTTTGTGATTCGTCTGTAGCAACAATTGTGGAATTGGGTTGTTCTTTGTTGAAAACAGTTTGATTGCTTTTTCCGTTTTCTTCTACGTCTGTGGCGTTTTTCTTTCAGCTACATAGGTGGTGGCTGATTTGGTACGTTAAATACTGTAGTTATTGCATTTTATATTCGTTTCCTCGTTCCACCCTCGCCGATTTCACTCGAATTATAGTGAAGTAACGTGAACGTTCTTGAGTAAAAAGCGACGTCTTTCTGCCAAACGGCAGGTCTTCTAGTGTTTCTTAACCATTTTTCTTTTTTTAATAGTAAGTAAAATTATTCAGTAAAAGTCTGTAGGTTAAAAGTTAGTTTTAAATATATTATGTTTCGTACCCTATCATTGATCTTAGAAACATAAGAAAGACAAAGGTGGAACTATTTTTAAGATTTTGCCTATTTCATGATACTACATATGTTCCCTAATTTAAAAAGTTCGTTAAAATGGATACTATTGGGACTCAACCAATATCGAATACAGAAATGTAGCTTGCCGGCCGCGTGGAGCGCTGTTGTCGCAGTGTATAACAAAAATATGTGGGAGTATTGTGACTGTATACGTTAGAATGTGCTGCAACGTTGTTCTGAAGGGACACAATGATATAACATACGTTTAGACACCAGAAACATAGACTCTCTTCTTCATTGGTGGTGCCTGATGCCAATAGTACCAATACCGAGCACGATGATGCAGCTTTTACTGCGACGCCGCGGCGGGATAGCCTTACTATGGTGCACGCGGTCTTTCTACGCCGAAGGTGGAAGCATGGGTGCTTGTGTTGCTCTTAGGATAAGTTAGTTTAAGTAGTTTGAAAAATTAGTGACCGATGACCAATGCAGTTAAGTCCCATAACTTTACAAAATCGAACGTTTTAATGCAGCCGAACACACAGACAAGTGGGTAAGAAAATTACACCGTCAGTGCATCAACGTCTATGGATTTCAAAGTCCAGGAAATATGTGTGAAATTTTGATAGATCAAGTCAAAGGATTCGAGTGGCAGTATTAGGGGAAATTTCTAACTGACATATCAGTGATTACACCAAATATTGGCGCAAGGCCCGTGCGAAACGTACGGCCGCACGGGGCAGCACATCGGCTGGGCGGCACCAGCATGTTGCCACGTCTGAACGAGGCGAAGGACGGAAGGGGAAGGGAATTTTGTGACGTCATTTCTCTCTGTTAATGGTAGCCATTGTGGTGTTTATGTGGCCGCTGACTGTAACAATGACTTTTTAAAATGTCGCCGCGTTCTTTACGACTGATAAATACGTATGCACATCCAATCTGGAATACGGGTTGTTGAAGTGACTATTTCAAGCGACACCAATGTTTAAGCGCATTTTCTCGTCCGCCCCCCCCCTGCCGTCTTCAACATTCAAATCCTCCTTCCCTGAACTTTTTCATATTTCTGGTAACCACTCTTTTCTCATTTTGTGTCTCGTTGCCGCCGGTTGTCCTAGGTGTCGGTGGCTGAGTAGAGAGAGACCGACACAGGGAAATAGGATGCACGCGTGTGCGGGTATAGAGTCTGAGTTGACCAGCCAGTGGGACAGCAGAAACTAGAAACACTAAGCTAGATTAGAACAAGATATATATTTCGAAGAAATGGTATAATACTTAACTTTGTTAACTGAAGACTAGTGGAATGCAGATACATAGTTTAACTAAATAGAGGCCTGCCTGCTGATGAGTCCTAGTGCCTGTCCTATAGCCAAGTGACCGATCCAGTCCAGTGATGGCCACGAGCGGAGTTGCAGCAGAGGGCGCTCGTGGCTGACGTCGTAAGAACGCCGCGCCGTGCGAGCATGGCGGCGCGCGGCGAAAGTACGTGGCGCGCACTACAGACTTGTGCGACACCACACCTCAGATGTAGGGTATTCGGAAATTCCTATTACGGACATTGAGAACTGGTACAGGGGAATGTATAAATACACTCCTGGCCATTACAATTGCTACACCACAAAGATGACGTGCTACAGACGCGAAATTTAACCGACAGGAAGAAGATGCTGTGATATGCTTTTCAGAGCATTCACACAAGGTTGGCGCCGGTGGCGACACCTACAACTTTTTGACATGAGGAAAGTATCCAACCCATTTCTCATACACAAACAGCAGTTGACTGGCGTTGACTGGTGAAACGTTGTTGTGATGCTTCGTGTAAGGAGGAGAAATGCGTACCATCACGACTTTGATAAAGGTCGGATTGTAACCTATCGCGACTGCGGTTTATCGTATCGCGACACTGCTGCTCGCGTTGGTCGCGATCCAATGACTGTTAGCAGAATGTGGAATCGGTGGGTTCAGGAGGGCAATACGGAACTCCGTGCTGGATCCCAACGGCCTCGTATCACTAGCAGTCGAGATGACAGGCATCATATCCGCATGGCTGTAACGGATCGGGCAGCCACGTCTCGATCCCTGAGTCAACGGATAAGGACGTGGCCGAGCAACTGGCTCGTCACAATACGGAAGTCAGTACTCTTGATGAACTGTGGTATCGTGTTGAAGCTGCATGGCCATCTGTACCTGTACAGGTACACGCCGTCCAAGCTCTGTTTGACTCAATGGCCAGACGTGTCAAGGCCGTTATTATGGCTAGAGGTGGTTGTTTTGAGTACTGATTTCTCAGCATCTATGCACCCAAAGTGCGTGAAAATCTAATCACATGTCAGTTATAGTATACTATGTCCTATGAATACTCGTTTATCATCTGCATTTCTTCTTGTTGTAGCAACTTTAATGGCCAGTAGTGTAATAATTTGATAAGGAACACATGGCCGGGAATGTCATCCATTGGCGCTCTGAGAATTTTTTCATATTTTTGACACTGTGAAAAATATATGCTACTACAAGCTCTATGCTTTCCATATTTTAGAAATATGTAATATACACCAAAAAACAAGAAAATGAGTTGTAACAATGGGCTCTAAAACGCATGCGTTAGTCCTTTTCTTTTACTGGTCAAGTGTTCATAGCTCCTAAGGTATTCATTGTAGAGACCATATTTAGTACATTCTCTTTTCTTATCTTGGTTCATGCTACTTCCTCCTAAAATATGGAAAGCTACGAGTAGAAGGGATTAATTTCATAGAGGAAAAAATAAAGCTCTTAGGAACACTGGATGACATTTCCGGACGTGAGGTCCTTATCAAAATATGTACACTCCTGTACGACTCATTGAAATTTTTAATAGTAATTTCCTTAATCCGTTTATATTTCAAATATATACAGCTCACCTGCTTCCGAATCCTCATCACAGTGTGGTGTTTAAAAGAAAGAGTGGGGCCGCTCCACGCTCGCACTAGCATGGTGACCAACTCAATAGTTCTACTGTCACCTTTGCGTGTGTTAGTAAGTTAATGTAGGAGTCACAGGAGCGGGAACTGTGATGTGTGCCGTACGTGTGGGTAAGATTGCCCATTAATACGGTCCATATTGGGAAATAGTAGTGGTCGAAAACTTCGAAAGAAGAGCGTGTTTAAGGGCAGAGGGGAAAAAATGCCAAGGCAAGCGCCAAGGGAAAAAAACCTCTGCGACTGTAGCGGGTAGTAAGGGCAGTAGCGGATTCCTTGCTAACTGCGATAGTTCATGCAAGGGTAGGTTATGTTAATAGCGGGTATCGTGCATCGAATACCGTGTCAGTGCTTAGGTCGTCATGAAGAGATCAGTCCGGTAGTGCTGCAGCAGAACCTACGGTGTTGGGCAGCACTGCTGCACTCGACCAGCTGGTCAAGTGCGGCAGGGTGCCACCAAGTTCCTGGCGTCCTCTCTCCGACGGTGGCGTCCTTCGTCACAGTTCCTCAACACGCAAATGACTGCGCGGAAAGGTTCCTGCCGCCCGTCGTCAGGGCCGCATCTTCACTGGGTGGCGCACAACTCCTTCAGCGCTTCTCCAGTGAGTTCCCGTCCAGTTTGGCCTTCAGATCTTCTAGCGCCTGCTTCAGAGCAGACGTGATCTGGTCGGCAGTTGTCGACTGCGGTTGCACAACCGCAGGAGCGCCGGCCGTCACGGCAGTGGTCGCCCCAGAGCTCTGCGCCGCAGGGGCATGCCCTGTAGCGTCCTCAGCGTCGTCCTCGTAGAGGTCGCGCGCCAGTTCGGCGTGCAGCTGCCTGATTTGTCGGCAGACCTCATCCTTCTCTGCAGCAAGTTGGGCCTGGAAGGCAGCCCTCTCTGCAGCCACTGCAGCTTTGAATGCCGCTGCTGCCTCCTCCGCAGCAGCGCGCAGCTCGTCCCCGGGCCGCGTCGTCTTCTTTGGGGCGGGTGGCGCCGGACCCCTTTCCGCTCTCGGCCGGTCGCTGGCAGGGGGGGCGTCGTCCTTCGTGGTCTTCGCCGCCGCCGTCTCCGCCGACGTTGCGGCGCTGCGGCAGCGGCTGCCACGCCACCACCGGTTTGCCTTCGGCTTGAAAAAGCCGGACAGCCTCGCCAGTTGGCAACGTGAGGACCGCCGCAACGGGCGCAAGTCGGCGCCTCTTCTCTGCCGCGTACGCAGTCTCGCGAGTCATGCTCGCCGGAGCATTTGACACACCGCGCTGCGTTGCGGCAGTACTTGGCCACATGGCCCACCCCCTGGCACTTGAAGCACTGGGGGAGAGGGTCCATGTCGGCTGGGAGAGCTTCCACCGTCACAGGAAAGCCCAAGAGCTTCCGCAAGGCGAAGACGTCGCCCCCCTCGTCGACCGTTTGCACGGCGACAACGTACAGCGGCGGCTTCGTCCTGTTGGTCCAGTTGTGCAAGTTTACAGTTGCACCACCGAACCCAGCTCGCCGCAGCCCTTCCCGGACTGCTGCCTCGTCGCAGCACCGTGGCAGGCCATTCAGGAGCGCCCTGGTGTACTTCTCACCCTTCCCTTCAGACTCGTCTTCAAGGGAGGAGCGTCGACAATTAAGGCAGCCACAACGCTCTTGAGGGCCCTGTGATCCGCCTTCGTCGCTGCCTGTAATGAAACGGTGGCATCCGAGTCGACCGTCTCGATGTCGACCTCTTTCTTGCAGCAGCCGACTATGGTATCGTACACCTCCGCCCACGCTCCACTGCTCGAGATGTACAAGGGCGGGGGAGGGGCACGATCTTCTTCTGCCTTCTTGCCGTGATCAGCAGACTCGATGAGTTGCGTGATCGGCTACCCCTTCACTGCAGTAGGTTTCTTCTGCTGCGCGGCTTTCTTCACCATGCTGTGGTGCGGGAGGACACGACAGTTTGCTTCTTTGTTACAACAACGCAACAACAATGGCTTACTATCCCGCCACGGCACGGACTTCCTAGCAGCTCTCGGGTAACTGGTACTACAGAGCGCGCTGCACCGACGATGCGCACGCCTCCGCTGCTCAGCTGGAGATTTCTTAGTAAAATCTTTTACCCTTTATAAATTAGGTTTTTGTGAAAGCATGTCATAACAGCTGATGTGTAAAAAAAGGGTTTTTAACGTTACTCAAGGATTTTAATGACTGGGTGGCATGTAGGTTTGCGGCGGACCTGTATCGACTACTAAAGCATCCCTGGCTTCCACGAAACCCTTACGAGCTGCCATATTCCACAAAAGGGGAAACGTATCTGAAAAGCGTCGGTACTTGAAACACGCCAACTTATACGAATCGGTCGTCTATTGGCCTTCTCTTCGTGGGGTGTTTTGCAAATACTGTCCGTTTAAGAAAGTCATGTTGGCTACATCCACAGAACAATGACTTTCTCAAATCTCGTCACACAGACACTCAAATATTTTAGAAAACTAACAGGGAAAGATGGAGCTCTTTCGGTTCACAACCAGAATCAAAACCACAGACAAGCTGTTCAAGCAAAACTCGATTTCTTGTGCGACTAAGAAAATCCTGGGGAGCACATTATGTGCAGAATGAACCATAAGCCTTAGCTATAAACAAAAGAAAATAGGAAGCGGCTGAAGCCAATCGTTGGTAATAAATTTCATTTTCGTTCCTCAAAATATCCCACTGAGAGGCCATCGAGGCAACGGACCTTTGTATTTTAAAGAAGACTCTCGTCTCGGCCAAGATTGCGAAAGCAAAGTTTCGAAAGAAGCCAACTTCGTCGTCGAAGCACTGAACATCACGTGTTCGTCGCGGATGGTTAAGAGGCTGTTTCCAAAGTAATGGGAAGCACGTGCTATTAAATGGTGGTAACTGCAGCACGCTAGCTAGCCTCCGGTGATGTCGATACCTCTAGGCACTGCACTGGAGAGCTGCTCTCCAGGTTATTTAACCTTCTAACGTACCTGTTTGATACACAAAACTTCAAAAACTCACCTATTTTTTCTACGAATCTTTACGCTTGTAAAAATATGCACTACTTTGGCATATCACGTTTACTTCTATCTTGAAATGTAAGGAGTTATTTAAGATTGGAGTGGCTAAAACGTGCCATCTCAAGTAATCTCGAGTTCATCAAAACTCTGTGCAAATATTCGTAAAAACACATTGTATATTACTGTTCTTCCTTACTGGAATAATCAGTATTCATTTTGAATAACTCCAAGCAGCTTAAATGCTGCAGTATTACCTCAATATTATTATTTGTTTATTTCGTTAAAGGCAACTAAGGACTAAGCTGATTAATTTTAATCGCTTAGTCTTCATCAAGAACTTCTTCACTGTTTTGGTTCTAGAACTTTTGTTGGTTTGGTCTGCCTGAAAGACTTGTAATTTCGTTACTGCTGCTCTAAATTTATCTCGATATCAATAATCATTTCTTCCTGATATCTTCTCACAGCACCCACCCAAGCAAGTGGTTTATATGTTTTCCTATTTTAAAAGAATGCATGAATCTTCTTGGATAGTCGATTTCCATTCATTCCCCATAGATGACCATAAAATGATGTCTTTAGTTCTTTATGTGATATTAAAACCCATTCTCCATCCTTATACTTTATTGGATCTAGTATTTTTCGTAATGTTCTTCGTTGTTTCTTTTTAAGATCATCTAAAGCCATTTTTCATCAAGCTAAACGAAGTATTTCTGCACCATAGAGGACTTCTGGTTTCGTGATTGCTTTCTAATGCTTCAATTCGATATCTTTAGCTAAACGGTTCTCATTGTATAGCTTTCTAATCTTCATGTACGCTCTTTCATTTTTTCGGTTCTACTTTTGCCTCTTTTTCATTTATAAGCTCTATAGTTTATTCAAGATGTTTTATTGATACAGCAATATTTATTTTTAAACCTGTTGGAGAATTTTTCTCTTTGCTCATGTATTCAGTTTTTTTTCAAATGATATTTGTTGACCGACTGAAATTGTGCTCTTATACAATCTTTTACTTGTATCTATATAAATATATTCTTGTTCTTTGTGTAATTATATTTGTATACATGCTGTTGTCATATGCCATACGATAAATAAATAAAAAACTTTCGCTACTTGAACTACAGTCCATCCACGGCACACTGAAGTCGTTGATATGTCTCTCACACCATGACACACTGACCGCCATTTCTGGTACCATTCATTAACTGTACTAAAGTTAGCACACCATCTCAACAACTGAGCAAATACGATGTCGGGATAGAAAAAGTAGCTCATATAGTGGTGTAGTTTGCAGGGCACGTATCTCTAGTCAGGATACGTGCTACTACTTTGACGTTTTCCGAAGATGTAGCTCGAGATACGTTATGCCGGTGTGGAAGAAACTGTCCTCCCACGAGACGGGTAGTCCCAACGTGGCGCACGCCAGATGTGCTGATTTATCTAGCTACAGCACGCTATGAAACGACCTGCTACATCGATAAAAAAAAGTTCAAATGTTTGTAAAGCTTATGGAACTCAAGTAAGGGGTCATCAGTCCCTAAACTTACAAACTACTTATCAACTACATTATACTAAAGACAGCAAAAACATCCATCGGGGAACGGCCTCGCGCATCGCATCATAACGCCCTTAAATGCGCACGGCCGGTCCGCCGCGGCCCTGCCACATCCCACGGAACGTGATTCTCATCGTGAATTGCGACCCTAGCGCTTGCGGTGGGACAAATTTGGTTCAATCTTAGTAAGAAAACTTGTTTATAGCTTTTATCCTCAGTTGCTAAGTAAATATTTATAAGTTTTCTAATGTCACCTAGCATCTTAACACCTCTCGCGAACCGGGGCACCGAACTTCCCTCCGATGTCTATGTCCACAGCCTAATATAAAAAAAATATAATAGTTTATATTTCTATCTTTCCTTAAAACACAAACAGGTCCTTATACCCGCGGGAGAAAGATAAAAAGCCAGTATGTAACTTCACATTCAAAGTTTAAACTCTTTACCACCAATTCAGTCATGAAACTGGCATTCGAGCGAAAATGCACAGCCTACTATGTTTTAGTTTCCCATTTAAAATACCACCGTTTTATTTGAATGCGTCTTGAAATTCAATAGCCTGTTACAAACTTTTCAAACTGATGATGTTTTCTTCCTAGATGAAGAAGATCAAATAACGTATTGAACATTTCCATACTTCTCATTAAATAATAAATCATTCCATATACATGATGTAATATTTAAAACTCTTCTTCAGTCAAACGTCACATGTTTATTGGTCTTCTTGCAATACAAGCATATACTATTTGCTTCTGATCCAATGTTACATTCACAAGGACATAATCTGAACTGACGAACTTCCGTATCAATAACAATGTTAAAAAATCTTCTTAGAGAATGATCGATGTCCCGCAATTAAGAAGGCGCAGAGACGTCCGCTGCCCCGTGACCGTCGGCTAACTTCATATAACGGCCAGCTCTGTGACGCCGGTCGGTGATGCGGCGACGCTGCTCCTGTTTATTGCAGTACCTCGATCGACCATGAAACAAACAGAAATAAACACAAAACATTCTTCTGAAGTATCATATAATAAAAATCATTACTCAACATTCAATAAATCGTTTTCATTAATACGCAATGTTTAATTTTCTTCTCCTGCAAAACAAAGCTGACATGGGAGAGTAGGGGCTCACAAATCTGTCCCACTACACGCTCCCCAGCGCCCGTTGCAGGCGGCGCGTGGATCAGTCAGTTTACAAAGATGGATGTGCGTAAAATTACACGGTAAAACTGAATACTGTAGCTTTCTAATGCTTGTACGTGGCATGCAATACTCTTCCAGAAATTGTAATTTGTTTTTTAAAGATACACAAAGACGGTACAGTTATCTGAAAGCACTTGAATGATGATAACAAAATGTACGACCAAATCACTGTTGCCAAATATAATTAAAGAAACTGTCGACGGTGAAATACTTCATCTGCATCAGCTCCACCTGTCTTCCTCTCTTATATTCCTATTTTTCCCGTTATACATATTCTGCTTACTAAAATGTTTACTTTCGCATTCATTCGGAGATAATACGTTCTGTCTGATACATTTTACTTGTTCATGCACTCGGGGCAATGCCTTAACTCGACAGTGTTGTTGTTATAATTGAACTATTCCAACCGTGTACTGAACTGCAACAGAATTCAAACACCTTAGGCAAAACGAAGTGACGTAGGGTTCTGTCTTGTTGGTCCCTATGCCCTTGCACGAAAAACTCAACGCTGCTCAGCCAGCGATCGGTTGAGCGTACTGATATTACACGTGTCGTCGCTAATTTCATCCTTCTCTGGCGTCGGTCTCCTATTTTATGTCGACGTTTGATGATTAATCAGATGTTTCGCCCAGCACGGGTGGCTGACATTGCCAAAGTTTCACTCTCCAACAGCAGTCGAATCGAAACTTTGACAGTTTTACCCAATCAGACTCCGAATTCGTGCTGTCAAAACCTAAAACTTTAAATAAACGCCAGTCGAAAAATCCGAGAGAGCAGCCAACAAGCTTAAAGTATAACATGGATTTTCATTTCAGCTAGGTTCATGGTTTGGTAAACGTCATAGAGGAATATTAATTTTAAAGATACATGATTAAATAATAACTGAAAGATATGTAATGTTTAATTATCTTCTCGTCGACAGCTAAGAAGAAAGGCAATACATAAAACCGCGAGTTATTTCGTGTGTTATGGACAGATTGATGTAAATCCCATCTCAAATCAACATATACGTTGTGAAACCTCATTCCCAATTCATTTTTATTCGATTCTGCTATTTTTCTGTGTATTCGTAGCCTAGTCAAAGAACATATACTGGCAAATACTTCACATTACAGACACCCCGGTATTTTCCAGCTGCTAACGTTATGAGTATGTAGCGTTTTATGAAGAAAATGGTGTCGTTTGTGTTTTAAAATGTCTCTGACAAGACAATTTTCTTTCAGTTATTACGACACTGAAAAATAAAATCATTTCAGAATTTTTATCGTAATATTTCTAAAACGCAAGACAACATCGAAAAAAAAAAAAAAAAGCCCTTTTCAGTAGTCTAAGAATTCTGACACTGGCGTCACAATACGTATTTCCTTTAATGTCGTTTTTTGTTAATAATATTGGCTGATTCCCAAGAATTAGCATCTTTCACTCGGTGAATACTAGACAGAAGTTGAATCTACATTTGCATCACACCACCTTGACAACTGTGCAGAAAGGTGTGCGGTATTTTGCAACATCTATTTTCAACAAGCTGCCACAAGAACTCGAGAATCTTAGAAGGAGACCACATGGCTATCGTATCTTCGAATTTTTTGACACTTATGGTACATGAAGATCATCTAAGTACCAAAAATTAAACCAGTTGCAGCATCTGTCGGCATAAGTCATGTGGTAGCCTTGTTGCCTTACTACTATAGAGTCGATGGTTCGAATCCTGTCGTGACAGTTTTTTGTTTTCGTTGTGTTCGAATACTTACACAGTTTTAATATCTAATGGTGATTTTTACGAAAAATGCACGTGTTTTTGTATATTCGTAATTTTCTATATCTTATAAAAGGTTGTTAATAGTGATGGTTTCAATCAAGAAAACATGTCACATTTTTTACAGTGTTGGCTTTACTATTAGTTGACGACGGTTGTCTTTGATTGTTCAATTTGCGAAGAGCTACCACGTTGTTTTTGCAAAGTCATCTCCATAGCCACTAATGGCTTTCCAAGCACCTAATCTACTCAGCCATGGTTTTAAGTGACGACAAGGTGTTCAGCTCGTCTACGTACACATAGACAAAAACTTAGACAACACGTGGAATTAGAAATCCCAAAATGTTTTATATTATACCGAAAAAAAAACAACAACCCTGTATGGTTACGAGGCCAGAACGCTGCCACTGACCTACACCAACATGCTGCAATGTTTTAAGTTTTGGTACTTACGTGTACTTTCAAAACTTCAAAGTCGAATTTCTCGATAATTTTTAGAATTTCATCGAATGGCTTTGGCTGATTGTTATTTAAGTTCTGAACTTCACGTACCATAAATATAAAAAAATTATAAAATCCGATACCCGGTGGTCTCCTTGTTAATACTAACCACGCGCTTTAAAAGCTAAATTGAAGAGTTACCTCATGGCTCACTACTTTTATTCTGTAAAGGAACTCCTTGAAAAGTTAAACAATTAAGTTAATTCCTTTTTTGCGTTTTTGATTCTTGTCACTTAGGCTTAAGATTGTCATGTGCATAGGACTACTTAAAGTTTTTCTGTTATCATTCTTGTGTCAAACTTCATGTATAGACTTTTTTCAAGACCATGGAGTCTTACTTCTCAACTAGGTCCTGCGGAACAGAAAACATATTATTATTATTATTATTATTATTATTATTATTATTATTATTATTATTATTATTATTATTATTAAAGTCACTTGGGGTATCTGGGACCAGGTAGTAACTGGGCCATGGTCTTTTTTCAAAAAAAGGAATGAGAATAATTTCACTTCAAGTTGTTGGCAGCAGTGAAGGACAATCCCTTGAACAAGCACTCTCACCTATCTAAGTGTTGTGGTTTCCGTGTGGCAGTTTTTTCAATTTTGTACTGCTGGATTTCTGTAGCAATGTGACGTCATCCTTGCTTTACGGAGCACCTACCATGTTTACAGTAAGTATTATCACTGTGACAAGTATTTTAGCATAAAGTAGAAGCACAACAGCCACTTGAAACATTACTAGCAACACGTGTTCTCCTTTATTTTATTAGTTTGATGTGGTGGCCCAGTTACCCCCAAAAATTGTCAAAACTGGGGTAAGTGGGCCAGGTGCTTGGAGTATCTAGGCCCGCCTAGGACCCATTTACCCCAAACACACTCATTTACCCCAAGTATGTTATCATTATTGCTTCTTTTTAATTAATTACTGAAATCAATTGGTTTATTATTTACTTGTGAATTATCTTACTTTTATCTAGTGTAAAATTCTTGACTATCCGTCTGCAGATCGCTTTTTATTTTGTATAACATCACCGGTTTCGGGACAGCTGCCCATCTTTAGCCCAATACCAGCATAAAAACTGAAAAGAAGAAATGTAATATTATTTTGAAGAGACAAGTGAAGAAACTGACCAGGACGATGATAATGATTTTATCAGTTATTCCGACGAAGAAACAATTGAACAATATGTGAATTCAATAGAAGTGTGAAAATTGTGTTGTAAAAGTCCATGGAAAATCAAAAGTAAATTTCAGGCTTTACTTTGCAAAAGTGACAAACCAGTCAAATGCTAGATTTGAGGTCATGTTTTTCAAACGACACTTCCAAACCATGAACTTGTGGAAACAGGGGAAGAGGCATATGTTAGCAAAAATAATGTAGTAAGAAAGCTGTAAAAGACTCTTAAAAGAAGCTCTGCTAGATTCAAAGGCATGGTCAACTTGATGATATGAGTGGCTTAACGAACATTTTGTACCTTTTTTTTAGCAAGACATAATTAAATGTTAATAACTGAATTTGGGCTTATTAATATTAATTGTCTCACTGTAACTCTTGTTTCATAATAAAAGTTCAGTTATTCAAAAATTTGAATTAATTTCACACCCAGTCATTCTATAGAGGTTCACTTGCATAACTCGACTACAGTGTCATTAAAATGACTTGTTTTATTTCTCTCATGGAGTTTAAATGTTACCGAATTACCTCAATTAAGACAACAATAATTGGTGTGGAACTAAGACGCCTATGGTCCAGTTACCCCACTATATGTGGGTATATGGGCCCAATGGGCGTATTATTTCTTTTCCCCTTCTCAAGTTTAAATACACTACTGGCCATCAAAATTGCTACACAAAGAAAAAATGCAGATGATAAACAGGTATTCATTGGATAAATATATTATACTAGAACTGACATGTGATTACATTTACACGCAATTTGGGTGTATAGATCCTGAGAAATCTGTACCTAGAAGAACCACCTCTGGCCGAAATAACGGCCTTGATACGCCTGGGCATTGAGACAAACAGAGCTTGGATGACGTGTAAAGGTACAGATGCCCATGCAGCTTCAATACGATACCATAGTTCAACTGGCGTATTGTGACGAGGCAGTTGCTCAGCTACCATTGACCAGACGTTTTCAGTTGGTGCGAGGTCTGGAGAATGTGCTGCCCAGGGCAGTAGTCGAACATTTTCCGTATCCCGTACAGGACCTGCAACATGCGGTCGTCCAATATCCTGCTGAAATGAAGGGTTTCGCAGGGATCGAATGAAGGATAGAGCCACGGGTCGCAACACATCTGAAATGTAACGGCCATTGTTCAAATTGCCGTCGATGCGAACAAGATGTGTTCGAGACTTGTAACCAATTGCACCCAATACCATCACGCCGGGTGATACGCCAGTAGGGCGATGACGAATACACGCTTCCAATGTGCGTTCACCGCGATGTCGCCACACACGGATGCGACCATCGTGATGCTGTAAAAGAACCTGGATGCATCCGAAAAAATGACGTTTTGCACATTCGTGCTCCCAGGTTCGTCATTGCGTAAACCATCGCAGGCGCTCCTGTCTGTGATGCAGCGTCAAGGGTAACCGCAGCCATGGTCTCCGAGCTGATAGTCCACGCTGCTGCAAACGTCGTCGAACTGTTCGTGTAGATGGTTGTTGTCTTGCAAACGTCCCCATCTGTTGACTCAGGAATCGAGACGTGGCTGCACGATCCGTTACAGCCATGCGGATAAGATGCCTGTCATCTCGACTGCTAATGATACGAGGCCGTTGGGATCCAGCACGGCGTTCCATATTGCCCTCCTGAACCCACCGATTCCATATTCTGCTGTCATTGGATCGCGACCAACGCGAGCAGCAATGTCGCGATACGATAAACCGCAATCGCGATAGGCTACAATCCGACCTTTATCTAAGTCGTGGTGGTACGCATTTCTCCTCCTTACGCGAGGCATCACAACAACGTTTCACCAGGCAACGCTGGTCAACTGCTATATATGTATGAGAAATGGGTTGGAAACTTTGCTCATGTCAGCATGTTGTAGGTGCCGCCACCGGCGCCAACCTTGTGTGAATGCTCTGAAAAGTAGACTTGCGCATAATAGTTTGCGATCGGGAGAGCTCACTTTAGCGTTAAGGTTCGTTCTTTTAGTTCGTCTGCTCCCAGTGACAGCTGAGCGGCGTGGTCTGCGCATGCAGATGGAGGGAGAAGTTCCCCCTCCCAGCTGTTTCATGCGCTTGCTGCTTGAGCCGCTAACGATAACACGCAAACCAAAAGAAACAGTCTGTGGATAATTTCTCGCGTTTAAGTTTAGAGTTATCTCTATATCTTGGCATTATGGAATTAATCAGTCAGATATTGCAGAGTGCAGAATACTTCAAAACAGAATTTTTGTACCACTGTACTATGTTATTTAGCAGACAGACGCTCACCTCGAAATGACTCATCAGCAGAAGGCAAACACGTGATTTATAATTCTGCTACGTGCCCTCTCGCTATTACCCGTCGGTCTTCGGAAAAGAATCCAACGAACTAAGAAGCGAGATACGTTTGGATTTTGCTACCGCTACTAAAAGAGCTCTTTCTTTTGTTATGACAGCTTTTTTATATAATGAATCAGTGTTACCAAAGCGTGTGCTATTACCCGTATTTTTGGGCAATTACTCGTACATCAAATACTTAAGGAAATAAACCAGTGATTTACACGAATGGATGATACAATGGTATTCAACTACTTTGCATACAGAGTACTCGTGGTACTTTATTATTAAAATGGATTTATTGTGGCAGTGAACTATGAAACTAAAGCTGAGCTGCATCTCAGCTCGAAATGACGGTAACTGGCAGAAGGGAATTACGCGATTCTGCGAGCTCTCGCGTCCTCTTGCTGTTCCCCGTCAGTCTTCGGAAAAGGAGCGGACGAACTAAGAGGCGAGGGATCTGTGAACTAGTTCGCGTAGTTCGCCTGTGGGTGCGCTCTTTCGAACTAGTTCGTTCGCAACTACACAAGACTACTGAAAAGCTAATCATATGCAGTTGCACAATTTTGGAACATGTATTATTTTCGAATATAATGACATTTCTCGAGACTAGGAATCTGCTCTGTAGGAATCAGCATGGGTTTCGAAAAAGGCGTTCATATGAAACCCAGCTCGCGCTATTCGTTCACGAGACTCAGAGGGCCATAGACACGGGTTCTCAGGTAGATGCTGTGTTTCTCGATTTCCGCAAGGCGTTTGATACAGTTCCCCACAAACGTTTAATGAACAAAGTAAGAGCATATAGTCTATCAGACCAATTCTGTGATTGGATTGAGGAATTCCTAGATAACAGAAAGCAGCAGGTCATTCTCAATGGAGAGAAGTCTTCCGAAGTAGGAGTTATGTCAGGTGTGCCACAGGGGAGTGTTGTGGGTCCGTCTGTTCACAATATATATAAATGACCTTGTGGATAACATCGGAAGTTCACTGAGGCTTTTTGCGGATGATGCGGTAGTATATATAGAGGATGTAACAATGGAAAATTGTATAGAGATGAAGGAGGATCTGCATCGAATTGACGCATGGTGCAAGGAATGGCAATTAAAGCTCAATGTAGACAAGTGTAATGTGCTGCGAATACACAGAAAGATTCTTTATCATTTAGCTACACCATAGCAGGTCAGCAACTGGAAGCAGTTAATTCTATAAATTATCTGGGAGGAGTCATTAGGAGGGATTTAAAATGGAACGACCATATAAAATCAATCGTAGGTAAAGCAGATGCCAGACTTAGATTCATTGGGAGAATTCTAAGGAAATGCAGTCCGAAAACAAAGGAAGTAGGTTACAGTACACTTGTTCGTCCATAGCTTGAATACTGCTCATCGGTGTGGGATCCGTACCAGGTGGAATTGATAGAGGAAGTGTAGAAGATCCAACGGAGAGCAGTGCGCTTCGTTACAGGATCATTTGGTAATCGTGAAAGCGTTACGGAGATGATCGCTAAACTCCAGTGGAAGACTCTGCAGGAGAGACGCTCTGTCGCTCTGTACGGGCTTTTGTCGAAGTTTCGAGAACTTACCTTTACTGAGGAGTCTAGCAGTATATTGCTCCCTCCTACGTATATCTCTCGAAGAGATCACGAGGATAAAATCAGAGAGATTAGAGCCCACACAGAGGCATACCAACAATTCTTCTTTCCGCGAATAATGTGTGACTGGAATAGGAGGGAAAATCGATAGTGGTACTCAAGGTACCCTCCGCCACACACCGTCAGGTGGCTTGCGGAGTATGGTTGTAGTTGTAGATGTAGAACACGTCGAATTAGAGATCCCAAAATATTTTATGTAACTGAATTCGAAAACGAAAAGAACATCTGTCATAATGGGATTCCAACACCTACTCTATATTTGTGAGGCTAAAACGCTACCACCCGAGCTACAACGACAGATTCTGTAACTGTTCTAATTATTGGTACTTGAGTATACTTGCAAAACTTCAAAGTCGATTTTCTCGAAAATGTTTGAGAGTTCCGTCGAATGACTTTGGGTGATTTTTATTTAAGGGCTGAACTTCACGCACCATAAATATAAAGCAATTCTAAAATCTGATACCCATGTAGTTGCCTTGTAAGTCTTGCTTGCTTTGCATATATGGTTTATATAGTGTCTTATGGACCCATATTCTGAGGTAACACTTTATGGCAAGGAAAATGCTTAGAGTCTACAAGCGGGTAATACGAATCACTTGTGTTGTTGTTGTTGTGGTCTTCAGTCCGGAGACTGGTTTGATGCAGCTCTCCACAATACCCTATCCTGAGCAAGTCTCTTCATCTCCACATAAGAACGGCAACCTACATCTGTCTGAATCTGCTTACTGTATCGATCTCTTGGTCTTCCTCTGCGCTTATTACCCCACACACTTCCCTCTAATGCTAAATTCACAATTCCTTGATAGAATCACTTGTAATGAGAAAAAATATCACTTGTAATGAGAAAAAAAAAAAAAAAAAAAACCCTGCTCTGCTCAAATATCTGGACAGCGTAACCACTGAGGCTAAATGTATATTTTCCTGAATGAAATTTTCCGCGAACCACCCTAGTTCACAGAAAATAATATCAATTTTCAAAGGGGCTTAAATGCTCCATATTTGTTAAGAAAAGTGACCATAATTTAAGGACACCCATTTCAAATGCCTTGTAACACAAATGAAAAATATATCATTTAATAAATTACTGGTTAAACGCTCCGCCTTTTAAGATATTGTAGCTTACTACGTAATATCTGGCGTTTTAGGCCCCGCGGCAGTTTTAATTCAGACTATGGGTGTTTCTATCTATTTCTGTGTTACTTTAATTCATCACTCACCTTTGTATTTTTTTAAAATTCTTTTTTTCCTCTATGCTGTACATATATTTACTGCTTGTTCAAAAATTGTCACTCGGCTGAAGATCGGTGCTGAGCCTGTCCCGCACCCAGGGGCATTAAAATTACAAAAAAAAAAAAAAGGAAAAAAAAAAGAAAAAAGGAGCTTCCACCCGCGTTCTTAACCGTGTGCTATCATGACTTCTTTTTAACTCTTCCGCATTGCTGACGGGCTTACCGCCAATGAACGACTTCTGATGCCGGAAGAGACTAAACTAGCTAGGAGCGAATTCGCGACTGGACGTACGATGACCAGAAACGATAACACTAACCAGTTCATCAGAAACTACAGATACACGTCCACACTGTTCTTCGCCGTTCACTTAGTCACGCCGTTACTTAAATTGTCAGAATTACCTTCTCACCACCGAAGCACTCACTGCACTTTCTGCGTATCCCTCACCTATCCTATTTGTCAATGAATGTCACCTGGTTGAACGTTCTTAGCATTCAGAAACCGAATTACAGATCTTAGTTCACACGCGGTGGTATTCCCGATCAACGCTGCCGTTGTGAACATTCACTACGAATGGCACAGAACAGAGAGCGTGCTCGAAATGACGTCATTGCGTTCTGCTTTAATCACAGGTACTCCTGCGCTGAGTGGAACTGCGATCATAGCACTCCGACAGAGACAAATTACACACGTCTGGAAGGTGCTTTCTAGGTAAGGTTGGCAAGCGGAATTCATCGCCTTTCCTTTCCTACTTCTTCATATTTTGTCGGCGGCGTGTGCAATGTGCATGGGGACATCAAGTGACATTCCTTAACATGCAACTAGCGTCCAAAGACGGCGCAGATGTCCCAATTGACATTATTATCACCTCGCTGTATAGTTTCTCAGAGAGATGTTTTTATAACATGTATGTTTTTATCAGCGATGTTGCACCACCATCCCTACTGCCGGTGGTGACCTCGTGCCTCTTGCGGACCTCCACAGGTGAGGCCCGGCCTCTGGTGAGGGCGCACCGCGGCGGCGAGTCGGGCGGGTCAGCCGTCCGCCGCTGCGGCAGGCCAGGCGCGGGCAACAGCTGGGGCGGTGACGTCAGCGCGTCCGGCGGCGCTGGCCAGCAGGCGAGGCGGCGCGGCGGCGGCGTCCAGTCGAGCGCCGGCCGCTGCCCGCGACATGGACGCCAGGCGACGCCGCAGCCCCAGCCGCAGACACGCCTCGCACCCATGAGGCGCGCCCACCAGGTAACCGCGCTGCTCAACACCTCCTGGTCTCTTTCAGCTTTTTATTCCTCAATGTTTTTCTCGAAACACTGTACATCGCGAGGGATGGGACTTGTGCTACCCTTAAACCTCTACTTCCACGTCTTTTCCTGTCTTCCGATTTCTCGGAATTTTTGAGTCTACCTGATCACCATCTTGACTTAAAATTTTTTCACATTATTTTGATACTTTCAGCTTTTTATTCCTCAAATGTTTCTCGTAACTTCGCGAGGGATGGGATTTGTGGTACCCTTAAACCTCTACTTCCGCGTCTTTTCCTCTCATCCGATTTCTCGGAATTTCTGAGTCTACCTGATCACCATTTTTATTTAAAACATTTTCCACATTTGATCCTTTCAGCTTTTTATTCCCCAAATTTTTCTCGTAATACTCTACATCGCGAGGGATGGGACTTGTGCTACCCTTAAACCTCTACTTCCGCCTCTTTTCCTCTCTTCCGATTTCTCGGAATTTCTGAGTCTACCTGATCATCATCTTGATTTTAAACATTTTCCGCATTTGATGCTAGCGACAGTTCAGAACTGAAACTTACTAAATGAATACAAACATCTTGGTCGCAGTAATTTATTATTGCATAAATCACGCGTTAATTATTACACAAACTTAATTTCATTGACCACACGCCTAAAATTTGTAACAACGTGAGCTGAATATCATTATCTGGTTTACTCGACTCACGTTTTATAACTTTTTTGAAATATTATTGAACGGAATTACGACTGTATAACAATTATTACGACAAATCCTACATCAGATGATCTATAACTGACCAAAAACGGTAGTAAAATACAACATTTGACGTGATACATCTATCGTGCAAGTATGACGTTCGAAACGTTAATAGCTAAAAATTATCACAGTTTCTGCCGCATAACCAGATCACCAAATATAGAATTGTATATATAGTTAGCGACAAAACGTTTGTTCTGCAAACATGGCCGTAGAATTTTCATTAAATTAAAAAAAAAAAAAAAAAAAAAAAAAACAAAAAAAACAGCTCTTTGTCAACAATATATCGCAGCTAGTTTTCTCATCAAACTCTGGATCACTTAAGACTTTTATATTCTTAAGTCATATCACATGCTAACTGGTTACGTATAAATTGAAAGAAAACGTGTCCGTACTTGTTGCATGGCCTTGAGGTGTCTCGAGAAACGTGCCATATATACGAATAAAATACCTAGCCACTAGCAAAGCCGCCATCACCAACCAATACAGGAGCAGCAACAACAAAAATTCTTTATTGCATATATTACGCGTTTCGGTTTTCCATTTTCAGCTGTAAACTGCGTAAAACTTTTTTTTTTTGACAAATGTAAGTATATGAAGGCGTCATATTAGATGGAAAAAACATTACAAAAAACAGTCAGAACTACGTGATCGTACTTACATTCAATGTTGGTGTAAGGCTCGATAGAACGTGCAAAAGACAGCAAATTACAAATATTAGATGCATGCATATGGTTAGCTGTTACTACACTGGTTACATGCGTCAAACTGGCTTTGGCGTGTTAAGATAAAAGTAAACTACGCCGACAGGTCGCGCTCGCATATATTTGATTTGTCAAAGAATACAAATCATTATTCAAAAGTGTTACAATGCCACAGACGTGGGTAACAAAGGTGTAGCGAAAGTAAGTTTACTTATTGTAAACAGACAGATGATACAAGGGCTAGTATATAAATGTAAAAGCATTAAAATCAAAATAGAATTTTAGCATGAAAAAAAAAAAGGTCTCATAAAAGTGTGTTGCCGATGGTATGCAATTATAACATAGCAATCAATTAAGAGGCTATATGCACCTGCGCAAAGTGGTAAGTCAATACGAGACTATATGCTAATGGCTACAAATGAAAGCAGGTAGGACACTTATTAACAGGCTACTGAACTCCTGACTTTTAATTGTATATGTTCACTTAAACGTGTTATAGTCAAGAGCTGATCGCTAGTTTGTTATGTATTTACTCACTACTTATTTACTCAGTACCTATAGCCTCAATCGCGTCTTTCAATTATTCCACGATTTGTGGGAACATCTCTTTGGAAAGTAGGCTGTCAAAATTTATTTGCTGAAAACCAGAAGGAAAACAATATGGAGTTATCCGTACTCACAGGAACAAACAGATTCCACATTTCCTGAAAGGATAGCCCATGAAAGACTTAAAACACCATAAAATGCGTGATAACTGATCTGAGATTTGTTTTGTGTATAACTTTCTGCAAATAGCGCCATGTTCTGTGGGCAGTGCCGTCTTATTATAAATCTTACACGCTATACAGTTGAAATGTTTTTGTTGGGGCTCTTATATTGGTTGATGATTGCCGTTTTGCTAGTGACTAGGTCAGCTAGACGTCAGTTCACAATAATGGCGCCCTTCTCGAGACACCTCAAGGACGTGCAACAAGTACGGACATGTTTTCCTTCAAAATGCCAGTGGCATGTGATGTAATTTAGACTTATAAATTTTTAAGTGAACGGCAGTTTGCTAAGAAAGAATATTGCACAGAAAGAGCTGCAGTAAATATGAGATAAAAGCAACTTGCTTTCAGATTTTTTTTTTTTTCAATTTCTCGAAAATTTACTGCGGAAAAACCTATGACATTTTTATAAACTACTTTAACTCATATTTGCACTACAGATTTATCACTTCAATTGTTGTATTTCACTACCTCTTTCGGCCAGTTCGTTTACTTCCTTTTCCTATCTTCAGATTTCTCAGAATTTCCGGTTCTACTTGATTCCATTTTGCTTTAAAACGTCTTCCATCGTTGAGATTAGCGACCATTCAGAATCGGAACGTACGAAATTAATAACATGGTCTTGGACCCAGGATTTTTTTATTGCATGTATTACGCGTTAATAGTTATACAAACTTAATTTCATTGATCACATGTCCAAAATTTGTAACAACGTGAGCTGAATATCATTATCTGCTTTATCTTGTTTACTTGACTCAAGTTTTATAGCTTTTCCGAAATATTATTGAACGGAATTACGACTGTATAACAATTATTACGACAAATATTACATTAGATGGTCTGCAACTGACCATAAACGGTAGTAAAATACAACATTTGATGTGATATAGCATCGTGCAAATATGACGTCCGAAAAATTAGTAGCTACAAATTATCACAGGTGCTGCCACAGTAAACAGGCCACTGAAAAGAGAATTGTATATAAAATTACCACCAGAAAGTTAATTCTGCAAACATTGCCGTAGAATTTTCATTAAACTGAAAAAAAGTAAATAAATACAGTTGTATTTGCAAAGAAGTTACTTTTACCTCGTATTTTATGCATTTGTTTATGCTAGTTTTATTATCAAACTGCCGATCATTTGAAACTTAACTTTTGTTAGGCTAAGTTACATCACATGCCTACGCGTTACGTATAAATTGAAGGAAAACTTGTTGCGCGGCCTTGAGATGTCTCGAGAAAGGTGCCATCTCCGCGAATAGACGAATTTCCGCCCTAGCCACTAGAAAAACAATAATCACCAACCGATATAACAGCCCCAACAACAAAAATTCATGAGGGTAGCCTGTAATATTGTTAATAAGACTGCGCTGCCCACAGATCATGGCGATATGTACAGCAAGTGGTACGCAAATCAAATCTCAGATCAGTTATGACACATTTTTGGATGATTTAAGTCTTGTGGGCTATTCTTTCAGGAAATGTAATATGTATTAGTTAGTACCTGTGAGCACGTGCAAGTCCATACTATATTTTCCGCGTGGTTTTCAGCAAATAAATTTTGACAGCCCATTTCCGAAGAGATGTGGTTCGCACAAGTTATGGAATAACTGGTAGTAAAGATTTTTGACACGACAGATATTGAGTAAATAAGGTTTCCCTTGCCACGGTTTGTAACAGGAAATAGCTTGATCCAAAATATTTAAATGAAAGAATGTGAATGAGAACGTTGTCATTTGACGAAGAAGAGCTCCGTATCATACAGTTCAAATGCATTTTGTAAACACAGCAAGTAAGGTAGCAACATGCCGTTATGGTGACGTTGAGAGATGTATTTGCTACTGCCCAGTTAGGTGCTTTGTATGCGGGTTTCAGCAAGGGAGATGGAGACCACTTATTAAATGAACAACTAGGTCTTGGTCGCAGTAATTTTTTTTTATTGAATATATTAAGCGTTTTGGTTTCCCATCTTCAGATATAAACTGTGATTTTTTTTTAGAAACTTAAGTATGTGGAGACGTAATTTAAGACAGATAAAAACACTGCAAAACAATCAGGAGTATATTATCGTACATACATTCCTTTCTGGTGTAAGATTCAATAGAAAGAGCAAAATACAGTACATTACAAATCTTAGAAGCATGCGTATGGTTAGCTGTTACTATACTGGTTAGATGTGCCAAACTGGCGTGTTAAGCTTAAAGTAAATAAACCACGCCGACAGGTGGCACTCGCTTAGGTGTGGTTACATTTGTCAAAGAATACAAATCACTGTTCAAAAGTTTCACAATTCCATACATGTGAGTAACATAGGGATAAAAGAAGTAAGTTTACTTATTGTAAACAGTCAGATGATACAGTGGTCAATGTATTAAATTACAACCGTTAAAATAAAACAGAGTTTTAAAACAAAAATAAGAAGATGTCGTAAAAGTGTGTTGGCAATGGTACATAATTCTAACATAGCAATCAATTAATAGGCTATAAGCGCCTACGCAAAGTCAACGAGAATATTTTCCAATGACTACAAATACAATCATTAACACACTAGCTAACAGCTCATGAGCTCATGAAAATTATACGTTTAAGTGAAGATATACAATTAAAAAATCAGGAGTTCGCTAGTCTGTTAATGCATGTACTACCTTCTTGTATTTGTAGCCATTGGCAAACATTGTTGTTTTGGCACGATATGACTTTGCGCAGACGCATATATAATTGACTGATATGGAAAATAGCAATTATATATCTCACCGTCATTATAACGGAATGTTATTCCTGTATTTGTAAACTGCGTTTGAACTCCATGATATAGAGCTCCCTTCTTCATCATAGGCCGACGTTCTCATTCATATTCTTTCATTTTAATGTTTTGGATGATGCTTTCTTCTGTTGCAAACCGTGGCGACGGAAACCTTATTTGCTCTCTATCTACCTAGTCAAAAATCACTTCTACTAAACTCAATTTGTGCGAACCACATCTCTTCGGAAATTAGGCTGTCGAAGTTTATTTGCTGAAAACAACCCTGCAAACATAGTATGGACTTATCCGTCACACAGGTACAAACAAATACCACATTTCCTGAAAGGATAGCTCACGAAAGATGTAAAACACCCTAAACGTGTGACAACAGATCTGAGATTAGATTTGCGTACCACTTGCTGTACATATCGACATGTTCTGTGTGCAGCGCTGTAATATTAACAATCTTACAGACTACTCTGATGAATTTTTATTGTTGGGGCTCTTATATTGGTTGGTGACTGCGGTTTTACTAGGGTCAGAAAGTCGTCTATTCTCTGTAATGACACCTTTCTACAGGCACCTCAAGGTTGGGTAACAAGTACGGACGTGTTTTCTTTCAATGTCCAAACCGTGGCGACAGAAACCTTATTTACTCACTGTCTATAGAGTAAAAAAACCACTTATTCTTGACTCGATTTATGCGAACCACAGGTCTTCAGAAATCGGCCTGTCAAAGTTTATTTACTGAAAACCACGACGAAAACGTAGTGTTCAAAATGTTCAAATGTTTGTATAGCTTATGGGACTTAACTACGGGGTCATCAGTTCCTAAACTTACAAACTACTTATGAACTAGCTAATACTAAGGACGGCGCAAATATCCATGCCCGAGGGGGGATTCGAACCCACGACCGTAGTGGCCGTGCAGACCGTGACTGGCGCGCCGCAGTCTCCTCGGCCACCGCGGCCGGCTTTGCGTTCCACTTGCTGTACGTATCGCCATGTTCTATGGCCAGCGCCGTAGTACAGGCTACCCTCATTAGGTTTTGTTGTTGGTCGGTGATTACGGTTTTGCTAGAGGCTAGGTCGGAAAGTCGTCTATTTGCAGTAATGGCGCTTTTCATGAGACACCTCAAGGCCGTGCAACAAGTACGGACACACTTTCTTTAAATAAATGCGTAACCAGTTGGCATGTGATGTGACTTAAGGTTATAAAAGAGTCAAGTGTTCGGTAGTTCGCAAAGAGCTTCACAAAAAACTAAAAAAGTACCTTGCTTGCAAATATTTACTTTTTTGGGTCTAATGAAAATTCTACGGCCCTGTTTGTTGAAGAAACTTTGTGATGGTAATTTTATATATCCTATTTTTAGTGGTGTATTTACTGTGGAAGCACCTATGATAATTTTTTCGAACTCTCTGAAAGTCATATTTGCTTATCAGCTGTTTCACTTCAAATGTATTTAACTACTGTTTTCTGTCATTTACAGACCATCTGACTCAGGTTTTGTCATAATAATTGCTATAAAAACGTTTTGCCATTCAATGACATGATCAAAAAGTTATAAAAAGGTGCGTCAGTTAAACAAGATTTCCGGGTCACATTTATACAAATTTTGGAGAGTTTACGAAATTAAGGTTTGTGTGACAAGCATCGTGTGAAAACCTACATCAGACGATGGTTTGTACCTCACCGAAACCGACACTGAAAAATAAAATAAAATAAAATAAAAAAAATACAACAGAAGTGACACAACTATTATCCACGTGTGATTATCTAACAGTTTCAAAAGGCTGCAAACCATCGGCTACTATAAATAATTCCTATGATATTAGGAACGTTGATGCAACATTGAATGCGATAAATTCATTCATGTAGTTTTATACAACAACGTATTGTAATTTCACCCTTTACAAGAATGCAAGTTCCTGCATCATGCCTAGTCCTACATCCTTTTTGTGATTTACACGTGAAACAGAATTGATTGCGTTAATTATGGAAAGTAAAAATCTCGAACGACCTTGTTTCAAAACAACGTGCGCTACATTCCTTCGAATAACAAAGACGTACATATCATTCTGTCGACGTACGACTTCTGAAACAAAAGAAATGCGTCGTAGCAACACCGATAACGTATGTATTTGCAGTTTCCTACGCTTAAGAGGTAGCACGGAGAAATCAGTACTTTTTCGACTCACCGTAGGATATATATTTAATCATCAATCTTTAAAGTTCCGTGGCGCACTTTGGTGCCGTGGCAGCTCTTGAGATTCGTGGGCGTGCAGTGGGCGTGCCAGCAAGACGACTCCTAGACGCCAGTCTTCCCTCGGCGTTATAGCGATCTAAAGACCACGTAACAAGTGTAACGAAGTTTATGGTTATTTAAAGCAGGCGTTGAGGACTGTCAAGTCATACGGCAGAGTCATATAATTTCTGTCCTTTTTTTAAGTAAGGGATTGACTATTTGAGTACAGGGTTTCGCGCTTCCTAAAAGTCAAAATTCATTCACATTTTATTCAATTGCTAATTATACGCCCGCACTTTGTAGTGGAAACACAGACTGGCCTATCCATATAACTGCTTATTAGGTTTTCGCACCTCAACCGATGAAACCGGAACCCTTACAGGATCAATTTTCCATTAAATAAACTTTTTCTATCGAAGAAAACTAATATAAACGGAACCTTTCGAAAGAAACAAAGAAATTTGGTTAAAAAAGGGATTGTCTGTTTGCCTCCGTGTGGACCGTAATCTTTCTGATCTGATACTTGTATTGATGACGCCTATCGCCCGATACGCAAACTGTTGCATTTTTCGTAAACTCGCGACCGAATGCGATTACTTTACATGAATCGCGAAAAACCTTTTCAGTGGAACCACAGTCTAACATAGCACTCACTGGTGTAAAATCTGTTACCGCCTGACAGCTGGGCGACACTAGCGCACCAATGACAGTATGGTATGGAAAAGCTAAAGACTGATTTATAAAATAATCTCCCTGTATGCCACTTTGTAACTTATGTGCAACTATCATCAATCGAATAATGTGACGCATTTTCGCTTCTAATTGTGGCAAATGAACCGTACATTCTTGAAATTGTATTAAGTACTTTCTATTTTTGGAAACTGAAACGACGAATTACAAAATAACATTAATTTGAAATGTTGAAATGTTTGTAAATCTATGGGACTCAACTGCTTGGTTATTAGTCCCTAGCTTACAAACTACTTAATCTAGGGTAAACTAAACTAACTCAAACACCCATGCCCGAGGGGGGATTCAAACCCCCGACGGCGGACGGCCGCGCGCACCTCAACATGGCGCTCCAGTACACGCGAGTTGCACTATGAATTATGAAGTAAAAAGACTGTTGTCGTCTTTCACACTCTTTAAATCGTATTCCAGTATTCATACTGTACGCACAAAGTTTACGCTCTAAGCGGTAGGTCAGGTGAGAAACTGCAAAGGCATTTCCATACGAGGTCACTCCCATCAGTCACCTCCCTGCCAACTTAGTTTGTGCAGACAGTTTTCGTCCCTGAAAAGGGTGGCCTTCAATTGAGAAACACTTTCCTCACGATTCTGCTAGGGCTTGGCCTGGAGTGTGGACGATCCCCAGTCCCCCCCCCCCCCACCCCCAGTGACCATTCTTGTCAATGTATAGGTGGACACTGTCCTACATCACTCAATAGTACGTCATTTGTTGCCTACTTGTTTTACTGGTCCACGTTATCTGGTGTTTGTGCAAGATGTGCTGCCACTAGAGTTCCGACGTCGTTTATTACCTGTTAGGTATCTTCTTTATGTATAAAACAGTGTGTCCGTAAATTTGTGTGTACGTATTGTATAAAAAAATCTACAGTTTTCTTCCAATTTTTATGAAATTTTGCACACGTAAGCTACGATCCATGAGAACAGTCGCAGTAAGTGTTAGGATCACGAACAACACATTCTTCACGAAATATGACGTCATAAACAATAAGATGAGCGGAAAACTGCTGCATCAAACGGGAGTGTTGCATATTTACTCCTAAACCAATAGACCGGTTTCAACCAAATTTGCTGCACACATTCCATACCGTGAGGTAACAATGCTGTAGGAGTAAGAACCACATACGACTCTTGGTTCAGGACATACGTCATAAACAATATAGTTGCAAGAAACTGCCACATAATGCGACGAGACTTTATTCACACACTGTATGAGAATGAGAGTACTTAGCGACTTGCAAGCAAATTTAAACACAATTTCAAACCTGTATTGAACTTTTTCTTACTGACAACCATAGCAAAATTATGAAAGGAAAAAAGTTTCACGCTTACTACTTTTCCGCTGTTCACGGACTAAAACTACAGCATTCAGTATGACGTTACAATTTATAATTTCTACACTACAAATTGTAGCAGCATAAAATTTTACAGACAGTAACACACATACAGTTGAATGTATCATCGAAATTATATCACAGTACGACACGTAGTTCATGAGACATGAGCACATAAACGGTAATGTTAATAGAAAACAGCAATATCACGCACCAAGTTTTAATACATTACTTCTTTACTACTAATTGTATTCCCAAGAGGTTTTACAGGCGTACAGCACTCATACAAATGAATATATACCTTAAAAATTATACAGTTTTACAACATATAACTCAATAAATATGAAATCATGCGAATTTCATAGATATTGACTCTGACCATAACTTATTGGTTATGAATTACAGATTAAAACTTAAAAGACTGCAAAGAGGAAGAAAATTTAAGAGATGGAATCTGGACAAATTGAAGGAACCCGACGTGGTTGAGAGTTTTAGAGGGAGCATTAGGCAAGGATTGGCTGAAACGGGGGAAAGTAATACAGTAGACGAAGAATGGGTAGCTCTGAGAGATAGAGCAGTGAAGGCCGCAGAGGATGATAAAGGGCTATTAGAAATCCCAGGACAACACAGGACATACTGAACGTAATTGATGAGAGGAGAAAATGGAAAAATGCATCAAGTGAAGCAGGCGAAAGGGAGTACAAACGTCTGATTGACAGGAAGTGCAGACTGGCTAAGCAGGAGTAACTAGAGGACAAATGCAGAACCATAGAAGAATGTATAACCAGGGGAAAATAAGAGATATTTGGAGACAAGAAAAGCAGTCGTAAGAATATCAGACGGAAAACCAATACTAAGCAAAGAGGGGAAAGCTGAAATGTGGAAGGAATATATAGAGGGTCTGTACAAAGGAAATAAAATTCAAGGTAGTATTCCAGAAATGGAAGACGTTGTGGAGGAAGATGAGATAGGAGATACGATACTGCGAGAAGAATTTGACAGAGCGCTGAAAGATTTGAGTCGAAACAAGGTCCCGGGAGTAGATGATATTCCGTTTGAACTGCTGATATCGTTAGGAGAGCCAGTCATGAAGAAACCTGGTATGCAAGATACATGAGACAGGGGAAATACTCTCCGACGTCAAGAAGAATATTGTAATTGAAGTGAAGGACTGCAAGGAGAAATTTGGAAAGGGAATTAAAGTTTAGGGAGAACAAATACATTACACATATAGCCAAAGAACCTACAAACCGATTTCAAGCTTTGATAAAAAGAGCTATAGAAATTCTGAGTTTCTTTTAACACAAAAAGAACAAAACAGATATATAGTTATGAACCCACAATGCTCCAAGCTCACAGCACAACCAAAGGTCCATAAAATAAATGTTCCGATTCGACCAATTGTGAATCGGATAAACAGCCCGTTGTTGTTATGGTCTTCAGTCCGGAGACTGGTTTGATGCAGCTCTCCACCCTACTCTATCCTGAGCAAGCCTTTTCATCTCCTCATAAGAACGGCAACCCACATCCACTTGAATCTGCTTACTATACGCGTCTCTTGGTCTCCCTCTGCGATTTTTACCCCACACACTTCCCTCCAATGCTAAATTTACGATTCCCCGATGTCTAAGAATGTGTCCTACCAAGCGATCCCTTCTTTTAGTCAGGGTATGCCAAAAATTCCTTTTCTCACCAATTCTGTTCAGTACCTCTTCATTAGTTATGCGATCTACCCACCTAATCTTCAGCATTCTTCTGTAGCACCACATTTCAAAAGCCTCTATTCTCTTCCTGTCCGCACTGCTTATCGTCCATGTTTCACTCCCGTACAAGGCAACACTCCACACAAATGCCTTCAGAAAAGACTTCCTTACCCTTAAATTAATATTCGATGTTAGCAAATTTCTCTTTTTCAAAAATGCTTTTCTTCCCATTGCCATTCTGCATTTTATATCCTCTGTACTGCGACCATCACATGTTATTTTACTACCCAAGTAACAAAACTCATCTACCACCTTCATTGTTTCGTTACCTAATCTAATTCCTTCACCATCGCCTGATTTTCTAAGACCGCATTCCATTATTTTTGTTTTGCTCTTGTTAATGTTCATTTTATATGCTCTCTTCAACACGCTGTCCATTCCATTCAACTGCTCTTCCAGGTCCTTTGCTGTCTCTGACAGTATTACAATGTCATCAGCAAAACGCAATGTTTTTATTTCTTCCCCCTGAACTTTAATCCCTATTCCAAATTTTTCCTTGCTTTCCTTCACCGCCTGCTCGATGTACAAATTGAATAACATTGGAGAAAGGCTACAACCCTGTCTTACTCCCTTCCCAACTGATGCTTCCCTTTCATGTCCTTCGAGTCTAATAACTGCGGTCTGGCTTTTGTACAAGTTGTAAATAACTCTCCTTTCCCTGTATTTTATCCCTGCTGACTTCAGAATTTGAAAGAGTGTATTCCAGTCAACATTGTCAAATGCTTTCTCCAAATCTACAAAAGCTAAAAATGTAGGTTTGCCTTTTCTTAATCTATCTTCTAAGATAAGACGTAAAGTGAGTATTGCCTCCCGGGTTCCTATGTTCCTCCTGAATCCAAACTGATCTTCCCCGAGATCAGCTTCTACCAGCTTTTCCATTCTCCTGTAGATAATTCGTGTTAAAATTTTGCAACCATGACTTATCAAACTGATGGTTCTGTAATTTTCACACCTGTCTGTGCCTGATTTCTTTGGAATGGGGATTATTACATTTTTCTTAAAGTCTGAGGGCATTTCGCCGGTCTCATACATCCTACACACCAGTTCAAATAGTCTTGTCATGGCTGGCTCTCCCAGATACTTTAGTAGCTCTGAGGGTATGTCATCTACTCCTGGGGCCTTGTTCCGACCTAGGTCTTTCAAGGCTCTGTCAAATTCATCTCTCAGTATAGTATCTCCTATTTCATCTTGATCGACTTCCTCTTCCGTTCCTACAACATCGTCTCTAAGTTCATTTCCTTTGTAGAGCTGCTCTATGTACTCTTTCCACCTTCCAGCTTTCCCTTCCTTGCTGAGATCTGGTTTCCCATCTGAGTTCTTGATATTCGTAGAGCTGTTTTTCTTATCTCCAAATGTTTCTTTTATTTTCCTGTAGGCGGTATCTACTTTTCCTCTTGCTATACATTCTTCTACAGATTTACATTTGGCTTCTAGCCACTCCTGCTTAGCCGTTTTGCACTTCCTGTCAATCTCATTTTTTAGTCGTCTGTACTCCATTTTGCCTGTTTCATTTACTGCATTTTTATATTTTCTCCTTTCATCAATTAACTGTAGTATTTCCTGTGATATCCATGGATTTTTTGTAGGTCTTGCCTTTCTACCTATTTTGTCCTCCGCTGCCTTCATTATTTCATCTCTCAATGCTACCCATTCCTCTTCTACTGTTTTATTTCCCCCTGTTTCTGTCAATTGTTGCCTAAATCTCCCTCTGAAATTCTCCAGAACTTCACTTTCCTTCAATCTATCTAAGTCCCATCTCCTTATTTTCCTACCTTTCTGCAGTTTTTTCAGCTTCAGCCTACAGTTAATGACTAACAAGTTATGGTCAGAGTCTATATCTGCCCCTGGGTATGTCCTGCAGTTTATAACCTGGTTCCGGTACCTATGTCGTACCATTATAAAATCTATCTGATACCTTCCGGTGTCTCCTGGTCTCTTCCACGTATATAACCTTCTTTTGTGATTCTTAAACCACGTGTTTGTTACGATTAAATCATGTTCCGTGCAAAATTCTACCAGGCGACTTTCTCTTTCATTCCTCCTGCCCAGTCCATATTCACCTATTATTTTTCCTTCTCTTCCTTTTCCTACTACCGAATTCCAGTCTCCCATCACAATTAAGTTTTCCTCTCCCTTAACTGTCTGAATAATTTCCTTTAGCTCCTCATATATTTCTTCGATCTCCTCATCATCGGCAGAGCTAGTTGGCATATAAACCTGTACTACTGTTGTCGGTGTTGGCTTCGTATCTTGACAATGATAATGCGATCACTGTGCTGCTCATAGTAGTTTACCCGCATTCCTATTTTCTTATTCATTATCAGTCCTACTCCTGTGATACCCCCAACTGATTTTGTATTTATAATCCTGTACTCACCTGACCAGAAATCCTGTTCATCCTGCCACCGAACTTCACTAATCCCCACTATATCTAACTTCAACCTATCCATTTCCCTTTTTAAATTTTCTAATTTTCCTACTCGATTAAGGGATCTAATATTCCACGCTCCGACCCGTAGAATGCCAGTATTGTCTTTCCTGATGATCACATCCTCCTGGGTAGTCCCCGCCCGGAGATCCGAATGGGGGACTATTTTACCTCCGGAATATTTTACCTGAGAGGATGCCATCATCATATGTTCATACAGTAGAGCTGCATGTCCTCGGGAAAAGTAACGGCTGTAGTTTCCCCTTGCTTTCAGCCGTTCGCAGTAGCTGTGTGGCAAAGCCACATTAGCTAATGTTACAAGGCCAACTCAGTCAATCATCCAGACTGTTGCCCCTGTAACTACTGAAAAGGCTGCTGCCCCTCTTCAGGAACCACACGTTTGTCTGGCCTCTCCAAAGATACCCCTCCGCTGTGGTTGCACCTACGGTATGGCTATCTGCATCGTTGAGGCACGCAAGCCAGCCCAGCAAACCTAATAGAGAAAAAACTTAACAAAATCATATGTGAAAATTACATATACAGCAGACGTATATACTGTCGAAAGTTCGACAGACTTAATTGCAAAAGTACAAGACACAAAAATCCCTGACAACAGTAGATTCCTTTCTTTAGATGTAACTAATCTATATACTAATGTACCCATTGATAAAACTATTGGTATCATAAAAGAAGACCTCTTAAAATATAGAAAAATTTCCGAAGTAGAAGTTTATGAAATAATAGAACTACTAACCATAATATTATCCCACAACTATTTTAGTTTCAATGGACATGTATACACACAAAATGATGGTCTTGCAATAGGTAGCTGCCTGTCTGGTACACAAGCAAATATTTTTCTAGACCACCTAGAAAATAATATTTTTGAAGAGCAAGACCAATGGAAAACAAACGTAGTATACTATTTCAGTATTGATGACAATATAATTCTATTTAATGGATGCATAGAAGATGTTGAAAACTTCCATCAAGGGTTTAACAATAAGCACAAGAAGATAACCTTCACAATTGAACATGAAATTAACAACAGCATTAACTTTCTCGACTTAACAATAAGTAAGACTAACTCAGTACATACTTTCGACATATTCCGAAAACCCACAACTACAGACATAATAATTCATAGTAGCTCTTGTCACGCACAAAGCCATAAAGAACCATACTTTAGATCAGCAATAGATCGTATCGCCAAATATCTTCTCTGTATCAAAAATATAAATTCAGAGCTGAATACACTCAAAGATATAGCAATCAGTAATGGATATAACCCAGAACTAGTCAATAATCTGTATAAACCGAAATTAAATTCAAAACAGAAAAGTATTAAAAATGAAATCACTTTAACAAAAACTGAAACAAGAAAGAAAGACAAATTTGTAATAGTGCCATACTGGGGACAAATTTCAGATAGAATAAAGTATGCTCTGAAGAAAACAAATCTTAAAATAGGCTTCTACACTAACAACACTTTAGGAACCAATATCATACATAAAATAGAAAAATTGATCGCTATAGTCAATCTGGAGTTTACAAAATGCAGTAAATGTGACAAGACCTACATTGGACAGGCAGGCAGACCTTTCAAAATTAGATTTAGAGAACACATAAAATAATACAAGTGAAAATAATGTCTCAGCATTCGGCACACACCTCAGAGAAAGTAAACATTCGACTGGGAGTATAGAGGAAAATCTCAAAATTTTACATATCATATGCAAAGGACAACAAATGGACGCTTTAGAAGAATTGCAAATCTATATTCACATGAATAAATACCCAGAACAAATGCTAAATGAAGAAACAGAAATGCGAAATAAAAAATTCATCGAAAATTTCCATAACACCTTGACCAGCATATAAAGTACAATCCATCCTACCGTAATATACTTCCAAATACGCAACAAAACGCGATAAATTATGGTAGCACTGCAATATTATCCCTATATTACAATATAGTACACACAACAATTTATTACACTTAAAAAAGTTCGGAATGAAATATAAAATTTATTGTACGATATTTGTAATGGTACTGTTTATGTCACACTGCATATAACCAACGATATTGTCACAAACAAAATTAAGCAAAGAATATTTAACAAAAACATCTTTGGATCAACAGCTCAATAAATTACACCAAAGTAATTACAACAAACAGCGTGACCTAAGCAGTATCCAAATAAAAATATATATGAATGTAAGTAATTACGACTTGTACATTCAATATAATATTGCCATATTAATGTATCTTCCTGTAAAACACACTTTGTTCTCTGTAATAGGTGGCTTAAGAAAATGACCAATGCCCGAAACTAGTCAGCATTTCAAATAAAAGCAGCTTTGGTGCATATATAAAAAATGTCTTTTCTACAAAAACTTTGTTGTTTGCCGATGACATAGTAATTCTGTCAGAGACCGCAAAGGATCTGGAAAAGCAATTGAATGGAATGGACAGTGTCTTGAAAAGAGCAAAACAAGGTTAATTGAATCTAGTGTCAGAAAGTGAGGCGATGCTGAACGAATTAGATTAGGAAATGAGACAATAATAGTAGTAGATGAGTTTTGTTATTTGGGTAGCAAGATAATTTCTGGTGGCCGAAGTAAAGAATATATAAACTGCAGGATGGCTATAGGAAGAAAAGCGTTACTGAATGAGCAAAATTTGTTGACATCTAATATCAGTTTAAATGTTAAGAAGTCCTTTCTGAAAGCATTTGTCTGGTGTGTAGCATTGTATGGGAGCGAAACGTGGACGATAAGGAGTTCAGACAAAAAGACGATAGAAGCGTTTGAAATGTGATGCTACAGACGAATGATGAAAATTAGATTGGTGGATCACGTCACTAATGAGGGAGAAAAGGAGTTTCTGGCATTTCCTGACTAAGAGAAGGGATAGATTGGTGGGACACATTCTGAGACATCAAGGAAGCGTCAACTTAGCTTTGGAAGGACGTGAATGTGGTAAAAATCGTAGAGGAAGGCCGAGAGACGAATACAGTAAGCAGATTCAATAGGATGTAGGTTGTCGAATTTATTCTCAGATGAAGAGACCAGCACAGGACAGGGTAGTGTGGATAGCTGCATCAAATCAGTTTGCAGACTGAAGACCGTAACAGGAACATAAACCACAGTGTTTAAACATTTTTCCTCCGCCACTGTTATATCCCAAGAGGCCACTCAATGTTGAGATGTAGTCTAGAGCCTATATTTCGTCCTCCTAATAGTTTCTCCCTTAAAACGGCGTCACTGTCTGGCTATGACCCATGTTCTCTTCTAGTTGTTTTCGGATTCATTCCAGTACGGGTGCTCTTGATGCATATGCAGTTAATACTGCTATATGGTTTTGCGAAGATGAAAAGAACCAATCTCACGACTCTTACATAGTTTTAAGCGATTTAAAACCCACATTTCTCAATTCAACCGAATTAAACCGTATTTTCGAATCAGTAGCTACAACAGGTCTTGGATACTGTACTCGTTGTTGTAAGAGGTAGGATGGGGTTTCAATACGATTGTGCACCACAGCATTACCATGTTAATGTCCGCAAGCACCTGAAAAATAAGTATGCGCCATGATCGGATTTGCTATCGGAGGCCCTGTCCCATCGCCAGATCTATCGCCGGATATGACACCTCTAGACATTTTTCTATGTGGTAACATAAAGTCAGCCGCGGCGGAGAGGCCGAGCGCATTGAGGCACTATGGCTCCCCCCGTCAGGGGTTCGAATCCCCCCCTCGGGCATGGATGTTTGTGTCGTCTTTAGTATAAGATACTCCATAAGTAGTTCGTAAGTTTAGGGACTGATGACCGCGCAGTGAAGTTCCTTCAGCTTAACAAAAATTTGAACATTTTTGAACACAAAGTCTTGCTGTACAAAACCGGCTTAGGAACGCATTAAGTGGCCTGTCTACTGATACGACCGACACCAGGGATCTTTGAAAGAGTTCGTCAACCCTTCATGCGCCGTCGCCATACACTAAGACTGGTGGTCATCACATTAAATAAGCTACTATGATCCATGTTGTTGTTATGTGCTGTACGCCTTGTATGTACCTGACACAATAAATATGAATTCCAAACATTAACAGCCCCTCTCAATGTAATCTGTTGTGGGCCCACTTTTCCAGTTTCACAATTTCACCCACTAGGTTTGAGACTTCCTGCATTACTGTTTTATTTCTTCTTTTTCTTTCAAGTAAGTAGGTTTCAGTGCAATAGATGGCGTTTATATTGAGGTAATTGTCGGTTTGTCAGTTCAGATTCTTCAGCATATGGGTGACGCTCTATCATAACCCAAACAAACCTGTCAATAGTGTAGTTTGGAATTTTGTTCCTGGGAAATAGCGACCGTAAAATCGAAATAAAAGTTTTAGAAACGAGTCTAAGATCGCCTGTAAGTTATTAAAACGTATTAATCAGGTGACCTGATATGATCGTGGTACGATCATCATCAGACCGTTGGAAATTCAGTCGCAGAAAGTGCTAGCGAACAGTTCGATATGGAGCTATGATAAACAACGCAGTGATGACAAAACACTGCGTTGTTTCTCATAACTTTTCAATCTGCCACTATCATGGGCGCCATTCTTTGTAATGTCCTGATGTGGGTTCTACAGACTTGAGTAATATTCTAGTGCTGGAAGGATTAGCTTTTTTATTCAATACTTGTTTTTCAAAACTCAGATTCGAATACGGCATTTGATAAAATGGACTGGTAAAATTTTCTCGTGAACCGCTTCGGAAGGAGCAGTCTAAAAGCTAGTATCGCATAAACATCTTACTGTAATGTACTCATAAAACTATCCTTTACTAGCGAGAACTGCATCATGATGGTATAAAACCGAAAGGAAGAACGTGGTAGGAAACACTTTACAAGACTGTTATTGATCCTTTTGGGTACCTTCTAAGCTTGATATCTACATCTACATCTACATATATACTCCGCAATCCACTGTAAGGTGCGTGGTGGAGGGTACACTGTACCACTACTAGGCATTTCCTTTTCTATTCCACTCCCAAACAGAACGAGAGAAAAAAGAATGCCTATATGCCTGTGTATGATCCCTAATTTCTATTACCTTGTCTTTGTGACCTTTATTCGAAATGTAAGTAGGTGATAGCAAAATCGTTCTGCAGTCAGCTTCAAATTTCGGATCTCTAAATTTATTCAACAGAATTTCTCGAAAGAACGTTGTCTTTCCTCCTGCAATTTCGATTTAAGTTCCCGCAGCATTTCTGTGACCAGTAACGAACCTAGCTGCTCGCCTCTGAACTGATTCCATGTTTTCCTTTAAACTGATCTGCTGCAGGTCCCAAACACTTGAGCAATACTCAAAACATGGTCGTACAAGCGTTTTATACGCGATCTCATTTACAGATGAAGTACATCTTCCCAAAATTCTCCCACTAAACCGAAATCGGCTGTCTGCCTCACTCACAGCTGGCCTCACATGTTCATTCCATTTAAAATCGCTCTGCAATGTTACGCCTCGAGATTTGAACGACACGACTGTACCAAGAAGCTCACTACTAATGCTGTATTCGAACATTATGGGATTTTTTCCCTACTCATGCGCATCACCTTACATTTTTCTACGTTTAGAGCTAGCTGTCATTCTTCACACCAACTAGAAATTTTTTATCGAAGTCATCCTGTATGCTATTACAGTCAATTAATGATATCACTCCGCTATACACCACATCATAATCAGCAAACAGCCGCAGAATACAAGTTATCTCTGTCCATCAGATCATTTATACAGATAGAAAATAATAGATACTTACGAATCTCTTATGAGATCTTTATTTTCCATAGATCCCTTATATACTTTGATTTTACATTGATGACTAGTTCTGACTCGTTGACTAGTCAATATCAAATCTGTAACAATTAAAAAACAAAACTACAGTGAATACACGGTGCCTATCTGTACAATAAATGTAATACATTATTTAATCTAGATGTTTCAGTCGAATTAAAAAAATGTTTTTTATAAACGGAAAATGTTTATCAAGTTCATACCTTAATTGTCCAGGCATAGCAAGACATATATATTCCAGATGAGCTGACAATATAGTGACACGCTATAAATGGTATGCATATCACCATCAAATATGTCTCAATGTCATGTTGTCCAATACAATGTGCCTTCCTGTCCCACATGTGCAGGCAGTTGTAAGTTCTTTTAATACTATAAGAAACGTTATGTCATAGAACTCGCGTCCGTTGTCTAGGTTCCATACAATTTACTATATTACAACAGATAAGTTATAGTTGTTTGTCAAATAACGTGCTATAAAACATTCTAAATTTTCATATTTCTACATTTTATTTTTTAAGCTTCTTATGAGGGTTACATTACAATGTCCACGATGAATAATGACTGCATGTCTGAGATGACGGTTAAAATGCCAGATCCTTCATGTCTAGGTCAAACCTATTAATAGTATGTAATGTTTGCTTACTAGTAAATGTACATATTTCTAATTACTTGTGTCTAGGTCCCATATAAGTTTATTATACCGCATATTGAAACCTCAATCAGATTGCTATATAAAACTGTTTAATTTAAAATAATGTAGATATTTTGTTAAAGAACTATCACTATATGCCTATGTTCCATATATGTCTACTGTATTACTAAACCTAAACTCAAGTAATTCATCAATAAAATGCTATAAAATCATTGATATTCATCAAACAGAACACAATAAAACAATATAAATTTTCAAATATATAAAACTTACAAATTTTATTTATTGTCTAAGAAAGTACAAAATTCTTACTTTATTTAGCAATCAGCCTTATTATTAACTGATTTTGTAGTTTGTTGGATGGTATATTAAATTTGTAAGTTTTATAAATATGATAATTTATATTGTTTTATTGCATTCTGTTTGATGAATATTGGATGATTTTATAACATTTACTACGTGAATTTAGGTTTGGTAATACAGTAGACCTATATGGAAACTAGGCATAGAGTGATAGTTCTACATCATAATATCAATATAATTTCAAATTGCACAGTTTTATATATCAATCTGATTGACGTTTCGATAAGGTATATAATGAACTTTATCGGACCTAGGCATAAGTAATTAGAAATATGTACATTTACTAGTAAGCAATTATTAGATATTATTAATAGAATTCACCTAGACATGAAGGATCTGGCATTTTAACCGTCATCTTAGACATGCAGTCATCATTCATTGTGGACATTGCAATGTTACCTTCTTAACAAACATAGAAAAAGTAGAAATATGAAAAATTTAGACTGTTTTACAACATGCTATTTGATGAAATTATCTATTGTAATATAGAAAATTGTACAGAACCTAGACATTGGATGACACAGTTCTGTGACATAATTTCTTATAGTATTAAAATAATTAATGTTCAATATAGCATTAGACTGCATTTATGTTCATGTATTTAATTAAGCAAAAGAAATGTGGGAGGGGGGGGGGGTGAATAGTAACTTAAACATTCAGTCTTTTATCACTGGAAATAATAACTTAGATGTTCTTTTTTTCACTGTATAACTGGAATGTGATATTCTCGGATATTATATTTATGTTAGAGATGTTTCGTTCTGCTGTATTATATTGTAACATACTGTACTCATTTAATTTGGATATTAAGGTTTGCATTATATTTTGATATTCTGATAATTCAATTGAAAGGGAAATGAATACTGTACAGTGTTACAATGACAGCCTGTAGATTAGATTAGTACTTGTCCCATAGATCATGAATATGACACTTTGTAAAGATGTGGAACGTGTCAGGTTAATGAAAGTGTCTTTACAAATTATTACTTTGTACTAAATATTACATGACAATTTTTTTTTCAAATTTACTAATTTATATCTAAAACTTCATCTATAGTGTAGAAGGAGTTGCCATTCAGAAATTCTTTTAATTTATTTTTAAATTCTTGTTGGCTATCTATCAGGCTTTTGATGCTATTTGGTAGGTGACCAAAGAATTTGTGGCAGCATAATTCACTCCTTTCTGTGCCAAAGCTAGATTTATCCTTGAATTGTGAAGATCATTCTTTCTCCTAGTGTTGTAGTTATGCAAAATGCTGTTGCTTTTGAATTCTGTAGGATTGGTAATAATAAATTTCATTAGTGAGTATATATTCTGAGAAGCTACTGTAAAGATTCCTAGCTCTTTAAATAAGTGTCTGCAGGATGATCTTGGATGGGCTCCGGCAATTATTCTGATCACATGCTTTTGTGCAATAAATACCTTTTTACTCAATGATGAAATACCCCAGAAAGTGATGCCATACGAAAGCAAAGAATGAAAATAGGCATAGTAAACTAATTTACTGAGATGTATATCACCAAAATTTGCAATTACCCTAATAGCATAATTTTCTGAACTCAAACGTTTCAACAGATCTTCAATGTGTTTTTTTTTTCAGTTCAACCCCTCATCAATGCTTACACCTAAAAATTTTGAATATTATACCTTTGCTACAGATTTATGTTCAAAGTCTATATTTATTGATGGTGTCATTCCATTTACTGTATGGAATTGTATGTACTGTGTTTTATCAAAATTTAATGACAGTCCATTTGCTGGGAACCACATAATGATTTTCTGAAAGACATCGTTTACAATTTCATCAGTTACTTATTGTCTGTCAGGTGTCATAACTATACTTGTATCATCAGCAAAGAGAACCAGCTTTGCATCATCATGAATATAGAATGGCAAGTTATTAATATATATTAAAAACAGCAAAGTGCTCAAGACCGAACCTTGTGGCACCCCATGTTTTTTAAATCGAAATTCTACACAAATAATGTAAAATGACAGTTTAGGATTATGATACACTGTGACAAGTTAAGATGTTGCACATCTTTGGATGTAATACATATCGATTCATGGACCCATGCTGCTGCCACCTGATGGCAGATATATCACTCCTAAATATTTATGGATTATTGCTTGTTCATCTCCAGTTCTTGCTGTGGTACCACTCTGTCTGGACATGTGGAACAGGAAAGCACATTGTATTGAACAAAATGACGTTGAGGCGTATTTGACTGGTGATGTGCATACCATTTATAGCATGCCACTATAGTGTCAGCACATCTGACACATATGTCTTACCATGCCTTGACAAAAAACAGTTTTTTACATTCAACTGATAGCTTTCTTCAACCAATATAAAATTTGACTGTTTTCTATATATTGTGTAGCAGGCATAGATAATATCTAGATTAATAATGTACTACATTTATTGTACAGTTAGGCATCGTGTATGCATTGTAGTTTTGTGTTTTAATTGTTACAGATTTGATAATGACTCTTCAACGAGTAGAAACTAGTCATCAATGTAAAATCAATGTATATAAGGGATCCATGGTAAATAAAGATCTCACAAGAGCACAAGAGATTAATAAGAATCATATTAAGGTCACATCCTACATAAATCGGGAATACGATTTCAGGTAATTATAAGAAAATAGTAGCGGTCGTATCACTCTCCCCTGGAGCACGCCCATCGATACACTCGTCTCTGATGAACACTCGCCGCCGAAAACAACGTACTAAGGTCTATTACTTAGGAAGTCTTCCAGCTAATCTGTGCACCTATTCCGTATGCAAATACCGTCATTCGTTGGCGAAAATCGTAACTTCTAGGCGTATAAGAGAAAAGTACTTTTCCTCCATTCATCTCTTTGTGGGCGTAGCGTGTAAGTAATCAGATGCAGGTGACACAGGTGATGTGTTGATAGCATCTTACTGAGGAAACAAAAACCCCTCATGTGAACACGAATTCCTGGAACGCCGGCCGCGTTCGCGAAGACAGTTGACGCGAGTTTTGTTACGCGCACGTCTCCGCGGTTGTAATGTAGTAAGTTCCTCATTGAGGTATTAACGGCGACAGGTTCAGATTACCTCAGGCGATAATGGACGGCACGAATGAGTCTGCAGCACCGCGAATAAAGCTACATTTCTCCACTTATGTCTGAAACTTACCGTTTACTGATTTTTTTGATGAAGAACGTTTGTTGCAGTAACAGCAGATTAGATTAGGTTTCCTTGACGTTGATACATTTCAGTTGCAGTAACGCGGTTTCGGAAATTAATTTTTTCTCTGCATTATGTTTGCGTATAAGACCCGTGGTTTAGATGTAGCGTTCAAATTTGACATGAAGTCACGAATGTGGTATGCGCCCATTTTCAGATTTCGTTATTAAACAGAGCTATAAGGGACGCTGTACAAATACATTTATCATCATAAATAACAGCCGCATCACCACATGTGGCCTCTGTATTTGTAAGCGTCCCTTACAGCATTTAGCGAATTTAGGTGTAACGTCATAATCAAAACGTTCTCGGCTCAGGGATTAAATTCAAATTAATAGTATGCCAAGGTCGCAAATTTTTACTTATTTTTGGTCCGTCTTATGCTGACTGCAGTAAAGAGGTTTATTTTACACCAGATGTGTTTCGCTTTTTTATTTTAAAAGCATCTTCTGTGGTCTGTAAATGATACAAAATGTTTGTACAGTTTCTTTTCGATACTTAGATTAAAGACAGTTATTAAAAAACTGTGTGCACGTCAGGCCTATGCGTTTTTAACTCGATATTTGGTCTACTCACGGTGTTGTTCTCTTCTTTACATCTCACTGCAGTTTCTCCGTCTTGTTGGCTGGTATTGGTTTGTTTATGGCAACACTCACAGACCACACGGAAAACAAACGAACAGACAAAAAACAACATAGCCACACTGTAGTGAAGTATAAACAAATCGAAAGGCATTCCATTTAAAACAAAGTGACATGCAATCTGATGCAGTCGAAATAAGTGAAGTGTGTGATGTGCTGTTATAAAACGGAAGAAACGACACAAAAACAGACGAAAAGTGCTGTACAAAGTCTAAACGCACACGCCATAAACAAACCAACTCAAGCCAACAAGACGGAGAAACAGCTTTGATATGTAAAGGAGAGAACAACACCGTGAGTAGACCCAAATATCGAGTTAAAAACACATAGGACTAACGCGCACAAAGTTTTTTTAATAACTGTTTTTAATCTAAGTATCGAAAACAAACTGTACAAACATTTTGTATGATTTACAGACAACAGAAGATCCTGTTATAATAAAAAGTAAACGCGTCTGGTGTAAAATAAATCTCTTTATTGCAGTCAGCATAAGACGCATTACCTCTTATAATCAATTTTATTTTTTTATTTTGACGACCGGTTTCGCCACGCTGAGGCACCATCCTATGGTCTATGGAGGAATGTAAACAGATGCCAAAGACATAACTTTGATAACCGTATTCCACGTATCGTTCACACACCTGGTATCTTACATCACGTATGGCTTTACAGAAGTGCTCGACGTTATAATTTTTATCACTGCAGATGCTGAGTCAAACATAAATCAGTAAACACATATCTAATGAAATAACAGTAATATAAACAATGAAATACAACATCATATACATAGTAAAATACACCATCATATACATAATAAAATACACCATTAGATATATGGTGTAGACTGCAGAATGACTTCGAAAGACTGACTAGCAGCGATGAATTTGCATCAAAGAGAGATTTATCGCTAGAGTGTGCTACTTTATGTCCATTTCTTAAAAAGTTATTACCCTTTATGATAGTGACGTCTTTTTAAATACTGTATTACTTCTCATTTTAACAAAAAAATTGTTGTAACTTAAATTTTTTGGTAAACATTTCACTGTCGCAAAAGAACAACAGCAGCAGCCATTGCGGTAATTCTACCACACTTGTAAATATTAAAAATAAATCGAAGACATTTTAATCTACAACTCGGTGAAAAGTGATAGACATAAATTACATGTATTATGAGTAACATTATGCCTCAACATCAGTATGTACACTTGACAGCTGAATGCAACCCAACTAACGTAGCTGTGTTGCGGGAACTCCACATTCAAAACCCCTGTAGACTACAGTCGTTCGACTATTCAAAATGGCTACCAAAGAAGCAGTAGAGAATATTCCTCCTTATGGCAGTCAGTCCACAACAAAAACATTAGAATACAGGTTATTAGAGAAGAGAAAGCAACGTAAATTCAATTTCTTTACAATAAGTGACAAATCGTATACCTTACCAAACTCATTCAATGACACAATAGTTTTTGGTTCATGCTCTGAATTTGAAGGCACTGGTGACCAAAAACAGCTTGCGTTTCTGATCGAGACTCGATTAGGCATAAAGAGACGTAAAACATTGACGTTTTCATTGGTATCGGTTTACAAATCCGACGTCCGAACCCAGAAATGTATGGTTAACTTTAGCATTGCATCAGGATCTGCATGAAGTTCAAATTGTTGCTGAGAAGTAACCACTAAAGGTATATAATACAGTGCAACTCAAAGGTGACTATATGACTCGTGAACTAAGCACGATTACACGTCAGATATTAAATAAATTCAGAAACATCGCTATATTTCAACTTGTAACGACGATACAATTGACTTCTTTCGCGACAGGGACTCAAACCCGGCTATATTCGCTATTTATTAAATATATATATACGCAAAGAGATGAAATAGTTACTGTTTTCTCACCATTTTCGGGATGTCCACATGTTCCGCTACAAGTAGCGCAAACTGCGGCGGATTAGTCGTGCGCACTGGGGCACCGTGCTGCGGTGCGCGCCGCCCTTCGCTGTCGGAGGTTCGAGTCCCCCCTTCGGGCATGGGTGTTTGTGTTGTTCTTAGCTTAATTTACCTTAGTTTAAGTAGTTTGTATGGTACGGACTAATGACCAAGCAGTTGAGTCCGATATATTTACAAACATTTTGAAGTAGTGCAATAAATAACTTTGTGCTGCCTGGGGCTCCAACCACGCGTCTATCGTCAGCGTTCACCTCGAACGACAAGGTAACAACTCTTCCATTCTCTGTCATTCCAGGAAGCAATACAACTATTAGTATCACGAGACATGATCCACCATGTTGTCATTTCACTGCCATATTCGTACCAGGAAGACAATGTTTCTACAGGCCATGTCTTTCTCGACGAGTGGTCCAACACCATAGGAGAACATCTTTTGCACACATTATGCAATGACTCAATTACTTCTCCTACGACGTCATGTCGAGCACTGAAATATTTACAGTGAGGGAGACGAATGGAATGTTGCACAGATACATAAGAAAGAAAGTAAAAGTAATTCACTGATTTACACATGCATCGTATTGATATCGACTGTAGCAGGACGTTTGAACAAATACTTTTCCCAACGTTATGAAATATGTTGAAGTATATCACATATTAACTAACATCAAACCACCATGGATTTCGAAAACTTTACTGTTGTGAAACTTTAGCGATACTATATTTGCATGAAGTACTGAGTACTCTCAAACTAATTCAGTATTTATAGAGTGCCAAAATGATTTTTGGTATCTTCAGCCGGCCGCGGTGGCCGAGGTGACTGAGGCGCTGCAGTCTCGGTCAGCACGGCCACTATGGTCGGGGGTTCGAATCCCCCCTCGGGCATGGATATTTGTGCCGTCCTAGTTCGTAAGTAGTTCATAAGTAGTTTGTAAGTTTAGGGACTGATGACCCCGTAGTTAAGTCCCATAAGCTTAACAAACATTTGAACATTTTTTTTGGTATCTTCAGTCGTAATCAACTTCGAACCATATCACTTTCCTAAGGTGGATAGTCAGAGTTGTGCGATTGGAATCATGATGTCCTGTCTGCAAGGAAATTGTCTGCAGTAACTGACGAGGTGTCAACTAGTGAAAAGGACGTGACAATTGTAATTCTTACAGCAAAGTGAAGTAGACTTCTCCTGTTTCGAATATATATTCGAAATATTTAAAGAGCAATCAGAACATTGCTCTTAGATTTGAGGAAGTTAATGCCGCCGACTTGTAAACTTCTCACAAAAGCAAAGTCAAGTGCGAAATGATTTTGAATTTGTATCTTCACGGTGCAAATGGTGACAATTGACCTTAAACATCAATATGCATTTGACTCTGAACATGATTACCAAAAGAGATTCGTCAGCAATCTAGACATCGACAAGCAAAATAAATTTGAAGGTTATACATATAACGAAATTCCTTAGGTGCATTTAAAAACAACGTTAACTAGGAATAAAACGTATTTTGACAAAGGTGAAACAAGCGGTCTGTTATTGACCCAACCATAAGAAGATTTAAACGTCTCCTAGGAGGACTGCCAACCCTATAATTGTTCCACCTCTGCTGCAGTATTGCTGAGCAGTGTCCCATTATTACCTGACGGGATGGAGGGAGGACGTCGAAAAAGTAGAAAGAATATATCAGATTGTACAATGTAGTGAATTATGGGAATCAAGGTCTCGGTTGTTTTCCGATTTTTTTCCCTTCAAGTTGTTTTTTTTTGGGGGGGGGGGGGGGGGGAGAGGAAAGGGGGATGAGGTGCGGACGCAAAATTAAAACAAGAACATTTTCACTGCTCTCCGATTTTTCAAATGTTCTAATGTTTGTAGAGCTTATGGGACTTAACTACGGGGTCATCGGTCCCTAAACTTTAAAACTATTTATGAACTAGCTAATACTAAGGACGGCACAAATATCCATGCCCGAGGAGTGATTCGAGCCCCCGACCATAGTGGCCGTGTAGATCGTGACTGGTGCGTCGCAGACCGCTTGCCCACCGCGGCCGGCTCCGATTTTTCCATGACATTTCAATCACCAACCTTCTCCTTCGAATCCAAAGAGCTTTTTTCTCACTCCCGCACAAAGTATGTTATTACAACTGTAACGATAACATAAGAGTAAGTAGAACTCGCGCATACGCTTTTTGTCACTTTTTTCGAGCTTCGTATAAGCGGAAACGGTCGAGAAATTGAAGCGACTTTATAAACCCATTATGGATCACTTAACTCTGAATAACAGAACAACAATTTAAATGAAGGGCATCAGTCGTGAAGCACTTATTGTTTCAGAGACACTTTATAAGTGCACAATGATATATACAGTTTGTGCTGCTGCCACGAAAACTGTTTAGTCTTACAACTCGCTTAGTTATCTAGGTTCAATACGTAGTTTCTTAACTCTAGATCACATAGTGCTTACACGAGAGAATAGTTTCCTGCATCGTATCATTGTTAGCTATGTGAAATATTGGGTTGTAGCTTCATCATCATTATATTTTTTTATATATAGAGAACAATCTAGAGTGTAATAATTTAGTCGACTAGTTTCGGTCTTCTTTTAGACCATCTTCAGGAATTTTAGCTCCATCGATGTTGTGGAGCTAGCGGGTAACTGGGAGCCTTCCAGTGCGTCACTGCTCCAGCGCTGGAGCCGCGATGCCTGCCGCTATCGTAGTGATTACTTTTGCTGATATTAGTTACGATAGCGCCTGCGCGATAAACGGCGGTAACTAACGCACAATGTATGGAGGAAACGTGTATGATCGTTTTGGGGCTTTCCGATTCGCACTTGTGTTCTCTTTGGCGCCTTCCAGTTCGTCACTGCTCCAGTCACGCACTGGAAGGCTCACAGTTACCTCAAGCTCCACAACATCGATGGAGTTAAAATTACCTGAAGATGGTCTAAAAGAAGACCGAAAGTAGTAGAATAAAATAAATTGTTGCACTCTAGACTATTCTCTATATATGAATTTAAATACGAGTGCTGCTGCTCAAAAGAAAAAAAAATAGTGAAACAAAAATGTTTAAAAATATGTGATTATATTATTTAACTTTATTAAATATTTGAATGAAACGTCAAAGGATTATGTGACAGCTCAGGTTGCTCCATCAGAGAGGCTGGCAGAAGATCTGGAGGATCATATACCACTGTTACTAGATGGTGGAGGACAGAGACACCACCAAGAGAGCTCCTGGCTCAGGCAGGAAGAGAGTAAGCTCACAGCAAGAGAGAATCGCGAGCTATTGTCTACGGTCAGACTAAATCCGTTCTGGAATGGAAAGCACTTGCGGCTCCAGTGACACGATTCGCCGAAGGCTGAGGGACACTGGACTACACGCACGACTGTCCGCTGTGAAAAAAAGAACGCAGTGAAGAAATTGTTACATACCGGCTGGCATTTGCAGAGCTCCATCTTAGGGCATCATGGGAAAACATTATTTTACTGACGAAAAAGTGTTTTCCACCAGTAACGATGGTCCAAGGGTCGTTTACAAGTCTGGAGGGACTCGCCATCGACGAGAATATGTAACAAAAACGAGAAGAAGTGGGCGCATATACATTTCCTGCTGGGGCTTGATTTCTGCACGAGAAGCAGGAATCCTTCATAGGATAGAAGGCATCCTTGCCAGTGTACAGTACGCCCACATACTGAAATACGTGATGCTTCCGTCAGTGAGAATACTGTATGGAGAAGAGGACCTCATGCTGCAAGAGGACCATTCTCCTGTTCACAAGTCTGCATTCGTCCAGCAGCGGCTCTCCGCTATTGGCGTTAATGTCATGGACTGGCCACCATGGAAAATATGTGGGCTGAGGTCGCCAGGACGTTAACAGAGAACTGGCCACAAAACCAGCAAACTACGCCGGACGCCCTTTGGAACTGCGTTCTGGAGGCATGGGAGAAAGTTGCTTCTTCAGGGTGTTACGTCCAACGACTTATAGAGTCTATGCCAAGACGCATGATAGAAGTAAAAAATAATGAGGGATTCTGGATAAAATATTAAAGTCCTATAAAGATTTCTTACGTCTTCCTTTTCTTTTCTTCCTAAGTAAAAGTCGTTGGAAGATCATTTGGCAAAAGGAATAAAATCTGTTAGTTATTCTTTTTAGTTGGAATGTTCTTTTTTAATATACAGTCTGTTTATTAATCTAAATTTACTTCATTTATATCCATACATACAGAGTAATCGGTTTACATTAGCACACTCTCTGACCTTCACAAAGTATGAAAATGCAAACGATTCCGTCTTGCATTTATTCGTTGTTAATTTCTCTTCCATTCTCCCCCTCTCTCTCTTTTTCTCTATCACCTCCCTTACATTATAACCTCAGTCGTCCAAGACGTAAAAAAATTAGTGGCTTCCATTAAAACAAATCTGTCTCTTTTAATGTCTGCTTTCTTTACTGTCCATCGGTTCTCTCCATGAAGCAGTGTTCTTTTATATCTCCGATAATCCATCCTTCGTTTTGTAAAACATCCGTTCCTTTTCTCTCGGCCCTAAAACAAACTGTGACATGTCACTTGTCTAAAATGTTCAAATGTTTGTTAAGCTTAAGGGACTTAATTGCGCGGTCATCAGTCCCTAAACTTAGTAATTACTTATAAACTAACTTATACTAAAGACGGCACAAACATCCATGCCCATGGGGGAATTCGAACACACGACGGTGAATGGCCTCGCACATCGTAGCATAGCGCCTCAATGTGCTCGGCCACGACGCCGTGGCGGGCGGGAATCGAACCCAGACTTCCATACTTCTTTTAATTCAATACGTTTCCTTTCACTCAATGCCTTTCACATATTGACACGAAAGGCTGTCTCTAGGTATATAAATTTATAAGAAAAAATGGATAATAAAGGAACTGTATATTTAAAAAAACTTCAGTTTAAAGGTAGCTCAAGGAAATAGAATCTCATATTTTATTTCAGTTGCCAAGAGATCTTCCATAGTCTCTCACTTAGGCAATATGAAAATAGACACGAGATTAAAAAAATGAAAAAAAACATTAATTTATTCAGAATCCCTCATTATTTGTTTCTTCCATAATGCATGTCAGCATATAATCTATAAAGCCATCGGACCAGCTTCTCTTCAGTAAAAGAGACGACTCTATATCGAGTTGGTTGCTCGTAGCGAGACGGCCTGATTTATATTTCTGCTTTCCGCTCTTACTATCAAGCCAGGAAGTAAACATACTGTATTTACATCAGAGCCCTGCTTTTCGCAGTGCTGGGGACTGTTGGCTGCCGCCGCGACCGCCAGCTGGCTGGTTTCCGCCAAGCCTCGCATCGGCTCCAGCTGTGGTTGACCGGCCTGCCCGTAGCTCGCAAGCCACGGCTAATACAGGCCCCGGTCGCAAAGCCAGGCTCAACCCTCGAAGTATCAAAAGTTTCTGCAAACCTACCCAGTTTAAACTACCACAGGTAGCTATTTTGCAATTAAATGAGTAGTCACATTATCTTTTGACATTTCATTCAAATATTTAACGAAGTGAAAGAATAGAATCATGTCTCCATCTTAGAAATGTACGCATGTTGTAAAATTAAACAGTTCTGGTGGCAACAATGTATACATGTAGCATATAATTCACGTTTTGTGCACTTATAAAGTATTCTTAATGTGACTGAAACAATAAGTGGTACACAACGGATATTTCCTTCTGCTAAGGTCCTTCATTTGCACGATTATTCTGTTATTCACAGTGAAGTGTTTCGTAATGGGTTCATAGAATCACTTCAGTTTCTCGACTGTTCCACGATTATACGAAGCTCGAAATAATAATAATAATAATAATAATAATAATAATAATAATAAGAAGAAGAAGAAATACAAGTGCCGAATTTTATATATTCTTCCAATTCTTTCGACGTCCCCCTCTATCCCGTCAGGTAATAATGGGACACTGCTCAACAATACTGCAGAAGACGTGTAACAATTGTAGGGTTGGAAGTCTCCTTAGGAGAAGTCTAAATCTCCTGATAGTCTGTGCCAATAACAGACCGTTTATTTCATCTTCGCCAAAACATACGTTATTCACAGTTAACATTGTTTTTAATTGCACCCCCAGGAATTTCGTCATATGTATAAACTTCACTTTTGCTTTGTTTATCGATATCTAGTATGCTGACGAAACTCTTTTAGTATCCATGTTCAGAGCCAAATGCATATTGATGTTTAAGGTCGATTGTCACCATTTGCGCCGTGAAGATACATACTCAAAATCATTTCGCAATTGACTTTGCTTTTCTGAGTTTAGTAGTCGGCAGCATTAACTGCCTCAAATCTAAGAGCAGTATTCTGATTGCTCATTAAATATTTAGAATATATATTCGAAAAAGGAGAAATCTGCTTTACTTTGCTGGAAGAAATTTAGTCGGCACGTCCTTTTCACTTGATGACTCCTCGTCATTTACCGCAAAATATAACCTTGCAGACAGGACATCACGATTCCAGTCGCACAACCATGACTATACTCCTTAGGAAAGCGATATGGTTCGAAGTTGATTATGGCTGAAGATACCAAAAATCGTTTCGGCACTCTACAAATATGAAATTAGTTTGAGAGTACTCAGTAGTTCATGCAGATAGACTATCGACAAGGTATCACAAGAGTAAAGATTTAGAAATCTTTGCCGGTTTGGTGTTAATACGTGATATAATTCTACATATTTCATAATTCTAGAACAAGTATTTGTTCAAAAGTGCTGCTACATGTCGATATCAATACAATGGATCTGTAACTCAGTGGATTACTTTTATTTTCTTTATGTATCTGGGCAATCATCCATTCGTCTCCCTCACTATAACTACTTCTATGCTCGACATCACGTCGTAGGAGAAGTAATTAAGCCATTGCATCGTGCGTACACAAGATGTTCTCCTAAGGGGTTGGACCACTCGAAAAAGACATTGCCTGTAGACGAATGATCTTCCTGGTACAACTATGGTAGTGAAATGGCAATACAGTGAATCATGTCTGGTGAAAGTTGTACTGCTTCCTGAAATGACAAAAGAATGTAGATTAAAAGAAATAATCCGACAGTTGCTGCTTGTGGCCACTGAGTGCACGCATTGGGGAAGTTGAACAGTTGTGCCCAGCCGGAATTCGGGCCCAGTTCCTACTGCTCTCTGAGCAGTTACGGTAACCACTGCACGAGAGGGAAAACAACGATCATCGCAGGTGCGCGTGAACCCCCCCCCCTCACCAGTCGTCACCAACAAGACTCAAACTTCCTCACACTGCTTAAGTAGTTGTCGTTTGCAATTTGCACTCACTGCTCGTGGCACTTTGCCGATTACCTCAAGAGTTCAGAGGTAGTATGAATTTGCACTAAAGACTGGATCTGTTGTCATCTTCTCCTTAGTTATGTATATTTATATGGCGTCTGTTCTTTCGAAAGAACGGCCACCACACTTATATGTATATAGAAGAATCTTTCAAGATTCACTTATTGTTGGTATTCCAATTAAAATGTCTGGATATTGAACTTCGGTGTGTCATTTACTTATCAAATATACGATTACAGACAAGGGTAATGAATTTCGCAGAGCAACTACAACTATTTTTGGTCCCTACTTTCTGTATTATCTGCATCAGCCTTCACAAGCGCAATGAGGAGGCGATTCACGCTGCAAGAAAATGTCTAAGCTCTCTAAATATTAAGAGGCAGCAGCTCTCAATTACAAAATGGAGGGAGAGGAACATTTTACCCACTCTCTGACAGAGCTACAAACTGCTATATCGAACTGAGAAATATTTGTGGCAGATTATACTACTGTCTAGTTAAATGATAAAGAAGTTATATCTTCACGGCGCTAATTGCGACAGTTGACCCTAAACATAAATATGTGTATAGTTCACCACATGATTACCAGAAAATTTTCATCAGGTCTTGAGAAATCATTAAGGATTATACATCTAACGAAATTTCTGGTGGGTAAAATTGAAAACAGCGTTAACCGGGAAAAATACATGTTTTGGCAAAGATGAAACAAGCGGTCTGTTACTGTTACAACCATTAGAAGATTAAAACGTCTCCCAAGAAAACTGCCAACCCTAGAATTGCTCCATCTCTTCCGCAGTATTGCTGGGCAATGTGCGATTATTACCTGACGTTATAGAGGGAGGACAATGAAAAAGTTGGAAAAAGATATCAGATTGTGCGGTATAGTGAATTAGCGGAAAGAAGGTCTCGGATGTTTCCGTTTTCTTATTTAGGTTGGGGAGGGGGCGGAGAGGGCAGGAGGATGAGGTGGGGATGCAGTATAAAAACAAATCTCATTTTCAGTGTAACACGCTTCTTCTATGAGATTTCAATCACCAACCTTCTCCTACGAGTGCAAAGAGCTTTTGTATTCATTACCGTACAAAGTATGACTTTACAATTGTAAGGAGGCCGCGCAGAGTAGCCGCGCGGTCTAATGTCCCATGTCATGGATCAGGCTGCTGCTCACGTAGGAGGGTCGAGTCCACCATTGGGCATGGGAGTGTGTGTGTTGTTCTTAGAAGAGGTTAGATATGTAGTGTGAAAGCTTAGGGACTGTTGACCCAGCAATTAAGTCCCATAAGATTTCACACACATTCGAACATTTGATTTGAATTTTATGAATAAAATAATGGTAATTAGAACTCGCACATATCCTTTTTTGGCACTTGTTTTTCTCGATCTTCGTATAAGCGTGGACAAGTCGAGAAACTGAAGCGATTATATGAACCCATTACGAAAAATTTCACTGTGAATAACAGAACAATCGTGTAAATGAAGGGCCCCAGCAGAAGGTAATTTCCGTTGTGTAGCACTTATTGTTTCAGACACATTGAGAACATGTGCACAAAACATGAATTATATACTACATGTATACATTTGTGTTGTTGCCACCAGAACTGCTTACATTTCTAAGATGAAGACATATTTCATTACGTCTAGATCTAATGCAGAGCGCTGAAAAGAGAGAATAATTTCCTGTGTCTTATGATTGCTATCTACGTGAAACATTATATGCCAGCTACGTTTATCATGATTCTATTCTTTAACTTCGTTAAATATTTGAATGAAATGTCAGAATATAATGTGACTAATTATTTAATTGCAATATACCTCTATCTGTGGTAGTTTATACTACACATTTGGGTAGGTTTGCAGAAACTTTTGATACTTCAAGGGTTGAGCCTAGCTTTTGCGACCGGGGCCTGTATTAGCCGTGGCTTGCGAGCTAAGGGTTGGCCGGTCAACCACAGCTCATGCCGAGGCGAAGCTTGGCGGAAACCAGCCAGCTGGCGGTCGCAGCGGCGGCCAACAACCCCCAGCCCTGCGCAAAGCGGGACTCTGACGTAAATACAGTATGTTTACTTCCTGGCTTGATAGTAAGAGCGGAAAGCAGAAATACAAATCAGGCTGTCTCACTGCGAGCAATCAACTCGAGATAGAGTCGTCGCGTTTACTGAAGAGAAGCTGGTCCGATGAAGTACAGATTATATGTTGAGATGCATTATGGAAGAAACAAATAATAAGAGACTCTGAATAAATTATTCGTCCTTTAATTTTTTTTATCTCCTAAGTGAGAGAATATGGAATATCTCTTGGCAAATGAAAAAAAAAAAAAAAAAAAAAATCGGAGTTTCTTTTTGATTTGAGCTGCATTTAAATTGAAGTTTCTTTTAAATATACAATTCCTTTATTATCCTGTTTTATTATAAATCTATATACCTAGAGACAGTTTTCCATGTCAATATGAAAGACATTGAGTGGAAGGAAAAGTACTGAATTAAAGTTAAGCATGGATGTCTGGGTTCGATTCCCGCCCATGGCACAAATTTTGATTCTGTGCTTCTCATTTCACTCAATATCCTATTTTATATCATTTACACCCAGCCTCCATGCATACAGAGTAATCAGTTAAGATGGAAGCTGCGGTTGCTCGCCGTCGGAGGTTCGAGTCCTCCGTGGGGCATGGGTGTGTGTGTGTGTTCTCCGTAGGTTAGTTTACCTTAGTTTAAGTAGATTGTAAGCTACAGACTGATGACTACGCAGGTTGGTCCGCTATATTTACAAACTTTTTTTATGGACGCTGTTAAAGTAATTGATGTTATTTCAAATACGTCTCTCTCCTTCCCTCCATCCATTAATAGACCCTCCATCCTTCACAAAATATGCAAACTATTTGGCGCTTTTTCGTTGTTAATTTCTCCTCCAATCTCTCTCTCTCTCTCTCTCTCTCTCTCTCTCTGTCTCTCTCTGTCACCTCCATTACATTATAACCTCAGTTGCCCTTTTGGTCTATTCCCTCAAAACGCTGTAAAAATTTGTGGTTTCCGTTAAAACAATACTGTCTCATTTAATTTCTTCTTTCTTTACTGTCCATCGGACCTCTCTATGAAGCAGTGTTCTTTTATATCTCCGATAATCCATCCTTCGTTCTGTAAAATATTCGTTGCTTTTCTTTCCGCCCTAAAACAAACTGTGATATATGTCTAAGTAAAGAGTACTTTGGAAGTATTTCACTCTTTTATTTTCCAGTTCTGCACTCCTATTCATTCTTAGATCCCGCCCTCTCTCCTACTATCCCTCCCTTGATATATTTATCTGCATCTACGTGCCTCATTTCACAATTTTGTGCTTGGCAGTATTTTTATTTTTTATTTTTATTTTAATTTTAATCACTGTCGTTGTTTCTCTGCCGTTGTCTCTCGAAAAGCATGTGGATCTAACGGACAACCGAACCTTATCATGCAAGCACTGATGTCTCCATTGAAATGGCCATCTATTCCGATAAATACCAGTTTCCAACCTTTGAAATGGCAGAGACTGAAGTTCTCCCTCATCATTTCCAGTTGGATATTATACTTAGCATCGCAGTTTCGATGCGACATTGTATCAGAATCCACAATTCTGTTTCTTTTTAATCTCAATATGACTACTGAAGGCAACACACTGAAGGCACTGCTCGACACACTTGCCAGTTATCGGATACCTTGTCATTGACCATACTAGTAAATCACAGAAACCTCCTTCATCGAAGTCTGGTTTTTTTTGTTCTTTTTTTTATTTTTATTTTTTTTAAATCATGGACGTGGTGAATAATAGATGTCAAAACGAAGTTATTTTCCCAATTTCAGAATACTTTTTCTAATGCATAATCCACGCTCCTCATAACTTTAAAAATACGTAATATTGAAGTTATCGTGGCAACAACTACCCAACATTCTTGATTAAAATGAGTCCACTGTTGAATAAGCTTATAGCAAAATGCCATAGCAAATCGTAATGTAGCATACTAAAACGTAATATAATTTCATGCAAAATTCGCGATAAGGCGCCTCCGACTACGTGGCCTTCCCGTGCGGCCAACAATGTCTTACCTAGTCAGACACCTCTGAGCTCTTTGTCTGGTTGTACCGTCTAATGAGTACTCCATTATGACAAAACATTGTGCTAACACATCTAATTCGCTGGAGGCTGGAATGAGGTTAACTTGTAATGGCTAAGGTATGGGCCCGATTCCCGCGGGGGTAACAGTTTTTAACGGCCACAAAAATACCATCTGCACCTACAGTAACGACAAGTAAAGAACGCAGGACTGCGTTGTTTCAAATCAACGTTGAACATGCCCATGCGCTACTAAGTTAAACAAAGTTTTCGCAAAATACCAAACCCCTCCATGACTCTACGAACGGTATGATCCTAACTACTAGTGATAGATGACGCCTCATCGTGTCAGGTCAAGAGTGACGGTGTGTGCGGGGTTGGAGTCCCCGGAAGAAACAATATCAGCAGTATTCCTTCCTATTATACAATAGTAAATAGTGCCGGTTTCGAGTTCCTGTCGGGAAAAAATTACTTGTAACGTCGTTACAGGTACTAGTGTAACGCTATTTGTGAACATATTTAATATCTGACTTCTGATTGCGCTTAGTTAACAAATCATCAATATACTGCATTCTATTCCACAACTTTATGATGTTTGACTACATTACATATCTTCAGCTTCATGCAATTCCTAGTGCAGTGGTAGGATTATGATTTATTTCTGAAATCGGTCTTGGAAACCGATACTAATGAAAACGTCAGTGTTTTGCGTCTATTTATGCCTAGAGATCACGCACTTAAACGTGGCCTCTGAGTGGAGAATGTTGGGAGCTGAAGCTTTCATTCAGCTCGTAGAGTATTGCCTGTTAGAACAAGACCCGCCTCTTTCTACCTGTGCCGCCAACTTACGGCGTATAGATTATAGGTTTTAAAAGGAACAACATGTAAGGGGTAAAGGCGTCACAGATGTAACACGAAATTATCACATTAATGTTTGAGTAATACAAAACTGGAACGTGTATCTACGAAATTTTAATATTTTAAGGGGACTTACTAATCAGTTGTAGCAACGCTTTATGCTTCATTTTACTGTCGTAACTGAATAACAATCAGAATTAACATTCTTTATACCACTTTCAAGGACAGCCTTCTTTCTTCTAATAGAATTCGTCGTGGTATGTGGACGTATTTTAGCAAATATCAAAGTGTAAACAATTATCAATACCAAGCACAAATCAACAATACATTGACGAGGCCTACGGTGTACAATGCTGTTACGAGGTAAGCTTGGTAGAGAGAATAAACATTCTGTAGACACACGAACTCAGCCGACTTCCGACGATCAGAGAGGGTCCAGGAAAAAGTGCGTGGCCTGTAATCGCAAAGAACTGTTGTTTGCTTAACAGTGCGTTGAGATTCAGATCACGAAAAAAAACATATCATGTCATTAAACAAGTGTGATAACGTATCTAACTTTTCACTTATTGCTACGAAATTTAATTTACAAGTGTTACTGTGTCATCTCTAATGACGTGTATTCTAATATTTGTATTGGTTTGCTCCTTGCCTGAATGCCGTAAGGAGAAATAGGAGACTTACTTAGTACCTATTCTGGGTAGGTAATAACTGTACTGTGGAATGATTTGACGACCTGCCACACAGCTATGCTATTGTGGTTGCATAGCGTCAGGTGCAACCTCCACTTTGTAATTCAGGGGTGATCCACTTTTTTGGCTGTCAAGTGTACCTATGGTCTATACTTAGGCCTATGTATTGTCACCTATACGTTATCGTAAAACAGTAAATGAGTGATAACACATATTACAGAACCATCTGAAACGCAACCATGTTTAAAATTGAAATTACTACTGTATTTATGGGTAGCTTAAGGTCTAGGCGAGCTCATTGTCCGGGCTATACCACTCTCACGACGATTTCTTTGTATCAGAATATATATACTACTACTTCAAATGCAATTCAATGAAAGTACATTTCGCTGTTATCACATTAAATTAACCCACATTTTACTAAGTCCATTGAAGTGTAACGCAATGTTGTGCAAAATGATACACTTCTTGATCGTAAGTTGTTACATCATTCGTTGTTTTTTTTTCTTTATTTTCTACATAAAACAGTACAGTCATCTTATCAATACATTCCATTAAAATCTATATTTTTTTCGTTACAAAACTAAAACACCAGCACCAATAAATAGATACATACATTCAGGTATAAGTGGTTACAAATAAAATTTGATTACATGATAAGCTCTTAAAATAATGAAGACACAGTGCAGTGAATATATAAAATAATAGGTTTATAGTTTAATTTTACAGTATATTAAAGGAACTTATAAGATGAACATTAGCAAGAACATACAAGGGTAATTGAACGCAGTCTTAGTAAATTAGGTGATGCTGAAGGAATTAGATTAGGTAACGAAACAATAAAGTTGGTAGACGAGTTTTATTATTTAGGCAGTAAAATAACATATGATAGTCGTAGTACAGAGAATATAAAATGCAGAATGACAATGGAAAGAAAAGCGTTTTTGAAAAAGAGAATTTTGCCAACATCGAATATTAATTTCTTTTATGAAGGCATTTGCGTGGAGTGTTATTTTGTACGGGAGTGAAACTTGAACGGAAAATAGTGTAGACAGGGATAGAGGCTTTTGAAATGTGATGCTACAGAAGAATGGTGAAGATTAACTGGGTAGATCGCATAACTAATGAGGAACTGAAAAGAATTGGGGAGAAAAGGAATTTTTGTCATACCTTGACTAAAAGAAAGGATCGATTGGTAGTACACATTAGTAGACATCAAGGAATCATAGCATTGGAGGGAAGTGTGTGGGGAAAAAGCCTCAGAGGGAGACCAAGAAAGGAATATAGTAAGCAGATTCGGATTGATGTGCGTTGCCGTTCTTATGAGCAGATGAAGAGGCTTGCTCAGGATGGAGTAGGACAGAGAGCTGCATCAAACCAGTCTGTGAACTGAAGACCACAACAACAACTCATTACACTATGTAAAAATGTTGAAACAAAATTTATATAAAATAATTCAAATAAATAAACAGAATTAATGAAAATAAAGTAAGTAGCTAGTGGTCAAGGTGCTTTGCAAAGCAGCCAATCATCATCATAAAGTGAGCCTTTAGAATCGGGAGAACAGAAATTACGGTTCTTCTTTGAGTATATTAGTTATATACTGATTACAATAACATTATAATTCAAAGTTAGTATCAAAAACGATGGCACAAACTTACACGACTGATAGTACACGATAATAGAAGCAAAAATGTCACAGTAATCATGGGTCCGAAAAACTAGCCGTTTGCGAGATAATTTCAATGTATGGTTCCATGCTGCCACTGACGAAATTGTAAACATCGTACTAGTTAGTACAAATTAATTTGAAATTTAGACTTTACTGTTAAGATTTAGATCGCATTAGTTCACATTTCACTGAATTGATTATAAATCGTCCTAGGTAGTTAGATGGTGCTCCGGCACATTTTGCTGTTTCTGTGAGACGGCGTCTAACGTGCAGATACGTCCGAAGATGGATAGCTCCAAGCGAACCTGTACCCTGGCCTCCAAGATCAACTAATCTAAATTCTCTGGATTCTTGTGTATGTGGTCACCTCGAATGCGACGTGTACAGCACACCCGTTAATACGGCTGAACAACTGGAGCGGAGAGTTGCACAAGCTTGTCAAGAATTACGAAATCATCCACGGGTTTTAGAAAGAATTCGAAATTCATTGCAGGGACGAGCACAGTATTGCATCCAGATGTAAGGAAGACACTTCGAACACATTCTTTAACAGGTAACCCACACGTGAAATGTGAACTAAATGCCATATAAAACCTAATAGTAAAGCCTAAATTTCAAATTAATTTGTACTATGACGATGTTCCCCGCCAGGTCCTGGGATTTTTATCTGTCACTTTCCACTTCTTTCACCTCTGGCAGTGTTGCTGATGTGAAAAATACCGAGTAGCACCGTGGTTCGGAACCCACGTTAAACTGTAGGTCCCCCTATAACTGGCTGGGTAAGTCAGTTGGAAGGTCGGAGGAAGGTAACGGCATACCACCTCCAAACAGGACCGTGCCTAGTAAAGCCCTGTGGTGTTCAAACCAATCTTCGGATTGTTGACTGCTTTACCTTTTTTATGACGATGTTTACAATGAGGTCTCTGAAATGTGAACTAAATACGATGTAAATCTTACGAGTAAAGCATAAATTTCAAATGTGTACTAACTAGGCTGATGTTTACAATGACGTCAGCGGCGGCTTGGAAGCATACATTCGTAACTATCTTGCAAACTGCTCGTTTGCGGACCCACGTTTCCTGGAACATGTTTGCTTCTATTGTATACTTTCAACCGTGTTAGTTTGCGCCATCCTTTTTGTTACACCTTGTATACACCACTTAAACACTTACTTGCTTCCGCTGACAGATGACGTTGAATGCATTATTGGTACATCAGATATCCCCCAGGTGGCACATCCCGCCGTCAGATCATAAGCCGGCCGCAGTGGCCGAGTGGTCTGCGGCGTGCCAGTCACCGTATGCACGGCCGCTGCGGTCTGGGGTTCGAATCCCCCTCGGGCATGAATGTTTGAGCCGTCTTTAGTATAAGCTAGTTCGTAAGTAGTTTGTAAGTTCAGGGACTGATGACTCCGCAGTTAAGTCCCATGAGCTCTACGAGCAATTGAACTTTTTTTTCAGATCATAATAAACGTCGTGTTTCTTGGTGCATTAGTTTTTGTCCAGCATATTCTCTTGGAATATGTCGGTGCTTATTTTCACATCAGAAGACTTCTCTTCGTTGAGAATAACATGATGTGTTTTTTGGAAGGAACTTTCGAGTAATGTTAATAATTGCAGTCCCACGAGTTGCTTTAAAATGATTACATAATTTATCTAGATTTCCACAACACTATGGAAGTCATCATCGGAATGTAAAATTACCACATGAGACTTTTACAGAAGTAAAGGAATACTGATGTTGTATAAAAGATTAAAAAACATTATGCTAATTACTGGCTAGCAGTGTGAACAAATAATTTTTTTAAAGCCAATGTGCAAGCAGATCACGGCGACATCAGACAGCTGTAAAAAAAATAAAGAAAAATAAAAGAAATGTTCAGACTGCTAGCCAATAACTAGCATATTGTTTTTAATCTTTTATACAACATGAGCGTTCCTTTACTTCTGTAAAACTCTCTTGTGGTAATTATACATTCTACATCTATGTTTGCAGTGAAGTTCCTTTTGCTTCCGTAGCAGTTTCTTAATTCGGTTGTTGTACCATGGCGGGCCCTTTCCATCTCTTGCGATCTTTCTTGGTACATAGTCATCTAATGCATATTGTACGATGGCTCTGAACTTCGTCCACTGTTCCCCAACACTATATGTACTTGAGATCTGTGTTGAGCCGTCAAGTGCTCTGAAATCCGCTTTTTGTCACTTTTTGTTAATCAGAAAAATCTTCCTACATTTTTTAATATTTCTATTTACGGCTGAAATCATCGATGTTGTAACTGCTTTATGATCGCTGATTCCCTGTTATGCGTTAAACGTTTCGAATTGTTCGGGTCTGTTTGTCACCATAAGGTCTGGTATGTTATCTCCACGAGTTGGTTCTCTGCTTAACTTGCTTGACTTCCATAGTGCTGTAGAAATCTAGATAAATTTTGTAATTATTTAAAAGCAACTTGTGGGGCTGCAATTTTGAATATACTTTCATATCCAGTTGCTGCATATAAGGCGATGTTTAAAATTGTAAGAACTTTTCAGTTTAATTACACAGTTGACTTGCTATTCCGTTCGCTGATATTTTTTCGAGTATGGCAATGTAAAGAACGCCTTACGGAAATCATACAATTTCTGCATCAAACTGATGTCAGAACTTTCGACTTTCTGCGTCTCATTTGCTTTTCCCAGCCTTTAGGAAGCTTCACTCCTCTAGAGACTGTTGACAGAACTGAACTGCTATCCCGTTGTCCCCAGTACTCCTCTGTTGAGGGATCTTTTGCTTTCCCATACCTTACTGTGATATCTGTACAGTGCAACCATCCTCCATGGTACAGTTCTGGAAATAGTAGTAATTCGGCTGTTTCTGTGTCAGCCTATGTTCCAGTACCACTATGCCAATATACCTACTAACCGACAACGTAAATAACATGTAACAGAAAGTATGTTATAATATAAGCTTAGAGACAGCTACAAGAGTTTATTGGTTCAGTGAAAGCCAATATTTTGTTTGTATGCTCTTGAAGGCCATTCTTTATGGCATCCCAATAGGCATATTTTAGGTCTCGTTGACATCGTCGTCATTGGACATGGATAAACTTGTCGGGGATGGGGAAGGAAATCGGCCGTGCCCTTTGAAATGAACCATCTCTGCATTTCTCTGAAGTGCTTTAGCGAAATCACGAAAAATGTAAGATAACCGAAAGAGGTTTGAACAGCCCCCCCCCCCCCGAACGAGAATCCAGCGTGTTAACAGCGCGCTACCTCTTTCGGTGGCGTGTTTACGGTCTGTATTATAACCCGCAGTATAGTTATGTAATTGTGGATTCGCAAACTCTTCGCAGGGGTCGCTTTACCTCCACGCAGAGACATTTAGACGACTTTTATGCTGCCCTGGTGATTTATAGTGTCGCCTTGGGCGTGGTGGGTAGCCACAGATCATCCAGCGCGCTCTACTTACGATACAGCACGTGCCTACTGCTGAGCGCACTATCCGAAGTGGCTCACGAATTATGGTTTTAGTAATCAGTTAAATTCTGTTACCATAATATACTGAAGAGCCAAATAAGCTGTTACACACACACACACACACACACACACACACACACACACACACACAGATATGTAAACACTCAAAGGACGGAGCTGCGGTCGGCAACGCCTACATAAGACAACAGGTGAGTGGCGCAGGCGTTATATTGGTCACTGCTGCTACAATGACAGGTTACCACGATTTAAGTGTGTCTAAAGCCTGTTTTACACGAGCGACTTTCTGCTGTAAATCGACTTCTCGAATTGCGAGCGCCTTTCGCGCCTGCGTTTAAATCAGCCGCCAACTGCATCGCGAGTGCGTCTATGGCGTCAATGATCAATAGATTGTGCCGAGTGCAGAGTTCTAAATATCTGAGTGTGCCGCAGAATGCGCACGCGCAGAAGCAAGGAACTGTAGTGGCGTCTGCTAACATCGGGAGTTAACCCATTCTGGTCGAGCTCATTCCTTTTATAGAAATGCTTTCGCATCCTCTTCAACTATTTTCCATTATTTTCTTTGTGTTCTCATCAAATCGAAAAGGTTGCAGTGGAGCCTAAAATTCTTTTTTTTACTAGCGTTCACCTACAGAAGAGAAGCTGCACTATGCATAAATACGAATGAAATGAATGAAATATATAAACGTGTTTTAATGAAAATTTATTACAAGAGAAAATTATTTTCGACGTAATGTAGCCGTTAGCAAGAAAACAAGATAAGAAAACTAGAAAAAACTAGGTTCTTTTTACTTCATTTTCGGAATTGTTTTATATGCTATAAATATATTCTCTTCAGCTAATAAATTTATAAGTTTTCAAATTTTTCGATAATACTTTTTTTTTTTTTTTTTTTTTTTTTTTTTTTTTTTTTTTTTAGGTCATAAGTAGAGTTCAGAATTTGACACATGGTATTAGACGATAATAGCAAATACGTACATCAGTCTTCAGTAAACTCAATATCATTTCCTTTTCCTACGTAGAAAAGTGCCCTATAACCTCACTTCGTCATTCAGATACGAAACTATGCAGCAGACAGCTCTACAATTTTATTGCTATCGTCTAAACGAAAACGAGCACTCGAAACAAACGAGACTCAGTACGCGAATAACACACCAGGGGCGCTGCAGTAGACACACTCGGCTCGAGTAGTCAACTGAGACAAGAACGTCGATCGTCTAAAAGGGACTTTAACGTCGTGTTACAGTCGGCGCACGACATATGGAACACAGCATCTCCGAGGTTCAAATGTCTGTTAAGCTTATTGGACTTAACTGCGGGTCATCAGTCCCTAAACTTACAAACTACTTATAAACTAACTTATACTAAAGACAGCTCAAACATCCGTGCCCGACGGAGGATTCGATCCCCCGAAGGAGAACGGCCTCGCGTATCGGAACATAGCGCCTCAATGCGCTCGACCACTTCACTGCGGCGCAATTCCGAGGTAGCGATGTGGTGGATATTTTCCCGCACAATTTCACGATTGCATCGTGAATACAGGGAATCTGGTAAAACATTGAAATGTCCGACATCGCTGCGGCCGCAAAAAGATCCTGCAACCACGGGGCTAACGACGACCAAGAGAAGCGTTCATCGCGACGGAATTTCAGCGCTTCCTCAAACTGCTGCAGATTCCAACGCTGGGCTCAAGAAATGCGAACCATTGAATAAAACATCATCGATATGGGCTTTCGTATCCGGAGGCCCACTCGTGTACTCTTGATGATTGCACGACACACGAGTTTACATATAACTTACATATTTTATTGGCGCAAAAAATGTTCAAATGTTTGTGAAGCTTATGGGACTTAACTGGAGGGACATCAATCTCTAAACTTACAAACTACTTATGAACTACCTTATACTAAATACAGCACAAACATCCATGCCCGAGGGGGGATTCGAACCCCCGACGGGGAATGGCCTAGCGCATCGGAGCTTAACGCGTCAATGTTATCGGACGCTCCGCCGCGAATTTATTGGCGTGATCTGGTATGATTAGTTATAGGGTAAGGTGTTACAAATTCGATGCAGGTACAGTTCCGATCAACAAAAGGTTTCGTGCCATTTGTCAGTCTCGCACTTGTCTTTGTGTGGCGTTGTGATGTAGCAGGTTTCTACAGCTTCTACAGTGTTTTCGAAGAATACACCACTTTGTGCTACGGAGATATAATGTCCTCCTAAGAGGTACGTGAAGCTACTTACAAGGAAAGTATGATAGATAATGTAAAGGTCCCTTATTGCACTAGTGATTCTCCCGCATCTGCAAAACTTTGCAGTCGTCCATTAGAGGCCTCTGCGTGTGCCACGCCGCATTGCACTTTGACTTGCCGGTACGCCAGTAGTGACGGTGCAGCGTGGCTCTGAAGTTGCTTTTTGTGACTATATTTGTGTAGTGAATCGTCGGATGGGTTGGCGATTGGTAATCAATCTTGCTAATATAGTGTGACTGGTTGAGACGAAGTTACGAAGAAACCTTCTTCGTGAAGATGGTATTGGTGTAGAAAATGAATCATTCGCATGTTACCTGGTATCTATTATAGTGATTCTAATCTATGCTCATATTTCTGCACTATAATATATACCAGAAAACATGTGAATGATTCATCGTCTACACCAAGACCGTACTTACGAAGAACGGCTCTAAAGAATTTCATCTCAACCAGTCGCAATACATTAGCAGGATTGATTACCAATGGCCGACCCATCTGACCTCTGCATTATCTCTCACACGACTTTGGTATATTTGTGTTTGTTCGAGCCCGATTACTTTCCTTGTTAGTCAAACGCACTGCCGGCCGCGGTGGCCGAGGGGACTAAGGCGCTCCAGTCACGGTCTGCTCGACCACTACGGTCGGGGGTTCGAATCCCCCCTCGGGCATGGATATTTGTGCCGTCCTAGTTCGTAAGTAGTTCATAAGTAGTTTGTAAGTTTAGGGACTGATGACGCCGTAGTTAAGTCCCCTTAGACTATACAAACATTTGAACATTTTTTCAAACGCACTTATATAAATTTTCTACTTAAGGTTGACTGGATTGCTGCCAAAAATTCACTGTTTGGTATCACGAAGTATGCGTTGGTGCTCGAGGGGAAACTTTTTATATAGAAGATGTAAGTGATCAAAATTAAACGAGGAAGTTATCACAATTGTTCCTAGTGTGATACATTTTAGATCGATTTTTCTCGATTCTGTAACCATTTTGTACTTATACCAACATTTGTAAATGTCTAAAATTTGTGTCAAATATTCATTAAACTTCCAATTATTCTTTTTTCCGAAATGATCGCAATTGTACCACCTTACATTATGGATTGCCAAGACCGAATAAGTTGAAACCATTTCACGACCAGTTTCTGCAGAACTAGCTGCTGTTCTCAGATGCTTTCTTCATAAAGCCTTACGCGTCGCCTGGGCTCGTCAACACCGACATTGGACTGTTGATGACTGGAAACATGATGCAGTGTGACAAGTCTCGTTCACAATTATATCGAATAGATGGATATGTACAGGTATGGAGACAACTCCTGCATCCATGGACCCTGCATGTCAGCAGGGGAGTTTTGAAGCTGGTGGAGGCTCTGGAATGAGCGTGGGCGGTTGGATTAATATGGGACTCCGATACGTCTAGATACGACTCAGACGGGAGACACGTACATACGCATTCTGGTTGATCAGCTGCATCCATTCATGACCAGTTTGCATTCCGAGGGACTAGGACAATACCAGGACAATATGTCACACCACAATTACAGAATTGCTACATAGTATACCAGGGAATACAAATGTGTTCTAAGCCACAGTTGCTTGTTGAAAAAGGAAATATTTTAATACTTCATATGTAATGCACAAACAGTTTTGATGCACTATGGCATCATTTTCAAGTGCTCCACAGTAAAGAAATGTTTTATAAAAGTACAAAGTCTTTTACTAACCGTCACTAATGAAAGGTATTGCCTATGAGCTGAACACAGTGTGGTTTGACACTGTGTTAAATTAATGTTGAATGTATGTTCAGCCTGTTGAGATAGACGTATGGAGCTCTTTACACAAAAGAACTATCAATGTGACGAAAGTTGCTTGTCTATTTTCCTTGATTGGAAATCAAGGTTTCTGTACAACTTGGTCCTTAAATAGCTGCTGGCCAAAATGATACATATAAGATCATATGTTATAACACTCTTCTGGCCATTTCCAAAATTGTAATGTATCTTACTTTTTGTCTTTCCTTTGTACTTTTAAAAAACATTTCTTTACTATGGAGCACTTGAAAATGATGCCATAGTGCATCGAAACTGGTTGTGCATTACATATGAAGTATTAAAAAATTTCCTTTTTCGACAAGAAACTGTGGCTTAGAATACACTTGTATTCCCTAGTATATGAATTATTCCAGTTGCACTTGTAACTGACATTATCTCAAATATTATTAATGCTACAGAGTAGTTTCAGGAAACGTCTTCTGAGTTTAAACACCTCCTTGGCCACCAAACCCTCCAGAGATCAACATTATTGAGAGTTCTGAGATGCCTTGGAACGAGCTGTTGAGAAGAGATCTCCATCTCCTCTTACTATTACGGATTCATTGGAAGAATACTAAGGAAATGCAGTCCGGAAACAAAGGAAGTAGGTTACAGTACACTTGTTCGCCCACAGCTTGAATACTGCTCACCGGTGTGGGATCCGTACCAATTGGGATTGATAGAGGAGGTAGAGAAGATCCAACGGAGAGCAGCGCGCTTCGTTACAGGATCATTTGGTAATCGTGAAAGCGTTACGGAGATGATCGATAAACTCCAGTGGAAGACACTGCAAGAGACACGCTCTGCCGCTCGGTTTCGAGAACATATCTTTACCGAGGAGTCTAGCAGTATATTGCTCCCTCCTACGTATATCTCGCGAAGAGACCGTGAGGATAAAATGAGAGAGATTAGAGCCCACACAGAGGCATACCGATAATCCTTCTTTCCGCGAACAATACGTGATTGGAATAGGGGGGAAATTCGATAGTGGTACTCAAGGTACCCTCCACCACACACCGTCAGGTGGCTTGCGGGGTATGTATGCACAACCCTGCAGGGTGCACGGTGTCAGTTCCCTCCAGCACTACATCAGACATCGGTCGAGTCCAGGCCACGTCGTGTTACAGCTCTTATGTGTGCTCGCGGGGGCCCTGCACAACATTAGGCACGTGTACCAGTTTCTAAGACTCTCCAGTGAACTTTGGCGTGCTTGTATGAATCATAGCACTTAATACAATATGCATGATTTAAATGAGAGAGCCTTGAAAGACCTAGGTCGGAACAATGCCCCGGGAGTAGATGACATTCCCTCAGAGCTACTAAAGTCTCTGGGAGACAAAACTATTTCACCTGGTGTGTAAGATGTATGTGACAGGCAAAATACCCTTAGACTTTCAGAAAAATCTAATAATCCCCATTCCAAAGAAATCAGGCGCAGACAGGTGTGAAAATTACAGAAAATTACAGAATCAGTTTGATAAGTCATGGTTGCAAAATTTTAACACGAATTATCTACAGGAAAATGGAAAAGCTGGTAGGAGCTGACCTCGGGGAAGATCAGTTTGGATTCAGGAGGAACGTAGCCCCGGGAGGCAATACTCACTTTACGACTTTTCTTAGAAGATAGATTAAGGAAGGCAAACCTACATTTCTAGCTTTTGTAAATTCAGAGAAAGCTTTTGACAATATTGACTGGAATACACTCTTTCAAATTATGAAGTAAGCAAGGGTAAAATACAGGGAAATGAGAGTTATTTACAACTTGTACAAAAGCCAGACCGCAGTTATTAGACTCAAAGGGCATGAAAAGAAAGCAGTAGTTGGGAAGGGAGAAAGATAGGGTTGTAGCCTTTCTCCGATGTTATTCAATTTGTACATCGAGCAGGCGGTTATGGAAAGCAAGGAAAAATTTGTAATAGGGATTAAAGTTGAGGGTGAAGAAACAAAAACATTGCGTTTTGCTGATGAAATTGTAATTCTGTCAGAGACAGCAAAGGACCTGGAAGAACAGTTGAATGGAAGGGACGGTGTGTTGAAGATAGCTTGTAAAATCAACATTAACAAGAGCAAAACAAAGATAATGGAATGCAGCCTTAGAAAATCTGGCGATGCTGAAGGAATTAGAATAGGTAACGAAACAATGAAGGTGCTAGATGAGTTTTGTTACTTGGGCAGTAGAATAACATATGATGGTCGCAGTACAGAGGATATAAAATGCAGAATAGCAATGGGAAGAAAACCATTCATGACAAAGAGAACTTTGCTAACATCGAATATTAATTTAAGTGTAAGGAATCTTTTCTGAAGGCATTTGTGTGGAGTGTTGCCTTGTACGGGAGTGAAACATGGACGATAAAAAGTGCGGACAGGAAGAGAATAGAGGCTTTTGAAATGTGGTGCAACATAAGAATGCTGAAGATTAGGTGGGTAGATCGCATAACTAATGAAGAGGTACTGAACAGAATTGGTGAGAAAAGTAATTTTTGGCATACCTTTACTAAAAGAAGGGATTGCTTGGTAGGACACATTCTTAGACATCGAGGAATCGTAAATTTAGCATTGGAGGGAAGGATGTGGGGTAAAAATCGCAGAGGGAGACCAAGAGACGCATATAATAAGCACATTCAAATGGATGTGGGTTGCCGTTCTTATGAGGAGATGAAGAGGCTAGCTCAGGATAGAGTAGGGTGGAGAGCTGCATCGAACCAGTCTCCGGACTGAAGACCATAACAACAATAACAAATGAGAAAATGAACATAGTTTGTTGCAGTATGTCCCTTCAGTCGAATAGTTTTTACGTTTCTGTCGTTATATAATCCAGTTAAAAGGACGTCAGAGGGATCGACGGTTTTCAATCGTTATAATCGATAGTAGCAAAAAACGGGTTATTGCTCTTTCAATTCAAAAGCATTGTGTATCTAAATTTTAGGCTGTCATATAATAAAAAATTCGAAAATACTGGTGAAGAGTACACCTAGAGCATTTGTCATGCATTACATCTGGAGAGAGAGAGAGAGAGAGAGAGAGAGAGAGAGAGAGAGAGAGAGAGAGAGACTGAAGAATTTTTTTTTATGTCTGTGCTATATGAACAGGAATAACACGATAACAAAATGTAGAAAATTTTTGGAAGGTGAAGCAAAAACTAGCGACAATTTAAATTGTTCCGTAATGACGAATATGTTTTAGCGTAATGGAAGATAAAATTTTGAGCATTGTTAAATCTTCCTGTAAGCTTTCTATGGTATAATAATCATGAACGACTCACCTTCGTTCAATGTACAGTATTAAAGGTTTACTGCGTCAAAAATTCTTAGTGTTGTATACATGTGTCGAAATTTAAGAGCAATCCGTCGCAAATTTATCTTTATGGAGGCAGATCTAGATTTTGACCAGCGTGTGATCATAATCAGTGCTTAAAACGTAGATTAAAACATACAAACATTTTCTATTTTCATATTGATATGGTACAATAAAAATATTTGCGATTGATTGCTCTTCATTTTCTACTTATATAAAATTGTCGCTCTACACTAAGATTTGATACGACTTTTCGATTGTCCATACATATTAAATAAGAAAAAAGTCCCATTAAATAGATGAACAAAGTATGGATGTCTTTGCGACAGAACAGCTTTGTGATGAAGCAAATAACCCCGTAGTCAATAGCAACTAACAGAGCACTGCAAATTTGGAAACGAACATCTGCCTATTAGTACGGCCCGAAGTCTCCAGATAGCTACCAGAGACATCGCTAGAGGGGAAGGACGTGGGGGAAAGTGTTTTGTGACGTCCATCACGTTGCAGAGCGTATGTAGGTGTTAACTGCAGAATGTAACACGCGAGATTTTTGTCCCGTATAGAGAAACTCTGCCAATGAGAGGCCAGAACACTATGTCGTTTGCAGTTGTAGCTCATATTTGGTAGCGTTTGTATTATAACATATGTAATATGAAATAATGCTCCTACATATCCGCGGTCCATCGAGGATATCCGAGTAGCGTTCCTGTTTTCGTTTAATTTGTTACTAAAAACTACAGAAACCCACATTTTCGTATTTCAGACTTTACATGATATAACATGTTTCTACCTTTCACCAGAGTATTGAATACTTATCACTGTTTTGGTACGATTTGTTGTATATATCGCTGGTTATAGCTTAGACGCACTTATGCTTCCTATAGATTAAAATTAAACTTACAGTTGGCAATTGAATTTTTGTTAACTGGGTCATGGAGTGCAAACTATACATATTTTTATCATCGTTTATTAATATTTCATAAGTTCGGTATTATGCGATGTTGTGTATGTACAAGAGCAATTCCTGTTCAGAAGTGGTTCGTTCGACTTTCAGAACGAGTCACTGCAGTTTCTACCCATGAACTGCAAGAAGCGTCACTGCCTGAGTATATCACGCTTCGGTATTTATTCAAAATATTTCTATGTATTGTGATATACACTGCCAAACAGTAGTGCGCCTGGAAAGATGACGTCGACTTTGATCCAAGGAAGGCACATGGGAGATAGCAGATGTACTGGTAATTCAACGTCACCCGCCAACAAACAGCATAATGACACAGCTTCCAGAGTGCTATTTGTGAGTACCCTTTCATAGGGAGTGTTTACAGCCATGAGGCTCAGCGTGATATCGAAATGCGACGGAAACAGGCGTCATGCCATTTGGATGCACTTGTGTTTCCCACAGCCAAATGAGTCAGTTTGGAAGTGATCAAATTATTGCCTTCCGAGTGGCGCATTGCTTCTTTTCGAGAATTTCCACACATGTTGGACGTTCGGCGTCAGTTTTGAAACAATTCTGGTTGCAGATGTCACGTGAACACCACGTGTAATGGACGTCCACGTAGCACAGACGTGTGCCAAGATGGTCGTATTGTGAGGGCGGCAGTGGGAGATCGTACAGCTACCTCAGAACACACAAGGTGATACTGAACCCAGCCTCACAAACGGCTTTTAATCAAATTGCGTGGTCATGATATATCACCCCAAATTTGCGACTGGATAGGGGATTTCCTTTCAGAGAGGACACAGTTCTGTAATCGATGGTAAGGTATCGACTGAAACAGAGGTGATATCGGGCGTTCCACAAAGTAGTGTTATTGGTCCTCTGCTGTTCCTTATCTACATAAACGATTTAGGAGAAAATCTAAGTAGCTCTCTTAGGTTGTTTGCAGATGACGCCGTCATTTACAGTCTAGTAAAATCAAATGAAGATCTCAAAACCAAATGCAGAACGATCTGAATAAGATATCACTATGGTGTAAAAATTGGCAACTGACTCTAAATAATGAGAAGTGTGAAGTCGTCCACATGAGTACGAAAAGAAATCCGTTAAACTTTGTTTACAAGATAAAGCAATCAAATGTGAAGGCCGTAAACTCCACAAAATACCTTCAGACTTAAACTGGAAAGAACACGTAGATAATGTCGTGGGAAAGGCGAACCAGAGACTCCGTTTTATTGGCAGAACCCTTAAAAGATGCAACATAACTACAAAAGAAACTGCGTACACTATGTTTGTCCGTCCATTTTTGGAGTATTGCTGCCCAGGGTTGGGTTGCACGGAGGACATCGAAACAGTCCAAAGAAGGGCAGCTCGTTTCGTATTGTCACGATACAGGAGAGATAGCGTTACGGAAATGTTACAGGACCTGGGATGGGAATCATTACAACAACGGCGCTTATCGTTGCGGCGTGGGCTATTTACGAAACTCCATTCGCCAACATTCTCCTCCGAATGCGAAAATATATTGTTGACTCCCGCTTACATAGGTAGAAATGATCATCAGAATGAAATACGAGAAATCAGAGCTCGAACAGAGAGATTCAGATGTTCTTTTTTCCCGCGCGCTGTTCGAGAGTGGAATGGGAGATAAATAGTATAATTGTGGTTCGATGAACCCTCTGCCAGGCACTTAAATGTGATTTTAGAGTATTCCATGTAGTGTAGATGTAGATAGATGTAGAAGTGTCCACCTCTAGCCCGTCTTCGACTCACGCTACAGCATCGACGTGCTCGGCTCGACTGGTGGCTGGGCCTTGGGCTTCGGCGCTAAAAGCAGAGTCTGCCTGCACGCAACTGATTGTTTGCACGTACGGCGTGCACCTCGCGAGAACTGCCTCGTAGAGTGCGTTCGTGTGTTACACGGGTCCCACCAAAGGCCTTGTGGCTTGAGATGCAGGTCTTCTATCGTAGCTGCATTAAGCTACTGGTAGATCAGTCTGTTTATTCTTTCCAGTGACTTGGTGATCATCTTGAAAAATATATACATTTCACTTTCAAGTGTAATGCGCCGTTCAAAAACAGATACTTGGCCTGCACTAGTAGTGCGAACTTCTTGAAGTCCCTCCAGTACAAACTGATCATATGCACTCATGGTTTCAGATGACTGGGGTTTACTTCTTTCAGTGCCGGATGTAAATAGTAGCGCCACGCTCCCCCCGCCCCCTAGACATATTTTCGTTAAAAGATCTGCAGAATGACTTACCTCGGCTTGTTTGCTCTTGCTTGAACTCGAGCTGAGACGTCGGCCTACCTATTTCACACTTCTTTACCAAGCTTAAAACTGAGAAATTTGTTTCTAAAAGATGCTGAACTTTGTTCATTTTTCTTTGATAATAAACGTAAGATTTGAATATTCACATGAACACTAAAACACAGTAACTAACAGATTACATTGCTAAGTGACTGTAACAAAATGACTCTTATTCGATGAAGAGGCAAGCTACTTTCAGGTCACGTGGTACAGTAAGCAGCATGCTCTCAGTGGTGGACTAAGGGGAGGGGCGGCGGGGGCGGACCGCCCTGACCTCCGGTGTTGGAGGGCCTCAAAAACAAGTTTTTTTCTTTTTTTTTTCTTTTTGAGCGGGGGGGGGGGACGGGGCTCATTTCGTTTCACTGCTGCCCCGGGCCACCAACAGCCTTAGTCCGCCACTCCAACAGCCTTAGTCCGCCACTGCACCCTCTCCTGCAAGGGCAAATGCTGCTCTCCCCCACATCCTTTCAGTTAAATATTTGTTACAAAGAAGAGTATAAATGTCATTTACTATCAAAATAGCGACACATTTGCAAAAACTACCAAAGTATATGTGGCAAGTAACAATACAAGAGTCATTGTTGTTCCCGAATCTGTTAAAAAGAAGATTGGGTTTAAGAAATTTCTTGCAGTCGGTCTTGAATCCAATCCTTTTTTTCAGCGCAGAGCAATGCCGATCACCACACGGCTATTCTTGCTAGGTGGAGTATTCATGATCGGATCTTATGAAGGCTTTTACAGTTGATGCGTTTTTAATTTATAGCTATAATTTATTTTACAAAATATGACGTGTTTTTTGATGAATCTTCAAAGCGCCAAAAACAAATATGAAGGGCGGATGTTGCCTTCAAGGAGGATCTGCGCATGCGCAAGGCGATGTGCGCTGTAGCTCCGTTGTCTTCGCTTCGAGACTATTCCTAGGTAACTGCCAGATCTCGGGTAGCCAGGAGCTGGTGTCTCTACTAGCTCCAACGCCAATGTTAAAAGCGGCTTTTCCCCTCGCCGCTCCATGCCGCGGGAGAGCCCACATGCTGCCTCCAGAGGGCCCAGAAAAGAATTTGAACCTCAGCCGCGCATGCGCATTGAAATGCTGCGGCCACTGCCGCCTATATTAGGCGGCCGCGCTACGTCTCATATATGTGCTGTCTCCGCAACGTAAAACGTTTCTCATGCGATACCAATATTTTGAATGTGCATATAAAATGATCTGACAGAAGAACGATACGAATAATGATAGTTTAAAAATACTTTTTACTTTACTTAATTTTTTTTCAAGACGAGCATTTTTTAGGCGGTTCACTGAATCTGTGTACACATAGGACGCGCAGTCACTGTATGCACCACAACTTCGCATAAGCTATTAATATTTCTTTCTCGGATCCTTTTTAAAATATAGATTGATTTCTTCAGGAAACTTTTCTTGGGGGAAATGCCTCCTGCGTCCCTCCATCACCCCCCTCCATCTCTCTCTCTCTCTCTCTCTCTCTCCCTCGCTCTCTTTCCCTCCCTCCCCTCTCTCTCTCTCTCTCTCTCTCTCTCTCTCTCTCTCTCTCTCACACACACACACACACACACACAAATGCACACAAGCACAAGAAATAAATATGATGATTCAGAAGAACTGTTATAATTGGTGATTCTACATCTGAAAATAAACGTGAGGATGTGTCCGATTTTCAATCATTACATAAGCAGAACGGATTGAAGGGTATACAAATCCATGAATGAAAAGGAAGGCTGCAGTGCTTATTACTTATGGAAATGCTGTGTACGCGGTCTGTTGGACAGAACAATGATGGTGACAGGACCTGTGTTCCTGGCAAATCGTACCCCACACACTTCCCTCCTATGCTAAATTGATAAGTTCTTCAAATGTTCAAATATTTGTAAATCTACGGGACTTAACTTCTTTGTTTATTAGTCCCTAGGCTTACAAACTACTTGTAAAAGGTTAAACTAACCTAAGGACAACACACACACACACACACACACACACACACACACACACACACACACACACACCTATTCCCGAGGGAGGACTCTAACCTCCGACGGCGAGCAAACGCGCGCTCCGCAGCAAGGGGCCTTAAATCGCTCGGCCACCACATTTCCTTGATGTCTAGGAATGTATCCTACTAATCTATCCCTTTTAGTAAAGGTATGTCAGAAATTCCTCTTCTCCCCAATTCTATTCAGTACCTCATCATTAGTCGTGATCTACTCACCATTTGCCTGTAGCACCGCATTTAAAAATCTTCTATCCTCTTTGTGTCTGAACTATTTATCGTTCATGTTTCACTACCTAACAAGGCAACACTCAACGCAAAGCCTTCAGAAAAGACTTCCTAACGCTTAACGCGCACGTGACAGAAGACCTAATTTGGCAGAAATTACAGAAACGACGGCAAATGTGCCTGCAACTTGACATACAAGCGTCCCAGTATCTTCTCGGGTAAAATATTCCGGAGGTAAAATAGTCCCCCACTCGGATCTCTGGCCGGGGCTACTCAACGGGCCGGCTGCAGTGGCCGAGCGGTCTGCGGCGCGCCAGTCACAGTCCGCATAGCCGCTACGGTCGGTGTGTTGAATCCCCCCTCGGGCATGGATGTTTGTGTCGTCTTTAGTATAAGGTAGTTCATAAGTAGTTTGTAAGTTTAGGGACTGATGACCCCGCAGTTAAGTCCCTTAAGCTTAACAAACATTTGAACATTTGAACTACTCAACGGTGGATTGATTGACCGTGGCGGACACATTAACTAGCTACCGGATCAAACGACTTAATCAAATTAGACATTGCCGGGACTGATTAAATGGTGCATGTGTATACTACGATGCTCGCTACACGCGAAGAACTAGTCGCTCTCATCTCGAACTCTGTTCTCCGCAATAATCCCGCCGAGATTTCGATGTGCAGCACAATACATCAAATGTTGAAATGTTTGTTAAGCTTATGGGATTTAACTGCGGGGTCATCAGTCACTACACTTGCAAACTACTTATGATCTAACTTATACTAAAGACAGTACAAACATCCATGCCCGAGAGGCGATTCGAACCCCGACGGGGAGTGGCCTCGCGCATCGTAGCACAACGCCTCAATGCGCTCGGCCGTTCCGCCGCGGCCACAATACATCCTACACCGTGTTGACAAGTGTAGTACGGTGGATGTGAAGCTTTATGAACACCTGCTGTAGGATGAATCATTCGTCTCTCCTATTATTTTGTCCATACAGCGCCTACACAGTATTTCGGCAAGTAACATTCACGTTTATCTTCATATTCATTCACGGATGTAGTAGTCTTTAATATGTACCAGTTTCATAACGATAGAAAATTAAGCACATGTTCGTACGACTTTTACGATTTATTTTCACATGTAGAATATTCTAGCAACTGGTGAGTATGCCGGGGTATAAGAGAAAACGTTGGGTATAATGGCTTTATAGTTCGTTGGTGTTGTGGTCTTCAGTCCGGAGACTGGTTTGATGCAGCTCTCCAACCAACTTTATTCTGAGCAAGCCTCTTCATCTCCTCATAAGAGCGGCACCCTAAATCCATTTGAATCTGCTGACAGTATTCGTCTCTTAGTCTCCCTCTGCGATCTAAATTCACGATTCCTTGATGTCTTTTACTCAAGGTATGCCAGAAATTCCTTTTCTCGGCAATTCTGTGCAGTACCTTCTCATTAGCTACGCGATACATCCACGAAATCTTCAACATTCTTCTGTAACACCACATTTCAAAAGCCTCTTCTTCTTCCTGTTTATCGTTCATACTCCACCCAAATGACTTCAGAAAGGGCTTCCTTACGCTTAAATTCATATTCGATGTTAACAAAATTCTCTTTTCCTAAAACAGTTTTCTTCCCATTGACATTCTGCATTTTATATCCTCTGTACTGCGACCATCCTGTGTTAATTTACTGTCCAAATAACAAAACTCATCTAGCGCCTTTATTGTTTAGTTACCTAATCTACTTCCTTCAGCATCGCCTGATTTTCTTAGATTCCCTCCATTGCCCTTGTTTTGTTCTTGTTAATGTTTATCTTAAATGCACCTTTCAACACACTGCCCATTTCGTTCAACTGCTCTTCCAGGTCTGACTGAATTACAATGTCATCGGCAAAACACAATGTTTTTATTTCTTCGCCAAGAACTCTAATTCCTTCTCAAAATTTCTCTTTGCTTTCCTTTATAGCTTGCTCAATGTATAAACTGAATAACATAGGAAAGGCTACAACCCCTTCCGTACGCTCTTTTTATGGTCTGTATCCTTTCATGCCTATCAACTTTGATAACTGTTGTCTGGTTTTTGTAAAAGTTGTAAATAACCCTCCGTTCACTAAATTTTACTCCTGCTGAGTTCAAAATTTGAAATAGTATATTTCAATAAACATTGTCAAAAGCTTTTTCCAAATCTACAAAAGCTAGAAATGTAGGTTTGTCTTTCCTTATTACCTCCCGTGTCCCTACGTTTCTCCTGAATCCAAACTGATGTTCCCTGAGGTCGGCTTCTACCAGGTTTTCCATGCTTCTGTAAATAATTCGTGTTAAAATTGTACAACCATGACTTATTAAACTGATGGTTCTGTAATTTTCACACCTGTCTGTGCCTGCTCTCTTTGGAATGGGGAGTATTACATCTTTATTAAAGTCTGAGGGTATTTCCCCTGTCTCATACATCTTACGCACCGGGTGAAATAGTTTTATCATGGCTAGCTCTGAGGAAATATCAACTCCAGGGGCCTTGTTTCGACTTACGTCTTTAAGTGGTCTGTCAAATTCTTCTCTCAGTATAGTATCTCCTATTTCATCTTCATCTACTTCCTCTTCCCTTTCTGTAATATTGTCTGTAAGTTCATTTCCTTTGTAGAGTCCCTCTATGTACTCTTTCCACCTTTCAGCTTTCGAACCTTTGTTGAGAACTGATTTCATCTGAGTTCTTTATATTTATGCCACTGTTTTTCGTGTCTCCAAATGTCTCTTTTGTTCTCCTGTAGGCGGTATATATTTTTTACCTATTTAAACATTCTTCTACTGTATTCCATTTGCCTTCTAGCCACTCCTGCTTAGTTAATTTGCACTTCCTGTCAACTATCGAATTCCAGTCTCCCAATTTTTCTCTCCCTTAATTGTCTGAATAATTTCCTTTACCTCCTCATGCATTTCTTCGATTTCCTCTTCATCGGCATATAAACCTGTACTATTGTGGTCGATGTTAGCTTCGTATCGATCTTGACTACGATAATGCGATCACTGCGCTGCTCATAGTGGTTTACCCGTATTCCTATTTTCTTATTCATTATCAGATACTCTTGTAATAACCCCAAATAATTTTGTATTTATAATCATGTACTCACATGACCAGAAATCATGTTCCTCTTTCCACCGAACTTCACTAATACCCACTATATTTAGCTTCAACCTATCCATTTCTCTGTTTAAATTTTCTGACGCCCCTACTCGATTAAGGGATCTAACATTCCACGCTCCGATCCTTAGTATGCCAGTGTTGTCTTTCCTGATGATCACATGCTCCTGAGTACTCCTCGACCGGAGTACCGAGTGGGGAACTATTTTACCTCCGGAATATTTTACCCGAGAAGATACCGCAACACATATTTATACAGTAGAGCTGCATGTCCTCTGGAAAAGTAACGAGTGTAGTTTCCCCTTGCTTTCAACAGTTCCCAGCAACTGTGTGGTAAAGCCACATTAGCTGATGTTACGAGGCCAGCTCAGTCAATCATCCAGACGGTTGCCCCTGTAACTACTGAAAAGGCTGCTGCCCCTCTTCAGGAACCACACGTTTGTCTGGCCTCTCCACAGATACCCCTCCGCTGTGGTTGCAGCTACGGTACGGCTATCTGCATCGTTGAGTCATGCAAGCCACCCCATCTCGGCAATGTCTGTGGTTCATGGTGGTGGCTTTATAGTTTTTTCTTTAGACTTCAAAAAAGGTAATTAGTTGAAAGTGAATAAGTCCGTAGGTTAATCAGAATGTTCCTTTTTCCTTTCTTTCTACGGTCGGTCCTGTTTCCAAGATTCTTGTTGGCAATGTTTCTGTTTGTTATAAAAGCACTGCATCTGAGAGGTCGTATTGTTTCCTACCTTGTCAGGGTATGAAGAAATGTCCTTTTCACTAACCTGATATTTTTCGTTGCTATCGTTCTCTGCGAAGAAGCAGGTCATAGAGCCGTTGTTTTTCTGACGTAACGCTAAATGGTATTTTAATGTGACTATGTTTCACTATTCTGCAATTACTTTTGTGACACGAAATTTCCGGATGCCAGTGGTTTTTCTTCTTTTATTTATAAATAGCAGTTCCTATAAAGAAATACAAAACTGTATGATGGAAATTGACAAATATTTAACAATTTCATGATACATTTTAAGCTGTGCAACCACTGTATTGACAATGGTGTTCACTATCCGAGACCTCTAACTGCGGTAGGGGGAACACTATGCGCTAGTGGCTACATTTTGGCGCCAGCGGAACTTTTTAGAGTGTTACGTATGCCATCTTGCTATTAAACTAATACTTAAATAAGCTTTTATAAACAAAATGAAGATAGCTTAATACAAGACAGTTACATAATATAAACAGAAATATTTTGGTATTAATGGAGAGCCATTGAATTAAAATTTATGCGGTAGCTGGGATTCGAACCCGGGACCTCCTTCTTACTAGGTAAGTACTTTAGACCACTCAGCCTACACCTACTTGTAGCCAAAATAACTACACGGACTGTCTTAAAGCAAGTCTTCCTCCACACCATATACTTTAATTCTGCCTCATGTTCCCTGTGAAATGCGTATGCGGTGTTAGCTGAGTGGTCTAAAGCACCTACGTAGGAGGTCCCGGGTTCAAATCCCGGCCACCGCATAAATTTTAATTCAATGCCCCTCCTTATGTTTAATACCTTTGGTATAATGAGACAATGTTGTCTCAAGGGATTGCATTATTTGTTGATAGAAATATTTTGTTAAATTATGGTATGTTAAATATTAATAAAATTTCTGGGGGTGCAGGCGGACTAAGAGTACAAGTAACGGCCAATCAGATTTTAGATGGAAATGTGGGCGCAATTTTTGAACGGGATTCTTGTTCACCGGATCATGTGCGCTGTGTTTCACTCACACCACATGTTACGTAATGCTCTTACAACTTACTAAAAGGTATCTTACAGAAAAAAAATACATGAGACACTCCTCCTGAATCACCCTGCATATGCCGCAATATACATAAATGAGATAGTCGTTGAAGGCCTAGTGTCTGGCCTTATTTCAGCTACTCATAAACCTTCGTGCAGAGTACAGAAACAACCACGCAACTGGCGCAAGGCGCCTGCTCGTAATTAGAGTCCCCTTGTGGGTAGGCCGCCCGCGGTACGCGCCTGTTGCGACGCTGTCGCATCGCGGTGAACGACCGCCAAAGCGTCGCAGTGGCGAGCCGCACGTAATCCAAACGAGCCGCCTTTTTGCCGTGGCTGTGCGTGTTCCTTACATGTGCTGGTAATTTTCACTGCGTTTCACCTCACACTTCCGCAACCATTTAAGTTTGGCGTTCAACGCTCTCAGTTTAGTCACGCCACATGCACTGCATTCGTGTACGTATATCGCTGATTAGAGTTAAGTAAGTCCAGAGGGTATTTAGTTATGCAAACTGAAAATCGTCAGCGTTTATTTTCGTTACCGAACGGTGTTCCTTTTGAAGAAGGCAGCGCCGTGTTCGGTTGTGTTCTGTATCGGTGGTACATCTACGTCTGCGTACGTGCTCAGCACACCATCACAAGGTGTGTGGCGGAGGGTACATGGTACCATTTTGTTTTAGCTCGTCTAACGTCGACAAATCTTTTTCAACGGATTTTTCAACTATGGTCAGGTCTGAAGAGTGTGGAGTATGAGGCAGCACAGTGATTTCAAGCTACAGTCACGCACCACCACCAGTGTGAATGGGCAGGTGCGTTGTCGTGATGCAAGAGTTATGAAATTCACATTTCTGGCCGTTATCTTCTCAGATTTTCTTGCAAGAATTGCAACACCTTCCGATGATACCGTCGACATACTGTTTTTCCCTGCGCTGCACCACGAGTTAACGATGAACCAATCCTTAGAAGTCAGAGAAAACTATTAGCATGGCTTCGATAGTTGACCTGTCCCGAATAGATTTTTACGAACTACATGAGCCATTCGTAGCACCTAGTATGACTAAAGAGGACCTGGACGTGAAAATGACTGATAATCGAAAAAAACATTTAGCCAACATCTGAAAGACAAATTTCACCCATTTCAAAAAATGTATGATTAATCACTTTTAGATCTTAATATATATAAAAATTGAGGTGTTTTTGCCTATATTTCACTCTGCGACCAAAACTACAAGTCGCAAACGAATAGCGTTTGTATGTGGTAGTAGGTATTAGTCTCCCATTGTGCAGTATAGTCTTAGACGGTTGGTAACGACAAGGGGGTGGAAGATATAGGAGTTGAAAGTTACCTACTTTCTATGTGTAGGTGTCAATATTTTGCCCTTCACAAAAACTACACATTGGAGACGAGCGATCTCTCTGTGTTGTTGTAGTACAACGTCTCCCGTTGTACATCGAAGCGGTTCCGTGTCGATAGCTATAAGAGGGTGTAAATATAGTGGTTGAAAGTCGTCAGCTTATATAGAATTCGGACTGAAGACCAGCGACGACTTTTGACATTATAATAGCGAAGAGGTTGTATACAGCGAAACGTGATGCACATTCTTCAGTTGTTTTTTTGCAACAAACGTACGAATACAGAAAAATAAGTGCAGAACTGCAGTTTGAACAGTAAAACTCCCAAGAAAGATGTCAAAGGGTAAGAAAGAAATTTCACGTTCTCGATCCGTTTCTAAAAGACAGAAAACGTCGTTGAAAAGTGAATCTACGACGATATAAACTTGAAACTTGTAGACGTTGTTTATCTTACCCTGTAGGAATCAGCGATTTTTCAATATTCCCATCCCTAAGGGGGTGAAATAGGAGATGAACGGTTTTTCAAAATACCTTGGTATTAAGGAAATTTTGAAGCAATAAACACAAAACTTCGCATTTAGATTTTTTATTGGAATTTTAAGAACTCGTGTTTCGATATTTTTGAAAATTCAACCATTAAGCGTGTGAAATAAGATAAAATCTAAAAATGTTCAAATGTTTGTATAGCTTATGGGACTTAACTACGGGGTCATCAGTCCCTAAACTTACAAACTACTTACGAACTAGCTAAGACTAAGGACGGCACAAATATCCATGCCCGAGGGGGGATTCGAACCCCCGACCGTAGTGGTCGTGGAGACCGTGACTGGAGCGCCTCAGTCCCCTCGGCCACCGCGGCCGGCTAAAATCTTTTAAGGGTGCTATTAACAGCACTTTTGATGTTAGAAATGCGAAAATTTGGATTTGGAATCATGGTTAGAATAAAAAAAAATGTGTTTCGGGATATTTTGAATTCTATCATCAATGTTGCAATAGGGGGTGGCAAGTAGTATCAAAATACTTGATTAGGAAATCATTTTCAAAGCTAAATCTATGGAAATTTATATTTAGAAGTAGAAACAACCAATCCAGTCTACGCGTGCGAAGCAGTGGGTATTAAGCTAGTAGTCATAAACGCTCTTTGTACAATGTCTGCACACTGACTACGCTGATGCTTCAGGCAAGGAATATCACCATAAACATTCCATGCCTGCCACAATCATCAAAACAATAGTTTCAACAGCTGCGTGTGGCAAAGAGTACCGAAAGTAGTGTTTGTTGGATGGACAGACTCAAAATAGGTGTGACGGTTGTTGTTATCTGTTTCAATGATGGTGTAACTAGCAGGACAAAAGTAATGGCCAAATTAGGCATCCAACCAGGAAATAATATGATAGCCGCTCTGACTGCCGTAGATCGTCAGCGGCTAGTTGAAGCTGAAAGGGCTGCGGAAACCACCACTAAAAGAGTCCAGAGTAAGGAAAATACTCCTGAAAAAGTCCGCAGAAGATAAAGAACCAGCTGGCAATAAAGATTAAGCCACTGGAATGTCCTGAATGAGGCATACAGTGGGTCAAAAACACTGTGTACATTCTTTTCTCAATTTCTCGAAACTACATTTTCAGAACATTAGGTACACATACTTTCACAATGGTTTTAGCTATGTTCACCAAATTTCTCCCAATTGAATAATGAGACAGTATCTTTGTATTATGCCTAATAAGTGCAGAAATGATCTACGTTTGTCATTCTGTATATAATTTTAACGGTAATTTTTAGGCAAATTAATAATGAAGTGTAATAAGGTTTTTTCTATTTCCTGAGATATACTCCAAACTACAAAACAAGTGGCATAATGTGTTCCTACGATTGTGGACAGCACTATGCCACAGTCTAAATGATATTAGACTGACGATGCACCAGAAATTGGTTCCAGGATGCGAACTTGTATTATAAAAACATCAATTAGGCAAAATATTGTAATTCTTAAACAATAACAGCTATCTCAATAAATTTCCTATTACAGTCTGAGTTAATGTCATGCAATGTCGCAACTTCCCCCGCATTGTAGATTAATAGTAATGTGCACCGAAAGCAGGGTAGGAAAATGCAGCCCGTCTACTTTCAGGCCCCATTAAGGAAATTCGCAAAATGTGCGACACATCGTTGTACTCGACTAGAGCAGTGAACAGTAAGTAACAGACATACAATACTGAAACTTCCGGTAGTTACACATTCCAAGCACAGGTGTGTGTGAGAGAGATAGCAACCACATTTCGCTCCAACAAACCATTTCTACAAAATTACGAATGTTTGTTAATTTAGAGCAGATAAATAGACAGATACCATACTGTAATCAGACAACCGAGTGCGAACTGCGTGCACGCCACTGACGCCAAACACTGGCGACTGCTGGCTGAATTGTCAGTCTCTGTGTGATCATTATCAATATTTAAAATTAAAAGGTAAAAAAGTCTTGAATCTTCATGCTTAAAATAGGTCTACCACAATAAAGAAATATTTGTGACTTTGCTGTTTATCTTCTATGCTCTATAAGTTCGTTATTTTTTATTTTGGTCCCACTTTAGGTTACGGTAGTAACACTAAAAGTGGGCCTTTCAATCGACATTTGATAACTCGAAATTCAAAGAAAAATAACGGTTTAACCATTTATCTAAGACGAAAATTGAATAAACGTATTTGTAGAGAAGAAAATTCTCTACGGCTTTGCTGTGTTACGTTTTTTTCCATAACTCCCACAGTTTCAGAGATATTTGCTAACATACGGAGGTTTACGCTGTCTGTATGTGTGTCTGTAAATTTTAAGGTCTCGCCGTTCAACCGATTGGACCATATTTTACAGATTTACCAAATTTTTATCCGCCAGCAACTAGAAACTGCCTTTTGTAAATGTTTCGGACACAAAATAGGTGAGTAACACAAACAACAGGCCGTTTGTGATGGCCATTTGATAGCATGATAATGAATTGAAAGTAACGCCTAAACCGTTCATCTTACCCGAAAACTGAATAAACGAGTTTGTAGAGGAGAAAATACGCTACAACTTTGCTCTCTTATGATTTTTTTTTCAAAGGTACGGTAGGTTTGACACTTCTCTTCATTTTACATAAACCAATATAGGCAAATACAATAAACTTGAAAAAGAGGACAAACTAGCACGGCTAAACAGATGATAATACACTCCTGGCCATTAAAATTACTACACCACGAAGATGATGCTACAGAAGCGAAATTTAACTGACAGGAAGAAGATGCTGTGATATGCAAATTATTAGCTTTTCAAAGCATTCACACAAGATTGGTGCCGGTGGCGACACCTACAACATGGTGACACGAGGAAAGTTTCCAACCGATTTCTCGTACACGAACACCAGCTGACCAGCGTTGCCTGGTGAAACGTTGTGGTGATGCTTCGTGTAAGGAGGTGAAATGCGTACCATCACGTTTCGGACTTTGATAAAGGTCGGATTATAGCCTATCGCGAATGCGGTTTATCGTATCGCGACGTTGCTGGTCGCGTTGGTCGCGATCCAATGATATTAGCAGAATATGGAATCGGTGGGTTCAAGAGGGCAAAACGCCGTGCTGGATCCCAACGGCCTCGTAGCACTAGCAGTCGAGATGACAGGCATCTTATCCTCATGGCTGTAACGGATCGTTCAGCCACGTCTCGATCCCTGAGTCAACAGATGGGGACGTTTGCAAGACAACAACCATCTGCACGAACAGTACGACGACCTTGGCAGCAGTATGGACTATCAGCTCGTAGACCATGGCTGCGGTTAGCCTCGACGCTGCATAACAGACAGGAGTACCTGCATTGGTGTACCCAATGACGAACCTGTGTGCACAAATGGCAAAGCGTCATTTTTTCAAATGAAAACAGTTCTGTTTACAGCATCATGATGGTGGCATCCGTGTTTGGCGACATCTCGGTGAACGCACATTGGAAGCGTGTTTTCGTCATCGCCATACTAGCGTATCACCCGGCGAGATGGTGTGGGGTGCCATTGGTTAAACGTCTCGGTCACCTCTTGTTCGTATCGACGGCACTTAGAACATAGTGGGCGTTACATTTCAGATGTGTTACGACCCGAGGCTTTACCCTTCATTAGATCAAATGTTCAAATGTTTCTAGAGCTTATGGGACTTAACTACGGGGTCATGTCCCTAACGTTACAAACTACTTATGAACTAGCTATTACTAAGGACGGCACAAATATCCATGCCCGAGGAGGAATCGAACCCCCGACCGTAGTGACCGTGCAGACCGTGACTGGGGCGTCACAGACCGCTTGGCTACCGCGGCCAGCTTCAAATTCAAAATTCAAATGTCTGTAAATCTATCGGACTAAACTGCGTGGTCATCAGTCCGTAGCTTACAAACTACTTAAACCTAGGTAAACTAACCTACGGACAAACACACACACCCATGCCCCAGGGAGGACTCGAACCTCCACGGCGAGCAACCGCGCGCTTCGCAGCGAAGTGCTGTAGACCGCTCGGCTACTCCACCGCGGTGCGGCCAGCTTCATTCGATCCCTGCGAAACACTACATTTCAGCAGAATAATGCCCGACCGCATGTTGCAGGTCCTGTACGGGCCTTTTTGGATACGGAAAATGTTCGACTGATGCTCTGGCCAGCACATTCTCCCGATCACTCAGCAATGGAAAACGTCTTGTCCACGGTGGCCGAGCAATGGGCTCGTCACAATACGCCAGTCACTACTCTTGATAAACTGTGGTACCGTGTTGAAGCTGCATGGCCATCTGTACGTGTACACGCCATCCAAGCTCTGTTTGACTGAATGCCCAGGCGTATGAAGGCCGTTATTACGGCCAGAGGTGGTTGTTGTGGGTACTGATTTACGAAGATCTATGCACCCAAATTGAGTGAAAATGTAATCACATCTTAGTTCTAGTATAATATATTTGTCCAATGAATACCCGTTTATCATCTGCATTTCTTCTTGGTATAGCAATTTTAATGGCCAGTAGTGTATTGTAACGGAAAGAAGATAAAGGGGTAAAAGTTCATGAAAAGAGTATCTTTGTCAAAGTTGAACTCTGAAATATCTGTATGTTAAAATACATGGTCATACAGAATATTATGTGTTGAGTGCAAAGATATTATCACAATAGTAGAGTCTTTGTCGTATCGTCCATAAACGTTTTAAGACAAAAAATTATTTATAGCCCGATTCGTTCAAAGGGTGTTCATTATTACTAAATCGGCGAGCTCGGCGCAGAATTTCACGAGTGCTCCTTTAATTTTTAGTGCATCTCGGACATTTTATTATATTCAAACTATACGCGATTATTAATTTGTGGGAGGCTACGTATCACATGCCTTTATAAACATCCTTTTCACCTTGTTCTTGCTCCGCTGTCTTGCGTGTAACTGACATGCTTTTCTTACCTACCCTGTATCGAAATGTGTATCTTCATCAGTCTCACCTGTTAATATGAATAGTTTCTCGGCAGTTTATACACGGACGCATTAATCATTTACACCTACGCGTTTACTTATTTAAACTTGGAGGTAACCCCATAAATATGTGGGTTTTTTAGGCGTAGGTGTTTAAATTTATATTATTTCTATTTCTATTATTTTGTTCCGAAATATTTACATAAAAATATTAAACTACAGGAAAACCTAAAATTGGGACGTAAGGGAATAAAAGTGGTTCCAGGCAAACACATCACTGAATTGATAGACTTCAGGATGTTGACAGAGCTACAGGGGCTATTGAAGTGAGGGAAGGGGTACAGCATTTAGTTTTTATCTCTAGTAGCACTCCTTTTTTCCTACAAATTTCTAGTCAGAGTTCATACGTAATATTTTAGCGTTTTGAAAATTATACTCTAAACAATATGCTTAACAGTGCAGGGTATGTGGTCCACCTGATGTGCGAATAAGGCGTATATTTTTTACCCAAACAAATTTCGGCATCTGTGTGGCATCATCAATAGTGGGTTTCACATGTCGCGGTGACGTAGAACCATTTTTACATAATAAGACAATGGTAATACGCATATCTGCAACCAAATAATTCTGGGTGAACAATGTGATGAGTGAACACGCTATTTATAGTATGAAACGTAATTTTGGTGAGCACGGTTATTTAGATCATTTACGTTTCACAGTATAAATAGCGTGTTAACTCATCACGATATTGACACTGAGTTATTTGGTTGCAGACGACAATGCTACCATTGTCTATGTAAAAAGGGTCCTACATGACCACAAAATCTAAAACCAAGCTAAATAATAAATAATACGATTATCGGCCTAATATTAACGCATATGTTAATACTAAGACAATGTTTTTTGATTCTCACAGCTATAAACATATTAAAAAAAATAAGGGAAAAGAAAAGAAAAAAAAGAAAAGAAAGAAAGAAAACACTGACGATGCCACAGAGATGCCGAAATGTGTTTGGGTGAAAAGAAAAAACAGTGTTTTTGTGGACCTCATACCCAGAAGTTTAGACTGCGAACAGGGTAATCATAAGAGCTACACATCAAAATGATGAAGTGTGAGATTATCGGTTTTATATGAACTACATCAGATGTAAGAACAGATTTAAACAAAGGAAAACTAAGTGTATTCTCTTCCATTTCGAAACCATTGGATTTTGAAAAAAAAAAAAAAAAAATGTAGAAAAATATCGACAAAGGAACCATACAGTCAAGATAATCTAACTAGAAAAGAAAAATGTAAGGAAGGAAGTAAGAAAGGAAGATAAGGACCTAATGTTCCTTCGACAACATGATCATTAGAGACGGAGCACTAGCTCGAATTATTTTCAAGGATTGGCAAGAAAATCGGCCATGCCATTTGAAACGTATCATCCCGGAATTTGTCTGGACCGATTGAGGGAAATCACGAAAACCCAAAACTCGATGGCCGGAGGAGGTTTTTAACCGCCGTCCTCCCAAATTCGAATCCAGTGAGTTACCACTGCGCCACCTCGCTCATTAAGCAACAGATAACAGATTTCCTTCCGGAGATACTGATTTTGGCGGAGTAACTAAATGCCTTGCTCTTTCATTGGTTACTTGATACATTTTTGAGCGTTTACTTTGTCCTATTACTGTTTCGTAATTTACGTTTCAGTAAAAGATTTATTTCTTCGCTTTTACACGGAAGCTCTATCGGTGGAGGTGTCCCGGTGGGTACGCTGCGTCCCTAGCGCGACGTCTGCGCTAATTTTCTCACTGCGGGGCACTCAGTGTGATTCAGCTAACTGCCTTCTCCGACTGCCAGATTACGGCCTCCACACCGGTGCTGGGGGACTAAATTGCTGTGCCTGTGCTTACCCAGTCGTCACTGTTTTGTTATGGCAGCGAGCTCAAATGGCCTCAAACCAGCGAGCTCAAATGGCCTCTGCAGCAAGAAAAAAAATGTACGTTTTATAAATAATGGTGTGAATTTCCGACTTAAGGCACAGTTTGCTTCCTTCCGTTTCAGTAGTACTTGTTTTGGCTTCAGTCTTTTACTCCATCTCATAACGTTGTTGTTTAGTTTATTTGGTAGTTCTGCTTATATGTACCACATTTCAGTTGACACAATTTCTGATTGTATTTTCCTGCTCTCATTGCCTTAGGAGTGTTGATCTACAACAATGCATTGGAAAGTATCGCACAATAATTATTTTCTCTTCTGGTATTAATAGCTCCCATCTCATTCCAGATCGTTTGCCAAGTAGTATCGGACAAGTCCCTGGTCTGTCGATTAGAGGTGGGACTCCATCACCTCCAAAGGTCCGAGGTATTTTGCTCTGATTGTTGCCAGCATGATATTGAAGTACCTGGGAAGCAGGTTGCTAACTTTACTTGCCCAGGGCCCCACTGGGTTTTACCCCTAACGGTTGAGGGACTAAACGGTGGATTTGGTAGTCTTTGCCATCTGAGCACAAAGGTGGCCACGACTCAGAATCTGTCCGAGATGCCCAACCTTATTCCAAAGTAACTGATATCCCAACTGTCAGGACCACTTACTTGGCAACTCATACGTTGCCCGTGGTTCATGAACTAGGTAATGACTACAGGAACCAACACCATGAACCACCACACACAATGAACCACTCCCAAACCACTCCCAACTCTGTTGCATGGGAGTGAAAGTATAGTTTACCTTATTCATAAGGTAGAGGTTACAGATATGAAAGTAGCAAGAATGATTGCAGGTACTAATAGATGGGGACAATGGGTGTCCATAATGAGGAAATCAAAGAAAAACTGGTAATGAACACAATAGATGAAGCAGTTAGAGCGAACAGACAGAGATGGTGGGGTCATGTTACACGCATGGGAGAAGCAAGGTTACCTAAGAGACTCATGAGCTCGCAGCGGAGGGTAAGAGGAGTCGAGGTAGACCAAGAAGAAAGTACTTAGATTCGGCGCAGAATGATTTTGAAGTAAAAGGCATAACATCAGACGAGGCATCAATGTTAGCATTGAATAGGGGATCAGGGAGGAATTTTATTAGAGGTACTATGCTCCAGACTGAAAGGTGAAAGGCATAATAAGTCTCTAATGATGATGATGACGATGATCTTCTGGTATTGCGGCTAGTATATTGAAATTTCACGAGATGTCAGTTGCGCGGTGCAGAGGTTTGTTTTAGTGTTTTCATACGCAGCTGCAGCGAAAAAGCCTGAAGTACGAAAGAAAAGCGACTCCAGCGAAGTTCAGTCTAATATTTGTGGACCAGAGGGTATAAAGCGAGTGACAGTCACATTGAGGGACATGTCAACAAGCACCCCCTATCGTGCAAAGTACTGCAGTGAAGCGGTGGAACACGCTGCGACCTACATAATAGGATCAGAGTGAGAACTCGTGTCATTGCAACGTGGAGCGCAAACTGGAGCTCGGGACAACGCGTTAACATCAAGTTTTGTTTCAAATGGGGCAAAACGGCGACATAGATCCATGTGATGTTACTGGAAATGTATGGTATTGAAGCAGTAAGTAAAAGGTATATGTTAGAGTGGTTTAAACGCTTTAGAGACGGAAAGGTACGTGTCGGGTCAACCGTCCACAATCACAATCTAGGACAACATGGAACGAGTGCGACGGACGCTTGCAGATTGCAGATGATTGGCGCCTGTCTTTGAGAAAGATAGCAGACGAGCTGAAGATCAGGCTTACGGTTCGCAACGGTTGCGGAAGTTCATCAACGCGGGACCTCTTACTGCTTCGAGCGATTCCACAAGAAGCGTTTGTTGAGAGTTTTCAACAGCTGTACAACCTACATCAGAAGTGTATTGTAGACAATGGTGATTACATATATGTTTGTAGAGCTTATGAGACTTAACTACGGGGTCATCAGTCCCTAAACTTACAAACTAGTTATGAACTAGCTACTACTAAGGACGGCACAAATATCCATGCCCGATGGGGGATTCGAAGCCCCGACCGTAATGGCCGTGCAGACTGTGACTGACGCGCCGCAGAACGCTCGGTGATTATTTTGAAGGCCAGTAAAGGTATTTTGTTTGTAACTCTTGTTTCCGATATTACCTTAAATCATTCACCGAGCTATTCAGACGCACCTAGTATTACTGTTATTATTATTATTATTATTCAAATGTTCAAATGTTTGTAAAGCTTATGGGACATAACTACGGGGTCATCAGTCCCTAAACTTACAAACTACTTATGAACTACTTACGAACTAGGACGGCACAAATATCCATGCCCGAGGGGGTATTCGAACCCCCGACCGTAGTGGCCGTGCAGACCGTGACTGGAGCGCCTCAGTCCCCTCGTATTATTATTATTAGTAATAATAATAATACTAATATTAGTAGCTATTTTATATAATAAAATAATAATAATAATAAAATAATAACAGTATTGTTGAAACAATATAGAGAAGTCTGCCATAAATGGAAGGTGGAGGAACGGAGTGTTGGTTGATCCCTTGCTGTTGATCCCTTGCTGTTGCAAGCTTTCAGTAACAAAGTTCTAACTTTTTCAGATGCGCCAACCGCGGTTGCCGAGCGGTCTGCGGCGCGCCAGTAACGTTCTGCACGGCCACTACGCTCGGGGTTTCGAATCCCCCCTCGGGCATGGATATTTGTGCTGTCCTTAGTATTAGCTAGTTAATCAGTAGTTCGTAAGTTTAGGGACTGATGACCATGTAGTTAAGTCCCATAAGCTCTACAAACATTTGAACATTCTTTTTTCAGATGAAAATATACTATGATATGGTCATGGAGACATGTACAAAATCCCATAAAACGGTTGGCAACGGTAAGCACACCCTGCTACTGTGAAATGGGACCAAGAAGATAGGACTGGTTCCTCTGGCCAGTGCTACGCGTCACCTAAAAGAAATCTGAGAGTTATGTAGTTTACCTTATAAGGGGAGACTAAAGACTTACATAATGCAAGATTATTAATAGTTTGCTAATATTATATCGGCTCAATACACAGGCGAAAACTATGACACTCCGAAGTCGACGTCATCTGATGTAGTGGGTAATCGGAAGCGGCGTTCTGGTGTAGCGGGCTCATGTAACAAGGCGAGGAGAATCAGCTGCTAGCTTGATACGGTGATTCGGTACACGTGTTGCATAACTGGAAAGGATCTGCAACTAAGTGACTGCTATCTGACGTCACCGGACATGCCCTCGCTAATTATCGCGTGAGATTCAGAACGTTAATCAAGGTTGTTAGCTAGATGACAAAGTCAGATGTGGGTATCTAAGCGTGACTTGAGTAATTAAAGCGCTGAAACAGCGAAATGTGTAACAATCTGACATCCCTTTTCCACATCAGTAATTTGCCTCCTAGTTTTATGAATCTGGAGCGAGAGAAAAATAACTAAAATATGTTAATACTCCGTAAAGTTCATTTAAATAGCCCTTTCAGGCCCCGCTTTTTTCTGGTTTTGCTCGCTTTATTTGTGATTCACTCTAGGAAGTTCAGGCCTGCATCACACAATCGTGGGTGAACTACGGTAACGTGCACAACGTGTTTTAGTTCCATGTTTCTACACAGGGTGCCACCAGCAGTCGGCGAACTTCCAGTACACTTACAATGGCAGCAAGAAAGCGCACGTTCGAAGATTTGCCTATATTGTTGTTATATAAATTTGGTTTCGTTCATTTTAATGACATAGATCTACTGTAGATAGATCGTTTTACATAAATATCTCTTAAATTATTAATTTTTTTAAATTATTGGAGGTATAATCTGAAACATTAGCACATGCAAAATTGTGCTTGTTGGGTCTAATTTCAGGTTTTTTATGCCATTTCTTTCAAAATATCACCCAATCGGGGCCCGGTAGTCTTGGGGTAAAGCGCTGGACTGGAAACGGAAGGGTTGCGGGTTCGAAACCTGGTCGGACCTGGCATTTTTTCAGTTTGCGTTTTTAGTTCGTCCTCCACCTCTCAACGATTTGAGGAGTCGCCAGAAACGACACGTCGTTCGGATTCCACATTAAGCTGTAGGTCCCCCTTCCCCGGTTGGATAACTGGGGTAGGCTAGAGATACGCAAGTCGCCGAAGTGGCATCTAATTGAAAGACTTGCACCAGGCCAACGAGCCACAAGAAATGATTATTATTATTATCTGGTAATTATCAATAACCGAAATATAAAAATTACTGGTGCAATCGCTGCTTTACTCAACTCGTCCGATGTAGATGATTTAAGCAGTGATATCCTCGATTGAACTTGGCTCCCAACTACAAAGAAGAATGCTGTAAACTTTGGGAAATATCATCTGGATCGTCCTCTTCAGGTGAAGATTTTGGAGAAACATCTGCTTCATAATGCAATGAAAATGATGTATATGGCATGTGGAATTCATGGCTTCCGTACAGGCATGACAGTAAAACAAATAAAGTGCGACGAAAAGACATAAATGATCTTCTTGAATTTCGGATAGCTGTGGGGAATACCTGCTCTCATCACCAAATGGAATGCCATTCATTGACAAAGAGCATGATGAAGATCAAAAAGACGTAAATACAGGTCGAAAGAAACGGTTCACCTTGCACATACAAGCGATTGGGCAAATCTGATCAATGGCCTTAAATGACTTAAAATCTGCAAGTTGTGGTCGCAGAAGACGTTGCAACTGGCGTACAAGGACAAGATGTGAAAAATGTTTTGTGTACTTGTGTTTATCAAAAGATGCAAACTGTTTCTGCTTGTATCATGTGAAGAAATGAGTATGTTGGCATGTTACTGTTAGATTGTGCAGATCATACAAAATTGTAGCGAAGGTCCAAACCACATAATTGTGTGGGTAATTTATGGAAATTGTTGAAAATAAAATTATTTTCTTTTTTGTAATGAATTACTGCATATATTTTGCATCTTAAACGTCCCTTTCTATACTAATGTCAAATCATCTACAACCTTGAGTCTGAAAGGGATAGGATGCTCTGTAAACACGTGTATATACAGTCGCTTCGGGCAATCGATCGTAGTTCACCAACTACAATTTTTGTAGATAGAATATGACTTGATTCCTTTTACTCTAATGTGTATCATAGAGCACAGAGCTCTCCATCTGACCCTGTTTATTGCCGTCGTCTTAATGTTACTCCAAGAGTGGTTAAGCCGCTGCGACCCTCGCTTCAACAGTCCTGTGGCAGGTCTGCCTCTCTTCCTTTGCGGACCTCTTGTAAGGCTCTGTCCTATCCATATCCATTTGCTTTCTTTTACAGTTATCTCGGCTTTCCGTTGCTAGGTGTGTTGACATAGTTCTCGATTTGAAATAACTTGTGGCCAGCGTCCACCCCCATGAACCACAGACATTGCCGAAGTGGGGTAGCTTGCGTGCCTCAACGATACAAATAGCGGTACCGTAGGTACAACCAGAACGGAGGGGTATCTGTGGAGAGGCCAGACAAACGTGTGGTTCCTTTTCAATAGTTACAGGGGCAACAGTCTGGATGATTGACTGAACTGGCCTTGTAACATCAGCTAATGTGGCTTTGCCACATAGCTACTGCGAACGGCTGAAACCAAGGGGAAACTACAGCCGTTACATTTCCCGAGGACGTGCAGCTCTACTGTATGAATATATGATGATCGCATCCTCTCGAGTAAAATATTCCGGAGGTAAAATAGTCCCCCATTCGAATCTCCGGACGGGGACTACTCAGGAGTATGTGATAATCAGGAAAGACAACACTGGCATTCTACGGATCGGAGCGTGGAATGTTAGATCCCTTAATCGGGTAGGGAAGTTAGAAAATTTAAAAAGGGAGATGGATAGACTGAAGTTAGATATAGTGGGGATAAGTGAAGTTCGATGGAAAGAGGAACAGGATTTCTGGTCAGGCGAGTACAGGATTATAAATACAAAATCAGTTGGGGGTATTACAGGAGTAGGTCTGATAATGAATAAGAAAATAAGAATGTAGGTAAACTACTATCAGCAGCGCGGTGATCGCATTATCATAGTCAAGATAGATAGATACAAAGCCAACACCGACCACAGTAGTACAAGTTTATATGCCCACTAGCTCTACTGATGGTGAGGAGATCGATGAAATGTACGAAGAGGTAAAGGAAATTATTCAGACAATTAAGGGAGAGGAAAACTTAATTGTGATGGGAGACTGGAATTCGGTTGTAGGAAAAGGAAGGGAAGGTAAAATAGTAGGTGAATATGGACTGGGCAAAAGGAATGAAAGAGGAGATCGCCTGGTAGAATTTTACACGGAACATAACTTAATCAAAACAAACACATGGTTTAAGAATCACGAACGAATGTAATATACATGGAAGAGACCAAGAGACACAGGGAACTACCAGATAGATTTTACAATGGTAAGACATAGATTTCGGAACCAGGTTTTAAACTGTAAAACATACCCAGGGGTAGATATAGACTCTGACCATAACTTGTTGGTCATGAACTGTAGAGTGAAACTGAAAAAACTGCAAAAATATAGGGAAATAAGGAGATGGGACCTGGAAAATTGAAGGAACCTGAAGTTTTTGAGAATTTCAGAGAGAGCTTTAGGCAACAATTGACAGAAACGGGGGAAAATAAAACACTGGAAGAAGAATTAAGAAACGAAATAGTGAAGGCAGCAAAGAAAAAAATAGGTAGAAAGGCAAGACCTGCCAAAAACCCTTGGATATCACAGGAAATACTAAATTTAATTGATGAAAGGAGAAAATATAAAACTGTAGTAAACGAAACAGGCAAAATGGAGTACAGACGATTAAGAAATGAGATTCACAGGAAGTGTAAAATAGCTAAGCAGTGGCTAGAAGACAAATGCAAGTCAATGGAAGAATGTATAAATAGGGGAAGAATAGATACAGCCTACAGGAAAATAAAAGAAACATTTGGAGACAAGAAAAGCAGCTGTATGAATATAAAGAACTCAGATGGAAAACCCGTTCTCAGCAAAGAAGGGAAAGCTGAAAGGTGGAAAGAATATATAGAGGGACTATACAAAGGAAAGGAACTTGGGACAATATTGTAGGAAGGGAAGAGATGTAGATGAAGATGAAATAGGAGATACTATACTGGGAGAAGAATTTGACAAAGCACTGAAAGACCTAAGTCGAAACAAGGCCCCTCGAGTGGACGACATTCCCGCAGAACTACTGAAGTCTCTGAGAGAGCCAGCCATGACAAAACTATTTCACTTGGTGTGTAAAATATATGAGACAGGAGAAATACCATCAGACTTTAAGAAAAATGTAATAATCCCCATTCCAAAGAAAGCAGGTTTAGACAGGTGTGAAAATTACAGAACTATCAGTTTAATAAGTCATGCTTGCAAAATTTTAACACGAATTATATACAGAAGGATGGAAAAGTTGGCAGAAGGCGACACTGGGGAAGATCAGTTTTGGATTCAGGAGAAATATAGGAACTCGGGAGGCAATCCTGACTTTACGGCTTTTCTTAGAAGATAGACTAAGGAAAGGCAAACCTACATTTCTAGCTTTTGTAGATTTGGAGAAAGCTTTTGATAATGTTGATTGAAATACACTCTTTCAGATCATGAAATCAACAGGAGTAAAATATAGGGAACGGAAGGTTATTTACAACTTGTACAAAAACCGGACAGCAGTTGTCAGAGTTGAAGGGCACTAAAGAAATGCTGAGGTTGGAAAGGGTGTAAGACAGGGTTGTAGCCTTTCTCCAATGTTGTTCAATTTGTACATTGAGCAAGCTATAAAGGAAAGCAAGGAGAAATTTGGAGAAGGAATTAAAGTTCAGGGTGAAGAATTGAAAACATTGCGTTTTGCTGACGTCATAATAATTCTGTCAGAGACAGCAAAGGATCTGGAAGAGCAGTTGAACGGAATGGACAGTGTGCTGAAAGGTGCATATAAGATGAACATTAACAAGAGTAAAACAAGGGTAATGGAGTGCAGTCTAAGAAAATCAGGTGATGCTTAAGGAATTAGATTAGGTAACGAAACAATAAAGGTGGTAGATGAGTTTTGTTACTTGGACAGTAAAATAACAAATGATGGTCGCAGTACAGAGGATATAAAATGCAGAATGGCAATGGGAAGAAAAGCGTTTTTGAAAAAGGGAAATTTGTTAACATCGAACACTAATTTAAGCATAAGGAAGTCCTTTCTGAAGGCGTTTGTGTGGAGTGTTGCTTTGTATAGGAGTGAAACTTGGACAATAAACAGTGTGGACAGGAAGAGGATAGAGGCTTTTGAAATGTGGTGTTACAGAAGAATTCCGAAGGTTAGGTGGCTGGATCGTGTAACTAATGAGAAAGTACTGTACAGAATTGGGGAGAAAAGGAATTTCTGGCATACTTTGACTGAAAGAAGAGATCGATTAGTAGGACACATTCTTAGACATCAAGGAATTGTGAAATTAGCGTTGGAGGGAAGTGTGTGGGGTAAAAATCGCAGAGGGAGACCAAGAGATGAATATAGTAAGCAAATTCAAATGGATGTAGGTTGCCGTTCTTATGCGGAGATGAAGAGGCTTGCTCAGGATAGATTAGGTTGGAGAGCTGCATTAAACCAGTCTCCGGACTGAAGACCAGAACAACAACAACAACGTGGGCAGCGTACACCCAGTATGTTCCTCAAACATTTATTGATGAAGGTTTAGATTTTTGCTTTCATTTGTGCTGTCACCTTCCACGTCTCACATCCATAAAAAAGAACAGATTTTACATTTTATTCAAAGATTTTAAGCTGTACCTTCAGAAATATTTCACGAGATGTCCACAATAGTCGCAACTAGGCAAAGGCCCCTTTTGCCTTTTTGATCCTACTTCCAAAGTCTTTTGTCGCCACTCAGTTTTTGTAAACAGTACTTCCCAGATAATAAAAGTTCTCCGCCTGCTCAATCTCCTCTTCTCTTACGGCTAGTGGGTTCTTGTTCTCATTTTTCATCCTAATCTCTTTAGTCTTCGCCGTTTATTTATTTATTTTTAAATTCACCTCTCTGAGCTTCTGTTTCCTTTTCCTTAAGTTTCTCACTAATAACCTTCAAAGTGTGGGACAGAAGGTAGATGTCGTCCGCAAAGTCCAACTCTTATAGAGTTCACTGTATATCTCTCCTTTTCTCTTTGGTTACCTTCTTCATGACCAGTGCTAAAAGCAAACAACCTTGCCTTACTCCAGAATTGAGTGTGAATGGTTCTGAGAGTTTTCCCTCGTGTTTCACCTGTCAAGTATATTCTCTGTACATCATCGGCATGATACTGATGATCTTTGGAGATACTCTGTAATTCTGTATTGTTTTCAGATAGCTCCACGTTGCAACCTATCGAAGGCTTTTTTAAAATCAACAAAAGCCATATATAGCGGAGACCAATCTTCCCAGCATTACTCAATAGTGGTCGTCAGGGTGTTGATTTCGTTAGTGCAAGATCTGATTTCTCTGAAGCCTGTCTGTCCTTTCCTGAACTTACTATCTATTGGCACTCTGAGGCGGTTTAATACAATCCTTAAAAAACATTATTGGGTATGGAGAAACTGTAAATCTCGTACCATTGATAGCAGTTGTTAACTGCCTTTTTAGACACTTGATTATAATTTATCGTGCTGAGAACGATGTGTTTTTGTCATTCTTCAGTGTGCAGTAGCTATGAAATGACAACGCGTTAGTTGTGGTAAGAAAGTCGTAAAATACAGGGACCAAGATGGCGTATGCCAGTTTTTTGCGTGAGGGATGTCGCGTGACCATATTCCGATTTCTTCTGAACGGAGATGAACATCAAATGTAAGCTACAATACTTCCAGGCTAAAGCCACTCGTTTACGTGACCATTCCACCCAGCATCGTTGCATATCTGACGGAGCACGTCCAACTTATGTGGCAATTCTGCGAAAGAATCACCTTGCCACTCATAAGGCCACAATTTAGCCCCTGTCAAACACGTTCATTTGGCTGTACGAAGCACGAGTGCGTCTTCGCGTCATGGCGCAAGTTTCCTTCATACGTTGATGGCATACTGAGCCTTGTGGCTGCTAACATCCCATATTAAAGGCGCTCTGGCAGCTATGCCACTACATCTGTTGGCGGACGACACTGAAATTACTAGTGCGCGTGCTATCCACCAGGTTTGCAGATATACTAATTTTCTTTATATACATAATAATAGCCGCGGTGGAGTAGCCGAGCGGTGTAAAGCGTCTCGCTGCGGAGCGCGCGGTTGCTCGCCGTGGAGGTTCGAGTCCTCCCTGGGGCATGGGTGTGTGTGTGTTTGTCCTTAGGATAGTTTACCTAGGTTAAGTAGTTTGTAAGCTACGAAATGATGACCACGCAGTTTGATCCGATAGATTTATAGACATTTGAACATTTTTACATAATAATAATATGTTTTACTGTTCCACAAGACCTAATTGAGGAGTGAGACTCCATGGGCATGGAACAAGCCAATACATGAAGTGTAACACAAGAATGGTAATGGAAAATTTTTAGGTAGTCCTATGCACACGACAATCTTAAGACAAAGTGAAAAGAATCAATAAAGAAAAAAATGAATTAGCTTAATTGTTTAACTTCTCTAGGAGTTCCTCGACACAATAAAAGGAGTGAGCTATGAGGTGTTGTTGTTGTTGTCTTCAGTCCGGAGACTGGTTTGATGCAGCTCTCCACAATACCCTATCCTGAGCAAGCCTCTTCATCTCCACATAAGAACGGCAATCTACATCTGTCTGAATCTGCTTAATGTATCCATCTCTTGGTCTTCCTCTGCGATTTTTACCCCATACACTTCCCTCCAGCGCTAAATTCACAGTTCCTTGATGTCTAAGAATGTGTCCTACCAATCTATCCCTTCTTTTAGTCAAGGTATGCCAGAAATTCCTTTTCTCCCCAATTCTGTTCAGTACCTCCTCATTAGTTACGTGATCCACCCACCTAATCTTCAGCATTCTTCTGTAGCACCATATTTCAAAAGCCTCAATCCTCTTCCTGTCCGCACTGTTTATCGTCCATGCCTCCCTCCCATACAAGGCAACACTCCATACAAATGCCTTCAGAAAGGACTTCCTTAGGCTTAAATCAATATTCGATGTTAACAAATTTCTCTTTTTCAAGAAAGTTTTTCTACCCATTGCCATTCTGCATTTTATATCCTCTGTACTGCGACCATCATTTGTTATTTTACTGCCCAAGTAACAAAACTCATCTACCTACTTTATTGCTTCATTACTCAATCTAATTCCTTCAGCATCAACTGATTTTATTACACTGCACTCCATTACCCTAGTTTTGCTCTTGTTAATGTTCATCTTATATGCACCTTTCAGCACACTGTCCATTCCGTTCAATTGCTCTTCCAGGTCCTTTGCTGTATCTGACAGAATTACTATGTCATCGGCAAACCGCAATGTTTTTAAATCTTCCCCCTGAACTTAAATTCCTTCTCCAAATTTCTCCTTGCTTTCCTTTATAGCTTGCTCAATGGACAAATTGAATAACAACGGAGAAAGACTACAACCCTGTCTTACTCCCTTTCCAACCACTGTATCCCTTTCATGCCCTTCAACTCTGACAACCGCTGTCTGGTTTTTGTACAAGTTGTAAATAACCTGACGCTCCCTATATTTTACTCCTGCTTGCTTCAGAACTTGAAAGAGTTTATTCCAATCGACATTGTCAAAAGCCTTCTCCAAATCTACAAAAGCTAGAAATGTAGGTTTGCCTTTTCTTAATCTATCTTCTAGGATAAGCCGTAAAGTGAGTATTGCCTCCCGTGTTCCTGCATTTCTCCTGAACCCAAACTGATCTTCCCTTAGGTCGGCTTCTATCAGCTTTTCCATCCTTCTGTATATAATTCGTGTTAATATTTTGCAACAATGACTTATTAAACTGATGGTTCTGTAGTTTTCACACCTGTCTGCACCTGCTTTCTTTGGAATGGGGATTATAACATTTTTCTTAAAGTCTGAGGATACTTCGCCTGACTCATACATCTTACACACCAGGTGAAACAGGTTTGTCATGGCTGGTTCTCTCAGAGACTTCAGTAGCTCTGAGGGAATATCATCTACTCCAGGGGACTTGTTTCGACTTAGGTCTTTCAGGGCTCTGTCAAATTCTTCTCTCAGTACAGTATCTCCTATTTCATCTTCATCTACATCCTCCTCCCTTCCTACAATATTGTCTCGAAGTTCATTTCCTTTGAAGAGCCCCTCTATATACTCTTCCCACCTTTCAGCTTTCCCTTCTTTGCTGAGAACTGGTTTTCTATCAGTGTCCTTGATATTCATAGAGCTGTTTTTCTTATCTCCAAATGTTTCTTTTATTTTCCTGTAGGCTGTATCTATTTATCCCCTATTTATACATTCTTCTACATCCTTGCATTTGCCTTCTAGCCACTCCTGCTTAGCCATTTTGCACTTCCTGTCAATCTCATTTCTTAGTCGTCTGTACTCCATTTTGCCTGTTTCATTTACTGCATTTTTATATTTTCTCCTTTCATCGATTAAACTTAGTATCTCCTGTGATACCCAAGGATTTTTTGTAGGTCTTGCCTTCCTACATATTTTATCCTCTGCTACCTTAACTATTTCATCTCTCAATTTTACCCATTCCTCCTCTACTGTTTTATTTTCCCCTGTTTCTTGCAATTGTTTCCTAAAGCTCCCTCTGAAATTCTTAAGAACCCCAGGTTCCTTCAATTTATCCAGGTCCCATCTCCTTATTTTCCTACCTTTCTGTAGTTTCTTCAGTTTCAGCCTACAGTTCATAACCAACAAGTTATGGTCAGACTATATATCTGCCCCTGGGTACGTCTTACACTGTACTACCTGGTTCCGAAATCTATGCCTTACCATTATAAAATCTATCTGGTATCTCCCGGTGTCTCCTGGTCTCTTCCACTTATACAACCTTCTTTTGTGATTCTTGAACCAGGTGTTTGTTATAACTAAATTATGTTCTGTGCAAAATTCTACCAGGCGGCTTCCTCTTTCATTCCTTTTGCCCAGACCATATTCACCTACTATCTTCTCTTCCCTTCCTTCCCTTGTCCTACTACCGAATTCCAGTCTCCCATAACAATTAAGTTTTCCTCTCCCTTAATTGTCTGAATAATTTCCTTTAGCTCCTCATATATTTCTTCGATTTCCTCATCATCGGCAGAGCTAGTTGGCATATAAACCTGTACTACTTTTGTCGTTGTTGGCTTCATATCTATCTTGACAATGATAATGCTATCACTGTGCTGGTCATAGTAGTTTACCCGCATTCCTATTTTCTTATTCATTATCAATCCTACTCCTGTGATTCCCCCAATTGATTTTGTATTTATATTTCTGTACTCACCTGAACAGAAATCCTGTTCATCCTGCCACCGAACTTCACTAATCCCCACTATATCTAACTTCAACCTATCCATTTCCCTTTTTAAATTTTCTAATTTTCCTACTCGATTAAGGGATCTAACATTCCACGCACCGACCCGTAGAATGCCAGTATTGTCTTTCCTGATGATCACATCCTCCTGAGTAGTCCCCGCCCGGAGATCCGGGGGGGGGGGGGACTATTTTACCTCCGGAATATTTTACTCGAGAGGATGCCATCATCATATGTTCATACAGTAGAGCTGCATGTCCTCGGGAAATATAACGGCTGTAGTTTCCCCTTGCTTTCAGCCGTACGGTACGGCTATCTGTATCGTTGAGGCACGCAAGCCACCCCCACCTCGGCAATGTCTGTGGTTCATGGGAGTGGAGCCATGAGGTAACTCTTCAATTTAGATTTGAAAGCGTGTGGGTTAGTGCTAAGATTCTTTAGTTCTTGTGGCAGCTTATTGAAAATGATTGCTGCAGAATACTGTACACCTTTCTGCACAAGTGTCAAGGTGGTGTGATGCAAATGTAGATTCGACTTCTGTTTAGTATTCACCGAGTGAAAACTACTGACTCGTGGAAATAAGCTGATATTAGTAACAACAAACGACATTAAAGAAAAAAACGTAAAATGTTTGTAAAGTTATGGGACCTAACTGCAGTGGTCACCGGTCCCTAAACTGACAAACTACTTAAACTAACTTATGCTAAGGACAATACACACACACCCATAACCGAGGGAGGACTCGCACCTCCGACGTAGAACAGCCTCCCGCCCCAGCAAGACGCCTTACTTTGTACGGCTATTCCGCCGCGGCTAATTTTCTTTCCGGTGATGTATGTCATCTTGAATTATTTTTTGTTTTTTCCCTGTATATTTATTTACTTCTTACGACGTCAGCCACGAGCGCCCTCTGCTACAACTTCGCTCGTGGCCACCACTGAACTGCATCGTCACTTGGGAATCAGATAGGCACCAGTTAAGACTTGGCTATCGGATAGGCACTGGGCATCATCAGTTGCCAGGCCTCTATCTAAACTATGTATCAACATTTTACTAGTCTGCTGCTCTCCAAGTTACGTATTGTATTATTTCTATAAAATATATCTCTTATACTAATCTAGCTTAGTGTTTCTACTTTCTGCTGTCCCGCTGGCTGGTCACCTCCGTACTTGCACACGCGTGCATCCTATTTTCTGTGTCGGTCTCTCTCTACACCTGCCACCGATACCCAGGACAACCGGCGGAAACGAGACACAAAAGTGGCGACGTGGATGGGATACAAAAAAACTGTCAAAAATTTAAGAGTATAAATCAGCATTAAATCCAGTAAACAGGCCAGGAAGTAATAGGATATAAACAAGACACGTTAACACCATAAGTAAATTCTATACTAACTTCAAAAACACATAATGTGAACGACAAGTTAAAACTCTCTCTCTCTACAGGGCGTATCAAAAAGGTTGGCGCAAACTTACACGGTTAAATGAAAAAACACGATAACAGAAACAAAAAAAATGTTTCAAATATTTGTATATCTATCGGACCAAACTGCGTGGTCATCAGTCCGTAGCTTACAAACCACTTAAACCTAGGTAAACTAAGCTAAAGACAAACACACACCTGCACGGCCACTACGGTCGGGGGTTCGAATCCCCCCTCGGGCATGGATATTTGTGCCGTCCTAGTTCGTAAGTAGTTCATAAGTAGTTTGTAAGTTTAGGGACTGATGACCCCGTAGTTAAGTCCCATAAGCTTAACAAACATTTGAACATTTTTGAACAAACACACACACCCTTGCCCCAGGAAGGACTCGAACCTCCACGGCGAGCAACCGCGCGCTCCGCAGCGAGACGCTTTAGACCTCTCGGCTCCTCCACCGCGGCCAGAAACAAAAATGTCCCATTAAACACACGTGTCCGCAAAAGAGACAATACGAGATAATTTCGAATGCATGGTTCCAAGCCGCCACTGACGTGATTGTAAATATCGTCCTAGTTAGTACACATTCATTTGAAATTTAGACTTTACTATTAAGATTTACATCGCATTTAGTTCATATTTCACTGAATTCATTGTGAACATCGTCCTAGTTAGCTAGATGGAGCTCCGGCAGATTTTGTTGCTGCAGTGAGAAGGCATTTAGGAGAATACAAGGGTTTCTCTTCACAGTCAGGGGAATAGGAAATGGCCAGGTGGATTGTGATCCGGCGAGTATGGTGGATATTCAATTTGTTCCACCCGTTTTTTGGCAGTTTGACGATATTGGCTGTGTCTGGGCGAGCGTTGTCGTGAAAAAAAAAAAAAAAAAAAAAAAAAAAAAAAAAAAAAAAAAAAAAAACACCAAGAACCTTGTTTTGCGTACTTGTAATCTGCGTAGACGTTGCGTGAAACGGTTCAAAATTTCAACGTACCTTGCAGCGTTCATCGTCGTTCCCTTAAGCAGAAAAAAGGTGATGAAAATCGTTTAGGTGCGAGATTTTTCAGCTCTGATTTTTCCGACGAGGTGATGTCGGAGAATGCCATTCCATGCTTTGCCGTTTCGTTTCAAGGTCGTACGGGAGACTCTAAGTTTCATCCACAGTGACAATATGGTACAAGAAATTGGGTGTCGCGACCGCCGTTTCGACGAAATTCTGTGATGCTTTTAAACGTGCCTGCTTCTGGTCGTGTGTCAGAAGATGATGCGTTTTCCTCTTTACTAACTTCTGGCTTTGGATTTGTGATACGTATGCAAGGTTAAACAGCAGTTCATCCGCTAACATGCGCACAGTTAATGGATGATCGTTCCTTATTTTTGCCTGACTTTCTCAATGATTTCGTCACTTACGGCGGTTGCCGGTCGTCCACTAAGGGGATTTTCAGAAACACTTTCCCGGCCTAATAGAAAACGGGCGAACCACTCGTAGACACACTTCATGGGCAGTGCTTGATCCCCAAAACACGTACCAGCATCGCAACAGTTTTCTTAGGTGTCTTGCCAAGCGCAAAACAAAATTTTTAATTGATTCTTTGTTCGCTTATAGTCCTGTTATCAGTTCAGAAACGACGCACTTATCACTTTGTACACAGTTCTGACACGGATCACACACGATGCTCAACTGAACTACGGTGCGGACTAGACCTGTGAGAGTAACGAGAGTATTCGTATGAATCCGTTACTAAAAGAAACAGTACTCGTTACAGACGTATCGTTACTCGTTACTCTCGTTACCAGTGCCAAACAAAAATACGGCCGATACACTGTCTTTGAAACCGTGAAAAGATTTTAACTGTTACTGTTAATATTACTTTAACATTTCAATTTGCCATATAGTGTATGCCTGCTTTCTGAAGCAATTATACTACTTAGGAAACGGATCAGTACTGTCCATATCCCTTGTGATTTAAATGCAATTGTCAGACAAATTGATCAAAATTAGCGACGCCTACCCACGACCTCCATCTTAAGTACTGTTCCCGCATTTTATTTAGTGATTTTTTTGAATGTTTATTTTATTTATGTTTTTTTTATTTACCTAAATAGCTTATGATTAGAGTTTAACATTGAAGATGTTAAGGAAATATATTTTATTTTTAGGTATTTATAAATTTTTGCTTATTATTTTTATAGTGAAAATGTAATGTTTTTTATTTTTATTTTTTTATATTATTACCTATATAAACAGAAATGCCAACGGAGTTGAACCGCTTTTGTAAAAAGTTAGCAGCTTTCATATTGGCTTTACATTTCCTTGATTGGAACATTATTATTCATTTATATTATTAAAGGCAGCTTGGAATGTCAGAATCAATCGTAATATTTCGTGACGAATGGCCCAATGTGACCGATAAAAGTAGTAGCACTACATTTGCGAGCAGCGGGACTATTGTACTTTATTATTGTGACATTAACAGAAAAGATAATACCGCCATGAATGAAAATGTATAAATGATAATTTTTGAGTACACTTTACAAAACTTGTTTATATCGGACAAGATCAAAAACAGATAATTAACCATTAAACTGGAACCTTTACAGGAAAAAGAATACAATAAAACGTGTATTTGCATTAAAAGCGGGCGTGAGATCATCGTGGATTAACCTGCAAACAGGGGCTAAGAAGTATAAACCAAAATGTTTAACAACAAAAATAACCATCTGAAATCTTAGACCTGTGGAATATGCACTTAAAGTTTTATATATATAAATTAAATTCATAATAAATAGTATCATAGAATATATACATTCTCAGTATTGCTTTTCGTTACAGAGTTCGCATCGATACGGTAGATGCGAATAACGAAATGTATGCATAAACAAGTTCGCATCGATGCGGCAGATGCGAGTAACGAAACGTATTCATGAGTAACGATTCAGTACAACGTATCAGTATTCGTTACTCAGTAGCGAATACATACGGTTCGCTACAGCTCTCGTGCGGACAGGTTGTCAAAACCGGCCGCTACGCAGGTTTTCTGCGCTGTCATTCGCCTGTGTTGCTCGATCGACATTTCTGACTTGATTCACAGAACTTTTTATAGTCATAAGATGTAGTACAAACATTGCTCTCTTGTGAAAATTTTTTCATGTAATTTATGTTGTCTTTGTGTTTAAAATATTAGGGAAACTTACTTTAACGATGCGCTTCGTAATCGAAGCACAATACTAATCCACAAACAGAGCGGGGTGGCGCAGTGATAGAACACTAGTCTCAAATTCGGAAGGAAAGTGGATCAAATCCATTTCAACCATCCGGATTTAAGGTTTCGATGATGTGTTTAAATCACTCCATACAAATGCCGGTACGTTTCTACATCTACATGAATACTCCGCAATCCACCCAAAGGTGCGTGGCGGAGGGTACTCAGTAACACTACTGGATACTTGCTTTCCTGTTTGACTCCCATATGGAACGAGGGAAAAACGAATACTTGCATGCATCCATACGAGCCCTAATCTCTCTAATCTTATCCTTGTGGTCTTTGCGTGAAATGTAGGTTGGCGGCAGTACAATCGTTATGCAGTCCGCCTCAAATTGCGGTCCTCTAAATTTCTTCAACAGTGTTTCTCGAAAATAACACCTTCCCTCGCCGGCCGCGGTGGCCGAGGTGACTGAGGCGCTCCAGTCACGGTCAGCATGGCCACTACGGTCGGGGGTTCGAATCCCCCCTCGGGCATGGATATTTGTGCCGTCCTAGTTCGTAAGTAGTTCATAAGTAGTTTGTAAGTTTAGGGACTGATGACCCCGTAGTTAAGTCCCATAAGCTTAACAAACATTTGAACATTTGAACACCTTCCCTCCAGAGACTCCCACTTGAGTTGCCGAAGTATTTCGGTAACACTCGCGTGTTTCCTGTGAAAGGGCACATCAATTTTTTTCCCCTTTCTTACCCAAACAAACCAAGCGTGAATTCCGCTTGTAATGACCACGTTGTCCATGGCGTGTTAAATGTTTTTTCCTTCTACCCCATAAAAAAGTGTGAATTTATCGCTATGAACACGGAGGTACAAGAGAAAATAACGAAGTGCATTTACGAGCCCCGCCAGTTTCCGGTCGAAAGTGCAGGCGAAAGCGGCAGCGCTTCGCACCGCTCAGCTGGGTGGCCACCGGCCGGTGTGAGGGAAAGCGTTGCGAGCCATCCTCCACATCGAACAGCTGCCACCCGCCGCGCTGTCTGTTCGCGGACGTCTGTCTGCGTGCGTACCAAGCCAAGTCACAACATTAATTGTCTCTACGATATTGGTCGTCTACGCTAGTCTCTCTTGACTTCGGATATCCAGATCGATGTATAATTTACGAAATTGCACTTTGGCGGCTATGTAACTACGCTAGACGTTGAAAACTTTATCAGTACGTCTACAATCTCTCGAGTGGCATGTGCCGCCATCGGATCAAAGTCGGCAGTTTACAGTGAAAATAGTGCTTCAGCAGTGTACCAGTGAAGCTGAGAAAAGACTGCCGCGGTGGAGCAGCCGAGCGGTCTAAAGCGTCTTGTTGCGGAGCGCGCGGTTGCTCGCCGTGGAGGTTCGAGTCCTCCCTGGGGCATGCGTGTGTGTGTTTGTCCGTAGGTTAGTTTACCTAGGTTTAAGTAGTTTGTAAGCTACGGACTGATGACCACGCAGTTTGGTCCGATAGAATTAAAAAACTTTTTTTTTTTTTTTTTTCTTTTGAGAAAAGACTGCCTCTCACTCACCCTTATCCTTCTGACATAGCCAAACGAATCGTAGCATTATCCAAGTCAAAACGTCAACAGTCTAACAGATTAATATCCTATTAACTAAATGAGCTTAAGAAATGCCAACACGATCTCCTGGAAGAGCCTTTTTCCTCAGACGGACTAGACGGGGCTATCTCTGACATGAAGACTGGAAAAGATACCGGTCTAGATGATATTTTCGCAGAATTTATCAAAAATACTGGACTTGAAACCAAATTGTGTCTGGTGTCCCTTCATACTGCAGTATAAACCATGTTCCGGTTAGAGGGCTAAGCCTCAACATAAGCAGGTGTAACGTTCTACGTATACATAAAAAGAAAGGCTCATTTTTTTATAACTACGCAGTAGCAGGACAAACACCGTAAGCAGCTACTTCCATAAAATATCTGGTAGTAGACATAAGGGGAAATTTCAAATGGAACGATCACATAAAATCAGTCGTGGATAAGGCAAAGGCCAAACTGAGATTCATTGGCAGAATCCTCAGGAAGTGTAGTCCTTCAACGAAGGAAGTAAGTTATTAAGTCTGGTTCGGCTAGCGAAGGAGCATTGGTCATCAGTGTGGGGTCCGTAAAAGATAGGAATAGTTCAAGACAACGAGAAAAACCAACGGAGAGCAGTACGCTTTGTTACGCTATTATTTAGTAAGCGCGGAAGCGCCACAGAGATGATTAGGAAACAACAGTGGCAGACGCTGCAAGAGAGGAGTTCTGTATCGCGGTACAGGCATCTGTCAAAGTTCCGAAGGAGTATATCTCACGAAGAAACGTTAAGAATAAGATTAGAAAGATCCCTATATACTTTCATAACATTATTCTAGTTCGCGTAATGTAACTGTGCCATTCAAGCACAATGTATGCTTGTACAGTTGTGCTATTCGCTTAACACGGAAGATGGCAACATCTGCTTACAGCAGTTAAGTAAATCCGGTATTACACGACACACCTATATAACTGAAACGTTTTATTCCTTCCTACTACACGACAGACCTAACGTGTAGAAGTCCGTAAGAGCGTCTCAAGAGTACATACTTGACATGAGTTATGTTGTTGCTTGGATACTTTACAAGAGAGCCTATACTAAAAATACACTACTGGCCATTAAAATTCCTACACCAAGAAGAAATGCATGTGATTACATTTTCACTCAATTTGGGTGCATAGATCCTGAGAAATCAATATCCAGAACAACCACCTCTGGCCGTAATAAAAACATAGCTTGGATGGCGTGTACAGGTACAGATGCCCATGCAACTTCAACACGATACCACAGTTCATCAAGAGTAGTGACTGGCGTATTGTGACGAGCCACTTGCTCGGCCACCATTGACCAGAGAATTGGTGAGAGATCTGGAGAATGTGGTGGCCAGGGCAGCAGCAGAACATTCTCTGCATGCAGAAAGGCCCGTACAGTACCTACACATCCTGATGAAATGTAGGGATCGAATGAAGGGTCGTAACACATCTGAAATGTAACGGCCACTGAACAGTGCCGTCAAGGGTATCCGCAGCCATGGTCTCCGAGCTGATAGTCTATCCTGCTGCAAACGTCGTCGAACTGTTCCTGCAGATGATTGTTGTCTTCCAGACGTCCACATCTGTTGACTCAGGGGTCGAGACGTCGCTGCACGATCCGTTACAGCCATGCGGATAAGATGCCTGTCATCTCGACTGCTAGTCGACCGCGGTGGCCGAGCTGACTGCGGAGCGCCAGTCACGGTCTGCACAACCAGTACGGTCGGGGGTTCGAATCCCCCGTCGGGCATGGATATTTAGTATTAGCTACTTCATAAATAGTTTGCAAGTTTAGGGACTGATGACCCCGTAGTTAAGTCCCATAAGTTCTCCAAACATTTGAAAATTTGTTTTTTGTTTTTGAGGGCGTTGGGATCCAGCAAGGCGTTCCGTATTGCCCTCCTGAACCCCCATCGATTTCATATTCTGCTAACAGTCATTGGATCGCGACCAACGCGAGCAGCAATGTCCCTAAACGATAAACCGCAATCGCGAAAGGCTACAATCGGACCTTTATCAAAGTCGGAAACTTGATGGTACGCATTTCTCCTCGTTACAGGAGGCATCACAACAACGTTTCACCAGGCAACGCCGGTTAACTGTTGTTTGGAAACTATCCTCTTGTCAGCACGTTGGAGGCGCCGCCACCGGCGCCAACCTTGTGCGAATGCTCTGAAAAGCTAATCATTTGCATATCGGTTAAATTTCGCGTTTGCAGCACGTCATCTTCGTGGTGTAGCAATTTTAATGGCCAGGAGTGTAGTAGTGTAGAGAAAATCTATATGGCTTTGTTTGATATTGCTGAATCCTTATGCTGGTCATGAAAACTATCTAAGAGACGACCGCTGGATAGCTCACCAGGCAATAGCTCAAAAAAGAGAAGGCAGCCAAATACAGGAAATGCTGATATGAGGAAGGACCTAATCGACCACTGGCCCAACTATCGTAGGCCAGATGTAAATTAATAAATGTTGACAAAAGTAATGTGTACATAATGTGATAGGTATTTGTGTTTTGTACCAGATAAAATTGTTTCTACAATTTTTACAATGTATAAATTAGGAAAGTATGTAATTGCAAAGCAGTCATAGTTTTCCAACTGATGTATACCCAACCTTTTTAATGTTTTTCATTTTTTTAATAAATGTACTTTAAAGTCTTAATTACTGATGTATCATAAATTTTGAACGTAGTTCCACAAAAATTTAGTACCTTCTACTAATGTCTAAGTACTCACAACATCTATATTTGCGCAGTGTGTATTTGAATATATTAAGTGATATTTTCCAAAATATAAACTCTACAAAGTTTATGATTATATATTTTACATTCAGGGGCACTATGAAGTATAATACCAATGTTGTTACTGGAAAATTCTTACTTTCATTATTCTTGTGCATAGAGGGTTAAGTCGCGAACGGAGGCATACAGGCAGTCATTTTTTTTCTGTGAATCTTACTAGACTGGAACAGGAGGAAGCGACAATGGTACGCAAAGTACCCACGCCACACACCTTGAGGTGGCTTGCGGAATATTGCGGTGAATGCAGATGTTCCTATTAGACTTGCGCATAATAGTTCGCGATCGGGAGCGCTCGCTTTAAGTTCGTTCTTTTTGTTCGTCCGCTCACAGTGACGGCTGAGCGGCGTTGTCTGCGCACGCAGGTAGAGGGAGAAGTTCCCCCTCTTAGCTGCTTCATGCGCTTGCTGCTTGAGCTGCTAACGATATCACGCAAACCAAAAGAAACTTTTTATGGATAATTTCTCGCGTTTAAGTTGAGAGTAGTTAAGTTTAGAGTATCTTGGCATTATGGAATTTATTAGGCAGATATTGCAGAGTGCAGAATACTTCAAAGCAGAAATTTTGTAGCACTGAACTATGTAATCTAGCAGGCAGACGCTAACCTCGAAATGGCTCTCATCAGCAGAAGGCAAACACGTGATTTTTAATTCTGTTCGCGACCTATCACGCATATTTTAGTTCGCGACCTATCGCGCATAATTTAGTTCGCGACCTATCGCGCATAATTTAGTTCGCGACCTATCACACATATTTTAGTTCGTGACCGGCAGCTCTCCTTTTAGTTCGCAGCTCGGCCTGGAAGTAGGTCGCTCTTTTTAGTTCGTCCGTTCGTTTTGGCTTTTGCTACCGCTTCTAAAACTACAGCTGAGCTGCATATCAGCTCGAAATGACGGCAACTGTCAGAAGGGAATCGCGCTATTCTGCGCGCTCTCGCGTCCTGTCGCTGTTACCTGTCAGTCTTCGGAAAAGGAGCGGACGAACTAAGAGGCGAGGGATCTTCGAACTAGTTAGCGTAGTTCGCCTGTGGGAGCGCTCTTCCAAACTAGTTCGTTCGCGAACTACACAAGACTAGTTCCTATGACAACAACAGGGCTGCCTTTCTGGTGCCCTTACTTTTCCTAAAGCTCAGTCCAACAGGTTACATAATGAGTGACGATGAACTCGTCGGTTTGTTGTCACACAACGCGGTGCAGTGTGTTACATCGCGTTTCCTGCCAGTGGGAATGGGGAGGAAAAGAAGGCGGGCGCAGTCAGGTGGTTTCCCACTCGGATCGCAAATGGCAGTGTTATTGCGTTCCTCGCCGGCAGCCGCCTGTACGGAGCGTGACGCGGAAAGCGCTGGCCAGCAGACGCCAATTAGCGGGGGTAGGCGGCTGCTCTTGTGCTGTGGCCAGTAGTGCTCCGACCGTGGACGGCGAACACCTGCTCTGCCGGCGCCAACACACTCTCCAGGAGCGCGACACGTGAGTAATCGCTGTAGCTTCAGGCCAAGGGATTGAATTGATTTGATTTGATTCTTTCAGGGAGGCCAAAACAGTCTTGGTCTAACCCGCCACTGCCCGCACCGAAACTAAGTTTATTGTGCGGTATCGCTCCCTGTATGTCTAGTAAAGCCAACCAATGCCCTTGAACAGCGCAAGGAGTCCCTTTACCAGTTCTTTATTAGACACGATTTCTTCGGGTCTGGTTGTCCCAAATGTTCTGTGCCTTTTACTCTCCAATGCAATGCATTCGAAGATCAGATGTGATGCAGTTTCATCACCGTCATCACAGAGCCTACATTTAGGGTCCTCTTCTGTTATTCCCTTTGTATGTAGGTGTTTTTTTGAAATTCCCATGGCCTGTCAGCAATCCAACCATGAGTCTAATCTCTCTCCTGTTCAGACCCAGGATTGCAGAGCTTCTTTTAAAACAAGCCTTTGGCATCATTACCTTGCCATGTTTTTGTTGATGAACTTTGGTCCAATATTCTACGTGCTGTCTTCTGAGCCACTTTGATCATTGCCTTGATGATTGTCAGGACAGGTTCCGGTCCAATAAATGAAGTCTCTGCCCACATCCTGGCTAATCTGTTGGCATGTTCGTTGCCACTGATCCCCGAATGGCCAGGGACCCAAAATAGGTTTACTCTATTGCTTTCACCTGGCTCCGCCAGAACCCTGTGACATTCTGCAACAATTTTAGACCATGTTGCAGGAGCTGCCAGTGATCTCAGGGCTGTCTGGCTGTCTGAATAGATATATATGCTACGATCTTTGAAGCACCTACGCAAATTCTCCTCCACACATGCCCTGATGGCAGTAATTTCGGCCTGGAATACTGAGGCCAGTTTCCCTAGAGAGAAGACGCCCTCCAGTCTTGGCTGCACCCCGTATACCCAGGCCCCAACGCCTTGGTCTGATTTCGACCCGTCAGTGAACCAGACAATATCCCCCGTACGGTGTCGAACTTTTTTCTCCCACTGCTCCCTACTTCCAATTGTTATACTGAAAGGCTTGTTGAAGCAGTATGGGGTTATAATATAGTCGGTTGGCATTTCCCCAACCTTTCCTATATTTACCTCACTCACTATTTTAGTGTATGATTCTGGATATCCCAAAGAGTTCCAGTTGTTGACAGATTTGAGTCTGTAGGCACCAGCTGCCGCCTCCATCTTGACTCAAAGGTGTAATGGGGGCATATCCAGTATAGTTTCCATTCCAGCAGTAGGCCAAGGGATACGCACGCCTGTGTCTCGGCACATCAACAGCTCCAACATTTAACTTAATATCTTCAAATGTTTGTAAATCTATTGGACCAAACTGAGTGGTCATCACTCCGTAGCTTACAAAGTACTTAAACTAAGGTAAACTAATCTAAGGACACCACACACACACACACACACACACACCCACACACACATGCCCCAGGGAGGACTCGAACCTCCGACGGCGAACAACCGCTCGCTCCGCAGCGACGCGCCTTAGACCGCTCGCCTACTCCACCGCGGCCATTTCACCTACATCTACATAACACCACAGTCTGACATATACAGGGTGTCCCACAAGCGCGTGTCCGAGACTCATCCGTGAGTCTCGCTTGAGCCCCGGACATGCGCTAGCACCGCGCCTCATGAATGTCAAACGTCAGCTTCGCTTCGCAGGTTCTCCAGATGTAACTGACGCATCGCGATGCAACCGACGCCATTCTTTTTGTGATTTTTCATCCTATCGATTGATTACGAAATAATCTGTGGTATCCATTATATATATATATATATTATTTTCAACACAAACTTATATATATATATATATATATATATATATATATATATATATATATATATATATAAGTTTGTGTTGAAAATAATATTTCTTCACGTTTTAGAGTGTCTCATAGTACCCACTTTCATAAGCCCCTGCGGTACGTTCATGAGCGTAAAAGTTGTTTTTCAATATATCTTGTAGTTTCAGAGATATCTGGGGTGAATTCAAATGTTTGTATAGCTTATGGGACTTAACTATGGGGTCAGCAGTCCCTAAACTTACAAACTACTTATGAACTAGCTAACACTAAGGACGGCACAAATATCCATGCCCGGCGGGGAGGGGGGGGATTCGAGCCCCCGATTGTAGTGGCCGTGCAGACCGTGACTGGCGCGCCGCAGTCCCCTCGGCCACCTCCGCGGCCGGCTATCTGGGGTGAAACAGTTGAGTGGGACACCCTGTACAGTTACGACACTCCCACCGATTTTTGTTATACACCACGACAGCAGCGCTCCAAGCAGCTGGGAAGGTACATTTCTGAATACGATACCGGATGAGTGTGAGTAATATCGTTTAAATTTATTTTAAAACATAGTTTTAAACATGGTTTTTACCACAGGGAAGGTATGTACTGCCATAAAAATAGGTAATAACGAGAAAAAACCGCACTGATGTGTTTTACGGCCCACTTTAGATTTGTAGTTTTATACTTTTTTGCAAACATTTCAGACAACAATAATAATGTAAATAATAAAATTATAGTGATATGATGACGACATATCTATGCACCCAACACTTAACCCTTTTAGGAAAAAAAGGAGAAAAAGAATTTTGGTAGTGGCGGGTTCCGAACCACTGACTGTGTGCTTTACAATCCAACGCGCTGCCCACTACACTACGGCGGTCCTTTATTTTCGTCCTGTGATGGCAGTTGTTAACTGATGCTAATATGGCATTTTTAGACAATAGATTATAATTTACAGTACGAAGAACGACGTGTTTTTGTTAATTCTTCAGTGCGCCGCTACTTTGAAATAACGTGTAAGTTATAATAAGAAAATCATCAAATACGCAACGCAAGATGGAGTATCCCAGAGAGAGTTCTGGGCGTGGAATGTCACGTGACATCTGCGAACGGCTGTTTTTCGTACAATCAATGAACGGTGTCAAATCGCCGTTATTTTTTCAAATATCTCTCAAACGCAACGAGATATGAAAAAAACGTAAGGCAGCAGAGTTGTAGAGAATTTACTCCCCTACAAATTCGGTTATTCAATTTTCTTGTCAGATGAACGGTTCGTTAGCAATTAAAATTACATTAAAGACAGCATTTTTTTAGTGTTACTGACGTATTTTTTGTCCGAAAAATTTGAGAAAGGGAGGTTCTGGTCTCTGACGGCCTACAAGTACGTCTGTAAAATTTGGTACCGATTGGTTGAACGGTTCGGCTTAAAAAGTGGGAACACGTTACGGACAGACAGACAGACATCCCAAAATCGCCGTTATTTTTGCAAATATCTCTGAAACGATGCAAGATAACGAAAAACCATAAGACAGCAAAGTCGTAGAGGAATTTATCATTTACAGATTCATGTATTGTTACCGTCTCAGATGAACAGTTAAGGCGTTATTTTCATTTAAATTTCGAGCTGACAAAAGACGATCGCTAAGGCCCGCTTTTAGTGTTACTACCGTAATCTAAAGTGGGCCAGTAACTCTACATTTATCTTTATTAAGTTTCCTAAGAACCATTGCAAGGTATCAAACGGTATTTTGCTGGACTTTTTATTTCAGATTATCTTAAAATCTAAGACTTTTTAATCAAAAATTTTAGTTTCTATTGAGAACAAATATTGCTAATAAACAACAGAAGACCAAACCTTCTGCAGAAAGACGTCGGTTTTCTACTGAGAAACGTCAGGATTTCTTCACTACAATTCCAACCAAATCAGTAAGTGTTGAACATAAGAAAGATATATGGAAATGCATTACCTCTGTAATTTGCTAGATCAGCCACTACAGCTGCAGCTAATGGGAAATCCTCATAAACGTGACAATAAAACATCGAAAGCAAAAACACAGAGTCCCAACTAAGCATAAAACAATTGTTACTACATCTGAACCACAAACGACAAGAAACTTCTAGAAATTCGTTTTATAATCAAAAGGAATTATACTGAAAAGTATATGGGTTTATAAGAAAGACGAGTGAAGGGTAAAAATGTTCGAAAATTCCATATTGAATTTTTACACGTCAAAGTAAGTTCTGCTCATACAGGAACAGACCACAACAGGAACTAATGTTTCTCGTCTGTTTCTATTCTCTCACTTTCAGTGCAGTAGGCTACAAAATACACAGATATTCATAAGTATTTCTTCAAGACTAAGTTGTTGTTTATATCACTGAATGAGGGAAATTTGGCTGTTTTCCATTTATTTGACGAATACTTTTGTCACTCGATATTTTACTAACGCTTGAAACAGAAAACTTACAAAAACTGTTTGGTTAATTGCGTAGAAAAGTAATTACAAACAAACATCATTCCTTCGGCGGCTTGCCCACCGCTAGGAGCGCTAGTGTCGTTGCAACTGTCTGTTGGAACAACTTTCACAGCAGTGAGTGTCGCGACAATGTATGTTAGATTGTGATAATAGTGTGCAAGTTACATTGAAGTGCATGACAGAGGATTCATCGAACTGCTTTTATAAACATTTCTCCACAGTTCCATTCTGTAATATCTCGTTGGAATAAGGAACATCTGTTTTCGATATCATTTCTCTTATTTTATTTTGATGATCGTGTCTCCTTAAATAGGTGGGTGCTAACAAAATATGTTCGCATTGGGAAGGGAAAGTTGGTGAAAGATATTTCGCAAATAGATCTCGCCGCAGCTAATAACGCGTTTCTCTTAATGATTTCCACCCCAACTCGTGCATCATTTCCGAGACATTCCCTCCTCTATATCTCGATAATACAGAACGAGTTGCCCGTCTTTGAACTTTGTCTAAATCGTGCGTCAGCCCCACCTGGTAGGGATCCCACAAAGGGCAGCAATACTCCAAAAGAAGACGCACAAGTGTAGTGTAGGCAGTTTTTTGAGTAGAACTGTTGCATCTTCTAAGTGTTCCGACAATCTTTGGTTCGCCTTCCTAGAATATTTTCTGTGTGATATATCCTGTTTAAGTTGTTTGTAATTGTTACTCCTAGGCATTAGTTGAATTTAAGGCCAGTAGATTTGAGGTTTAACGGATTTCTCTTAGTGGTCAAAAGGAGGACTTCCCACACCAATGCCTACAGAAAAGACTTCCTTACGCTTAATTTAATATTCGATGTTAACAAATTTCTCTTTTTCAAAGACGCTTTTCTTCCCATTGCCATTCTGCATTTTATATCGTCTGTACAGCGACCATCATATGTTATTTTACTGCCCAAGTAACAAAACTCAACTACCACCTTTATTGTTTCGTTAACTAATTTAATTCCTTCAGCATCGCCTGATTTTCTTAGACTGCACTCCATTACAACCCTGTCTTACTCCCTTCCCAACCACTGCATCCCTTTATGCCCATCAACTCTGATAACCGCTGTCTGGTGACTTTACTAACCGATAAATGACAGAATCATTCACGAAGAGTCTAAGAGAGCATCTTAGTGTGTCTCCTAAATCGTTTATAAAAATAGGGATCAGTAAGGGCCCTATAACACTTCCCTGAGGAACGCCAGATATCACTTCTGCTCGATGAGTTATCGTCAATTACAACGTACTTTGTCCTTTCTGACAGGAAATAACGAATCCAATCGCACAACTGTGGCGATCACATCTTGGGAAATCTGGGATTCTGTTCAATTTTTTGATCAGTCTTCGATCTATTGACTATAGTTCGATCAAAATTACTTGCTAGTCGACAGTTCACGGGCTGGAGCTGCTTTCCACCAATCAGAGCGCTCAACGTCACGCCCGAACAGTTCTCCGTTGGCAAACTGACACAATAACTGATCTGTTAACTTCCGTTTCCTTGTCTGGCTCTATTTCTTACTTTTCTTTGTTCCTGATTCATAGTTCTGCCTTTTGTATTTCGCATTTCACCGCTTAGTGATAATCATACAAAAATAACACTTGGACAACAGAGCTAGCGAAATACGTTCTCGTACACAGCACTAAGCACACGTTACTCGATCCTTTCGTACAAGCCGCGATTTAACGTCACATATACAGGCATTATATCACAGATATTGAAACTTGTGTGTCGTCAAATACAGGCCTAATAATACTGAAACTTGTCTCAGGGTTAAGTGTGGTCAGAGCCTCGACAAAAAATTCTGTTTTTATCGGTCATGGATAATCGGCAGCGGCTCTTTTACTCTCAAAGACCACTCTGATCTGAATATCGTCACTGCACATTTATGATGATGATTACATTAGAAATGTTACTGTTTTTAGAAACTTCAACATTACCAATTTATTTTTTATTAACGTAACTGACATATATTTCATCTGTTTAGACGCCATCACACAATTGTTTCACAATTATTACTGTACTTCACGCACCAGTTGTTAATAATAAAATATATATGTCAACACGACATGTTTCGGGACGACATTATCACATTATCAAGTTCTGTAAAACAAGGAAACGTAGAATAATAAGGGCAGTATATACAAACGACAGTACCAACAAATATTCCAATGAAACTAACCTACCTACCATAAAACTTATCTGCTGCTAGGAAGCATCTTAAACACAATGGCTGTGTATGTACATTGTCAAAAATAAATAAAGAATTGAGCAGTACCACATGATTCTCCGATGGCAGCAAGTTGTCCACTAACGGACAGCTGATCCAACTTCCCTGTCATTGGTGGCCAAAGATATTTATTCATAAAATCAGTCAAAAATTAAAGGTTTTGTAACGGTACTATGCTCTAAATTGATCAGTGAAGTTAAAACCAAGAAGTCGATATTTAGAACATGCACACACATCAGTGTTTCTCAAGGAGGAGGTTGCTAAAATATGCCCAGTAATGGTTTTTAGATAGTTCTCTCTTTTCGTTGAGCATGCTGCTGGAATCCTATCTCAACGCACAAAAGATCTCAATTTCTTCGAGATTTGATAATAACCAACCTTTGCCCTCCATAGTTCATGACTGTCAAACTATCATTTATGGTGCCCAACGAATGTCGTTCAATTTTCAGGTGTTTTGCAACTGTAGATGAGCCATTATCTCTATTACTGTTCTCTTTAAACCGCACCTTAAAATGCCTTCTCGTATATAGTACAAACGGGAAGGAATTTTAAGGAGAGAATAGAGAGAATGGCTCAGCTACAGTAGCAAAACACCTCAAAATTGAACGACATTCGTTGGACACCATAAATGATAGTTTGACAGTCATGAACTATGAGGGCAAAGGTTGGTTATTATCAAATCTCGAAGAAATTGAGATCTTTTGGGCGTTGAGATAGGATTCCAGCAGCATGCTCAACGAAAAGACAGAACTATCTAAAAACCATTACTGGGCATATTGGAAGGCCCTCGTCTCGACTATATCTGCTCCAGTGGGCCCCGGCCCAAAGTCTTCTTCTGGAAACCTCAGCCGCTCAGAATAACAATGAGCCGTCCTTATGATGTGGTCACCGGCGCATGCCATTAGCTCTGAACGTGTATTTCTCCTCCTGCTAGAGGGCTCACACAACAAAGTAACAGAATATTTCTCTTTAGCCACAGGTTAATAAAGAAAATCGATAATCTACGAAATAATCAAATAAAGTAACAAGAAGGGTACGTTGTCTTTTTGCCATTGGGAAGCAATCTGAAATCTGTCATTACCCCACACCCAAAGAAGATTTCTCCATGGGGAGTGTCTTAAAAATCTGGTGGGATACGGACCAGAGGAAATCTAAACGCTATCGGTCACTTACTATGCCCTAACACGAAATATTTCCTGAGTGTCGCCAATCACACCAAGGGTCTTGTTCATACAAGAAATTTTGTTCTAGGAGTTTTCTCTTTACTTGAGATTTTATGACATTGACTGAAACAATCCCAAATTTAAACATTACAAGCCTATCCATTCCAATAAAAAAACCCATAAACACCGTTAACTGAGAAAAGGATCATTTAATAGGTATATTGACAATTCCCAGGTAACCCCTCTGTGGTGCTGCCTGAGAAATTCACACTCTTGTTCACATATATACACATTGACCATACACACAGATAATAACTTTACACTATGTTCTTCTAGACAAGCATTCACACTAGTGACGAAACAAACAATGAAAAATGTACACTATATTTTTCTTGTACATTTGTTGAAATTTTGTGAACTTATGGTCTAGCATGTTTAACTATTTTTCTTAGTACAAAGTTATAAATAAACACGTGAGATATAAAGTGTGTGTGGGTTTAAAATTCACAGAGCATTAAAATGCTGAATACATATAAACAAGGCAAATATTTGCGTAACAATTTGTGACATGCCTGGGCATGTGTTCATGAAAAGGACAAAACCATCGTAAATACAAAAAACAAACTGTAAAAAATTTGATGAATTTAAAGATTCAGAAAACATATATGACAAGAAATATACATCATGTGTGTATTGTTTCATGTGTAAATTTTTGCTATTTTTATGTATGAATATGGGAAAAGCTTTTGTAAACATTTTGGAAATATGAGAAGCCAATTAAATCTACATGCACATGAAACTTATATCTAAGACCTGCTCTCCTCCGTTTTAACGAGGAGATACTTAACAGTATGTCACACATTATTTTTACATTTTAGTTGAAGCACTGAATATGTGCACAATTAACACTGGTAGTGGGTAGCATATTGGTCACTAGAAGGGAACCTGGGGGACACGAGAAGATAATTTGTAGCGTGGAGAGTCGATGCTAGTGTTACAGCGACAGCTGTGGCTGTAAGTAGCGCATGCCAGGGGCAGACGGTTTCAGCTTGCATTGGGGGCGCAGGACACTCTACTTGGTGCGAACAGCACCATTAGCCCAGCAGGTATCAGCAGACGCCGATTCTTTGTCAGTGGGTCAGCACGATGGCACATACACAGCACATTTCGTGGCTCGTGTTGTCTGGTGGGCCCTTCCATTCAGCAGGGATAGGCGGCGAGAAGCCGAGCCACTTGTGAAAAGGGTTACACGGTAAGCTGTCATTGGGCGACATGCAGTTTGGCGTGCCCAATTGTCAGTACTGCCTTCGCACCAGGAAGCTCGTTAGTAGCAGGTATCAGCAGCCAGCGTGCCCATTGTCCCTTGGTACAGTTACAGCGGATGGGCCGGCCGCGGTGGCCAAGCTGTCTGCGGCGCGCCAGTCCCGGTCTGCAAGGCTACTAGGTCGGAGGTTCGCTTCCCCCCTCGGACATGGATATTTGTGCCGTCCTTAGCATTAGGTAGTTCGTAAGTAGTTTATAAGTTTAGGGACAGATGACCCCTAGTTAAGTCCCATAAGCTCTACAAATATTTGAACATTTGAACAGCGGCTGGGCCTCTCATTCAGGAGCCTCGCGTGGCGGGGACAGAACTGCTCTCCATTGTGTTCTGCCGTCGGCAGCGTTATCGTAACGTAGGAGTGTGAATGGGTGCTCAGGTTAGCCTCCTCGTCCTGACATAAGCAGCTATGCTGACTACACAGGTGTGGCAGTGACCTTGTCAGTGATACACACATTGTCATGCAAAATGGTGGGGTGGGTTGCGCAGAAAGTGTTGCCGCTTCTTCTTTGATGACACTGTTGTGCTGTACGACCTCTTGCACATTCAATCATGAACCAACTCCGTTGTTCCTGTTTCGAAAAAACCGTTACGTTAGACCATTGGCTCAAAAGTGACTGTGTTTCCCTCGATTGTGCGCACGCCAGTCACGTGGGATGTGCGAGTCCATTTGCTTGAAGGTAAAGTAGGTATGTTAACAACGTGTGCTATCACGGACGATGTGAGATTCCATTGCATAATGTTACCATAAATGTCACTAGGTAACTGAAACAGCGCTAGATGTAATCGGAATGGTCTAGATTTTCAGAGAAAATTTGCTAGACGTCGCTAACCTGCAGCAACGCCACCTAGATACAAGGCCTGTGTGTTGCCTGCCAAGAGTAGTCATAACACAAGCAAACTGTTTCTGTTATGTAGTGTTGTGCTCAGTTTGGGAATACGTACACATTGCTCACCGTGTTTCTGAGCGTTATATATGTTATTTCTGTGATTCACAGACAAATTTGTTTTCGTATAAGATATTTATGAACTGTTATATAAGATATCTTACCGATAGTGGAATCTGACGAATCTTATTAGGAATTTTGTTTCATACCAGCAAACGTCTGCATAGAAAATCACATAGATAACACAAAATACATTCTGAAACACAATGTGAACATGTACATATTCCCAAACTCAGCACAAGGCTACATAACACAAATAGTTTGCTTGTGTTATGACTACTCTTGGCAGGCAGCACAGAGGCCTTGTATCTAGATGCCAGAAGCGTGTAGCCAGTCTCGGGCAATCTGGCGACCACACAACATAAACATATTGTGTTTCTGAATTAAGTCGTACTTAATCAGTGATCGCAGTTCAACAGGCGTTTCATATTCGATTTCGTCCTAAACCACCATCAATGAAGAACATTCGACGGTCGTATAAACAGTTTGAAGAAAGTGGGTGCCTCTCTAAACGCAAAAGTCCTGGTTGGCCATGCTTTCCTGAACAAACAGTAGAACAAATCCGACGAGGATTTGAGCAGAGCCCCCACAAGTCTACTCGTCACGCTAGCCGAGTACTTGCGTTACCACACATGATGTGTGGCTTGTGTTACGGCGTCATTTAGCCCTCGAACCATACCGATTACAACTTGAACAAGTTTTTTGAGATACTAACGCTCAGTTTAGATTGAATTCGGTTATCGGCTAGATGTCGTCCGTGCAGCCAGTGGAGGACGTATTGAACATTTATGATGGATTTTTTATAAACTTCTGTCTTTTGAGGGTAATTTAGTATGCAATTTCTTGGTGTTGAGCCCTTCTTCCTAATAAATAATTCTATTTAAAATCGGGTCATTCTTTTTGGGACACCCTGTATATCCCGCACCTGTCATGACGTTAGCACAGCACATAGTGCTCCTAAAAATACAGACTGGCGCACCTGCTACTTTCATTCCCTGCGAATGCTAAACACAACACGTAGCTTATGCGAACAGTGTTGTTTTGTTCATGTTTAGTGAAATATTTCAGAAGTGTCTGGCATAGAGCCTTAGATCGTGCTACTTTGAGCTTGCATTCCACTCTTGTATGTGGATTACATACAAAAATCTAGGCTTTTCTATACTTACTGCTGCTTTTCTATGCTATCCGAATAAAGAAGAAAAGCGCAAGAAGCATATATTTCTGGGATAAAAATCGCGTACTACGTTTAATTCTGCCGAAACTGGTCATCTAGATAAAAATTTTAAGCGATTTGAATAATGACTGTCAGTATGCAAGGTTGTCTTTATACTTTTCGTTTTAGTTTTTGTAATACTCGCAATAACGTAATAGGAGTATTATCAACAATTTTTACAATGTCAGTACAAAACTTCTTGATGTGGTGTAGCCGACCACAGTGACCGAGGGGACTGAGGCGCTCCAGTCACGGTCTGCACGGTCACTACGGTCGGGGGTTCGAATCCCCCCTCGGGCATGGATATTTATGCCATCCTTAGGATAAGCTAGTTGATAAGTAGTTTGTAAGTTTAGGGACTGACGAACCCGTAGTTAAGTCCCATAAGCTATACAAACATTTGAACATTTTTTGATGTGATTTATTTCTCAACTTACTATATAAGACACACATATTGCACTCTAAAACTGTATATTCTGGGATGTTTTGCTGTAATATGATATTTTGCGGCTGCTAACTCCCTACAGGCAGCTTCTCTGTTAAGAGGTAGTACTTTCAAAAGAGCTAAACCACAACTTACGTTCGAATAACACAGACGACTTTTACTATTAAATGTTGCTTCATGTCATAATAATAAATAATATTTACGTACATTACATAACTGTGCACTCAGTCCAGGTTCCCAGTTTCTGCGCCGACAGTTAATGATCCATTTTTTCTTCTCTCAGAAACGGGAAACGAAACATTCTGTAACTACCTCTGGAATGATTTGTCTGTTTATGGCAACACAACCACTCACGCTAAAGTGACGTGACGCAGATCCTATAGCACCGCAGTATGTCTAAATTACGAGCTACGGGAATAAAAATGGCGGATGCGTCAGCTCGTACTTATAGAAGCCTTCAGCACAAAAGGGGTGATTGTACATAGTTTTGCGTCAGAGACAAAAATATACAGACGGGAAACCTCCGTAAGGGCCCGGCACACGCGGAGGGGTGCGGGGCGGGGGGTTTAAGTAGTTCCATAAGATGCCCCATGGCACTGAGATCATAAACAGCCCTTTAAAACTGGCCAGAGCAGGCGGCAGTTAGTGGCCGTCCCCCCCCCCCCCCCACTTCCCCTTATACGGCGGCACACTGGACACGTCCGTGGCCTCGTGGCAGACGGCACGAGCTTTTCCCTCAGCCTCCCCTCCAAGCTACCCTCTGATGTGGGAGAGCACATACAAAAATATACAGACAGGAAACCTCCATAAGGGCCAGGTCACACTTTCAGGGGTGTGGGCAGGGAATGTTCTGTAAGCTGTCCCATGATGGCACTGCGGTCAGAAGCAGCCCTTTAAACTGCTCAGAGCAGGCGGCAGGTTGCGGCTGTCCCCACCACCACTTACCTTCAAGTTCCGGCACACCGGACACAGCCGTGCCTCGTGGAAGGTGACACGAGCTCTCCCCTCAGTCTCCCCTCCACGCTACCCTCTGATGTGCGAAAGGCACCGTCAGAAGCGCCTCTAGTGTGGTCTACCGGTACTAAGCCAGGGAACCAACTGACATCTGCTGACATCTTAAGAAACTTCGAGGGGAGCATAAGACAGAGGTTTAGGGGGGGGGGGGGCGGCTTCTTCTCTGTATATGTTACTCTGTGGCGAGAGGCGCTTCTATTGTGGTCTACTATGCTGGGGAACTGCCTGATATCTGCTAGCATTTTATGGAACTACGAGGAGAGGGTAGGACAGTGGTTTAGGGGGGCTCCTTCTCTGTATAGTTACCCTTGCTCTGGTGCGCAGGCCCCGCGCGTGCCAGTAGCCGCCCGCAGCCGGGATGCCCGCGGAGCCGCGGCTGCCGTCGGTGGCGGTGCCGGTGGGCGTGCCCGCACAGCTGCCACGCCGGCCGCAGGCGGGCCGCGAGGCCTTCACCGTGCTGCCGCCGCTGCCTGCCGCGCCGCCCCCGCCGCCCACCTCGCACGCCTACCGCCTCGCGCCCGTCGCGCCCGGCCGCGGCAAGCAGGCCGCCTTCGCCGTCGTCGCGGAGATCACGCCGCCCAAGACGCCGCCGCCGCCCGAAGGTGAGCCCAGGGACACTCACACACACACACACACACACACCACACACACACACACACACACACACACACAAAGTTTGCACACAACGTTTTGAGTCCTCGGAATGCTTAGATTCTAAAGGTTGCCCGTGGCTGTCACGGACTGTCGACAAGGTCTGCAACTCAAAGAAGTGATCAGTCCACATATCCTTCTATTAGCATTGAAGCTAATACTGAACATGTGGTTGTATACATTCTTCCTAGATACAGTCAATAGTGTGTTCTGAGTTGTGCTAATGTAGACCGCTGTCTCATTGTAGAATGCACGCAGGATAAATTGGCCGTTATATGCGCAGACAGCTGGGCGAGCGTGGGGAGAGTGGTAGTGGTGGGAGTAGCGGCCGGAGCAGTGAGCGAGCGCTGGAGGGGAAGCGTCCAGCTCACTGGCCGCCGGGCGGAAGTGGACTGACGCGGCCTCCCCTTCCCAACGAAGGAATGAACTCGCCTGGCGCTTCTTACGAAAACTCGTCTCTGCGCATCGTTCACCTTATACTGCGCAGACTCTACTTGCTCCAAACTCATCCGTTGCCTCGATGACTCGTAGACTGAACTGTCGTGGCTGTGGTCCGCCAGCATATCTAGCCGAGTCCTCTGCTTCTGAATGGCTGGCGCGCGAAACAAAGCACAGAGGCAACAATGACTGGAGGCGCCCCCAGCGGTTGAAGTACAGTAGACCGAGTTATCGCTTCTTCATGAAGTGGCGCGGCGACGTGTGTTGACCACCAGCATTGTGGCGAATGGCGACGCCACAACGCCAGCACATCTTCCGGAAGACGAAAACCGAATTTCGCAAACTGTGTTCGCCATCGTGTTTACATGCTATAGCCTGAAGTGGATTTCCTTGCTCGCCGGCCGCGCTGGCCGAGGGGACTGAGGCGCTTCAGTCACGGTCTGCACGGCCACTACGGTCGGGGGTTCGAATCCCCCTCGGGCATGGATATTTGTGACGTCCTTAGTTGTAGGTCGTTCAGCAGTAGTTTGTAAGTTTAGGGACTGATGACCCAGTAGTTAAGTCCCTTAAACTTAACAAACAAATGAACATTTTTTCCATGCCCATTTTTCTTTATTTAAATACATAGTTTGGAAGGTATCATCAGTGACCATGAGCAATGATTAATGATTTACCTTGGTGGTGACTACAATGAAGACCGATTTTGGCAATGATTCTAACAACAGTGACGGCGCCGCGGGGAGTTCGATGGAATTGCGCCTCTGTCGTCATGATTTGCAATGTGAAAAGTTACGAAATCTGATATTCATTTCATCATTGTAACTGTAAACGCAGAGCGAGAATTTAGTCTCGGTCATTGTTTATTTTCTTTCGGTAAGTCCGCCTCCGTAGCTCAGCGGTAGCGTTGCTGACTACCACGCAAGAGGCCCGAGTTCGATTTCCGGCAGGGGACCGGGTGTTGTGTGTTGTCCTAATCATCATCATCTCATCATCATTGGCACGTAAGTCGCCCACGCAGCGTCAAATAAAAAGACTTACACTAAGGCGGCCGAACAAACCCGCAAGGGTTCTACCGCCCAAGAAAGCCATACGCTCATTTCCATTTTTCTTTCGGTAATCTTCAGATGCTTATTTCTTTTATTTATTTGTCCCATTATTCAAAGAGTGTGCTTGGTTATACTCCCTTCTACATTATTATGACGTTATTTACTTTCTGTTTGTATGGTAGCAGTTCAAAAATGTATTATTACATTCACTTTTCTTGCTCAATAGCTTACATTTATGGGATTACAGTGAACACCTTATCATCTGTTATGTCCATAAGGGATACTGTTGCAACATCACGATTGCAGTATAGCCAGCCTACCTCAAGGTAACACGAAATATCAAGTGCATTGTCTCATCGGCCCACTAATAAACCAATCGAAATGTTGACAATGGCATAGGGTGAGCGAAAAATGTTTACTAGTGGTGCGAGCTCTTCTAAGACAGCTAAGAAGACGCAAATAACGAACCTTGATCTGGACAGATGATAACGAAATAGCTGTGAAGTAAATTGTTTTGGAAAATCGTCAAATTACTGTAAAAGATATTCTTGACGATGTTGGCTGTCATCCAATTTCTTGCATTTTTGGGCATGAGACGTGTGTCAACTATGTTTGTTACATTATATTAGATTAGATTAGTTGTTTGTCCATTGATCAGTCATGAGGGCATCCTTGTGGATGTGACACAAGTAATTTTTTTACAAGCTGATAATATAATAATACTAATAGTATGAATACATATATCATTTGGTCCCATTTAAAAATTCGTCAGTGGAATAGGAGTTGGCCACTAGCTATCAAAGTATAAAAAATGATGTAGGAATCAATCTAGACTTTAAAAAACATGAAAAGAAAATAAATTTAAACTAGAAAAAGAACAATATAGGCCCCTAATGTAATCAATAAAAACAAAACAATAAAAAAATTAGAGTGATAAGAAAAAATAGATTGATCTTCTTGGCTCCTCTTAAACCCATCGTTATTTGTTGCTAATTTTTTGATGATTCCTGGTAAATTATTGAAAATGTGTGTTCCTGAATAGTGGACCCCTTTTTGAACTAAAGTAAGTGCTTTTACGTCCTTATGTAGATCTTTTTGTTCCTAGTATTGCATTTATGAACTGAGCTGTTTGTTGGGAAAAGGGATATATTAGTTATGACAAATTTATTTAAGGAATAAATATACTGAGAGGCAGTAGTTAATATACCCAGTTCTTTGAAGAGGCTTCTACAGAATGTCAGTGATTTTACTCCATAAATAATCCGTATTACACGCTTTTGGACTCTGAATACTTTTGTGTGACGTGAAGAGTTACCCCAAAATATTATACCATATGACATTATCGAATGAAAGTAAGCAAAGTATGCAAGGTTTTTATTTTTATGTCTATTATATCTGATACCACTCGTCTTGAAAATACGCATTTGTTAAGTCGTTTCTTCAGTTCTCTGGTGTGTGCTCTTCCTAACTGAATTTATTATCAAGCTGCCAACCTCTTCTGTCTGCTCTTCTTCATACTTTATGCATATGCTGGCTGGAACTCTCTTACATGTTCTGAACTGCATGTAGTGAGTCTTTTCAAAGTTTAATGTCAATGAGTTGCCTTAAAACTAGTTATTAATGTTTATGAAAATATTGTTAGCAGACCTTTGTAGAACTATGATTGACATGCTATTTATTGCAATACTTGTATCATTTGCAAATAAAACGAACTCTGCCTATGGCAGTGTAACTGATGAGAGGTCATTTATGTACACAAGAAACAGCAATGGATCCTTGTGGGACACCACATGTAATTTCTTCCCGACCTGATGATGACTGATGGCTTAATTCACTAGTCCCTTGCACTGGCACACTTTGTTTCCTGTTAGTGAGGTACGACTTGAACCATTTTGCAACGCTGATGTTGCCGCGCGGTCCAGGCGAGCAATAAGATTTTTTTCGGTTCTTTTATACTGGTAGCGGAGCCACGAGTCGCTAGCTATGGTACGCGTCAGATAGTTCTTGAAGACACGCTAGATTACCGCATTTCCTCCCCCTATGTAGGCCTGGTATTCGTTTTCCTGAATAAATCACTTCGGTGTCAATCATAATTTTATCATTGTGACATTCAGCGCCTATGCTGTAGCCCACAATCCTAGCTTGGGCATTCTGTACAGCCGTGGTTTGCGGCCATCAGTCCCTAGACTTACACTAATTACGCTAAGGACAACAAAGAGCCGGCCGCGGTGGCCGAGGAGACTAAGGCGCTCCAGTCACGGTCTGCACGGCCACTACGGTCGGGGGTTCGAATCCCCCCTCGGGCATGGATATTTGTGCCGTCCTAGTTCGTAAGTAGTTCATAAGTAGTTTGTAAGTTTAGGGACTGATGACCCCGTAGTTAAGTCCCATAGACTTTACAAACATTTGAACATTTTTATTTTTGACAACAAAGAGACATTCATGCCCGAGGGACATCTCGAGGCAGGAACCGTCGCCCAGTCCGTAGCACGACGCCTTAACCTTTTCATTTCCAGAGTTGTTCCTGGACAACAGCGTATTAAAAATTGATTTATACCTATTTTGTGTATCTATCCTTAAAGTTGTATTTTTGTTGATGAACAACATGCATCTAGTACATTTCTCCGCTTGGTAGCCACTTCTGAAACATTAATCTGTCCATCATGTTGCGTTGCCGTCTGTACGTGGCTGAGAATGTGAGTGTGATTGTGGTTCCTTTTGTTTCATTCCAGCAGTGAATTGTCTTGTCTTTGGTGCTGTGGCGAAGATTATGCTAGCATTATTGATTCAGCAGTGTTAACTATCAACGGAATAACGACCAAGTAATAAAATACCTCGATACAAACGTCTGTGTTGTGTAACAAATACATGACACAAAAAATAAATAGTTCGACCAAACATTTTAAACACATATTTTGATGTTTTTCTGCACTGTATTCATACAGAAAACACTGAATTTTAATTTTTTCCAAAGCTGATTTCATAATGTGGGACTGAATGGGTTAACTATTCCTGTTCAGGCGTAAAGCCTTTCAGTCGTAGTGTAAGGAAAGGAATATTGGTTGGTGTTTGGGTTACTGAAATTATTTTTTTTTTATTTGTAAGTAAACGTGTATTGTTTGTAATAGTGGTTGTGTAGCGTAACTGACCTAATCTTAAACTCGTTGTTAGCTACGTTTAAACTCGTAAATAAAATTTCAAGTGAATGTAATTAAATTTTGATTAATTTGCAAACAAATTAGTGTAATTAACAAAGCTTTGACCCAATCTGACAACTTCACAAAAGATTTCACTCACCTTCACATTCCTTACAATATCCTTGAAAAGACGTGTACACTCTAGATAGCTGAAAATAAATCTACCGCGCATGTGCGCTGCGTATTTTGAAATTTGCACGCGTATGATAGCAATAATTTTGAATAATGGCTTTTATGATAATCAAGGCGACGTGGTATTTATATTTTATAAATAGCACTTTTTTTAGTAAAATTATAAGTTTTATGTAAGCTAAGCTTTGAAAATGTTTGCATTCGTTAATTTTAAAAAATGATTGGCTCTAGTAAGATAGATTGGCGATGGCAAGAACTGTTGAACTCAGTTCTCAGTGAACCTATAATTATTAATTTATGCAATTAATAAAATTTGAATTCTTATTACTTTGAAACTGTGTGATCAATATTAGTGGTTATCAAAGTCTTATCCGAGTTGATTTACTTATCATCATTACGTATCGTAATAATGGCGTCTGCCACTCTACGTTCAAGTGCAGTTTGGTTAAACAATAATCACAGTCAAGATATTCATTACTGAACCTGCATTCAAGTTATCTCTCTCTCCAGAAATAATTATTTCAAATTTTAGGCTCGATTGTTCTATTAGAATTAATGTATTTTTTGTTACTGAGATCAAGAATGGGGTCACTACTCATTACAAAAAAGGAGAAGTTTCATAACGTTAACTTTATATTTGAAAATATTGAATTCAACAAGCAAAGTTACATTTAACATTAATTACAAATAGTTCGGCATGCATATGTAGTTGCCACTTATCTCAGTTAATTGTCCAGCGATGTCCATCACAATACAATTTCTAATACAATCATCAGCTTACAAGATATGTCTTTTAGACAGAATATTATCATTGCTCCTCCTTCCGCAGTTTAAGAGCAGTATGATGATTTATTTTCGCGTACCGTTAGCGTCTGCGATGACGCTATACCCGTTCCGTATGACACGACGGAAACCGATTTTGCAAACACGAATTCTGCCTTGAGCAGGATGGACGAATAACTTGTTCATTTAATATATTTCACTTTTAACACTTATAATACTTTTCACTTTCAAAATAATACTGTTTCACTATCAATTTGAGCACTCCGCGAGCCACGAGAGGTACGTCCGACACTTGTCACGGGGCCAAAGATACTGTTGTGCTGCCTACGCTACCACTAGCAAGCGCCACAGTCTGAGAGGAGCTGCTTTATGCAACTATCGATCTTTGAATTTCCACACAGAGCAAAATACTTTACCCAATTAAACAAGACATTATAAATAAATACAACTAGTACAAAATACATTTACAAAACAGTTATTAAAAGAAATAAACGTCGACAAAAACAATATATGCAAACGTAGGCTTCCGCGGATGTTGTCACTATCAATAAAATTCTTCCGGGTATGAGACCGCGTCGTCATTTTATGAACTCTACCGGCGTTTCGGCCACTGTTGCAGGCGTCCTTAACAGGGCCTGTGTCTGGCTGCTGAATGTACGATCGCTTGTGGTTTATATATCAGCGGATGAGGGAGAGGAAGGGGGACGTTGGTTTTCCTTTATTGGTCGTTACATTATTGCACGCCATTCGTTGAAAGGGGCGTTGATGATTCTTGTTTTAATGGCTTGTTTTTCATATCATTGGAGGTTGCATTCTTCCCCCTTATTGGTCAAAATGGACGTTTTCGATTGGTTTTTTTTCTGTCCGTTCTCTCAGATCCATTCCGCTAATAGCAAGTTCTAATGCACAAGCCAATTCGAAACGTCCATACCCGGAAGTATTTTATTGATAATAAATACAATATAGAATGAAACTTTCACTCTGCAGCGGAGTGTGCGCTGATGTGAAACTTCCTGGCAGATTAAAATTGTGTGCCGGAACCGGGACTCGAACCTGGGACCTCTGCCTTTCGCGGGCAAGCGCTCTACCACTGAGCTACCCCTACACGACTCACGATGCCGCTCCACAACTTCACAGAAGTTCTCCTACGAAACTTGCAAGACTAGGAAAGTAGGAGGCGAGGTACTAGGGGAAGTAATGTTGTGAGGCGGCACCGTGAGTCGTGTCGGGGTAGCTCAGTGGTAGAGCGCTTGCCCGAGAAAGGCAAAGGTCCCAGGTTCGAGTCCCGGTTCCGGCACACAATTTTAATCTGCCAGGAAGTTTCAAATACAATATACATTATACTGAACAGATGTCAACAAGTCATTATGTTTACATCGATTACACACAATTTACACTGTACATTATGAAAGAGGTGACATTTATGGAACATAAAAATTACGTAGACATATCACACATTTTTAAATGTGTTTCGCTCAACATGTAAGGGTTACCCTCCCCCTGCTGTCGCAGTGCAGCGTGCCTCTAGTTGTTGCCGTGTTGTGTTGCTGTGCAGGCCGCGTCAGCCCGTTCCGCGGGCGCGGCTTCCGGCCGCCGACGCGCGCCTCGTCTCGCGCGGCGTCGCCCTCGCCGTCGGCCAAGCGGCGGCGGCCGTCGCGCATCCCGCGCTCCACGTCCGGCTCCCCCGCGCACCGCCCGCGCCCGCCCGCCTCCAAGCAGGCCACGCCGCGCACCTCCAGGCCCGCCTCTCCGGGCACCGCCACCGCCACTGCCGACCCTGAGGCTCCGCACGAGAATGGCGTCGCGCCCGCCCCCACCATCGTCACCAACGGCGCGTCGCAGGACAGCCAGCAGTCGCAGGAGGCGGAGGCGGAGGACCCCGCACTGCTGGCCGCCGCGGAGAAGCCGCCCCACGGGCTGTCCATCCGGGGCGGCATGGCCCTCAAGAAGGCGCTCGCGGGCCGCGCCGCCGCCTCCAGGGCCGGCCGCGAGGAACCACCTGCTGCCGAAGACAAGGCCCGGGGCGGCCGCGGAGGCCTCAAGAACGCCGCCAACGCCGCCGCCGTGCGCTCCAGGCTGTCCTCGCCCAAAGGGGGCAGGCCCGAACCTACCGAGGAGCCCGCGACCAGGGGGCCCAGGACGAGCGTCGGCACCGCTCTGAGGCTGGCGTCTCGCCTCCAGTCTCCGAGGGGCAGGCGAGCCGCGCAGCAGCAGGACTCCGGTGGCGCAGAGGACAGCGTCGACGACCCACCGGAACCGGAAGACGGCGGCGGTGGCGGCGGAGCGGGCCTGGCGGGCGTAGCCAGGCTGGCGTCGCGCGTCCAGTCGCCGTCGGCGGCCACCAGGAGCCGCAGGCAGGAGGAGGCTGCCCGCGCGCAGAAGGCCGGGACGGGAGGCATGTCCACTGCGCTGTCTCTGGCGGCGCGCATACATTCCGGAAAGAGGCGCGGAGCGTCGCCGGCTGCGGGTGAGGACGACGCCGGCGACGGCGAGGGCGGAGGCGACGACGACGGCGGCGGTGGTGGTGACGGCGGTGGCAGGATCCCCGTACGCGCGGCTGTAGGCATGACGGCGGTGGCCAGGCGCGCCCGCTCGCCCAAGGCTGCAGACGCGGCCAGCGCCGCCAAAGGCAGCACCGGTATGGGCGCACTCAGGGGAGTGGCCGCAGCCGCCTCTCGCCTGCAGTCACCGCGTGGGCAGAGAGGAGGAGGAGGAGGGGGTGGTGGTGGTGGTGAAGGAGCAGGAGCAGGGAAGATGGGGTCGTTCGCGATGGCAGCGTCCGTGGCCTCCCGGGTGCAGTCCCCGAGGGGCCGGCCTGGCGCTGCCGCTGCAGCCACAGCCGCCGGCCCTGCCTCGTCCGTCGGCTCCGTGGCCGCCGTGGCGTCGCTCGCATCCAGGGTGCAGTCTCCGCGCAGTCGACCAGGTAATTACCTATCCATTTTATCTCAATTCTTCCTTTACACCTGCAGCTTCGCCAGATTACACACATCGAGCCTCCTATGGGTAAGGTTGCAAGTTCTATTTCTAGTAGGGTAAATCAGGGTGATATGGTGAATAAACAGACAAGAAATTGTATTAACAGTACCTCATCCTCTTTAAGCCAGAGAGCGCGTAATTATTTTTGGTTTAATTTTTTTCTCAGAAGCTATTAATTACCTTCCTATGACTGCACAAGATCGTTATGAGTGAATCATTTCACTATTTCACCCGATTCACCATATCACTCTGACTTATCCTAAGCCTCATCATATGCATAGCAGGGCGAAAAAGAGGGAATTAGCTAAATTTGCTGTTATCATACATAATAACTGTGGATGTTTAGGACACACATAGATTAATCTTGTATGAATTCTGTCTATTTCACTGTACACCCCACTTGAGATGTAGGGAAAGAGGTGTGGGCTTGAAATTAGCGTTCAGATTTTGAACACGAAATGACTATATGTTTATTTTCTGATGGGTAATACATAGTAAGGATTGCCAGAGGGCGAGAGAACGTAGCTCAAATGACTCCAGACCAACTCGAAAGAGAAGAGGAAATGAGAGGTAACAGAACTAAGCCATGAAAGCATCTGTTCTGGTAGGCGTCGCGAAGCAGAAGAGAATGATGCGTTTGAGCCGCGGCTCCAACAGCGTGAATTCGCGCACGTCTGGTAATACAGCGACGTGGTCTCATTGGCAGGGCGGCTTTGCTAATGACGATCGGCCTATTGCGGCGAGAAGCGGTTGACTGTTGGTGCATCAGTGGAACAGCGACCGACCAAACGGGGGTCTCTTTGTAATATTTTTTAAATAATACAATTATTCGCGCTCGGGTCTAGGACGCCTTGTACATCACTTCATAAAGTCCACATCCTAGTAATCTTCAACCTCTAGGTATCTCACATAAGTTTGTTATTTCTATGTAGGAGCGAACTGATCTATAAATTGTTAAATAAAACAATAACGAAAATCGCGAAATTTTCTTTCAAAAATTACCAGAAACCCTAGACCACTTTAAAATATATTGTTAGACCAATTTCTAGAGATCTAACGGGTCATCTGAACTCCTATATTGTTAATTGAACATGATTCTCATGTCAACCATTGCCCCTGGATTAAAATAGGAGGATGCTGCGAATATAAGCATGTCGATACTAAAACCTGCATCAATATAACATTTTTGTTCATGTCCTCCCGTGGCGGCTCGTGCTCAGTTTCGTTGGTGGAGCAGAGACAAAAAGTCTGTATCCAGTATAATGGAATCAGTCTAAAGTGTTCTTTATACACCCTCCATTGATATAAGATCATTTAAACACATTCGTAAGATATTAAATATGCTAATTATGTAGCAATTAATATAATCCACGAAATACCGTAGCTAATAAAAATTTAAGCAAATGTTCAATTAACATTTTTATATTATTGCTATTATTTTTTGTGGGGGTGGGGGGTGTTACGTGTGTAATATAGTAGTTGGTCTGGTCCATCAGCTCCGCTGGATTTCCGTGTACTTGTGTGGGTCTCTGAGTTTATGTTGTGGTGACACAATTTATTGAATAACTTCGCGGCTTGGAGGAGTTTGGATTCGAACCGAAGTTCACCAGCTCTTTTCATGCTAAAGTTCCTACTTATTGCAGTTGACCTTCTGTGTATCTGATTGTGATGTCAAAGAAAAATTAACTCTGGGAGGACGTATGTGACTTCTTCCCCAATGGGACTGCACCAGAGGGACAACAGGGATCCACCTTAACTAATGAGGTCTGTGTTCTGACAGATTATTTATACAGTAAATGTGAATGTCTGTTCTTCTGACTGACAAACTTGTCAATTACTCTTTATTGAAGTTCGGAATATCACTGATTTACTCCTTGTGAATTGAAGAAACAGCCTGCGAGTTCAGCCTTCCCTGACTCATACTGTTCCTGAGGATGGTTTTTATTCTGCTGTCGAAACTGGTATAGTTAGCACAATTTTTAATGTTTTGTGCACTTCAGTGAACGATTCTTCAAAGGAATGTTCCACTAAGGAAGTAAACAGCTCACAAACCGATATGATGCCTCTAAATGTATCATTACGATAAATCACTCACAGTTCAGTTTTCAATTTATCCTGCCAAAGAAACAGACAGTACATAAAGATCAAAATAACAGTCCAATTCGCAAAATAATTCAATTTATTACTACAGGAAACCGGTTTCGATCTAAGATTAGATATATTCAGACCTCTGAAAATACAATAAAAGACGATATGCTATAGAGGGAAACAGGTACACCATTAATAGCTGCAATAAATTTACAAAGAGGATTAAAAGTTACGTAAAACAGTACACCTTGCTGTAGATGTTCAGGCGGTGAGCATGTGGCGATTGCTAACCAGTGAGAGAATGTTGTGCGTTATGAAGGAAAAGCCCCGCCCATCGCCTGAAGCATCAAAACGTCATAAACCAATGAGGAACGTCAGACAGTAAGAAATAAGGTAAGAGATGTATATGTTTATACACACACATATATATATATATATATATATATATATATATATATATATATATATATATATATACGATATAGGTGTATATATCGCCTGAAGCATGAACACATCATAATGTATTGATGCTTCAGGCGATGGGCGGGGCTTTTCCTTTATAACGCACAGCATTCTCTCACTGGTTAGCAATCGCCACATGCTCACCGCCTGAACATCTACAGCGAGGTGTACTGTTTTACGTAATTTTTTAAATCCTGTTTGTAAATTTATTGCAGCTGTTAATGGTGTACCTGTTTCCCTCTATTGCATATCGTATTTTATTGTATTTTCAGAGGTCTGAAGATGATCTAATCTTAGATCGAAACCGTTTTATCTTTAAATAATTATAAGTTCGCTGTTTTTTCCAAATAAGGAAACCATGTTTTCCAAACTGATTAAACAGACTGTAGTTTAATGAAGAAGTATTGACGAAAGTGGCTGGGAAATGTTCTCTAAAAAAAGTAAACTTACTTTTTTGGATGAATGATTTCGAAGCTGCTAAAAACGTGAGAGTTTTGAAATCTACCTTTCAGTTGATTGGTCATAATGTCACACATTTCTTTGGCATCTGGTGGAATATCTTCTTGGAGGAGCAATACACTCATCATCAGAAATTGGAAATCTTGAATGTTCTCTCGTATTTCAGACACAGCATAAACAAAATGACATAATGCATTGGATATAGTAACGGAATTTGCACTCTGCATCTGAACTGTGTTATGGAAAATAAAAATGTTTCTTGATATCATAAAAAATGAAGAGAAACAAAAAGCGTCGATTATGAAGTACATTTCTCAAGGAAAATGCTTCTTTTATTGTAAAAATCATTCCAGGTATCCTCTTCTTCAATCTTTTCAAAACATTCCAATAAGTGCAATTTGTTTTCTTTGTCAGGATTTACGATGCGGGACTGGAAGTTCCACCTAGTTGAAGAAACAGAAAGAATTCTCTTCTTGCAGACTATCTGTAACAAATAACTTCGCTTGGGATATAAAGAAAAAAAAGTGCTCTGCATCAGTGTTTGCACACCACTATGACTGCCACTCATTACTGGGGCGCCATCGTTTGCCTGAGCAGTGAGTTCTTCTTGAACATTGAATGGTTGCAGACGTCTTTTTGAAACCTCACTAAGTCCACATGCAGTCCTATAATTAACGTTTTCAAAGGAAAGAAATCTTTCAACAGGTTTCTTCCCATTAATAAACCGCAGTATAATGACAAACTGACTTTCGCACGTAATATCTGTTGTTTCATCAGCCTGCACAGAAACGAAAGTTCTTCTATGTAAACTTGATACATACAGTCTAGAAGCTCATTTTGTATTGTGTGTGACATATATTTACCCACGGAATTACTAGAGCTGCTTAAGTGAACATCTAATACACTGGCAAGATTTCCCAAAAGAGATAACAGGTCTATAAGAAATGGCCAAGATATGCTGACTCTTGTTTTTCATTGTGAGCTCTTAGAACTAACTCATGAGTTCCACCAAACAATAAGCATTCTACTATTGTGTTTAATATGTGTCTGTTCTTTGTGTTTCTGAATTGACATTTTATACGCCAAATCAATCTGAGCAGCAATGTTAATTGTGACAAACATTTTATATTTACAAGCATTTTCTAAATGAAGTCAACTTTCTAGTGTTTCTTAATTCATTCACTTAAATGCTTTAGATCCTTGCAGACTGTTGCCTTCAATCCTTCACCAACAAACAACACACAGTAGAAACAAAACAATTTTTGTTTTTCTTCACTCACAGTTAGCCGAGACTTTTTGCTGAACCATGAATAGCAGAAAGTTCTCTTCTTCTTTCCGTTTTGGTCAATGTGCGCCTAACCGCTTATTCATTTTATACTCTGTTTACCAACATCCAAGTTGCAACGACACAGCTCCAGAATACGCTTTGAAGTAGGTGCTAAGAGCCCAGGGTCGCCGTCCCAAAACTGCGAACCTGCGGACAGGTGCACCAGGGGGGTGAGTGATAGCGTGACAGGTACAGCCCGCTTTCCCAGGGCTCGCTCTGCCAGGCCCCAAGCAGCAATACGGGAAGGGGCGAGGAGGGGAAAGGAAAACAGCTCTGTGATGTCACTGTGACTGCAGGCGTCGCCTACGAGAAAGACAGGCCCCAGCGCAGTCGTCTTGCCATGTAAGCAAGGTAGTTCCGACCTGGCATAATCGCTAGCTCAGTGGCTGCCCCATGGCCAACGAGAAAGACAGGCCCCAGTGCAGTCGTCATGCCACGTAAGCAAGGTAGTTCCGATCGCTAGCTCAGTGGCTGCCAACTATGCCACAGTGGGCAGTGTCCCGGCGGCCGGCCAATCGGCTAGCCACCGTGCCGGCTCGGGAACTACCTTGCTTACGTGGCATGATGTTTGCGCTGGGGCCTGTCTTTCTCGTTGGCCTCGGACTGCAGGGGCAGTTAGGGGCCAGCCGCCGCTGGTCCTCGGCTGGTCCTCGGCAGTCGGCACGGCTGCTTAACAAAGAGAGGAGGTCAATGGGGCACATGCTGTAGTGAGCGGCAAGCAAAACCATTTAATCGAGTCATTGTAAATTGAGTTAGGATGTCAAGAGGATCATGTTACATGTAAACTGATATTAACTGCAGAAGTATGTCACAAATTTTCTGCTGGGGCCGGGCCCCTGTGGCACTTTAAAACGAGACGCTCCTGATTTCCTGTAATATTGTTTCATTGGGTAATACAATAGCGTATCCATTTGACTCGGATTTAATGAAATGGTATGAGAGTACTTTTTAGTCTTGATGTTCTCGTATTTTAATCCATGGCCACTGGCTGACATGAGAATCAATTAACAATTTAGGAGATCTGACGATGACAACATAGGTCTGCCGAAACCGGTCAGAAAATAAAAAAAAGTAAATATCTGAAAGCGATTTCGAGCAACCTTTGATCTTTTGCTTTTTTTAACAATAATATTTTTCACGCCCAAAGGCAGAAATGTAAGAAAATGATTTTTAACATTAATATTAACGGTTTCAGCAGGCTATACTGCCAACATCATTACATTGGTATCCACTTTGTAGGTAAGGGAGGCGAAAGGGGTAACCTTTGGAGCAGGTTAGGCTTGAACTCAAAGATTATGGAATAGAAAGCATCTGAGCACCGCAATATGTTCTTTAGTTTTTATTTTATTATACTACATTGAACAGGCTTTCATTGAGACATATACTACTAATAAGCATAAACATAGCAAGCCAAAAGACAATGCATAAAAAGTTACGTAAGTATTAAGATAAAATAATTTGGCTGACGACAGATGTACTATGTACCATGAATCACTAGAACCTTTTAGCTATTTTCACCATTTACACGTAGCAGGTCCTTATCCCACCCCCATGAAACACAGACATTGCCGAGGTGGGGTGGCTTACGTGCCTCGACGATACAGATAGCCGTGGTGCAACCACAGTGGAAGGGTATCTGTGGAGAGGCCAGACAAACGTGTGGTTCCTGAAAAGGGGCAGCAGCCTTTCCAAAAGTTACAGGGGCAACAGTTTGGATGATTGACCTTGTAACGTCAGCTAACATGGCTTTGCCATGCAGTTACTGCGAACGGCTGAAAGCAAGGGGAAACTACAGTCATTAATTTTCCGAGGACTTGCACCTCTACTGTATGAATATATGATGATGGCGTCTTATCGGGTAAAATATTCCGGAAGTAAAATAGTCCCCCATTTGGATCTCGGGGCGGGGACTACTCAGGAAGATGTCGTCATTAAGAAAAACAAAACAGGCATTCTACGGGTCGGATCGTACAATATTCTAACCCTTAATCTCGTAGGTAAGTTAGAGAATCTGAAAAGAGAAATAGATGGGTTAAAATTAGATATGGTAGGGATTAGTGAAGTTCGGTGGCAGGATGAACAGGACTTCTGGTCAGGTGAGTACAGGGTTATAAATATTAAATCAGTTGGTGGTAACGCAGGAGTAGGACTGATAACGAATAAGAAAATAGTAATGCGGGTAAGTTACTATGAACAGCATAGTGAACGCATTATCGTAGCAAAAAGAGACACAAAACCAACACCGACAGTAGTGCAAGTTTGTATGCCAACTAGCACGGCCGATAATGAGGATATCGAAGAAATGTTTGAGGAGATAAAAGAAATGATTCAGAAAGTTAAGGGAGACGAAAACTTGATTGTGGTGGGGGATTAGAACTCGGTAGTAGGAGAGGGAAGAGAAAGAAATGTAGTAAGTGAAGGTTGCCTGGGAAAAAGGAATGAAAGAGGAGATCGCTTGGTAGAATTTTGCGCAGAGCGCAATTTGATGATCACCAACACCTGGTTTAATCATCATGAAAGAAGGCTGTATACGTGGAAGAGACCAGAAGACACTGGAAGGTACCAGATTGACTTTATAATGGCAAGGAATAGATTTAAAAACCAGGTTCTAAACTGTAAGACATATCGAGGGGCAGATATAGACTCTGATCATAATAACTGCAGATTAAAACATAAGAGATTGCAGAAAGGTAGAAAGGTTAGGAGATGGAACCTGGACAAATTGAAGGAACCAGAGGTGGTTGAGAGTTTCAGAGGGAGCATTAGGCAAGGATTGGCTGAAACGGGGTAAAGTAATACAGTAGAAGAAGAATGGATAGCTCTGAGAGATAGGTTAGTGAAGGCTGCAGAGAACCATATAGGCATAAGGACAAGGCCTACTAGAAATCCCAGAATAACACAGGATATACTTAACTTAATTGATGAGAGAAGAAAATATAAAAATTCAGCATATGAAGCAGGAAAAAGGGAGTACAGACGTCTGAAAAATGAGATTGACATGAAGTGCAGACTGGCTAAGCAAGAGTGACTAGAGAACAAATGCAGAACCATAGAAGAATGGATAACCAGAGGATATATAGATACCATCTACAGGAAAATAAAAGAGATATTTGGAGACAAGAAAAACAGCTGTATGGATATCAAGGACTCAGACGGAAAACCAGTACTAAGTAAAGAGGGGAAAGCTGAACTGTGGGAGGAATATGTAGAGGGCCTATACAATGGAAATAAACTTGACGGCAGTATTCTAGAAATGGAAGACGAAGTGGAGGAAGATGTGATAGGTGATATGATACTGAGAGAAGAATTTGATAGCGCTGAAGGATTTGAGTCGAAACAAGGCCTATGGAGTAGATGATAGTCCGTCAGAACTGTTTATATCATTACGAGGGCCAGTCATGAAAAAATTGTTCCACCTGGTATGCAAGCTGTATGAGACAGGGGAAATACCCCCCCGACTTCAATATAGTAATTCCAATTCCAAAGAAAGCAAGTGCAGACAAATGTGAAAATTACGGAACTATCAGTTCAATAAGTCATGGTTGCAAAATACTAACACGAAATATTTACAGACGAATGGAAAAACTAGTGGAATCCGACCTCGGGGAAGATTAGTATAGGATGGGATGAACCACAGACATTGCCGAGGTGGGGTGGCTTGCGTGCCTCAACGATACAGATAGCCGTACCGTAGGTGCAACCACAGCGTAGGGGTATCTGTGGAGAGGCCAGACAAACGTGTGGTTCCTGAAGAGGGGCAGCAGCCTTTTCAGTAGTTACAGGGGCAACAGTCTGGATGATTGACTGAGCTGGCCTTGTAACATCAGCTAATGTGGCTTTGCCACACAGCTACTGCGAACGGCTGAAAGCAAGGGGAAACTACAGCCGTTATCTTTCCCGAGGACATGCAGCTCTACTGTATGAACATATGATGATGGCATCCTCTCGGGTAAAATATTCCGGAGGTAAAATAGTCCCCCATTCGGATCTCCGGGCGGGGACTACTCAGGAGGATGTGATCATCAGAAAAGACAATACTGGCATTCTACGGGTCGGAGCGTGGAATGTTAGATCCCTTAATCGAGTAGGAAAATTAGAAAATTTAAAAAGGGAAATGGATAGGTTGAAGTTAGATATAGTGGGGATTAGTGAAGTTCGGTGGCAGGATGAACAGGATTTCTGGTCAGGTGAGTACAGGATTATAAATACAAAATCAGTTGGGGGTATCACAGGAGTAGGATTGATAATGAATAAGAAAATAGAAATGCGGGTAAACTACTATGACCAGCACAGTGATCGCATTATCATTGTCAAGATAGATACGAAGCCAACACCGACAACAGTAGTACAGGTTTATATGCCAACTAGCTCTGCCGATGATGAGGAAATCGAAGAAATATATGAGGAGCTAAAGGAAATTATTCAGACAATTAAGGGAGAGGAAAATTTAATTGTTATGGGAGACTGGAATTCGGTAGTAGGACAAGGAAGTGAAGGGAAGATAGTAGGTGAATATGGTCTGGGCAAAAGGAATGAAAGAGGAAGCCGCCTGGTAGAATTTTGCACAGAACATAATTTAGTTATAACAAACACCTGGTTCAAGAATCACAAAAGAAGGTTGTATACATGGAAGAGACCAGGAGACACCGGAAGATATCAGATAGATTTTATACTGGTAAGACATAGATTTCGGAATCAGGTTCTACAGTGTAAGACATACCCAGGGGCAGATATAGACTCTGACCATAACTTGTTGGTTACGAACTGTAGGCTGAAACTAAAGAAACTACAAAAAGGTAGGAAAATAAGGAGATGGGACCTGGATAAATTGAAGGAACCTGAGGTTCTTAAAAAATTCAGAGGGAGCTTTAGGCAAAAATTGAGAGAAACGGGGGAAAATAAAACAGTAGAGGAGGAATGGGTAAAATTGAGAGATGAAATAGTGAAGGTAGCAGAGGACAAAATAGGTAGGAAGGAAAGACCTACAAAAAATCCTTGGATATCACAGGAGATACTAAATTTAATCGATGAAAGTAGAAAATATAAAAATGCAGTAAATGAAACAGGCAAAATGGAGTACAGACGACTAAGAGAGATTGTCAGGAAGTGCAAAATGGCTAAGCAGGAGTGGCTAGAAGGCAAATGCAAGGATGTTGAAGAATGTATAAATAGGGGAAAAATAGATACAGCCTACAGGAAAATAAAAGAAACATTTGGAGATAAGAAAAACAGCTCTATGAATATCAAGGACACTGATGGAAAACCAGTTCTCAGCAAAGAAGGGAAAGCTGAAAGGTGGAAAGAATATATAGAGGGGCTCTACAAAGGAAATGAACTTCGAGACAATATTGTAGGAAGGGAAGAGGATGTAGATGAAGATGAAATAGGAGATACTGTACTGAGAGAAGAATTTGACAGAGCCCTGAAAGACCTAAGTTGAAACAAGGCCCCTGGAATAGATGATATTCCCTCAGAGCTACTGAAGTCTCTGGGAGAACCAGCCATGACAAAATTGTTTCACCTGGTGTGTAAGATGTATGAGACAGGTGAAGTACCCTCAGACTTTAAGAAAAATGTTATAATCCCCATACCAAAGGAAGCAGGTGCAGACAGGTGTGAAAACTACAGAACCATCAGTTTAATAAGTCATGGCTGCAAAATATTAACGCGAATTATATACAGAAGGATGGAAAAGCTGGTAGAAGCCGACCTCGGGGAAGATCAGTTTGGGTTCAGGAGAAATGTAGGAACACGGGAGGCAATACTCACTTTACGGCTTATCCTAGAAGATAGATTAAGAAAAGGCAAATCTACATTTCTAGCTTTTGTAGATTTGGAGAAGGCTTTTGACAATGTTGATTGGAATAAACTCTTTAAAGTTCTGAAAAAAGCAGGAGTAAATTATAGGGAGCGTAAGGTTATTTACAACTTGTACAAAAACCAGACAGCGGTTGTCAGAGTTGAAGGGCATGAAAGGGATGCAGTGGTTGGGAAGGGAGTGAGACAGGGTTGTAGCCTTTCTCCAATGTTATTCAATTTGTACATTGAACAAGCTATAAAGGAAAGCAAGGAGAAATTTGGTGAAGGAATAAAAGTTCAGGGGGAAGAATTAAAAACATTGCGTTTTGCCGATGACATAGTAATTCTGTCAGATACGGCAAAGGACCTGGAAGAGCAATTGAATGGAATGGACAGTGTGCTGAAAGGTGCATATAAGATGAACATTAACAAGAGCAAAACTAGGGTAATGGAGTGCAGTGTAATAAAATCAGGTGATGCTGAAGGAATTAGATTGGGAAACGAAGCAATAAAGGAGGTAGATGAGTTTTGTTACTTGGGCAGTAAAATAACAAATGATGGGCGCAGTACAGAGGATATAAAATGCAGAATGGCAATGGGTAGAAAAGCGTTTTTGAAAAAGAGAAATTTGTTAACATCGAATATTGATTTAGGCCTAAGGAAGTCCTTTCTGAGGGCATTTGTATGGAGTGTTGCCTTGTATGGGAGTGAGACATGGACGATAAACAGTGCGGACAGGAAGAGGATTGAGGCTTTTGAAATATGGTGCTACAGAAGAATGTTGAAGATTAGGTGGGTGGATCGCGTAACTAATGAGGAGGTACTGAACAGAATTGGGGAGAAAAGGAATTTCTGGCATACCTTGACTAAAAGAAGGGATAGATTGGTAGGACACATTCTTAGACATCAAGGAATTGTTAATTTAGCGTTGGAGGGAAGTGTGTGGGGAAAAAATCGCAGGGGAAGACCAAGAGATGGATACAGTAAGCAGCTTCAGACAGATGTAGGTTGTCGTTCTTATGTGGAGATGAAGAGGCTTGCTCAGGATAGGGTATTGTGGAGAGCTGCATCAAACCAGTCTCCGGACTGAAGACCACAACAACAACATAGGAGAAATGTAGGAACATGGGAGGCAATACTCACATTACGACTTATCTTAGAAGATGGGCCAAGGTAGGGCAAACATACGTTTGTGGCGTTTGTAGATTTGGAGAAAGCTTTTGACAATGTCGACTGGAATACACTCTTTCAAATTCTGAAGGTAGCAGAGGTAAAATATAGGGAGCGAAGAGTTATATTCAACTTATACTAAAAGCAGACAGCAGTTATTAGAGTCAAAGGGCAAGAAAGGCCCGCAGAGGTTAGGAAGGGAGTAATACAGGGTTGTAGCCTTTCCCCAGTGTTGTTTAATCTGTATATTGAGCAAACAGTGAAGGAATTCAAGGAGAAATTTGGAGTGGGAATTAAAGTTCAGGGAGAAGGAATAAAAACTTTGCGGTTTGTCGATGACATAGAAATTCTGTCAGACACTGCAAAGGATTTGGAAGAGCAATTAAATGGAATAGACTGTGTCTTGAAAGGAAGATATAAGATGAACATTAACAAGAGTAAAACGAGGGTACTGGAATGTAATGTCAGAAAATCAGGCGATGCTGAAGGAATTAGATTAGGTAATGATACAATAAAAGTGGTGGATGGGTTATGTTATTTGGGTAGCAAAATAACGTCTGATGGCCGAAGTAGAGAAGATATAAAATGCAGAATGGCTAAGGGGAGAAAAGCGTTTCTAAAGAAACGAAACTTGTTAACATCCAATATTAATTTAAATGTTAGGAAGTCCTTTCTGAAAGTATTTGTGTGGAGTGTAGCATTGTATGGGAGTGAAACGTGGACGATAAGGAGTTCAGATAAAAAGATGATAGAATTTTTGAATGAAAATTAGATGGATAGAGGAGGTGCTTAACCGAATTGGGAAGAAAAGGAGTTGCTGGCATATCCTGACCAAGAGAAGTGATAGATTGGTTGGACTCATTCTGAGACATCAAGGAATTGTCAACTTAGCATTAGAAGGAAGTATGTGGGATAAAAATCGTACAGGGAGACCGAGGAACGAATACAGTAAGCAGATTGAAAGGGATGTAGGTTGCCGAACTTATTCTCAGATGAAGAGACTCGCACAGGACAGGGTAGCGTGGAGAGCTGCATCAAACCAGTCTCCGGAATGAAGACCACAACAACAACAACAGGTCCTTATCCTAATGATTAACATCTCTTTATGAGCACAAGTAATCAGACAGAACCATCGGTACACGGACTGTAACTATTTGAAGCAAACACAGAGTTCTAAATAATTATATTAACTCATTTGAACCAAGAATAACAAAATTAAACGCTCTTAAATAGACCCAAGAGTCTAGAATTGCCGATGGTAACTTAATTATTTAACTTTGATTAATCCAGGGGCTGTTCCCTTGACTATGTACATAGAAAACACTAGAAAATAGTTCAATCCGTTTTACCACTAAACACATCATGAACGACCTAGACGTTGGGTGGTGCTGCCTGACTTGCTTACACCGCAACACTACGTCGGTAAGTTAACAAATCATACAGTTGTAATGAAGGACCCAGCATCACTTTGAGCAGTGATAATTGGACCTTCCATTATAATGTTTTAACGACATTTACTTCATTTCAGGACTAACAATCAGTTATTAAATCATACAGTGACCTAATAATTCTAGAATAATATTCCATAGGCAACTTTTAATAAAGAATATGGTGTTCTGGAGCTACTTGGATGATACTTTGTTATATGGCCTCGTGGTAGGGAACAACAAGAAATTCAATAAAACTCTTCTGGGTATGAAACCGCGTCGTCATTTTATAAATTCCACCTACGTTTCGGCCACTGTTGCAGGCGGTTTCATACCCAGAAGAGTTTTATTGATAGTGACAACGGCCGCGGAAGCCTACGTTTGCATTTAACAAGAAATTCCATTGTCATTTAAATTTATAGCATGAAAACATTAAGTTTAGATTGAGATTGAAAACGATGGGACATTACGCTTTTTATACGTGCTATTAAAAATAAAAATGATGACTCATTGGGACAATTTGTTTATAGAAACCTTCGCACACAGATCTATATTTACGGGGGTCTAGCTGCCATCACCCCGCACAAACTACTGGTGTTGTCAGTACTTTAATACATCGGACGCACGTTATATCAGACAATCAAAATATCCAAACAGAATTAGAACACCAGAAGAAGGTATTTAAAGAGAATGGCTACACTTATTGGAAAATAAAAAAAGGCCATACAAAACTGTAATATCAAGAAGCAAAGCACAGAGGACCCTGATGACGACTATAAGTCTACTACATTCCTTTTTTGCCGCAAATGTGTCCTCTAAAACAGGTAGATTGCTTACGAAATATGAAACCAAGACTATGTTTCATCCACCAGTGAAGAGCTTGGTCTTAGTACGAACTATGAAGGATGATTTACAACGAGAAAAGCAGGTGTTTATAAAATTATCTGTGAGGGTGATTCTGCATAAATAGGTCAGCGATACGAACTGTACAGGAACGATGTATGGAACACTAAAGACATACCCGTCTTCTACAACCATCAAATCATCTTGAGAGCTGCTTTGCAGCTTACTTGCACAATAACGTGTCATCTAGAATGTCACCAAATCATACAGAGACCAATTACTAATATTAAATTACATTAACTCTAATATAAGTTTTCACAGAAAACCTTTTAAAATACGAGGTACGTCCACAAATTAATTCCATTTGATTATAAAAAACGAACGTGTACAGATACAGAAAAAATATTTATTGTACAAAAATCAACTGTTAAACTACTTTTCTACATGGCTTCCGAAATTTTGTAGGCACATGTCATAGCGTGGCACAGTTTTTTTTTTTTTTTTTTGCCTTCTTATAGAATGTTGCTGCCTGTGTATTGAACCATGTGGTAACATGCTCACATGCTCTTTCAGCGTTTCATCATCGTTGAAGTGGTTGAAGTGTTGACCAGCAAGGACAGAATCTGGGTGTTAGAAGAGATGAAAGTCGCTAGGAGCGCGGTCCGGACTGTACGAAAGCTAATCAAGCACGTCCCAATGAAATTACCGTAAGTTGTTTGGTGACATTCGCCGTGTGAGATCGGGCATTACAGTGGGGGGGAGGGGGGGAGGAGAGAGAGAGAGAGAGGAAAAACTTTTAAGAGTAATCCTCGGCGCTTGTTCTGTATTGCAGGTCGCAATTTCTTAATGGTCTCGCAGTAACCATGTGCATTGATTTCTTTGGCCTCGTTGTAAGAAATCAATCAGCATAATGTATTTTGTGTTCCAAAAATCGGTGCACATGACTTTTCGAGTTGTCAAGATTTGCTTTGGCTTAAGCGTCGTTGTGGATGAAGTGTGTCTCCATTCCACTGATTACCGTTTTGTTTCAGGGGTATCGTACGATACCGAAGTTTCATCCCCCGTGACTATGCAACAAGAAAACTATGGCCTTCTTCATTTTAGCGTATCAAAAACTGAAGTTTACTTCCCATACGTTGTGTTTTTTGTGGTTCAATAAGAATTTTGGGTACCCAACGTGAGCTAATTTATCGAAATTTCAGTTTGTCGGTAACAATTTCGTGAATAGTGATCGTGAGATTTGCGGAACTTCCATAGCAAGACCACTAAAAAGGGGAGGTCACGACGTTTGGAACACTGATGTACTGAAAATTTCGTGCACTCATAGTACTGCATAAGGACAACAAAATGTGTAAGCAATAGCACGTAATTCTCAAGCGTTATTGAGAAAATCGCAAGCTAATTTCGGTCGGTCGTCAAATATGTACCGTATGTACCTGTGCGTAGCCGTTTCTGTTAGGAAGCGGCGGCAGCCGAGTGGTTGGAGAAACATAATAAAGCAAATATCGAGAAGACGAGCCTTGAGTGTTGTCGATATGCTGAGGTTGAAGTATGGAGAAAATAAAAGGAACACAAAATCAATCAATCAATTAAGAAGTATTGAGGGACAACGTTTCCAGCTTTCTTTTCCGAAGAAACATAAGTTTGTTTTATTAATGTCAGTATCTATGCAGTGACTTCAGTGACGAAAGTAAATTATTTTAAAGGCGAAGAAGTCAGGCCGAGAAGGCAAAATTTGGCAGCGTAAGGATGGATTGAAGGGGAGGAAGGAGGAAAAAAAAAAGTTGTTAGCGTCCGAGCATCGTAATCGTTGTTCGTTTGTTGCTGGATCGAGTCCCGTTCGTCACCTTCATGATTATTATTTTTTTTACACAATCATATTTGTTACTATTTATATTAAATTGATTTAACGTGAAAAATACGTGTAATCAGATGGACATTTATTAAATTTACAAATATTATTTGGCAGTCTGTAAAGTTTTATGATTACAAATAATATAATATTTATAACTACCGACTAGTAAACGACCAAACGCATAAAGTGATGCTGACGTGAAAATGTTTGCTAGTCCGTGATTTGAGAGATCTCTTATTCCTGGAAGGAGCCAGAAACTACTTGTTACCTGCAAGTTTTGACCACCACAGACAGCTTTCGAAAGATGTACAAGTAATTGTCGCTTTCGACATAACGAGTACAAGTTGCAGGATGGTATTTTTCGTAAAAACATGGAAAACATGAAGTTAAATTTCACCAGTTACATTGAATAAATGCTATGTTAACGCATACTCAAGATCTTTTCAGGTTTGCTATGGGAAAACAAAATTATTAAAAACCTCTCTTTCATCCGATAAGTTGGTAGCAAACCTTGCATAACGCAGCATTTCCTTAAATATCATCGCTGATAATTAGTCATGCAGTATCGAGTTTAGTTTAATAGCGTATTTTTCCCGTTATATTAATTGTATTATAAATAATAACGAATATGACTGTGTTAAAAAAAAACCCAGCGACCAACGGGAACGGGGCTCGGACGCGAACCACTTTTTTTTTCATGACAAAAACGGCCATGCACAGGTACGTATCGTACATATTTGGTGATCAACCGAAATTATCTTAGGATTTTCTCAATAACGCTTGAGAAGTACGCGTTACTGCTAACACATTTTGTTGTCCTCGTGGAGTACTAAGAGTGTACGAAGTTTGCAGTAAATCCGCGTTCCAAACATCGTGGCCTCCGCTTGTAAGTGTAAACTTGTGATTGTGCTTAATCTTCACTTCAACTCTGTGAACCAGTTCATCAGTAACCACGGACGAGCGTCCAGCCGCGGTGGAGTAGCCGAGCGGTCTAAAGCGCCTCGCTGCGGAGCGCGCGGTTGCTCGCCGTGGAGGTTCGAGTCCTCCCTGGGGCATGGGTGTGTGTGTTGTCCTTAGGTTAGTTTACCTAGGTTTAAGTGATCAAAATATCCACTGGTGTACTGCCGGTCTATAGTGTTCAACGGGCACAATATTTCGGCGATCATACATGTCGCCATCATCAGATGAACTGACGGACTGAGGTCCTGGAAACGCGCCGGCACGGAGATCCGCACGCTACGGCTGCTCGAAGGGAACTGGGTTCTAGCCCGGTAGCGGGCGATTTAAATACCCTCGGCCCGCGGAGCGACCCCTCCGCGGTCCGCGCCCCGCGCCGCGGCCGCGCAGTGGAACCGATTCGGCCGGCGTCTGAGATGACGTCGGTGTGAGGGCTCCGTCCGCCGTGGTCGTCACTTCGTTACGTTTGCTAGATTTACTCTTAATTAACCCAATCGCTGGTTCCCAAGCTTTGCTAAGATTATAGCCACAGTCACGGTTTCAAATGTTCAAATGTTTGTTAAGCTTAAGGGACTTAACTACGGGGTCATCAGTCCCTAAACTTACAAACTACTTATGAACTAAGTCACGGTTTATGAGGTCGTCTCTTGTGCGAATTTCAATGGCCTCTCTAACGACGCAGTCCCAGTATCTCGACGTCTGTACCAGAATCCTAGTGCGTTCATACTCCATCGCGTGATTCTCCGACAAACAATGTTCGGCGACTGCCGACTTGCTCGGATACATCAATCGTGTGTGCCTCTGGTGTTCAACGCATCGATCCTCGACGGTACGCATCGTCTGTCCAATATATGACTTTCCACACTGACACGGAATCTGGTACACGCCGGCCTTCCTCAAACCGAGATCATCTTCGGCGCTCCGCACCAGTGCACGAATTTTATTCGGCGGACAAAAAACAGTTCCAACCTGGTGTTTTTTTCAAAATGCGGGCGACCTTCCCCGAAAGTGCGCCGGTATATGGAAGGAACGCATTGCCTACATCCTCCCTCGTGTTTTCATCCGTTTCCACAGGTTGTGATGTAGTGGTCGGGCGAAGAGCCCGCTGAATCTGCCACTCTGAGTACCCATTTAGGTTTAAGTAGTTTGTAAGCTACGGACTGGTCCAATAGATTTACAAACATTTGAATTTGAAAGGGCGTCCACTTCGTTCTTCATCGTGCACTGATGTCTTACAATATTTATGTGTTTAAGAGGGAGACCAGAAGATGGCACAACAGTGTACCGAAACCTGTCGTTGAAATAAACAAACAATTTTTTTCATCTTGGCACGATACTAATTTAAAGGGAGATCGGCCATACGTATCATGAGCAAATGAAGTGCAATATGCAGTAGAATGGAGCTGAGGTGGGAGTGCTTCAGAGAGTGTTCGTGTGCAGGCTCCGCCAGTGGCGGCGGTGGCGGCAAGCAGTCGTCGCTGGCGTCCACGGCGTCCATGGTGTCCCGGCTGCAGTCCCCGGGCAGCAAGGCGGTGTCGCGGCGCAACCAGCAGCAGCCTCAGCCTCAGCAGCAGCAGCAGGCGGGCAGGGGCGGCCGGCTGGGCGGCCTGATGACGCTGTCGGTGATGCGGCGGCGCGCAGAGCGCGCGCGCAGGCAGCTCTCCAGCATCTCCTCCGCCTCCGCCTCCGCCTCCGCCGCCGCCTCCGCCGCCGCCTCCCAGGACGCCGACGCGCCGCCCGCCCCCTCAGAGGCCGGCGACCCCTCCGCCCCCGCGGCCGCGTCCAGCCTGCGCCCCGACGAGGCGGTGTACGTGACGCCGACGATGGCGTCGCCGTCCAGCGTGACGGCCACGGTGACGAGCGTCTCCAACCGCACCACCACCACGCCCGCCGCCTCCGCCCCCGGCAAGCAGCCGATGGCGCCCGTCGAGGAGCCCACCGTCACCACCGCCGCCGCCACGCAGGTGAGCGCGCCCCTTGTCTAGCAGGGCCACATTGGCAGAAATGTAACCTAACCTCCTGACTGCTCTAATACTATCTTGGTTCTATTGTTTCCATCTGCGCCTCGGTTGCACAGTGGTAGAGTGCCAGTCTATAAATCCAAAGATCGCGGGTTCGATCACCGCCAGGTCCTAGGATTTTTATCTGTCACTTTCCACTTCTTTCACCTCATGTGAAAAATACCGAGTAGCACCGTGGTTCGGAACCCACGTTAAACTGTAAGTCCCCCTGTAACTGGCTGGGTAAGTCAGGTCGGAGGAAGGCAACGGCATACCACCTCCAAACAGGACCATGCCTAGTAAAGCACTGTGGTGTTCAAACCAATCTTCGGATTGTTGACTGCTTAACCTTTTTTAGGTTTCCATACTTATTTTTACAATTATTTTCTTTATAATGTAGGATTTGAGTTCAAAATGTTCAAATGTTTGTTAAGCTTATGGGACTTAACTACAGGGTCATCAGTCCCTAAACTTAAAAACTACTTATGAACTACCTTATACTAAAGACTGCACAAATATCCATGCCCGAGGGGGGAATTCGAACCCCCGATCGTAGTGGCCGTGCAGACCGTGACTGAAGCGCCTCAGTCTCCTCGGCCACCGCGGCCGGCTAGTATTTGAGGAAAGCAAGTTGCAGAGCTTGAAATGTAACGTGATTTTTTTCGTCAAAAGTAACGCTACATTTCGAGTCTTCCAACGAACAGAAGATGCGCGGAACAACAATTTTTATTAAGGGGTAGGTTTATATTTTAAAGGCCCGTAAAGCTGGCGGTTCGTTGGGATCCCATTTACAGATGGGGCGTCCAAACCGTAAAAAAAGAGGGGTCGTGCGTAGACCGCTGTACACGTGATAGCATTTCAGCGGATTTGTCAGAGCAGGCTGCAGTAATACGTCGTTCCATGTCATCGGGTGTGGTTGGTATGTCCTTGTAGACAGCATCTTTCAGTTTTCCCCACAGAAAAAAGTCTACAGACGTCAAATCCGGAGAACGGGCGGGCCAAGGTACAGGTCCTCTGCGTCCAATCCATCGATTTGGGAACAATTAATGAAGACATGCTATAGTAATTCGTGCACTATGGGCTGGACAGCCATCATGTTGGTACCATAGATTCCTTCTAGTCTGCAGAGGAACGTCTTCTAGCATCCGTGGAAGATGGTCTGTTAGAAGGCTGCGATACTTGTGCGCGGTCAGTGCTCCGTCTATGAAATACGGGCCTATGAGCTGCTGGTTCACTATCCCACACCACACGTTTCCATTCTATGGACGCTGACAGTCCACCTGTCGAAGCCAAGAGGGATTGTCAGCAGACCAGTAGTGCATGTTTCTGAGGTTTACCTGGCCATGATTGGTAAATGTGGTTTCATCACTAAACAAGATACATGATACATCTGGAGTATCCTGTCGTAAAGCCCATCTACAGAACCTAACACGATTCTCAAAATCGTTTCCATACAGCTCTCGATGGAAAGAGATGTGATAGGGATGGAACCTATGTCGATGGAGAATGCGTAGGAGACTTGCCTGACTCAAGCCACTTCCTCGAGCGATTGCGCGGCAGCTGACATGCGGATCAACTGCAACAGCAGCAAGAACATCAATTTCCCCCTCGTCTGTTGTCACTTGTTTCATTCTGTTACGTTGTCTCGGTGTTACACTACCACTTTCACGTAACTGGTTGAAGAGGTTGATGAATAATTGTCGAGATGGGTGAAGTCTATTGGGATATCTTGCCGCATACACCGTACAAGAACGAACGGCATTCTTCCTACACTCTACATACACCATGAGCATATCGGCTTTTTATGCATTGGTAAAACTCATCGTACACTCACGACCTACCGCTTGGACTGTTACATGCTAACAGACTAGCGATCCGCAGTGCGCTCAAGGAACACACACGTACGCTGTAAGCAAACATAACATCATCGTACCTAGCAACTATGCGGGTTGATTGGCACACGCAAATGTCGGTGTGGGAACGTTTCAAAAGACGATATCTCGTAAACGACTTGCACTAGAATCCTGCAACAAACACTACTGATATTCTAGTGCACCCTACTTTTAGTTTCATATTGTCTACAGGCATGTTCCATTTAAAAACACTATATGTTTGCGTAAAAAATACACTTTCTAAGTAATATTACAATCTGTTTGTTGGCTAATAATACGTGCCCCTGACTACCAATCCATTTTGTAAAAACCGCACATCAATTGCACTTTCCGTTTCTGCAACACTTGCGGTGCATGTGTTAGGTGATTCACCATGTATATATTCATATAGTAGAGCTGCATGTCCTCGGGACAAATAACGGCTCTAGCTTACACTTGCTATCAGCCGTTAGTAGTAGCTGTATGACAAAACCATGATATATGCCTTGAAATGTCTTCATCTGAGGCACCTTTCTTCTTAGTCTCGTGTACCTCTTCGAAAGCCAGCCACGCGGCAAATGTCTGCACTCACCTTTCGCTATCTCACCAAGATGTTTTCGTAGCGTTGGGATTCTCTACACATTTTATATTTACATATAACAATTTGTTCTGAGCATGGATCAGTAAAAAACATTCAATTTTTCTACCAATGTGTTACAAATTACTTATTGTCATATAAATCTTTTACTAATTTAAGTTAGATTTATAACCATATTAAATAACATAATTTTACATCGGTTTACAACAAAGAAGTTGTACTATATCAGACATGACATTAATCACAACAATTAATGAGTTACATGAAATTATCTCCCATCGCATAGTAGTCTTATTAGTGTAACAATGTGTTGCTTTCTCCTACGTATACTAAAGACTGTTAAGGTAAAATTTTCCCGTTTCCAATACAGATCCACCTTTACCAACAATCTTTATTCATCCGCCCCATTTGCGGCGAAGTCAAGGTGATGTGACTAAGGTACAAAAATAGCCAGAACCAAATACCATAACCGGTTTGCGTAGTGTACATGTAGACTGGGATGTAGTTTCCAGAATTGATCTAAAGTTTCGACAATTGATCTAGGATTCCACATTTTCATGTATGACAACACATTACCTTGAAAGAGAGAATAAAAGTTTCTTACTATTAAGATGCAATTAGTAACAAACTACAGTCGATTCTCGTATCCCAGCTACGCCCAAAGTGGTAAGAGGAAAGAGTACTCGGACTTCCGAAGTTTTCAGCTCGATACTTACATCGTTAATGGTCTACATCTACATACAAACCCGCAATCCTCCGCAAAGTGTGTGTCGAAGGGTACACTGTACCACTCCTAGGCATTTCCTTTTCTATTCGACTCCCACCTAGAACGAGGGAAAAAAAGAATTTATACACGCCCCTGTACGACCCCTAATTTCTCTTGTCTTATAGTTATCAGAACGGGACCTAAATAAGTGCCTAAAAATGTCTGAAACTGCGACGGCATCATAAAACAGGTTGTAACTGAAGGTCCCCAATTTATCACTGGCTTAGAACGAAGGCGTGCGTGTCGAAGACGTTGACGTGCCTTATCAGGAGGAAGGTATTTTTCGAGAGACTGAAATCTCCGAGAAGTCTCGAGATGAGGATAAGGGGAATTCGCGTGGTCACGGCAGCTAGCACGAAACCCGCAACAGTCTTCCGCTTTCAGCATGGGCTGCGGCTCAGCTACACCATTTTCCTACGGTAACAGACCTACTCTGATTTTTGGCCAGGAATGACCTCTTTCTCGTTGCTAACCTCATTTCCCATCCTCCTCAATACTATCGTTTTTCTTCGATCTACACTCAATCCATAGTTATGTTGTTTATTACATTTAAAAGCCTTGCAGACCTTCATCACTTTCGAAGAGGACAGAAATGTCATAGGCAATTTTTTTTACCATTGAAATTGATAGTATCAGATCAGAGTTATCCAGAAATCTGCACTGCTGGTACGACTTTACTGGGGTTGTTAGACTCAGGAGTGGGGTGTTGGTCGGAGGAAGTTCATGGCAACTAGTACGTCAGAGACGTTATGTGACGTCGACACTTTTAAAATTTTACAGTTTTCACCTTAAAGAACATTTCCTTCTCTTATAATTACCTGGAATGTTAAGCCTGTGGAGAGCGATCTGGTTATAATAGTAATAAAAATACACCTTTCTTAGGTTGCCAAGCCAAGATCGCCAATAAAATACCCTTACGTCTCCCAACCGGTCTCAATAATTCACATCATTATCTCCCAAGTGATGATGTTTTGGACCATTCTGATGATGTGAATCTTTCAGACCGGTTGGGAGAAGTAATAATGTTTTGTTGGCGATGTTGGTTTGGCAACCTGAAGGAGGTGTATTTTTATTAATTTGCTTCCCTTTTCTGTTCTCTTTACCTCAGTCGTGTCACCACGACTACGTGCTCCTGTCGCTATTTGTACTAGCAATGCAGAACACGTGAGGAGCGTAGTTGTCGTCTACCATGTCAGAATAGAAGCCAAACGTTCATTAACAGTGTTTGCCACTAAATTGATGTTTTTTTAGATGTCCCAGCGCAGATGGATCAGGCTAAGATCGCAGATCCGTTAACTTAAAGTGAGACTGTAATCGTAAGTGCTGCTCTGTGGGCTTTAATATAAACTGATAATACAGTTTTTAAATACGCCTGTAAACTTAATTCTGTCCTAGTAAAGTATCAAACTACAAATAACTGCACACGTACGCAGCAAATAAATCATTCACAAAAATTACACAAGATAAAATAAAACTTTTGTTACGTAAATTAAGTTGTTAAATGATTGCGACACGCTACACTAATGTTGTTGTACGAGCGGCCAAACGCGTATGACTTATTCCATACCTCGCCACCGTCCGACCGTCGTGGTAGCGGAAACAGGAGTGAGCTGACTGCGCCAGAAGCGAGAGGCTCCTGTGTGCGATTTTGGCGGGAATGAAAGTTCTCAAGCTGAGCACTCTAAGACACGTCTAACCTTTCTATCTGTAAAAAAGAAACGAAATATGTACTATACTTGTAACTTTGAACATAGGTTTGGGACATGTGTACCAACATAACAAAAAAAAATTGATCATCGCATGTATGTTGCTCGCGTACTTTGAAAAGTCACCTTACGTGGTGTGTCTAAAAAATTCAGCGAATGCTATCAGGCAGCAAACAAAAAATGAAAACAAATGCCGTTCAAAATAGTCGCCACCCGCTACAGCACACTTTTGACAACGTTCGTACTGTTTCTGGGAACTATCAACAAAGGCCTCCTGTGGAATGGATCTCAGAACGGCTGTCACACAATCTTTGATGGCATCTACGTTAGCAAAACGTTCACCTTCCTTGGCCGCCTTCAAGCGGGGAAACAGCAAGAAGTCGCCAAGGAGCCAGATCAGGGGAGTACGGAGGGTGATCAAGAACAGTCACCGACTTTTGCGCCAGGGATTGGCGCACACGGATCGTTCAGAGTGCAGGGGCAATGCCAGGGAGAAGCATCCATTTTCCAGTTGTGTGCAACTCTCGCCGAACCCCTCGCATACGCTGCAACAATCGGTTCAAAACGTACTGGTAAAATGTAGCATTAATAGATTGGCCTGCATGATGCTCCATTCCGCTGTGATACTTCCACTAATACTAACTACGTTCAACTGGTCGTAGCCTGTGTACACTGCCAGTCACCTTGCAGTGTAAGTCTCTGAAGAGCCAACCACATGCACGATAATTTGTGCCAATTGCCGTTCAGATGTGACACTATTCAACGACTTTTTACACACACCTGGACAGGACGTTGGGCTCGAAGTCACATGCGGAGACCACCTCAGTAGACTGTATTGCTGAAGGGATATTTTACACTCAACCTATCCTCTTTTATCACTCTTCCTAAATCAAATTTTTTATTCTTTTATAATTTCATATTTCCAATTTCATGTATATTTTGTAATTGTGTAACAAAGATAAATAAAATCTTATCGAGCTTCCAGCCGCGTAAGGTGATTAAAAACCCACGAGCTTTCGGCCACGTTCTCCTTGGCCATTGTCAAATGGTAAATAACTGCTGCATCGTCGTTGCCTTGCCGTTATATAGCCGTGTTGCTGGCTGTGACGTCACTTCGAGCTTCCTGCTTCGCCATATAAGGTAATGATCACGTTCCGAGTGGGCTGCGTCCGCTTTTGGCTGCTGGCTGTTACATCACTGGGGTTCCCTTCGAGGTCAACGTGCACGTCATGTCACATAAGCATGGAGTCCTGAGCCGGCGCGATCGCTAGCTGATTGGCCGGCCGCTGGGGCACAGCTCACTGCCTCATAGCGGCCAACCATTCAGCTAGCGATCTCGCTGGCTCAGGACTACCTTGCTTACGTGACAGGACATTCGCACTACGGCCTGTCTTTCTTGTTGGCCTGGGGCTCGCTTCTTCGTCCCATGTCAACACGTCTAGATACAAGGCCTCACAACAAGCCCTTGTAACGTCACACCGATAGGCTGCCACCACAAGCGCTACGAGGCAGTGGGCTGTGCCCCAGCGGCCAGCCAGTAGACTTGCGATGGCAGCCTATCGGTGTGACGTGACATGGGCTTGTTGTGAGGCCTTGTATCTAGACGGCGTTGCCCGTGTCTGCCGCGTCCGCTTCAATCTCGCTATGGCCAGATGCCAAGCTGTGCTGAGCTGAAAACCGACGTCCTTATTAATGGTGTTCTCCGATATTTTAATTTCAATTGCTTCCTTTATAACACTGTCCCAGTATCCTTTCGTTTTAGAAATGACAGATGTTTCGTCCAGAATTCTGTGTCGATTTTCTAAAGAATTTTCTGCTATGGCTGATTTTTCCAGTTAGCTTCTCGAGTTCCGTCCGGCGTTGCTGCACAGTGCATACAGCTTGTCAAATGTAACAGCAGCCACACTCACATGGTTTTTTTATATACTCCTCGTGTTTTGTCCCCTAGGTCGTGGGTTTTGGAGCTCGAGAAGATTTTATTTATTCATATCGCCGCGAGACCGTGCACTCATATACAGGGTGTTTCACTAAGTGTGTTTGCCTCTGTAACTTATAAAATAATAGGTGACGGGGAATTTTAATGCGGTAGGTCAACACAAGAAATGTTACACTTTCTGCGGAGCTATGAACATAGTTTATTGTATCATTTTCCAAAGAGTTACAGCACAAAGATGTAATTTTTTAAATGGAACAATAGTTTTTTCTATCGAGCATTGGATTCGTTGAAACCAGCTGCGTCCAAATGAATTTAAACTACATTCCTATCACAGTTTGGGAGCTACAACCCTTCAAAGTTTAGGGGGCGGAGGCTAAGACAGCGTAGATGACTGGCTGGTGGTCATGAGACAGTGGGCCGTGCATCAGGGGATAGCCACTCGGCCAGTGAGCTACGCTATCGCAGCCTCCGCCCCTTTGAAGGGTTGTAGCTCCCAAACTAACAGTGATAGGAATGTAGTTTAAATTGATTTGGACGCAACTGGTTTAAACGAATCCAATACACAATGGAAAAATTATTGTTCTATTTAAAAAAATTATATCTTTGTGGTGTAACTCTTTGGAAAATGATACTATAAACTATGTTCATAGTTCCGCAGAAAGTGCAACATTTCATGTGTTGACCTACCACATTAAAATTTCCCGTCACTTATTATTTTGTAAGTTACAGAGGCAAACACAGTTAGTGAAATACCCTGTATATACACACAAGGAGGACAAAATATTTCCACGAGTCCTCACCGTAAGTGGACTGATTGTTCAAATGTTTGTACAACTTATGGGACTCAACTACGGGGTCATCAGTCCCTAAGCTTACAAACTACTTATGAACTACTTACGAACTAGGACGGCACAAATATCCATGCCCGACGGGGGACTCGAACCCCCGACCTTAGTGGCCGTGCTGACTGGAGCGCCTCAGTCACCTCGGCCACCGCGGCCGGCTGGACTGATTGGATCACTAAGGCCCACACAAAATTTATTAGATGGTGGGCCCTAGTAGTCTAAATGCAGCATGGAAAAAAAATTGAAAAAAAATTAAGGAGTTTCCACATATTATGTCATATAGTTCAAAAATTGTCACCCAGTCTAAGTTCTAGAAAGGCGTTCGGTACTAGAAAATCTTGTTCGGCTGGTAGTTGTTACCGAGGTGTCGGTGTTGCATGCTAGCGGTTGCGTGGTGTGCAGGTGCACCTGGCGTCGGCGTCGCTGCTGACGGAGCCCATCAGCGTGTCGGCCGCCCCCACCGCCCCCGCGCCGCCTGCCACCCCCAGCACGCCGGACACGTCGAGCGCGCTGGTCGCCTCCACCACGACGCCCGCGCTGCAGCTGGCCGACCCCGCGGCCGACCAGCAGTCGCAGCCCCAGCAGCAGAAGAGTGACAGGCCCGCAGCCGCCGCCGCCCCCACCGCCAGCCTCTCCGTGGCCTCCAGCAAGGCGGGGCCTTCCGGCAGCCCCGCCGCCTCCACCACGCAGCCGCCCTCCGAAGCCTCCGGCAAGGCCTCGCCCAACCCCAACGCTTCCTCCGGTGGCGGCGCAGACCCCAAGGGTGGGCAGGGCCCGCGCGTCGACAGCGCCTCGCTGGTCAAGAAGCTGCTGGCGACCAAAGCGGCCGCCGAGGCCAAGGCGCCGCCAGCCGGGGGCGCCGACAAAGCTGCAGCTGCGGCTGCGGGGGCGGCGGGGGCGGCGGCTGCAGCCAAAGCGGCCACGGACGCGGCCAAGACCAGCCACATGGCCGTGCCCACCGCGCGCAAGGCAGGTACGTGACACCAGCTAAACTTGCATAGTCACATACTGCGTACAAGTTGGGTCTGAAAAGTTCTGTGAATGCTACCATGTTTTACGTGGATTGAAACTTAAATACGAAGGCAGTTTGAAAGTCCATGCAAAAATATAAACTAGTAACGTGTTTGAGGAAAACCATTTTTATTTTTCGACATACTCTCCTTTTAGACTTATACACTTCGTCCAATGCTATTCTAATTTGTTGATCCCTTCCAAATAATAGGAATTGTCCAAGCCTGCTAAATAGCTCTTACTTTCTGCAATCACCTTCTCGTTTCAATGAAATCTTCGTTCCGCCAGCCGTTTATTCAAAGTGGGGAACAAATAGTAGTCCGAAGGAGCCAAGTCTGGAGAATAGCGAAGATGTGAAACCAGTTGGAATGCTATTTCCAATAATTTTGCGGCCACAACTGCTGAGGTGTGTGCTGGTCCATGCGGTGGAGTAGCCGAGCGGTCTAAATCGCCTCGCTGCTAAGCGCACGGTTGCTCGCCGTGGAGGCTCGAGTCCTCCCTGGGGCATGGGTATGTTTGTCCGTAGGTTAGTTTACCTAGGTTTAGGTGTTTAAGTAGTTTGTAAGCTACGGACTGATGACCACGCAGTTTGGTCTGCTATATATATTGCTGTTCCATTGCCGTTTTTCTTGCAGCTCGGTTTTGAAGCGGTCCAATAACGATGAATAATATGCACCGTAGTAGTTTTACGTTGTTCCAGATAGTCGATAAGGATTATGAGTCCCAAAAGACCGTCGCCATAACCTTTGCGGCTGAAGGACCAGTCTTCGCCTTTTTTAGTGCAGATTCTCCCTTGGTAATCCATTCCTTAAATTGTCCTTTCGTCTTAGTATAGTAAAGTATCCATGTTTCATCAGCAGTGACGAAACGACGCTTAAAGTCCTGCGGATTTGCGGATTGTTCCTGAACAACTGAAAACCTTCCTTACAATACTTCACACGATTCCGTTTCTGGTCAAGCGTCAGCAATCGCACCACCCATCTTCCGGATAGATTTCTCATGTCCAAATGTTTATGCAAAATATTATGTACCCTTTCAATCGAGATGTCCACAGCACTAGCAATCTCTCGCAACTTGACTCTTCTGTCATCCACCACCATATCACTGATTTTATCAATAATTTCTGGAGTCGTAACCTCCACAAGGCGTCCAGAACGTTCAGAGTCACTTGTACCCTTATGGCCACTCCGAGAATTTTGAAACCTCTTATAAACTGTTCTAATCGAAGGCACAGAGTCACCGTAATGTTTATCAAGCTTTTCTTCAGTCCCTTGAGGCGTTTTTCCTTCCATAAATTAATGTTTAATCACCACACGAAATTCTTTTTCGTCCATTCTTTGACAATCACTCGACTTCCTTGATTCACACCAATGCCAAACACAAAGAAATAGCCCAACATAGCTGAAACTTGGTGTGAGTTCTTTCCAAAGATGCTACGAACTAAACATGACCTCGATACGCGCCGATGGTGCCATCTCTTGGACTTTGCACGAACTTATGAAACGCCTCTCGTAGTGACAACACTGCTGTGGAGACACTACGCACTGGTATATATTATTCTCTCTGATAGCACAAGTTGTTGACACACCTACCTTACCTACGAGCAAATGAAATCGCCTGTCCCACGTCACGGTCGTGAACACCATCTATGGAAACACAGTCACTAGTGAGCGAGCAGTCTAAAGTAACGGTGTCACTGCATTTTCGAAATAGGAAAAACTGAATTGTGTCAAGATTGAATGTGCCAGAGGTCGTACAGCACGACAGTGTCATCAAGATGCGGCGAACTGACATTACCATGCAGAACAGTGGCACGTTTGGTACAAGACTTAAACGAAGGTCGACAAACTGTGGCAGACATGCACCGGGAGGTCGTCCTAGGGTCTCTGATGAAAAAGTGCATACTGTTGTCGCGTTACAGTGATCGACGCCAGACGATTCGTGAGCTAGCCCACGAAACCAGATTAGCGCATACGACTGTGCTTAGCATCCTGAAGAAATGCCTGGGCATCCGAAAGATTGCATCACGATGGGTTCCGCATGAATTGACGGAAATGAAGAAATGGATGCGTAACGACGCTGCTCAGACGCACTTGGAGCGCTATGAGCGCAAAGGAGAGACTTTCTTACGTCGTATCGTAATTGGATGAGACATGGGCCACATCGACCGAGCCACAACTGAAATGCCAATCCAACGAATGGCGTCATTATTGGTCGCCGCGAAAGTCGAAAGTGCGTTAGAGCACTAGTATGGCGAATGTTAAGGTGATTCTCGTGTACGATTGCAATGGTACTATCCTGACGCAGTAAGTTCCTCCACGACAGACCGTCAATGCACAGTATTGCTGTTCGTTCTTGGAGCATCACCTGCTACCAGTTTTGGAAAAGAAGCGGCAATACTTTCTGCGCAAACCACCCATCATTTTGGACGACAATGCGCGGGTGCATACAGCGCAAGCTGTAGCTGTTCTATTCGGTCGCTGGGACAGGGGAGAACTGTACCATATACCATACTCCCCGGACTTGTGACTTACATTTGATTCACCTCAGAACAGTTCCAGAGATTCGACAGACAGTAGACCGTTCCATTCGCACCATCAACAGAACGGGCTTTGCTAACGGTATACTATGCCTTCCACATCGCTGGCAGCGAAATCAACACAACGCTAGTGACTACTTTTGTATAGGGTGTGAATAAATAGTTGGTACTATTTAAGTTCCAACCCTCGTACAAATCACGCTGGCGAGGATGAGGTGCCCACGCATACACATCGAAGGACACGTCAACAAAGACTGCAGTGGAGCGGTGGTACACGCTGCGACCCATCTAACAGGGTCAGTATGAGAACGTCTTTCCAACATTGAGAGCAAAATGGAGGAACGCCTTTACAAGTTTTGTATCATATTAGACAACTCGGCGACAGAGACCAATGAGATGTTAGTGCAAGTGTACGGTGTTAAAGGAGTACGTAAAAAGTGTGTGTCTGAGTGGTTTAAACGCTTTAGAGACGGAATGGAGGTTGAGCCACATTCAGGTCGACGCAAGGTCACTGTGCTTCCACACACTCCTTATTTTCCTGGTTTTGCGCCATCAGACTTCATTTTGTGATGTTCAAATATTTGTAAATCTATCGGACCAAAATGCGTGGTCATCAGTCCGTAGCTTACAAACTACTTAAACTAAGGTAAACTAACCTAAGGACAACACACACATGCCCCAGGGAGAACTCGAACCTCCGACTTCATTTTGTTTCCCCGCAATAAATTAGTGACGGTTGCGGAGATCCAAGAAGGCGTGACCACAGTGCTTCGAGCGATTCCACAAGAAGCGTTTGCTGACAGCTTCCAACAGCTGTACAACCGATGTCACAACTGTATTACAGCCAATGGCGATTACTTTGAAGGCCAGTAAAATTACTTTGTTTGCAACTTTGTTTCCTATAATTCCTGAGATTATTCACCGAACTTTTCAGAGGCACCTTTTACAAGTCATCATATTGTGGAAAGTACTTCAGCCACTGTCCCCCATGCCTCTCACCGAGCGACACGGCACAAAGGTAACCATACTAGGCTTCGCATTCGGAAGGACTGCAGTTCAAATCTGTCTCACGCCATCCAAATTTACAGCTACATCCCTCCTCTGCAAGCCACGCTAGGGTGTGTGGCGATGAGTACTTTGTGCACCATGTCTCTTCCTCCTCATATTCCAGTCGCATATGGTTCGGGGATAAACGATGTTGTTATGCCTCTGTGTGGGCTCTAATCCCTCTAATTTTTTCCTTGTGGTCGCTTCGGAAGATATACGTAGGAGGAAGCAATATATTGGCTGACTCCTCGACGAACTTATACTCTTGGAACAGAAGCCCGTTCTCCGATACTGAACGTCTCTCTTGCAGCGTCAACCAATTTAGTTTCCTAGTTACCTCTGTGACCCTTTCGCCCTTACCAAATCAGCTTTTAACGAAGCTTGCTGCTCTGCTTTGGATCTTCTGTTAACCTTACCTGGTACGGATCCCACACTCACGAGCAAAACTCAAGCGCTAACCGGACGAGGGTTTTGTAACCTACTTTCTTTATTGACTGACTACAGTTCCAGAGGATTTTTCCAATGAATCTCTCTAACATCTGCCTTACTCAGGAATAGCTTCAGACGATCGTTCCGTTTCAAAAAATTCAAATATTTGTAAATCTATGGGACTTAACTATTCTAGTCATCAGTCCCTAGGCTTACAAACTACTTAAACTAACTTAAGGACAACAAATACACCCATGCCCAAGGGAGGACTCGAACCTACGACGGCGAGTAGCGACGCGCTCCGCAACAAGGTGCCTTGGAACGCTTGACCATTCCATCGCCCCCTTCCATTCCAAATCGCACCTTAAGTCTACTCCCAGATATTCTATGGAGGTGTCTACTTCCATGGATAAAATATAGGGAGCAAAGTGTTATATTCAACTTGTACAAAAACCAGACAGCAATTATTAGAGTCGCAGGGCATGAAAGGGTAGCAGTGGTTAGCAAGGGAGTAAGACAGGATTGTAGCCTTTCCCCAATGTTGTTCAATCTGTACATTGAGCAAGCTGTGAAGGAATGCAAGGAGACGTTTGGAGAGGGAATTAAAGTACAGGGAGAGGGAATAAAAACCTTGCGGTTTGCTGATGAAATAGTAATTCTGTCAGAGACAGCAAAGGGCCTGGAAGAGCAATTACATGGAATGAACAGTGTCTTGAAAGGAAGGTATAAGATAAACATTAACAAGACTAAAACGATGGTAATGGAATGCAGTGTCAGAAGGAAGGAATTAGATTAGGTAATATGACGATAAAATTAGTAGATGAGTTTTGTTATTTGGATAGGACGATAACTTCTGATGGCCGAAGAAGATATAAAATGCAGAATGACTATGGGAAGAAAACCGTTTCTGAAGAAGCGAAATTTCTTGACATCTAATATTAGTTTAAATGTTAGGAAGTCCTTTCTGAAAGCATTTGTCTGGAGTGTAGCATTGTATGGGACTAAAACGTGGAAAATAATGAGTTCAGACAAAAAGATGATACATGCTTTTGGAATGTGATGCTACAGATGAAATATGAAAATTGGGGATAGATCACGTAACTAATGAGGAGGCCCTCAACAGAATTGAGGAGAAGAGGAGTTTCTGGCATATCCTGACTAAGAGAAGGGATAGGTTGGTGGGACACATTCTGAGACATCAAGGAATCGTCAACTTAGCATTAGAAGGAAGTGTGTGCGGTAAAAATCGTAGAGGGAGACCGAGGGACGAATACAGTAAGCAGTTTCTAAGGATGTAGGTTCCCGTTCGTATTATCAGATGAAGGGGCATGCAAATGTAGGGTAGCACGGAGAGCTGCATCAAACCAGTCTGCGGACTGAAGACCACAACAACAACAACTACTTCCATTGATTCTTCTGCTGTTGCGTAGCTATATAATAAAGGATATATCTTCCTATTTAAACGCAGCGCTTTGCATATGTTTGAGGCTCAAATGCTAAAAAAAAAAAAAAAAAAGGAGAGAAATGTCCAAATGTTTGTAAAACTATTGGACCAAATTATTGCTGTGGTAATTACAGCCTAGATTGGAAACTACGTGAACCAACTTAATCTAAGGACAACACACACACCCATGCCTCAGGGAGGACTCCATCCTCCAACGGAGAGCAGCGCGTTCCGCAGCAAGGCGCCTTAGAGCGCTCGGACACTCCACCGCGGCCTCGATTGCCATTCCCTGCACCATGCGTCAATACGATGCAGATCTTCCTACATTTCACTACCATTTTCCAGTGTTGTGATTTGTCGATAAACTACAGCATAATTTGCAAATAGCCTCATTGAACATCCGATTTTATTTAAGAGGTCTTTTACATGTATTATGAAAAGCAACGATTCTGTAACACTTGCCTAGGTCGCGCTTCAGATGACTTTAATGTCTGAACACTTCTCTCCGTTGAGTATGACATGCAGCGTTCTATTAGCAGTGAATCGTCACACATTTGGTGTAGTATTCCATATGCTCGTACTTTGTTCATTAAGTGACGGTGCGGATAGGTATCAAACGCCTTGGGGAAGTCCTAAAAGACGGCATCTACCCGGTATCCTGTATCTACTATCTTTTGTCTCTCGTGGATGGATAGAGAGAGCTGGGTTTCACAATGGTGTTGCTTTCCGAAACTGATTACTACAGAGGAGATATCCGGAGTCCAGAAATTGCATAATACTCTAACATAAAACTTGTTTGAACTGTTCAACATTTCAAACCACAAGGTGATTTCGTTCCCCATTGTATTCAAAACAACATCTTATCTACCGCCTTTTAACGACCACGCTATCGTTTCTTCCTTATTCCATGTCCTGTTATCGCAAACAGGGCGATAAAGTAAAGGCTGCATATACAGTGAGTCTGCTAAGTCTCTATCTACTTTCAAACAGTTATAATTTGTTTCCAAATTAAAATTAACAGTCAAGACTACAGATTTCATGTTCTATTTAGTAATTGGTCTATAAAGACCATCTCAGAGAAAGACAATCGTGGTGACAAACGGTGGCGTGAATAGAGCAGGGCAAAGAAACATCATTTTATGAAATGCCAGCATGCCGGGTTGTTTAGACACAACACTTTCTTTAATGCCTTTGGTTAACAACACTACTGACCATTAAAATTGCTACACCATGACGAAATGCAGATAATAAACGGGTATTGATTGGAGATGTGATTACATTTTCACGCAATTTAGGTGCATAGATCCTGAGAAATCCGTACCCAGAACAACCACATCTGGCCGTAATAACGACCTTGATACGCCTGGGCATTGAGTCAAACAGAGCTTGGATGGCGTGTACACGTACAGATGTCCACGCAGCGTCAACACGGTACCACAGTTCATCAAGAATAGTGACTGACGTATTGTGACGAGTCAGTTGCTCGGCCAACATTGACCAGACGTTTTCGATTGGTGAGAGATCTGGAGAATGTGCTGGCTAGGGCAGCTGTCGAACATTTTCCGTATCCATAAAGGCCCGTACAGGACCTGCAATATGCGGTCGTGCATTATCCTGCTGAAATGTAGCGTTTCGTTGGGATCGAATGAAAGGTAGAGACACAGGTCGAAACACATTTGAAATGTAACGGCCACTGTTCAAAGTGTAACCAATTGCTACCCATACCAGCACGTCGAGTGATACGCCAGTATGGCGATGACGAATACACGCTTCCAAAGTGCGTTCAGCGCGATGTCGCCAAACACGCATGCGACCATCATGATGCTGTAAACAGAACCTGGATTCATCCGAAAAAATGAAGTTTTGCCAATCGTGCACCAGGTTCGTCGTTACGTACACCGTCGCAGGTGCTCCTGTCTGTGATGCAGCGTCAACGGTAACCGCAGCCATGGTCTCCGAGCTGATAGTCCATGCTACTGTAAACGTCGTCGAACTGTTGATGCAGATGGTTGTTGTCTTGCAAAAGTCCCCATCTGTTGACTCAGGGATCGAGACGTGGCTGCACGATCCGTTACAGCCATGCGGATAAGATGCCTGTCGACTGAAAGTGATATTCTGCTAACAGTCATTGGATCGCGACCAACGCGAGTAGCAATGTCGCGATACGATAAACCGCAATCGCGATAGGCTACAATCCGACCTATATCAACGTTTCACCAGGCAACGCCGGTCAACTGCCGTTTGTGTAAAAGAAATCGGTTGGCAACTTTCCTCATGTCAGCACGTTGTAGGTGCTCTGAAAAGCTAATCATTTTCATATCACAGCATCTTCCTCCTGCCGGTTAAATTTCGCGTCTGTAGCACGTCATCTTCGTGGTTTAGCAATTTTAATGGTCAGGAATGTATTTCAAAACAGCCTAAAGGTGAGATTCCTACGCCGCGTTTGACGCATGCGGCTGCCGCGATGCGTCTGACGTAGTGCAGCTGACGCATAGCTGGCGATTCCTATACAGCGGCAGCCGCACAGTGTTTAGCTGGTCTGCTGCGTCTGTGCCGAAACGATGAGTGAGCGCGATTTGTTGCTTTATCTGATGTTAGAAGACGTTGAAGAAATTCAGTTCCCGCTATGCGTGGAAAAAGCTGAAACACATCCGATTCGCCGCGGTGGAGTAGCCGAGCGGTCTAAAGCCTCTCGCTGCGGAGCGCGCGGTTGCTCGCCGTGGAGGTTCGAGTTCTCCCTGGGGCATGGGTGTGTGTGTATTTGTCCTTAGGTTAGTTTACCTAGGTTTAAGTAGTTTGTAAGCTACGGACTGATGACCACGCAGTTTGGTCCGATAGATTTACAAACATTTGAACATCCGATTCACCTCAAAAGAACTGAGGCCGGCCGCGGTGGCCGAGGGGACTGAGGCGCGTCAATCACGGTCTGCACGGCCACTACGGTCGGGGGTTCGAATCCCCCTCGGGCATGGATATTTGTGCCGTCCTTAGTGTTAGCTAGTTCATAAGTAGTTTGTAAGTTTAGGGACTGATGACCACGTGGTTAAGTTCCATAAGCTATACAACCATTTGAACATTTTTTGAAAAGAACTGAGGAATGCATGTGCGACGTTTTTCCCCTGCACCGACAGGCTCATTGTATTACAACTAGAGACATATTTTGGCTCTACCGTCCTCCTTGCTGTGGTTGACTCCAACTACAAATGCATTTTCATTCATGTCGGGTCATATGGGAAGTAGGTGACAGTGGAATTTTTCATAAAAGTAATATCGGAAAACTGTTTTCAAGTGGTAAGATGTTTCCTCCGTCTACTAAGCTGACGGATTCGGAGGTAGTAGTGCCACATGCTTTTGTAGGCGACAAGGCATTTCGATTACATCCAAACATGACGAAACCTTTCTCTCGTCGAGTTGCTAGTACTGACAAAAAAATAAAAAAATAAATGAAAAAAGGCTATCATGCAAAGAGGCTTGAAAACCCGCTGGAGACGTGAGATACTTGTGCATATTTGACGTTCAAAGCAAGAGTAACGTTATTATGAAATAAAAATGTGGCAAAGTTTTCCGGAAAATTGGAAAGTTCAGGAAAAATAGAGATTTTTCTATGAAATGTCAATAACATTCATCTGATTGCGATAAAATTCTGCACATTCGGCTTTCAAAGCGAGAGGAAGGTTTGAGTGAAATAAAAGTTTGCAATTGTTGGCCAGAAAATAGAAAAAATTGTGGAAAACTGAAAGAGCTCTTTTCCTTGCGATATCAATATCATTCTTACGATTGAGATAAAATTTTGCGCATTTGACGTTCAAAGCAAGAGTACATAAATATTAGCAACTGCGAAGCATTGCTGGGTTGACTAGATGACTAGGTGAACCGCTGAACTTCGTATCACTTACCTCTTAATATAAATCATATTAATTTAAATCAGACCCAGTAGCTTTATGAAGGCATCATTAGTTAGTCTAAGTTTTGGCTTGATAGTGGGCGGAAAGAGTGGGCAAATCACACACACACATGTGTAGGATAATGTTCATGTCACATTCGTGGAAATTCAGGGAATGTTTAAACGGTGATAAAATATAAAAAAATTGCGAGGAAAATTTAGATTTGAAACAAGTAAAATAATGACTTAGTTGTTGTGTTGGGTGCGTTCAGACTAACTGATGATGCCTTTATAAAGCTACTGGGTCTAAAATACATACGATTTAAATTATTGTGGTTTACATTAAGAGGTAAGTCATACGACGTTCTCCGGGTCATCTAGTTACAAATAACATTTGGTATTCGTTGGCCTGGTTGACGATAGTGTATTTGATAATTGAGTACTTTCCAAATGCTGTCTTCCGGTGCTGTCTGAAACCATGAACTCGTATCCGCAGGGTCGGAGAAGCAAGGCTCTATGAAAGCGGAGGACAGCAAGAGCAAGAGCAACAGCAACAGCGACATCAAGTCCGCGAGCAGCAGCAACGGCGCCATCACGACCAGTGAGCGCCTGGTGCAGGAGGGGCCCGACGCCGAGACCCTCAGCGCCAACAAGCTCATGGCTGCCAAGGGGTGAGTACACGACCGCACTCCTAACTGAACCAGCTCCCGCAGAACTGGCAGGTAAGTAAAGCAACTCGTGGTTATTCATGCGTTCTCTTGACCCTCGGCACCATGGATCTCCTGATAGCAGGTGAGTTGTTGTTCTTTTCAGCGACATCAATCACTGGCTCAAAAGTCTGGTGCTGGCTATTGCATTTCAGTTATTGCTGTAAGTGTGTTACGTTTATATGTAAATGCTGATGCATTTATTTTGTTTCTCTGAGCATGTGTATCAATTTCAAAGCAACCTCCAGTGATTTGCGTATGCGCAGGTTGCTTGTATCAGCGCAATAGCTGAGTGCCATATGGGCCAATCTTCGCAGTATCTCTCCACTCAACTGATACACGAATAATATTATGCGGCAGAAAAAGGCTGTAGCAGAAAAGAACTTTTTTCCATGCTGTCAGTGGGCATCATATAACATAAATAGGGAAGGCTGAAAATTTGTGCAGGACTGGGATTGGAACCTCGATCTCCTGCTCCCTCCTTGGCAGTTGCATTTTTCATTACGCCACCCAGACACATTGGTTCTAATTTTTGTAAATCTATCGGACCAAACTGCGTGGTCATCAGTCCTTAGCTTACAAATTACTTAAACCTAGGTAAACTAACCTAAGGAAAACACACACAAACACACATGCCCCAGGGAGGACTCGAACCTCCACGGCGAGCAACCGTGCGCTCCGCAGCGAGACGCTTTAGACCGCTCGGCTACTCCACCGCGGCACACATTGGTCACCTCAATCAACTACCTCATCACGCCTCACTTCAGACCCAAATTTCCATATTAACCACATACTCCTGGCATAGTGCCGCTGCCCACTATCCTGTTATATATAATCTGTTTTTCGGAAATGCTCGAATGATAAGTGGAAAATTTGGGTGTGACGGAAGGTGTGCAATGATGGTCCATGCTGTGTCCGGGTAGCGTCATGGAGAGCGCAACTGCACAGTAATCCGGAGACCTGAGTTAGAATTCCAAACTGGCACTAATTTTCAGCTTTGGCCACTGATATAAATATGTGAGTGCCCTCTAACATAGTTCGCTGGCAGTTATGATGGTCTGCTGTTAACACCATTACTTTTATTGACAACAAGAGATTGCCTATACCAATGAGAAAGGGCACGGAGCATGGAAGGAAACCCTCGATGCGGAGTGAGTCGACTTTGTGTAAATTAGAGCAGACGATACGTGGTGTCCAGCAGACGGGAAAACGATTATGTATGTGCAAGGAGAAACCAGTGAGGTTGCACACAACTAGCAAAGACGATATTGACAAGCGTTAGTGGGCGGGCAGTAACTTCTGATACAGAAATAAATATGACAACGTAAGTGTGTTGTTTAAGACGATTCACGTTTTGTTTATTGCCGCTGACTTAAATACTTTTCAGGATTTGTGACAATGGTCTACCTAGTCTGTGAAAAAAGAAAAAAAATAGCATCTGCATTCCAGTTGTCTTCCACAGAAAACATGAGAGTTTATCGTCTAAACAGGACCTGCTTCAGCCCTGGTTCCATAAGTTGCCAGTTTGAGCAGCAACGCCATAGCAACACATCTATAATATTTGTGCACATCCCAATTAGTCGCCGTCGAACTCAGAGAGATACCAGGGGCAAGTGGCAACCAAATTTGGCATTTGTATGTAGTGCGTATCACAATCCTAACGAACACTGACACTTTAATAAAAGCGTACTAAGAAATATGGAAGAATATTTGCGTCAGATAGCAAATCGCTCGTTCGGTAAAGTGTTGAACTGGTCCTCCATATAACCAAACGTTTCACTATGTCGAATTTACGTATACGCTTTGCGTGAAACAAAGTGAAATGTAAAGCGATTTTAAAACGTATTTCCTCTGCATTTCCTTTAGCGAAAGTGATCATATTCTATGAACCAAACTGATTGCAAAGTAGTGAATTTATTTAATGACTTGTTCCAATAAGTCTTTCCTAGAAATTTCATAGAATTGTTTCGTCCTTTTCATAATACCGAGAAGTACTAGCTAGAGGCACACTGGAATTAAGGTAACTGATATTATCTCATTTTTTGTGTCAGTAGCAAATGCCTTAGGTGAATGAAACGCTTTTTCAGTTCAGTGCCAGCTGTTGTCGCTGCCTCATCGCCCTCAGCGCTAAGTATCTAATTTAATTGCGTGAAATTTCGTTGCCAGTTAATTTCTTAATTTCGTTAGTGCTTCTGTTTTTAACAGGTTTCTTCTCACCTACTTGGGAGATTTCGTTTGTGCTACCGTTTATTTAAGAGTTTAGTTGCATTTCAGGCGGTACAGACAAGCAGTCTTGAGAGCTACCTCTAGACACATTCACCGAAAACTGTCTTGAGCAGTTAAACCGGCAACCCACGCGCACTGGAAAAATTTTAGACATAGTTACGAACAGATTAGACCTTATTAACGATGTCTGTGTAGAGATAGGAGTTAGTGATCATGATATCGTCATAGCGTTGATGGTGACCAAAGTTCATAAACCAATAAAGAAGGCCAGGAGCATGTTTTTGTTAGGAAGAGCCGAAAACCAATTGTTAGGATCGCACTTAGAAAATGAATGGACATCGTTTACTTGCGGTACAATGGATGTAGAGAAATTGTGGACTAAAATTAAATGCATTGTACATAAAGGGTTAGAGAAATATGTGACTGTAAAGTCGATTAAGGATGGAAAAGATCCACCGTGGTATAATAATAATGTTAGAAAGATACTGAGAAAGCAAAGACTGCTGCACTCTCGGTTCAAAAAAGAACACGCAAATCATGACAGACAAAAGTTAGCAGAGATTCGTGTGAAGAATACAATAATTACAATAATAATAATCTTAGCAAAAGATGTTTCCGAGAATCCGAAAAATTTCTGGTCCTATGTAAAATCGATAAGTGGGTCAAAGCCCAATATCCAGTCACTCGTTGATCATTCCGGGGCAGTAATAGAAGAAAACAAACGGAAAGCTGAAGTTCTAAATTTAACGTTTAAGAAATCTTTCACGCAGGACTGCGCAAATGTACCATCATTTGATCAACGTACTAATTCCGAAATGGGGGACATAGCAATAGGTATTTCCGGTGTAGAGAAGCAGCTGAGAGAGCTAAATACGAAAAAGTCTGCTGGTCCGGATGGAATACCAGTTCGATTTTACAAAGAGTATTCTGCGGCATTGGCCCCTTAATTATCTTGCATTTTTCGCGAATCTTTCAGCGCGAAGTATCTACTGATTGGATAAAGCGCAGGTTTATAAGAAAGGAGAGAAGTGGCCCACATAATTACACGCTAATATCGTTGAAATCAGTTTCCTGTAGAATTTTCGAGCATATTTTCAGTTCGAATATAGTAAATTTCCTTGAGACGGAAAAGCTTCTTTCTATGAATCAGCACCTGTTTAGGAAACATCGTTCATGTGAAACTCAACTTGCCCTTTTCTCACATGATATCTTGTGAGCCATGTTGACGCGTTGCCACACTGCAGACTGCTAACGAATATACGAGCTTATGGAATAGGTTCACAAATTGGTGAGTGGCTGGAAGACTTCCTAAGTAATAGAACGCAGTACGTTGTTCTCGACGGCGAGAGTTCATCAGAGACGAGTGTATCGTCAGGCGTGTCCCAGGGGAGTGTGATAGGACCGCTTTTATTCTGTATCTATATAAATGATCTGACGCACAGAGTAACTTGTAATTTGCGGCTGTTTGATGACGATGCTGTGGTTATGGGAGGGTGTCGTCTTTAACTGATTGTAATAGCAACAGGATGACTTAGACAAAATTTCTAGTTGGTGTGAAGAATGGCAGCTAGCTCTCAATGTAGAAAAATGTAAGGTGATGCTCATGAGTAGGAAAAACAATCCCACAATGCTCGAATACAGAATTAGTTGTGAGCTTCTTGATGCAGTTGCGTCGTTCAAATATCTAGGCGTAACATTGCAGAGCGATATGAAATGGGACGAACATCTAAGGCCAGTTGTGAGTAAGGCGGACAGCCGACTTCATCTGTAAAGGAGACCGCGTATAAAACGCTTGTACGACCACGTATTGAGTATTGCTCAAGTGTTTGGGACCCGCAGCAAATCAGTTTAAAGTAAGACATAGAAGCAGTTCAGAGGTGAGCAGATAGGCTTGTTACAGGTAGGTTCGACCAATGTGCGAGTGTCACGGAAATGCTCCGGAACTCAATTGGGGATAGCTGGAGGAAAGACGACGTTCTTTTCACGAATTTCTGCTGAGGAAATTTAGAGGACCGGAATCTGAAGCTGAGTTTAGTACGATCTTCCTGCCGCCTATTTACATTTCGCGTAGTGATCACAAAGACATGATAAGAGAAATTAGGGATCGTACGGAGGCATATAGGTATTCTTTTTTCCCTCGTTCGACTTGGGAGGAATATTAAAAGGGAATGCCTAGTAGTGGTACAGTGTATCCTCCGCCACGCACCTTACCGTGGATTGCGGAGTATGTATGTATATGTAGATATGTTTCCAGGAGGCGAGGTATTGGCAGAAGTAAAGTTGTGAGGACGACCGTGAAGCGTGCTGGAATAGCTCAGACGATACAGCACTTGCCCGCGAAAGGCAAAGATCATAGGTTCGAATCCCGGTTCAGACACACAATTTTAATCCGCCAGCAAGTTTCTTATCTACGTTATTCCTTAGCTTGGAATTTGTGCATTGGGAGACGGGTTTGCCATGACAGACGCACAATTTCATAACACGTCGTGGCTTCAATACTGAAGTATTTGGAACAAATATGTAACAGAGCAATCGTAAAGATATTTTTTTATAGTAAGAGAAATGTAATACCCACAATGTGAATAATATAACGTAGATGATTTTATGATAGTCATTTAAATACAATGAAAATTTTATCTCGTAATTGATATCTTCTAACTTCTGGGAATATATTATAGTAACACTGACCCTATTGACACCGCTACACACGTAGAATTTACGTCGCAGGATTAATTTTGTACAGGCCACATCAATAAAACCGCCGGAAACAATGAAAACAGAGAATCATAAACACACACACACACACACACGGGAAAAATGTGTAACACATATACACAATTAAAAATTCTCTAGAAACTATCTGTATATTATCATACTTCAACTTTTTATTGATATTCTGAAGTTTTTACAGTCTTCATTTCAACAGGTAACGTACTGAAGTCCATTTTAGATGATTATTGTACTATTACACACACAGACACACACAATAAGCGGTGATTTAACCAAACTCCAAGCAGTGTTGTTTAATATGTTTGTTCTATGCTCATCCATTCGTCTTCTCACTGTGAGTGACGTTCGGTTACTATACGTTTGTAACTTATTCGTTTTCTGTCATACGCGTCACTCCATGGAGTAAAAATTCGTAATTCAACTACCATATTCTGTTTCTTCATTGTACATTAGATGCATTTGCTACGTAAGAACTATTTCATTACACTGCTGGCCATCCAAAATGCAACACCAAGAAGGACCAGAGATTTCACAGTGAAATTTGAGTTAGAACACAGTGTGCAAGGATCACATGATTCTAAATACATCGCCATGTGAAATGACGAATATGATGGAATAAGTACCGAGTGCTGCGACAATTAGTGGCTGTACGCCTCGGTGGTGAATCAAAGAGGCTTTGGATGTGTTTTGGGGGTATAGCAGTCCATGCCGCTTCCACATACTGCCAAACCAGATCTGTTGTAGCAGCTGGTGGCGTATCTGAGGCCAATCTTCCGCAATAATCAGCCGGATATTTTGGATGGGCGAGAGATCGGGAGAACTGGGAGGTCAGTAAATCAAAGCAATCCGTTTGGCGAGAAAGAAGACTTCAACAATGCGTGCTACGTATGGTCGTGCATTGTCTTACTGCAATGTGCCGTCGCAAAGCTTCGAATGCACGCTAGAACAACAGGCTCCATCACTTCAGAGGCGTGCGTAAGGCAAAGTTCCGCCATATCTCTACACGGTGTCTCCAGTCTCAAACGCGATCATCATGGTGATGGAAGGATTAGAACGACATTGTTTCTGCCGCCAACACCGTATGAGAGACTATTGTCTTATGCATCGCCTCACTGGTCTTGCATCTGGTATTATGGTTTGGAGTATTAGATTCAACCCCCGAACTCCATAGTACGGATTGGGGAGTTAGAAATATCCTTTACTGTATACCAAAGCACTTGTTTGCCTTTCTAGAGACCAGAAGAAGGGCACTAAAGCGCCCGAAACCGGTCGTCTAAAATAAATAATCACAAGCAACTGGTTGCTGCATTTTATTAATTTATATTATATTTTTTGCAAAATTTTGTAAACATTATGGTATCCACAATTGTAAATTGCTGTTTATATGAAATGTCATGCGCTAAGTAGATAAATAACTTATACTAAAGACGTCATACACACCCACGACCGAGGGACGACTCGAATCTCCGACGGGGAGCAGTCGCGCACTCCGCAACAAGGCGCTTTTGACTGCACGTGCAATCTCGTGCGGCTGCATAAAGATCATATACTTTACTGACTAGAATATACGACATATAATTGCCCAAGAGAAAAGCAATAGTTCCGTACATGCCTTCAACGTATATTCCCCATCTGCTCTCTCTGGCCTCCTCCTCTTCCCTTCTTTCTTCTCTTCCTACCCTATTCCCCTCCCACTCTTCATTCTGCCCATCCCCGTTCTCTGTCCATCATCTCGTTACCGTCCATCTCCTCCTCTCTCCTACAATCTTCTCCTACTGCATCCACTTCCTTTTGCGTTCGACTATACAGTTATTCTAATAAAAAGAGATAAAGACAACGAACATCTCATATACATGATTGATTATTACGATGTTTTGTTTTCCATTGCCGGCCGCGGTGGCCGAGGTGACTGAGGCGCTCCAGTCACGGTCAGCACGGCCACTACGGTCGGCGGTTCGAATCCCCCATCGGGCATGGATATTTGTGCCGTCCTAGTTCTTAAGTAGTTCGTAAGTAGTTTGTAAGTCTAGGGACTGATGACCCCGTAGTTAGGTCCCATAAGCTTAACAAACATTTGAACATTTGTTTCCCATTCCTGACAACAACATCGACCTACAAGTTCTTTCACAGCACCTGCGGTGCGGTGGAGTAGCCGAGCGGTCTACAGGTAGGTTGTCCAAGGCACGATTGATGCCTGCGAGTGTGATGGATCGGCTAGTGACGTCAGAGACAGGCTGTTCGCGCACGCACACTCTGAGTTTGGAGTGCGGCGCGCGGCTGATGCGATGGCTATCGCAACGCTGAGCAGTTCAAATGTTTGTAGAACTTATGGGACTTAACTACGGGGTCATCAGTCCCTAAGCTTACAAACTACTTATGAACTAGCTAAGACTAAGGACGGCACAAATATCCTTGCCCGAGGGGGGATTCGAACCCCTCGGCCAGCGCGGCCGGTCGCTGAGCAATGAGCAGTATGGCGTTGAGAGACGCGACGACTCAAGGCACTGGCATAATGATGTCGAGCCAAGCGGACCGAAGAAACTAACGGATATGAATCAGTCATAACATATGAGCTCATCTCGCCATTAAGGTACTGCCTTTGTACGTTGAACAGATTTAGATTTCATGGCAATATAGTGACATATACAACAATAGACGGAAAATATTCGGAGAAATAAAAGAGATGTTCAATGTTCAAATGTTCGTAAACCTATCGGACCAAACTGCGTGGTCATCAGTCCGTAGCTTACAAACTACTTAAACCTAGGTAAACTAACCTAAGGACAACACACACACCCAAGCGGACCGAAGAAAATAACGGATATGAACCAGTCATAAGATATGAGCTCATCTCGCCATTAAGGTACTACCTTTGTACGTTGAACAGATTTAGATTTCATGGCAATCTAGTGACATATACAACAGTAGACGGAAAATATTCCGAGAAATAAAAGAGATATTCAATGTTCAAATGTTCGTAAATCTATCGGACCAAACTGAATGGTCATCAGTCCGTAGCTTAAAAACTACTTAAACCTAAGTAAACTAACCTAAGGACAACACACACACCCATGCCCCAAGGAAGACTCGATCCTCCACGGCGAGCAACCGCGCGTTCCGCAGCGAGACGCTTTAGACCGCTCGGCTACTCCCCCGCGGCAAAATAAAAGAGAAATGTAGGTTGTAAACGAACCAGTTTTTTTGCTTCTAGGGTTTTGGAAATAATAAATGTGAACGATGGTTACAGATTTTTTATTTATTTATGTTTTATTTAGGTGTGTTGTACAACGTTAATGCAATATTTTCAGTAATTGTCATTATTCAAATCCAGTCTGTTTTGTGGCGCGCCGTAAAAATTATCTTAGTTCATATGAAGAAAGATAAATATTGCCCTGTACCATTTAGAATGTTCAAATGTTTGTTAAGCTTATGGGACCCAACTACGGGGTCATCAGTCCTTAAACTTACAAACTACTTATCAACTAGCTTATCCTAAGGACGGCACAAATATCCATGCCCGAGGGGGGTTTCGAACCCCCGACCGTAGTGGCCGTGCAGACCGTGACTGGAGCGCCTCAGTCCCCTCGTCCACCGCGGCCGGCTACCATTTAGTTTCAACTGTCGTGTATGGATAAAATCTTCGGTATTTTAAAATCGTATTGTTTTCCATCTTCCCTGGAAACTGGTTTAAGACGGAAACCAGTCAGAATGAAATAAATTATAATAATACAGCAAACATTCTTATAACTGTTGTTGATACATTTAACGAGTTACTGAAACATATTTTGTTTGATATATTAATCCATCAGTTAAAAAAATAATAAAAAAGAGCCTGAGACGGGAGAGAGTTTCAGATAATCACACTCTTGTTCTCATAAACAGCGCCACATAAAAGAATAAAACAACAATTAACTTATCGTCACTGCGTTTTTTTTTTCGGCTTCACTGATGTACTTGTTCAACCGGTTGAAGGATTTTTCTCTGTGTGTCACTTTCTATAAGTTCCAATTCAGGTGCAAACTAGCTGACATTTAATGTAAAGTATGAATTTCGACTCGTTTCATCGCAAAAAAACTATAGTTATTTCTATATACCTGTAGATGAAAAAGCTCTGAGTATTAATGATTGTGTAAAATATGAATTCCTTCATGGGCTATCATTTCAAAAAAGGATTCAATATCTTTAACAGTATATAAGATATGATGGTTGTCACCACACAATTCACATTGCACGTGGAAAGAAATGGCGCGTTAGTCGCGACGTTCCCGTACCGTGGAAATACGAGCCAAAATCTCGAATACGGAGACAAGTATCGTCCTGATCTCAACTTTAAAAATAATTTCGAACTAGTAGCTCATTTCATCTGCAACGATGTATGACTAAAATGAACCATACGCAAAGTAGCCAGCGACTACATTTTTCGATGTAAACACTTCAAGTTTAATGCAATAAGTTACTTAAAAATTAAGTATATGAATAACTATGAGGAATTCTGAGAAAATAGACACTTCGTTATCAAAATGGGGAAACTACAAGATATGCAAAAACCAAATTTTTTGCGTATTACTTTCCTCAAACTGGACAGAGATGTAAAAATGAGTGAAAAAAAATCGCACTGACGCGTTTTACGGGCCACTTTAGATTTGTGGTTTTATAAGTTTTTGCAAACAGTTTGGACCAAAATAATAATCTAAATAACAAAAATTAATTAATAAGAGTGTCTGAAACCCTTTAGGGAAGAAACTAGGTAGTGGTGGTTTCCGTACCACCGTCCTTTAGCGTCGGAGTCTAACGCCTTGCCCACTACGCTATGCTTACCACTCAAAAGATAAGTCATATAATCTCATACCATTGATGGTTGTTGTTATCTGATGCTAATATGGCATGTAGACACTAGAACGATGTGTTTTTGTTAATTCTTCAGTGCGCCATTGGTTTGAACTTACAACGTGTAAGTTACAATAAGAAAACCATCAAATTCGCGACGCAAGATGGCGTATGCCCGAGAGAGTTCTGCGCGAGGAATGTCACGTGACATCTCCGAACTACTGGTTTTCGTTAATTCAATGGAGGGTGTCAAATCTCTGTTATTTTTGCAAATATGTCTCAAAAGATACGAGATATGAAAAAAAAAACATAAGGGGGGTAAGTTGTAGAGAATTTTCTTCTCTACCAATTAGGTTATTCAATTTTCGTGTCAGATGAATAGTTAAGCCGTTATTTTCATTTAAATTTCGAGCTGTCAAAAGGCGATCGCAAAGGCCCACTTTTAGTGTTATTACCGTAACCTAAAGTGGGCCAAAACATGCAGAACCGAAAGTAGAGCTTTTTAATTTTTTTAAGGAAAACGAGAATCTGTAACGAAACCTGATGTAGCTTTGCTTCCTTAACATGCAGTATCTTTTACAGCAACAAAATCGTAAATTTTATTTTGCTCATGGATTTCCCGAGTCGCTGAACAGAGCCCCGCCTTGATAAACGGCAGCGGCTGCCGTCGTGTTGCCGCCTCGCCGCCGTCCGCCACGACCGGAAAATGGAGGGGGGACCAGACGCAGTCGCAGTTAACAGACGCGTCTTGGACAACCCACCTGGCGCCTCGCTGCGGAGCGCGCGGTTGCTCGCCGTCTGAGGTTCGAGTCCTCCCTGGGGCATGGGTGTGTGTGTTAGGTTAGTTTACCTTAGTTTAAGTAGTTTGTAAGCTACGGACTGATGACAACTCAGATTGGTCCGATAGATTTACAAACATTTTTAAACAACAGCTACAAACATCCCAGGATGCGATTTAATAAAATGTTATTACTTTCGTGCCTCATTTCTACCACATCACATGATCGGTACGCAAATCAGAAGTTTTTGATGTTCTCGAATTGTCGGAGATTTTAATACGTGATAAAGACTGCATAATTGCTATTGATATGTATGTAAACATCTACTTCCTTTAACTTCTCATAACTGATACGTAAACACATGATGACGAAGTGCCTTTGGAATTATTAAGTTTTATTAGCCTTGTTTGGTTAATATTAAAAATCAAACTATTCGGAACTCATGTTTCGTCTTCACGCATTGATATAATGATGATTCGCAGCCCCTATTTTCCATTAATCGTACTATCTCCGACTTGTCCGGCGTAGCTATAATGAATTATAAGCTTGCCAAGTGAATCTGTCAGTTAGTGAAAACTAATTAAAATAGCTGCAGTAATTTACGACCTATTAACCTTCACATATGCAAACAAAATCGTGACTGGGAATTTACGTGTAATCACGATGCGTATAAGAATTTCCTGCCAAGTTCCTCTGCCTGTATGTCAAGGCTATCCAGGAAATACTGTAAGGATTTTGATACGGTTTACTCTGATAGATACACTGAAATAAACTTATTCTATGACGTTGTTGGCCGGGACACCATATCTGGGTTTGTTCGGCCGCGATTTACGTGTTTTTGATGATGATGATGATGATGATGATGATGAGGGCAACACAAAACACGCCCGGACGTCTTGAATGGGTTCGTCGCTTTTATCACCTGATTATTTACTTATTCTTTATTGGATTAAGGAAAATGCAAAATACATGAGTTTTATATACTCAAACGTTAACTAAGTATTTTGAATTCTGAAGCAGTTAGGTACTACATTTCATTGGACAACGTTAATGGAAGAGAGGTGGTGGTCATAATAATAATATTTCTTATGGCGCTTAAGTTTAAATGAATGTTTTACACAAATTGTGACGATAAAGAGTGAAATTGGTGAACTCAGAATATTTGTACTATTTTCTTAACCATATAGAGCTTCTGTGTTCCTAGCCTCCGTTGAATAAGTACATTCCTTTCCAAATTTGTCCGATGCCCCACGCATGCCGTTCTCCTTTGAAATCAGTTAATCTCGGTTACCACATACGGCGAAGGGTTTGCCTAAGCAGAGCAGTAAAGGGAATTCCACCAACGGATGCGAGACCTTTGTAAACTAAAGACACGTTTGAAAACTTGCTTCCATTAGGAAATATCCCGGGTTGGATTCCTGAGATCCAGAAAGTTTTCTGTCTAGAAGAAGGATTGTCCTTGACGAAAATAATACGCACAGGGGCCAAAGAAGCATATTATCTGTTTCAATGCCTATCGACACACGAAAATTTATAAACTTACAATAAATCTTGCTTCACTAGCGGAAATATGCCGCGAGTCCTCCGACGGAACGCATGGTACAGTGGTAGCCTCGCAGATCGTGTGTTGTGTACATCCTCAAGAATGTCTCAATAAAATTTCCCTCAGCTGGGTCGATGAATTCATGGTGTTCTTTTTTCATTTTCCAGGAGTGGATGTATATTCCACAAAATTTCAATGCATCATCTCATATACAATTTGAAACACACCATAACACGACAATTCGTAGCGGAATTGCATAGCGCCTAAATGTCCTGCATAAATGCGACATATTTCAGTCCAAGCTTAATTAACTTTTCCATGTCTGAAGCAGCATGAATTAGACTACCGTCTATTTATTTCACTAAATGAGGTTTGAGGACTCGAATGACTCATTATCATGGCGTCAACCAATCAGATCACATTTCTTACAAAACTGGCGTCCCTACCGGGGGAACGACCTGATGCAACATTTTTCCCACCGTCAGGTCTCCACACCACTGATGACGTCTTTGGAATCTGCAAGAACTCCCGAGTTTCCAAAAACGACTTAAAGTCGTGCTTGAGGCTTATGCAGCCCCTATTTTAATTTTCTGTAAGGCACTGTCTAGCTCGTGAGATAGGCAATAGAATCCTTAAGAAAGTGCAACTTCAATGGATCTAATACCTGAGCGTCGTCTATCTGTGCTGGGACAACACCTGCGATATCACTATGATGTAAAAATTGGCAGTTGACTCTAAATAATAAAAAGTGTGAAGTCGTCCACATTAGTACGAAAAGAAATCCGTTAAACTTTGTTTATAAGATAAACAGCTCGTTTCGTATTGTCACGATACAGGGGAGACAGCGTTACGGAAATGATACCGGATATGGGATGGGAATCATTACAACGGCGCTTTATCGCTGCGGCGAGGGCAACTTACGAAACTCCAATCGCCAACATTCTCCTCCGAATGCGAAAATAGGTAGAAATGATCATCAGAATAAAATACGAGAAATCAGAGCTCGAACAGAGAGATTCAGGTGTTCTTTCTTCCTACGCGCTATTCGAGAATGCAATGGGAGATAGTATAAAGGTGGTTCGATGAACCCTCTGCACTTAAATGAGATTTGCAGAGTATCCCATGTAGATGTAGATGACATCAGGTTAGTGAAGAACTTTATAAAAGTGTGTAAGACTTCTATTGTGACGCGACAGAACACAACTGCGCCCCTCGTGTGTCCTGCATTGCTAGTACTAGCCAGGCAGAGGTGAGGTTATGGCCAGCGAGAGGCGTCTAATGAGGCCACAGCTGGTAGCAGCACGCAGGAGACTGTTGGGGATGGCGGCGGCCTTTGTGTGGGCTCGCGGCCGACCTATCTGAGCGCCATCGTCTCGCGTGACGGCGCGGCGACACGCAGGCACCAGCCTACTGCCTCTGCCGCCGCCACGGGCTAGCGGAGGAGTTTGTGGGTGCGGTGGACTCCCAACAGCTATGAGAAAGTTGTGTCGGCAATTTAAGCGGGACCCCGAGGCACTGCGCAACTCGCCCAAGTCAACTGAATTTGACCGGGCAAACCGAAACAGCAGACTTGGCCCCACCGTGGCCGGCAGCGGTCGTCAACACAACGCAGTCCTTCCGCCCCACATCAGCCACCCGTATGGGACCAACCGGCTATTGTACGGTTTGTTCAAATGTTTGTAAATCTATCGGACCAAACTGCGTGGTCGTGATTTTAATGGAACACTCGTCATAGGCCTCCGTGTTTATAGGCCACATTTCCGAAGGCGATTTCGGACTGTTTGTGTTGATATTGCGCGTCGTATTACTGCCTGGAGGGGGCGTTGCAGCTCAGTCGCTTTCAGCCTCCTGTCTCGACGGGTCGTTAACAGGAGCTAACGCTCATCCCTTGCTGATGTTGCCCGTGGACGACCTTGCCTTGTTTTAACGGTTCCTGTTGTCTGAAATCGCGTCCAGGTCCTGGAAATTACACTTTATGACACTCCAATGGCTGCCGCTAGCTTTCTTTGTCCCGCTTTCTACCTTCTTTTAGCTCTCCATGTCATAGCTTCGTGTGAGTCATGTTGTTGTTGCATTGCATTGCATTGCATTACCTGTTTACTACACTATCTGAAACCAACTGCTCGTGTAATTCGTTTGGTAGAGTAAACACAAGTCAACGCCAACCTCCTCTGCAGCAACTTTCTGTTATTAGCACCACCTTAATATTGTTGTCTTCACTCCGTAGGACCGAAAGAAAGACGTCGAACCGCTTTAGTTTATTCTGTCGATGACAATACTTGAGAACCTAGATATCTCAACTGCTGTCCTAATTGTTTTGACCAGTTTAATTGCATGCGAACTGTGAAACATTAGTCACTTCTCGACGTTATATTCCCGAAACTTATAATAAGTGTTCCTCGTTCTTTCCGTTGCAATACTTTGCTTGTCATGATGGGGTGTTTAAAAATATTTAGTAGCAGAAAGAACTGAGCCGCATTCGGTGTCACTAGAAGAAAACATTCGTTCCTTCTGCTTCGAAGCGCGTCATTTATTTCTTCAGAACACCAACGTTTCAACATCAAACTGGTACAAAGTTCTTTACATCGACTGTTCCTCATTGACTTAAGCTCCTTGGATTGATCTTTCTGATAGACTATCCTGCAACTCTCTTCTCTGAGTGACTAACTTACAGAGTGTTTCTTGCACTCCATTTACAGGGTGATCAAAAAGTCAGAATAAATTTGAAAACTTAATAAATCACAGAATAATGTAGATAGAGAGGTAAAAATTGACACACATGCTTGGAAAAAAAGTTCAAAAAATGTCCAACAGATGGCGCTTCATCTGATCAGAAAAGAAATAATTAGCATAACAAATTAAGACAAAGCAAAGATGATGTTCTTTACAGGAAATGCTCAATATGTTCACCATCATTACTCAACAATAGCTGTAGTCAAGGAATAATATTATCAACAGCACTGTAAAGTATATCCAGAGTTATGGTGAGCCACTATCAGTTCCGATCGGAAATGAATGCCTGTCTTGTTTAAACAACTGTATTACAGCACCGGTGCATACACTGTTACAGAAACATTCAACAACAGATTAATCGAGGGTAAAACCTATGACCTAGAAGGATTTTAGTAGTGAGAGCTTGTCATCTGCTGCGACTCTTATTAATGTTTTTATTCCGTCATTTTTTAATTTTTTTTTCGGTTTCAGTAAAACCCCATGTCATTACTAGCATGTGTGTCAATTTTCACCTCTTTATCTACATTATTCCGTGATTTATTAAGTTTTCAAATTTATAGTGAGTTTTTGATCACCCGCTATATACATTTATAACAATTTATGACACTCCACAACTCCAACTTACAATCTTTTTTCGCTAATTGAAACTGAGTGGAGATTACATAACAGTCGTGAATTTTTACACTATATAAAACAGATGCTGTTGTTACACAATGCCGTGGTGGAGTAGCCGCGCGGTCTAAAGCGTCTCGCTGCGGAGCGCGCGGTTGCTCGCCGTGGAGGTTCGAGTCCTCCCTGGGGCATGGGTGTGCGTGTTTGTCCTTAGGTTAGTTTACCTAGGTTTAAGTAGTTTGTAAGCTACGGACTGATGACCACGCAGTTTGGTCCGATAGATTTACAAACATTTGAACATTTTTTTTTGGTTACACAATATTATAGTATAAGTTTTAAAAAATCTGTGAATGTTTTACAAACAAGATGTACACTTATTCAGGTAATTACATGAAAAATAATTCTGAAGCAGTTATCATTTACAGCGATTTGTAATGACACACACAATTTCTCTATGTTGCATCCAATTTCTGAATTTGTAATTCCTAGTCGCTAAAAGGTTAGAGAAACTTTTTAAGTATGAATAACCGTAGCGAACATTCTACAGTATTAATAATCATCACAATTGATAACTTTTTTTTGAATAAGGACATGTTTAGTTCACCTTCTATTGATCTAAAAATGCAGTTTCTATATATATAAATGCTTACTAAAAGGTGCACAGGGGGATAAATGTGCATATCACACACTCTCAGCAAATTGATTAATTAACTGACATATTTTGATAGTAATACTATTTACACTAAAGAATGGAATCCATAAATATTTTAATGGTATTCTCAGCCAGTTACATTTGCAGATACTGGTAGGTTGTGGTGGAATCGCGTCGTTCGGTAAATGATGATAAAGGGTATCGGGGGCTTCAGTAACACGTGTCCTGATATCATCCCATTATAAACTGTAAAAAGTTTTCAAATCGACGACGCTGTGATTCTAAGGCCGTTGTGGTTCTTTATCAGTCTACTTTGACAACTAAGAAAACCGCTGATGTTCAGTGGCGCTTCGTTTTAGGATTAAAAACAGTAATCATGTCTCATCCGTTGTCACAAAGAAAGAAATCACATTATGGTAATACTGCACACGCGCGTCTGGTGCTCATCCATCAGCATTCTGAAGAACACGTTTCTTATTTTGAGGTCCTCCCACAGGTCTGTGTACACGGGTTCGAAGGAAATCCCAACTTTGGAGGCCATGTGTTCCACAGTCCTTCGGCGATTAACCAAAACAATTTTTCCACTCGTTCCAACATTTCGTCGGACCGGCTGAGTTTGTCTTGGTGTGACATGACATTCTGCCTTCTGTGAACAGTCTCAGCCATGCACGCATATTGGACACATACATGACACTACTGTCACATGTTTCACTTAACTGGCAATGAATTTCATTTGATTCCAACACAACCTACCAGCATCTGTAAATGCAGCTGGTTTGGAATGCCATACAAATATTTATGGACTGCCTACTTGAACGTAAATCATATTGCTTATAAGCTTAATCATTGTTGTATTACTAGAGCAGTGAACAAATGGTTTAATTCATATTTAACTGGAAGAGTTGAAATGAGTGGCTCATATAAACTCGAAAAATCAGCTGATTTCTCAAATTGGGGATCTGTCAAGATTGGGGTCCCACAGGGTTCTGTCTTGGGGCCTTTGTTGTTCTTGTTATATATTGATTTGCCATTCTATATTCAAGATGATTCAAAGCTACTTGTTTTTATGATGATACAAGTATAGAAATCACACCCGACAAACAAGAATTAACTGATGAAATTCTAAATAATGTCTTTCAGAACATTATCAGGTAGTTCTCTACAAATGGACACTGATTAAATTTTGATGAAACACAGTATATAGAGTTCCATACAGCAAATGACATGACACCTTCAATACATATAGTCTGGACAACAATTTTTAGCTAAGGTAGAATATTCAAAGTTTTTACATGTGTGAAATGATGACAAATTGAATTAGAAGCAATACATTGATGATCTACTGACATGTTTGTGTTCAGAAACTTATAACATTAGGGTTACTGCAAATTTTGGTGACAAACATCCAGGTAAATTAGCTTACCATGTCTATTTTCATTCACTGCTTTCACATGGCATCACTTTCTGGGTTAATTCATCATTGACCATAAAAGTATTCATTGCACAAAAGCGTCTAATTAGAATAATTTCTGGAGTGCACCCAAGAACATCCTGCAGGCATTTAAGGATCTAGGAATCTTTACAGTAGCTTGCTCGGCGTGGAGGTTCGAGTCCTCCCTGTGGCATGGGTGTGTGTGTTTGTCCGTAGGTTAGTTTACCTAGCTTTAAGTAGTTTGTAAGCTACGGACTGATGACCACGCAGTTTGGTCCGATAGATTTACAGACATTTGAACATTTTTGAACCTAACATTACCGATGGATATATTTCGTAAACCACGTCAAATACTGACACTGACGAACCAATTCCACAGACCGAACGTGAGGGGAGGGGCTAGTGTAATTGGTTAATACAAACCATAAAAGAATGTACGGAAGTATGTTTTTTAACACAAACCTACGTTTTTTTTAAAATGGAACCCGTTAGTTTTGTTAGCATATCTGAACACATAAGCAAATACGTAATCAGTGCCGTTTGTTGCATTGTAAAATGTTAATTACATTCGGAGATATTGTAACCTAAACTTGACGCTTGAAACCTCCGACATGTTGTAACAATCACGGGCCACGGTCGGCGAGCAGCATCTGCAGGTCATGTTTACTATGACGACCGTGTTTATTGTAGTGCACTGTTGTGGTTTGGTCTAGCTGTCGCAGTGTCCGCATGTAGCGCTAGCTGCTATTGTTATTCTGCATTCGTCTTTGCACGCAGACTAACTGTAGTACACTGTGTTACCAGACGTCTGTGATAGTGTAGTGTTGTAGGAACTGTGACCATGGTGTATTCGAACTCTGAAATGGCGGAGATGATACTCATCTATGGCGAGTGACGACAAAATGCAGCTGAAGCCTGCAGGATGTATGCATCCAACGTGCCGCACATTTCAACACATCTACCGCCAACTGTATGCAACAGGTATGGTCGTAGCACGCAAACGGGTCCGTAACAGGCCCGTCACAGGAGAAGCGGGTGCAGTTGGTGTGTTAGCTGCTGTTGCCGTGAACCCATAAAGGACTACACGGGACATTGCGAGAGCCAGTGGACTGAGTCAAAGTAGTCTCATGCGCATACTGCGTCGTTACCGCTTTCACCCGTTTCATGTGTCGCTACATCAGCAATTACATGGTGATGATTTTAATCATCGAGTGCAATTTTGTCAATGGGCATTAACAGAGAATGCGTTGCAGTTCTACCTGTTTACAAACCACGGGGCAGTGAATCTACGGAACATGCATTACTGGTCCGTGGACAATCCTCGCTGGCTCCGACAGGTAGAGCGACAGCGACCGTGGAATGTAAATGTATGGTGCTGAATCATTGGCGACCACCTCATTGGTACTCACTTCATTGGAGGGGCCCAAACAGCTGCAACATACATCGCGTTTCTACAGAATGATCTGCCAACGTTGCTCGAAATGTCCCACTGGAAACGCGTCGACGTATGTGGTATCAGCATGATGGTGCACCTGCACATTCCACAATTAACACTAGGCTGACCCTTGACAGTTGTTCGACGGGCGTTTCATAGTACGTGGAGGACGCATAAATTGGCCAGCCCGTTCTCCTGATCTTACACGTATGGACTTCTTTCTGTGGGGTACGTTAAAGGAGAATGTGTACCGTGATGTGCCTACAACCCCAGAGGATATGAAACAACGTATTGTCGCAGCCTGCGGCGATATTACACCAGATGTATTGCGACGTGTACGACATTCATTACGCCATAGATTGCAATTGGGTGCAGCAAATGATGACCACCACTTTGAACATCTATTGGCCTGACATGTCGGGACACACTCTATTCCACTCCGTAATTGAAAACGGAAACCACGTGTGTACGTGTACCTCACCCCTCTTGGTAATATATATGTGCGTCAGTGAGAAAGACCAATAGAGGTGTTAGCATGTGGACGCAATGTGCTGTTCTGGTCTCTTCTGTACCTAAGGTACATCACCGTTCCCTTTGGATCCCTACTTAATTCGGTGCTCTCCCATACACACGATCGAACAGCGGAGGAGTGGTACTGAAGCGTCAACTTTAGGTTACAATTACTCCGGATGTAATTAACATTTTACAATGCAACAAACGGCACTGATTACGTATTTGTTTATATGTTCAGATGTGCTAACAAAACTAACGGGGTTCCATTAAAAACGTAGGCTTATGTTAAAAAACATACTTCCGTACATTTTTTATGGTTTGTATTAACCAATTACACTAGCCCCTCTCCTCACGTTCTGTCTGTGGAATCAGTTCGTCAGTATTTGATGTGGTTTACGAAATAAATCCAGCGGTAAAGTTAGGTGACTCACGCTGAGTATATGAAATTTATTTTTCACAACCGAACCCAATTAAAAAGCAACAACAGTGTGCATATGTGCAACGCTAGGAGAAAGGATGATTTACAATACTCAAGGTTAAGTTTAACTTTTGCACAGAATGGGGTGAATTATGCTGCCACAAACTCTTCGGTCACTTACCAAATAACATCAAATGTCTGACAGGTGGGAAACCACCATTTAAAAACAAATGGAAAGAATTTATGAATGACAACTACTTCTACTCAGTACACCAATTTTTGTATAGAAATAGTAATTTTACAAAACAACTATAATAATAAGAAAATAAAACTAAACAAATGTATGTAATGTAATGTTATCTTTCACTTAAGTGACACGTTGCACAGTATTAAAAAATCTAGTATTCATGACCTATAGGAAAAGTATTAATCTAATCTAATGCTCTCGTGCTGAGAATGTAGCCTTTTCAACAGCTGTAACTCTCTCCGCTGCCGTTAGAGTTCTATCTGCCGCACAGACGCATGAGCAACGCGTGCGCGCGTGTTCTTTAACCGTTTAGTGACCAGTGGGAACTATAGTTCCCTCTTATTTGTTTTCGCTACAAGTTCAGTGTACCCAATTGTAACTTGTGCTACAATCTCTGTTCGAGTGTTCTAACTATATAGAGATTGTCAACAGGCGCGCGAAAGTATTCCTACATTGTTAGTCAATGCAGAAGCGCAGTTTTCGCAGGAAAACAAGGCACTGTTTCGACCACAACAGCATTTTTTGTATAGTACTTTCCTTTTGTGTGTGAAGTGACTTGTGTTGTATTTGTCTACTTATATATTTGTGGGGGAGATAGTATTCGTATATACTTTCTAGAGGTCAACGGAAAATTACATAAATATTACAAGGTAAGTTAGTGGGAACTATGTTTCCCACTGAACACGTGTGATGTCCAGTGTGTATGGCTGTGCAATCGGCATTGTAGTTATTGTTTGTTTCTTATTGTTTAGAATGCCTAGATTCATGCCAGAAGAGGTTTTGAAAGTTTTGTACACTTTACCATAAGATTCAGATGTCAATACTGACTCTGATGAAGATTTTGAGTCACCAAATACTTCGCAGATTTTGAACGAAAGATGGAAGCAGAAGTGAAGTATTCTGTCCATTGGCTGTGGCAGAGTACAATAAAATAATGGGTCTATTTGATCAGCTGCGAGTATGGTATGTTGTAGGTCGTCATTCATGGAAGTGGTGGCACAGACTATTTTTCTTTCTGGCATATTTGGCAGTTGACAATGTCTACATTATGTGGAAGTTACAGAAGCAGACCAGCCTACATTTAGACTGCATTTGGCAAGGCAGCTCATCTCCGGCTTCTTAAGTCGTAAGCGAAGAGGAAGACCCGTTCATTTTCAGATACGGAAAAGAGGCGTGTCGGAGTTCCAGATGAAGTTCGTCTGGCGAAAGTTGCAACTCATTTGCCAACAAAAGTTGCTACAATCAGAAGGTGCCGCCACAGTAAACTAAAAACAAAGAAAAGAGGATAAAAATAATGTGTAGCAATTGTCGTGTACCTTTGTGTGTAGCATCATGCTTCTCTAAGTTCCATAGTACATTACCTTAGTGAACTCAGTGGACAATATGAACTAGTATGAAAGTAAATAAAATGTTTAATACGCTTTTTGTACTACAAATAAAGGATATACATTTTTCTAAGTTATCACGTCCAGTTACTGCAAGGTTCGGTGGGAACAATAGATCCAACTAATGTTTTATACCCGTGGGCTAAACTCTCACTTTCGGGATTTACACTATGATTTTATGTATGACTTCTTAGCCCAATATAGTATTCATAAAAAGTCTACAACTTCTGCAAATAATTTGGTCACCAAAGGGTTAAACAAACCAAATGTTGGTCAGTAGACAATCCTGAGAGAGAGAAAAAATCGCACTGACGTGTTCAACGGCCCACTTTAGATTTGTAGTTTTATAAGATTTTGCTAACATTTTGTACCAAAATAATAATCTAAATAATAAAAAACTAAATAATAAGATTGTCTGCAAACCTTTTAGAAAAAAAAGGGTCTTTTCGGGTTCCTAACTAGTGACGTTCAGCGTCACAGTCCAACGCATTGCCCACTACGCTACCGCTAACACCTTGAAGTTATGACCTGTAATCTCATACTATTGATAGCCGTTGTTAACTGATGCTAATATGGCATTTGTAGACACTAGATTATCATTTATCTTACAAATAGCGGCGTGTTTTTGTTAATTCTTCAGTGCGCCATTGCTTTGAAAATCATCAAACACGCGACGCAAGATAGCGTATGGCACAGAGAGCTCTGGGCGAGAAATGTCACGAGACATATCCGAACGGCTGCTTTTCGTTAATTTAATGGAGGGTGTCAAAAGTCCGTTATTTTTGCAAATATCTCTCAAACGATACGAGATATGAAAAAAAAAACATAAGGGAATAATGTTGTAGAGAATTTTCTCCTCTACAAATTCGTTTATTCAATTTTCGCGTCAGATGAACGGTTTACTTGCAATTAAAATTACATTACAAACGGTTTTTTTTGGTATTACTAACGATTTTCTTGTCCGAAATATTTCAAAAAGCGAGGTTCTGTTCTCTGGTAGCCAACAACTATTATCTGTAAAATTTGGTGCCGATCGGTTGAACGATTCGACCTAAAAAGTGGGAACACCTTACAGCCAGACAGACATCGTCAAATCGCCGCTATTTTTGTAAATATCTTTGCAACGATGCAAGATATGAAAAAACATAATATAGCGAAGTTGTAGAGAATTTTTCCCTCTACCAATTAGGCTATTCAATTTTTGTGTCAGAAGAACGGTTCATTTGCAATTACAATTATATTACAAACGGCTTTTTTGTATTACTACCGTATTTTTTGCCCGAAAAATTTGAAAAAGGGAAGTTCTGGTCTCTGGCGGCCTACAATTATGTCTGTAAAATTGGGTGCTGATCGTTTGAACGGTTTGTCTTAAAAGCAGGGAACACGTTACGGACAGACAGACGGACAGACAGACATACATCCCAAAATCGCCGTCATTTTTGCAAATATCCCTGAAACGATACGAGATATGAAAAAAACAAGAGAGCAAAGTTGTAGAGAATTTTCCCCTCTACAAATTAGGTTATTCAATTTTCGTGTCGGATGAACTGTTAAGCCGTTATTTTGATTTAAATTTCGAGCTGTCAAAAGACGATCGCAAAGGCCCACATTTAGTGTTACTACTGTAACCGAAAGTGGGCCAAAATAGGAAGTGTTGTAACTGAATAGACATCGGTTTGAAGGAATCATTGTAGCATTTGGCTGTGTCGGTTACAAGTAAACGTCGGTACCTCACTGACTTTCCCCGAATCTGAGCTCGTCATAGAATTAGTAAGACACGTCGCTCTATAGATATGGCTGTGTCGCCTTCCTCCTTCTATCAGCAAAGCATCACGTCTGCCACAGTAGAGCTCCGCTGTCAGTGGATCAGCATCCTGCTGTTTTGCAGACAGGAATATGAGCGCCGCGGGATACCAGGTATTCGCGAGTGAAAGCGCTCCACCTGCCTCTGCTCCCAGAAAGCTGACAACTGGGGCGCGTCCCAACCTGTTCTCTCTCACTGCGCTATGACACTCTGTACTTGTGTCTGCTAAACCGATAGGTAGTGCAGCAAATATAGCTCAGCAAATACAGGGGGTTACAAAAAGGTACGGCCAAACTTTCAGGAAACATTCCTCACACACAAAGAAAGAAAAATGTTATGTGGACATGTGTCAGGAAACGCTTAATTTTCATGTTAGAGCTCATTTTAGTACGGATGAGGCTTCATTCCAACGTGATGAAATCGTAAATTTGCACAATCAACATGTTTTGGCTGACGAGAATCCGCACGCAATTGTGAGACCACGTCATCAACACAGAATTTCTGTGAACGTTTGGGCAGGAATTGTTGGTGATGGCTTGATTGGGCCTCATGTTCTTCCACCTACGCTCACTGAGCACGTTATCATGATTTCATACGGGATACTCTATCTGCGCTGCTAGAACATGTGCCTTTACGAGTACGACACAACAAGTGGTTCATGCATGATGGAGCTCCTGCACATTTCAGTCGACGTGTTCGTACGCTTCTCAACAACAGATTCGGTGACCGATGGTTTGGTAGAGGCGGACCAATTCCATGGCCTCCACGCTCTCCTGACCTCAACCCTCTTGACTTTCACTTATGGAGGCATTTGAAAGCTCTTGTCCACGCAACACCGGTAGCAAATGTAGAGGCTCTTCGTGCTCGTATTGTGGACGGCTGTGATACAATACGCGATTCTCCAGGGCTGTATCAGCGCATCAGGGATTCAATGCGACGGAGGGTGGATGCAAGTATCCTCGCTAACGGAGGACATTTTGAACATTTCCTGTAACAACGTGTTTGAAGTCTCGCTGGTACGTTCTGTTGCTGTGTGTTTCCATTCCATGATTAATGTGATTTGAAGAGAAGTAATAAAATGAGCTCTAACATGGAAATTAAGCGTTTCCGGACATATGTCCTCCTAACGTATTTCCTTTCTTAGTGTGTGAGGAATGTTTCCTAAAAGTTTGGCCGTACCTTTTTGTAACACCCTGTATATCCGTCCTCGTCGATTTCTGCGCTAGGAAGGTACAACGAAGCAAATATGTCAATTTTCTGTTTAGTTTTCGATAACCAGGATTATTCTGTATGCTCTGTATCTGTCTGCTAAGTTTATATCTTAGTATCATTCGAATACAAGGTTATATATACGAACACTTATTTATATCGATATAGCATGTCGTTGAATAAATATTTCCATCATTTGTGCAGCTTAGAGATTTGGCTTATTTCAATAATGCCACTAACGAACCAAACGACTTAGTCTGAAGAGTCATAGATTTGAAAAAGTAGCACTTGTTTCAGGAGCAACTGCGGTATTTTAGAAAATTTTACAAATCCATTTTTGGCACTTTTAATTAACTGTACTAATCTTCGCTTGGCATGTATTGTTTTATTGTTGCGTTTGAGGACATGGGTGCAGAGCTATACGCATTTGTTGTAATAGTGCCTTTATGGCTCTGTTCTAGTGCTTTATTGCCTCGTTCATTGCATTTATGGAAATCATTACATATTTTTCTTGAAGGATACTCAATACAGGATAACAAAAAGCACGATACGTTTCAATGTGTGCCAAGTCACGCAATAAAGTAGGTAGAGAGGTACAAATAGATACGGATGCTGACAGTATTACGGATTTTCTTGCAAAGAAGAAAGCATCTAGCAGCCAATGTTAATAATGCTATTTATTTAAACCGTGTCCGCCTTCGTTGTCTAGTGGACAATGTGCTGGGTTGCCACGCAGGGGCCCGGGTTCGATTCCTGGTCAGGTGAGAGTTTTATTCCGCTCGGGGACTGGGTGTTCTGCCGTCTTCATAATCATTTTATCATCATTGCCAAGCAAGTCGCTGAAGTGGCCTTAGGTGAAAAGACTTGCACCATGCAGTCGAACACGACACCACTTGGGGTCTAAAGGCCATCAATGCCACAGGGAATCATCACCATTTAAAACATAGCAGTATTTTAAAATGGTACAGGTTTTTCGATTTAAGTAAAACATAACAGAAAAAACTAACTAAATTGGGAAGAAGTGTTTATAGTGTGTTACATTGTTAGTAGTGCCATTAGTGGTCAGTATGTCACCACGAATACAATCATACATAGTGCAAGAGGACGAGTTACCTGGTATTACGGATACTGTTGTAAGCTGCAGTCTGGAACACAAATTCAAAATGTCTAGGATATTGTCGTACATCAATTTCTGTTTTCATGAGCAATAAAGAGAACTGAAATGTTCTTCTTGTAGATCTCTATTTCATTTTTATGTAAGGCGTCGTGAATCCTAGATAGTTAAGAATTTTAGCTGTGAAGAAAGCTAAAGCAAAAGTTCAAAAAAATGTCCGACAGATGGCGCTTCATCTGATCAGGAAAGCAATAATTAGCACAACAAATTAAGACAAAGCAAAGATGATGTTCTTTACAGGATATGCTGAATAGGTTCACCATCATTCGTCAACAATAGCTGTAGTCGAGGAATACTGTTGTGAACAGCACTGTAAAGCATGTCCGGAGTTATAGTGGGGCATTGGCGTCGGATGTTGTCTTTCAGCATCCCTAGAGATGTCGGTCGATCACGATACACTTGCGACTTCAAGTAATCCCAAAGCAAATAATCGCACAGACTGAGGTCTGGGGACCTGGGAGGCCAAACATGGCGAAAGTGTCGGCTGAGCACACGATCATCACCAAACGACGCGCGCAAGAGATATTTCACGCGTCTAGCAATATGGGGTGCAGCGCCATCCTGCAGAAAACCCCATGTCATTCCAAGCATGTGTGTCATTTTTTATTTCTTTATCTACTTTATTCCGTGATTTAATAAGTTTTCAAATTTACACCGACTTTTTGATCACCCGGTATATTGAGGGGGTACAAGATTAATGTAAAGATAACTTAATTAATTTTAAGTAGACATCTTATGATATTTTGTATCAGTTTTGCTGCTCATATTCGGAGGATAATTTACGCTAAAGCCACTTTTACATTACCGAGATCAAGCTTTTGATTGTTCACATTATATCATAAACATTTAGCTAATTTTTAAAACAATGACACAAACTTCACACCACTAATACCCCACTCCCCTTCCCAATAAAGGGAAATATGTGTGCCACGCATCATCCATTAATATAACACGGTCGTCCGCAAAGTAAGTTCTGTTTCAATTTCTATCCGCGACAGCGCTACGATCGCAGTGCTGAGCATACGCGGCAGTTACTCTGACTCAAAGAGAAGACAAATGTTCAAATGTTTGTTAAGCTTATGGGACTTAACTACGGGGTCATCAGTTCCTAAACTTACAAACTACTTACGAACTACCTTATACTAAAGACGTCACAAATATCCATGCCCGAGGGGGGATTCGAACCTCCGACCGTAGTGGCCGTGCAGACCGTGACTGTAGCGCCTCAGTCCCCGCGGCCACCGCGGCCGGCTAAAGAGAAGACATGTACGCCATTTTCAGATCGTTGCTGCCGACGTGTGCTTCTGTACAGAGGGGTCCAAAAAATGTATCTACTGTTTAAAAGTCCATAACTTGCAAACTAATTGACGGAGTTGTCTCATTTTTGGTTAAAGTGTAGCTTAAAGTCCAACTTAAAGACTGTAGGTGTTCGAAATGGTCAACTTTAACATCCACACACAAACGATGCCGCCGAACTGCAGTACGAACTACTGACTGCAACATGTCCAGTTGAATATTTGCACCTGAATGTACGATGGATTCTCGAAAGCCGGCTGCGGTGGCCGAGGGGACTGAGGCGCTTCAGTCACGGTCTGCACGGCCACTACGGTCGGGGGTTCGAATCCCCCCTCGGGCATGGATATTTGTGCCGTCCTTAGTTGTAGCTAGTTCATAAGTAGTTTGTAAGTTTAGGGACTGATGACCCCGTAGTTAAGTCTCATAGACTCTACAAACATTTGAACATTTATTTGATTCTCGAAGTTTATCCAATGTGCTTGGCTTTTGTAGATTAACGATGTCCTTTAGTGTTCCACACAGGTAAAAGTCCAGAGGAGTTAAGTATCGGGAACGGGGTGGATATTCCACAGCAACTCTACGGCCTATCCATCTTCCTGGCAGATTTTCGTGGAGATAAGCCCTAACACGATTTTGGTAGTGGGTTGGGGCACCATATTGTTTAAAGTGAAATCTTCCGTCTCCATACAAGTCTCGGATGGAAGGTAAAATGGTTGTCTGAAGCTTCTGAAGGTACACCTAACCGGTAACTGTGCCGTCAAAAAAATATGGCCCAATCAAGCCCCGGTAAGACAACCCACACCACACATTTACCCCTGGCAAACACACGGCTTTGTCTACATGGATGTTCGGATTTTCGTCGGCCCAGTAGATGCAATTGTGGCGATTTACTGTACTATTGAGTTTGAACTGTACCTCATCAGAACACACAATCATCTCTGCAAACTCTTCATCTTTGCGCACCAAATTAGTAAACCACTTGCAGTACTCCATTTTGTGATCTGCGTCTTGGGTGGAAGGTAAAATGGTTGTCTGAAGTTTCCGAAGGTACACCTAACTCGTTCATTGCGTGTACCAATCGTGGGATGTAGCACTTCCACTTTACTGCCTTCAAAATTTGCCGAACACTTGAGCGACTCGCTCCAGTTTCAGGGGCACACTGTCCCACAGACTTCTGTGGTGAGCGGGTGAATTGCTGTAACACACGACGGGAGTTAGCTGGACTTGTTACAATTACAGGTCGTCCAGAACGTTGTTTGTGTACATCTTTAACACAGCCTTCGGCTTCAAATTTGTCTCGAATACGACGAATCGTTAAACGTGTCGGTGGCTCTGTTTGATACTCATTTAGCCATTCCCGTTGAACCTAATTAATGTTTTCGTACTTAAAACACCACTTCAAAACTGACTTCCTTTCGCCGAATGTAAGCCTTGCGCCAGCTATGTTTACTCGAGTAACTAGGTGCAACTAAGAATAAAACACTGAAAAAAAGTTCAAATGTTTGTTAAGCTTATGGGACTTAACTACGGGGTCATCAGTCCCTAAACTTACAAACTACTTATCAACTACCTTATACTAAGGACGGCACAAATATCAATGCCCGAGGGGGGATTCGAACCCCCGACATTAGTGGCCGTGCAGACCGTGACTGGAGCGCCTCAGTCCCCTCGGCCACCACGGCCGGCAAAACACTGACTATCCGGCGACAAAACAAAACAACGCAATTCATCGCTTGTGTGGCGATTGTAGGAACTACAAAATATTACACTACCAAATATGAGACAACTCCGTCAATTAGTTTGCAAGTAAACATTGGATGCATTTTTTTAGCCCCCTCTGCATAATGTCAGCCGTAATTGAAAATACCACCGCGTGTGAAATCAGATCTGAGATTCCTTTTCTAAATTCAAAGAAAGTTAAACCAAAGGAAATTCATCAGCGGACAAAACGCTATGAGTGATTCAATGGTTAGAAGATGGGTCCCACTGTTCAATGAAGAATGTGATCAAGCACATGATGAAGAACGAAGAGGACACCCATATGTTACTGGTGAACTATTCCACATATTTGAAGAGAAAATTAAGCACAACTGTAATTTTACACAATACAAAACAAGCCCCGCGGATTACTGTCAAATCTGTCCTTGGCGGTCAACACTTCAATGATGACGACGAGCTGTGAGAACAAGTCACCACATGGTTGAATACACAGGTGGCAATCTTCTGTGAAGAACGCGTACAAAACTTGTGCCACGCCATGACAAGGGCCTGCAAAATTTCGGAGCTGTGTAGAAAAGTAGTTTAACACTAGTGGCTTTTTGTACAATAAATATTTTTTTCTGTATCTGTAGACGATTGTTTTATATTATCAGACGGAAATAACTTTGTGGACGTAACTCGTATAATTCAGATACGGACTTGTTTTCTTTGTATTTATTGCACCCCTGGCCATTAAAATCGTTACACCACGAAGATGATGTGCTACAGATTCGAAATTGAACCGACAGGAAGAAGATGCTGTGATATGTAAATGAATAGCCTTTTCAGAGCATACACACAGGTTGGCGCCGGTGGCAACTGTGGCAAGTCCAAAGTGCGCGCCACCTACTTTCGCCGCGCGCCGCCGTGCACGGACGGCGGCGCCCTCTGCTACAACTACGCTCGTGGCCACCACTGGACGACATCGTTCACTTGGGACTGAGATAGGAACCAGCTAACACTTCGGAATCAGAGAGGCACCAGTGAAGACTTGGCTATCGGATAGGCACTAGGCAGGCCTCTAGCTCAACTATGTATCAGCATTCTGCAGTACTGAGCTATGTAAAAGTTAAGTATTACTAAGTCTCTAAGAAATATATATCTCGTTCTAATTTACTCTAGTGTTTCTGGTTTCTGCTGTCCTACTGGCTGCTCACCTCCTACCTGCACAAGCGTGCATTCTTTAATTCCTGTGTCGGTCTTTCTACTCGGCCACCGACACCTACGACGGAAACGAGACACAAAAGAGGCGACGAGGCTGGGAGACAAAAGCATCACCTACAACGTGCTGACATGAGGAAAGTTTCCAACCGATTTCTCATACATAAACAGCAGTTGACTGGCTGCCTGGTGAAACGTTGTTGCGATGCCTCGTGTAAGTAGAAGAAATGCGTACCATCACCTTTCCGACATTGATAAAGGTCGGATCGTAGCCTATCGCGATTACGGTTTATCGTATCGCGACATTGCTGCTCGCGTTGGTCGCGAACCAATGGGTGTTAGCAGAATATGGAATCGGTGTGTTCAGAAGGGCAATACGGGCCGTGCTGGATCCCAACGACCTTGTGTCACTATCACTCGAGGTGACAGGCATTTTATCCGCATGGCTACAACGGATCGTGCAGACACGTCTCAATCCCTGAATCAACAGATGGGGACGTTTCCAAAACAATAACCATCTGCACAAACAGTTCAACAACGTTTGCAGCAGCATGGACTAGCAGCTCGGAGACCATAGCTGCGGTTACCATTGACGCTGCATCACAGACAGAAGCGCCTGCGATAGTGTACGCAATGACGAACCTTGGTGCACGAATGGCAAAACGTTGTGTTTTCGGATGAATCGAGGTTCTGTTTACAGTATCATGATGGTCGCATCCGTGTTTGCCGACGTCGTGGTGAACGCACATTGGAAGCGTGTATTCGTCATCGCCATACTGACGTATCACCCGGCAGGATGGTATGGAGTGCCGTTGGTTACCCGTCTCACTCACCTCTTGTTCGCATCGACGGCACTTTGAACAGTGGCCGTTACATTTCAGATGTGTCACTACCCGTGGCTCTACCTTCCATTCGATGCTTTCGAATCCCTACATTTCAGCAAGATAATGCACGACCGCATGTTGCAGGTCGTGTACTGGCCTTTCTGGATACGGAAAATGTTCGATTGCTGCCCTGGCCAGCATATTGTCCAGATATCTCACCAATTGAAAACATTTGGTCAATGGTGGCCGAGCAACTGGCTCGTCACAATACGCTAGTCACTACTCTTGATGAACTGAGGTATCGTGTTGACGCTGTACCTGTACATGCCATCCAGGCTCTGTTTGACTCAATGCCCAGGCGTATCAAGGCGGTTATTACGGACAGAGGTGGTTGTTCTGGGTACTGATTTCTCAGGATCTATGCCTCGAAATTGCGTGAAAATGTAATCGCATGTCAGTTCTACTATAATATATTTGTCCAATGAATACCCGTTTATCATCTGCATTCCTTCTTGTTGTAGCAATTTCAATGGCCAGTAGTGTAGTTTACACTTGTGGCTTTGTGTAAAATAAATATTTTTTTTCTGTATCGGTACACGTTTGTTTTATACGATCAGACGGAACTTACTTGTGGATATAACTGGTATAATTGAGATACCGTACTTGTTTTCTTTGTATTTATTATTTCGGGTGAGGTGGAGGGGGGCGGGTCATGGTCCTTGGGCCAATTCGTTTGTACGCCACTGATGGAAGGTGTTTGCACGCTTCTAGCAGAGCTTGATAGGAGTGTAATTTGGGCAGGTAGGTGATGTTTGTGCACCAGAAAGACGAGTGGCGTGGCCTGCAGTAGCGCGAAATGGGCTTAGCGCCTCGTGCAGTGGCGGGCAGGCACAGATTTACGGTTAGTGCTCGCGCCGCCTCGCCGATAACGACTGACGGACCGGCTGGCGCGTGCCTCAAGGACCGGCCGCGGCGGAGCGCTCGCCTGAGCATGCCGCCGCTGCCGCCGCGCCGAAACGCCGCCGACTATATATAGCGAGCCTCTGCTGTGTCCACCAGGCGCCGACGGAAAATTACACCGCGGGTAATAAACTGCCTAATAAATTGCGATTTCATGTGTCATGTTGTATTCGATAATGACGCAGAATTAGGGCGGGAAGTCTGAGTGATCCACAGACCACCGTCACATACTTTTGATATACATTTCTAAAGCATGGCTGGCAGTATAGCACAATATCGGGTGCAGGGATGGATAAGTCAATAGGTTTACACTCTCTCGTTGCGCAACAGATGGAATTTGCTATGATGTCGTTCGTGGTGTGGCAGAGTCATCGGTCATCCTTTCATCGCGTGTAGTGGCGCAATGAGGTGAATGCAGTCGGTCTTTTCGGTAAAAAAAATGTTCAATTGTTTGAAGAGCTTATGGGACTCAACTGCGGGGTCATCAGTCCTTAAACTTACAAACTACTTATGAACTAACTTATGCTAAAGACGGCATAAACATCCATGCCCGAATGGGATTTGAAACCCCGACGGGGAACGGCCTCGCACATCGTAGCATAGTACCTCAATGCGTTCTGCCGCTCCGCCGCGGCTCTTTTCGGTCCATCTTTCCCTCTTCCATACAGCGATTACATATTCGCGGCGCCGGCCGCGGTGGCCGAGGAGACTGAGGCGCTTCAGTCACGGTCTGCACGGCCACTAAGGTCGGGGGTTCGAATCCCCCCTCGGGCATATGAGTCCTACATTTTATTGAGCTTGCACGTGTAACTTTTAACTTCTCGATTGTTACCACGAAAGATATTCTTGTATTGAAAACAACAATTTCAAGGCCGGCCGCGGTGGCCGAGGGGACTGAGGCTCTTCAGTCATAGTCTGCACGGCCACTACGGTCGGGGGTTCGAATCCTCCCTCGGGCATGAATATTTGTGCCGTCCTAGTTCGTAAGTAGTTCATAAGTAGTTTGTAAGTTTAGGGACTGATGACCCCGTAGTTAAGTCCCATAAGCTTTACAAACATTTGAATTTGAACAACATATTCGCGTGACAATTGATAATTCTCTATTGTTATACAAGGCACTTGGGCGCTATGCTCTGAAACGCGAGGCCTTTCTCGGCGGGGGTTCGAATCCTCCCACGGGCATGGATGTTTGTGTTGTCTTTAGTGTAAGGTACTTTATAAGCAGTTTGTAAGTTTAGGGACGTATGACCCCGCAGTTAAGTTACAAGAGCTTAATAAATATTTGAACATTTTTTATACAAGCTGCCTCTGAAAAGTTTGGTGAGTGGTCCCGTATTTTACAAACCGTGCTGGCTGGAACGAGGTGCCCGCGTGTACCCATTGAGGGACATGTCAACAAGCGCCCCCCATCGCCCAGAACACTGCAGTGAAGCGGAGGTACACGCTGTGACCGAGCTAACTGGGTCAGTGTGAGAACTAGTGTCACTGCAATATGGAGCGCAAAATGTAGCAACGCGTTAACATCTTGTTTTAAATTAGGCAAAACGGCGACGGAGACCCATGTGGTGTTAATGCAAGTGTGTAGTGTTGGATCAGCGAGTAAAAAGTGTGTGTTTGAGTTGTTTAAACGTTTTTGAGACGGAAAGGAAGATGTCGACGATGGGCCACGTTCGGATCGACCGTCCACAATCACAGTCCCAGACAACATCTAACGAGAGCGACAGATGCTTGCGGATGATAGGCGGCTGTCTTTGACAATGATAACAGAAAAGTTGTACATCAGCAACGGTTGAGGAGATCCATCAACGCGTGGTCTAAGTGTTTCGATATTCCCAAGAAGCGTATGATGACACCAACAACTGCACTATCGATGTCACAAGTGTTAATTTGAAGACCAGTAAAGGTTACACGTCTCGGTCACCTTTTGTTCACATCGACGGCACTTTGAAGAGTTGCCGTTACATTTCAGGTGTGTTACGACCCGTTGCTCTACCGTTCATTTGATCCCTGCGAAACCATATATTTCAGCAGGATAATGCACGACCGCATGTTGCGGGCCCTGTAGGGGTCTTTCTGGATACGGAAAATGTTCGATTGCTACCCTGGCCAGCACATTCTCCAGATCTCTCACCAATTGAAATCGTATGGTCAATGGTGGCCTCTTCTTCTGGCTCGTCACAATACGCCAGTCCCTGCTCTTGATGAACTGTGATATCGTGTTGAAGATGCACAGGTATCTGTACCTGTACACTCCATCCAAGCTCTGTTTGACTGAATGCCGAGGCGTATCAAAGCCGTAATTACGGCCAGAGGTGGTTATTCTGGGTACTGATTTCTCAGGATCCATGCACTCAAATTGCGTGAAAATGTAATCACATGTCAGTTCTAGTATATGTGTCCAATGTATACCCGTTATTATCTGCATTACCTCTTGGTGTAGCAATTGTAATGGCCAGTAGTGTAGTTCTGCTACGCCATAGAAAACTGTTCTGGCTTGTGCATAGACAGAAGGCTGGCTCTTCTATTATGAACTCTAGTACTCTCCTGTACCGCAATTCGTGGCCGTGGTACGCCGGCATATCTATCGAGCCCCCTTCTTGCTATTGTGGAGCGACTTTTCGCCTCTTCTTCAAGTTGCGCGCCGACTTGTGTAGACCGCCGGCGTTGTGGTGAATAGCGACGCTGCAACACTGTGATCTACAGTTACCGTACTGTCGTTTGAAACAGTCACCTGCGATAACTGTGCACCGGTGAGCTCCGCGATACAAGTTCTGGAAACTTCGCACAAAGTCTTCCGTGACGAGGCTTTTGAACATCGTTCCAGAGGAAGAATTCACGAAACGTTTCGAGAACATGTATCGCAGAGTTCAGCGGTGCATATTTATGGGAGATGACTATTTTGAAGAACTGTAGTTCATAGTTCATCCATGTTTTGGCTGCAGCACTATTTACCGAAATTTATTGTCAGAGGTAGTAAATGTAACGTCAGTACAATTTTAATACAAACGGAGTGAGATATGTCTGGGGTACTTCGGCTGAGGTTCCTTTAATAACTTTTTGGAATTACCAGCGCAGTGACTGGCATTGCCACATCTTCAGATGGAGACTGTTCTCCAATTCGCGGTCGGGCCGCTTTGACACAATCGTGCTGGTAAAACGTCTGAAAAATCATTACAGTAATGTCAGCTGAAGTACCCGAGAGAGAAGTCAACAAGCAATATGTCAACAAATGACCATTAAAGGCTCTAAAAGTATATGTGAAGATGTCCCAAGAACATCGCCAATGAGAAACACTCCCAGAACACAGAGAGGGAGAGATTAACAGAAGAGAAAATCGAAGAGGTGGGCAGAGAGGTGGCGGAAAGGATTGTTAGTATGTGTTTCCCATCTGCCATCCTGAAAGCCACGTGAAAAGGCAGTCACGTTGATGCATTATTTTTTGATTTCTGCTTGCCATTTGACAGTGGTTGTTCAAAAAGTGTACACACATATTGGCAAGACGTATACGGAACAAAGATGCCCAATGACTTTAAGAGTCCTGAAATGCATTGTTTCCAAGCTTGTGCCCATTTATTCAGTCATACTTTGCCACAAAGACAGCAGTCTAATACGCTCTGAACCATGCAGCCACAGTATATTCTTTTAAACGACACTGTACAGGGTTCCTGTTAGTATTGAGCGCGGGGAATAAAATAATTTGCTGTAAAAATATGCATAATTTTTTCCTTGCAGTCAGTTCCAATTGCGATAGGAGGGCATATAAATTATTACACAACTTTCTCCCATACGTACTTTTCCTTCTTAAATAGAATTTCAAACATAATTTATATACACTAGAACGTTCTATTTTTTCTCTTCACTTTCGGTTAAATAAAAAAGGTGTGAAATATTACTACAAAATCTGAATCGTCCAAAAGTTCGTATTCCTATCAATTCACATATTATAACTAGAGTCACTATCCTCGCCAGTCCAACGGCTGGAGAGGTTCCTCCTATACTACATGTAAAGTACTAACCTTTTCCAGTAACAATAAACAAGTTCAAGGTCAGAGAGGATAAATAGGACTGAAAAGAACATAGAGAGGGGGAGATTAACAGAGGAGAAAATCGAAGAGGTGGTCAGAGAGGGGGCGGAAAGGATTGTTAGGATGTGTTTCCCATTTTAGAACACATTATTGTAAGGCTTTACCAAGTTCGGTAGATACGATTTCCCAAGCGTTACATGAACGATTAATAAAAAGACTAGTGATGAGCTATTGGGATGCCAGCTGTAATACGCGGATGTAAACGGAAAATTATTACACAAGAAAGACTAAACGTATTGGCCTTGATATAAAACGATGGAGACTTAGTCAACTACGAAATATCTCTGTGAGAAAACTATGGATGGGGTTTTCTTAAATACAAGTACAGTTATCCTCACTACATATCCTTTCCCTTTATCTAAGTGAGAACATTGTCTTATGAAAGTACAAGTTTCGCTCGGGACTATTGCCTTCGTGGAAGAAACGTTCCACCCTTTGAGGTATCGGTATACTCCTCCGTGCGAAAACAATATTTTTCAAGGCTTCCTATCTAAAGTACACAGGTGTATATCTATGGTCTTACAGTTACAGACGCAAGAAAGTGCAAGGCGTGGGAGGGAGAGCTGAAGCCACGTGAGTAGCCGCATTTATACACGCCATTCAAATTTATAGAGTACTAGCTGAAAACCCGGCGTTGCCCAGATATTTATTTATTTATTCCTGCCTTGAGTTACTACGTCTCCTATCCCTTCTCTGTCCGTCTCCTTTTTTCTAGAAAAATGTTATATTTATCGGAAAATTTACGGTATAAGAAATAAGGTTCTCTTGCATAAAGTACAAAATTATAAGTGTAGTATCCAAACAAACAAAGATAGTAATCAAAATACAAATGACATATAAAACTCGTACGACCTCATGTTTATTGAATTATATGTTACACAATTGTATACTTTTTCAGATATGTATTCATTTGTATAAGTGTCTGTAAAATCTGTTGTGAATACAATTAGTAGTAAAGAAGTATTAGATTAAAACTTGGTGCATGATGGGACGGTTTTCCATGTACGTTACTGTTTATGTGCTCATATCGTATGAACTACGTGTTGTATTGTGAGACAATTTCAAAGGTATGTATGTGTATAAACTATCGAAAGCCGTAGTTTTAGTCCATGAACAGCGGAAAAACAGTAAGCGAAATACGTTTTTCTTTTCATCATTTAAATATGGTTGTCAGCGACAAAAAATATAATAAAGGTTTGAAATTATATTTAAAGTTTGTTACAAGTCGCTAAGTACTCTCATTCTCATACAGTGTATGAATAAAGTCTCGTCGCATTATGTGGCAGTTTTCTTGTGATTCCTATTGTTTAAGACGTCATACCTCCTGAACCATGTGTCGTATGTGGTTCTTTACTCTGCAGCAATTATTGCTTTATGGTAAGGAATATGTGGATCAAATTTGGTTGTAATCGGTCCAGTGGTTTAGGAAGAATTGTGCAACATTGTCGCGTGATGTAGAAGCTTTTCTCGCATCTCATTGTTTATGACGTCATATCTCATGAACTATGTGTTGTACGTGATGCTTACACTTTCGGCGACCGTCCTCATGGATTGGAGCCTAAGTGTGCAAAATTTCATATAGATTTGAACAAAATAGTAGATTTGTAATAGATACGAGTATATAGAATTTGAGAGCAACATCTGTTAATGGTGTGCAGTGGTAAAGCTAATTTACGTAAATGATATGCCTTCAAATATACCAGGTAGTTGTAATCTATTTCTTTTGGTGATGAAACTAACTTGGAAATGAAGGATGTTGTGGGCAATATTGATGCTGTGTCAAACAATGCAATTAAATAAGTTGGAGGCTTTAAGAAAATAAATTGATGCTAAATTACAGGAAGATTCTGTTTTTTACAATTTCTAACGGACAGTTCGACAAAAGCCGACATTCTGATTGCACAGAAACAGTTCAAATTTCTCTGCTTTCAGATAGTAAGCTGTCGTGGAAAGCCGACGTTCAGGATCTTGATCGAGAACTACACGCTCCGTTGTTTACTAGTAAAACCGTTTGTGAAATTGTGATAGTTGAACACGAAAAGTACTCTGCGTATTTTCATTCACCTATGACGTATGGTGTTATTTTTGGGGTAACTCCTATGATTCACAAAGTGTATTGATTGCGATTAATACTAGAGAGAAATCGAATCTGCATTTGGATCACACCTCCTTGAACCTTGTGCAGAGAGGCCTGCAATATCAGCCGCATACATTTTTAATAAGCTGGCACAAGAATACAAAGAGCGTAATAGTAATCTACGGACTTTCAAGGCTAAACTGAAAAGTTTCCTTGTGGTTCATTCTTTCTATTCTGTCGAGGAATTCCTGGAAGGATTAAAAAATTAAGTTAATTTGTGTGTTATGTCGTTGCTTCTTTTTATTTATTTTTTATACCTGTCGTGTGCTTATGATTGTTTTACGTTTAACTTCATCAATTACTAATCCTTTTTTATAATCTGTTGTCCTGACTAGTCCACGACCACGGAGGTAAATAATTCAAACATTTTGCCGTTGTCTCGATTTCGGATTTCGAATGCTGTCATTTACTTTCCTTCTTTCTTAAAACTGTTATTTATTAGAAAATTCAAATATTATGCTAACAGTTCAACTTATATAGGTGAAATGATTACATTTAATTTAGTTAAGATTGCTACTCTTATCCCCTTACGTAAACTGTACTTGTACGGAAGTCCATTGTAATCGTTCCTCGCAGACGATATAGTTATGTAGAATTCACATGGGAAGAAGATGTCCCCTTTGGTGAACAGATTCTGTCTGCTAGAGGGAACGTCTGCTTCTCAGCAGATTTCCATGGCAGATCACCTCTATACGGTCAGATTACAGCTGTCTTCTGCAGACGTCAGCTATATGGAATGGGTTAAGTCGAAAGGCATCAGGTGATGCTATAAAAGGCGAGTTAGTTTCGGCTTGGGCTGGTTTACTTGCGATGTTCGTTATTCGGGATCAGTGACACGTGGGGTACAAGGGTAATGGTAGCACTAGTCAGTGTTTCCCGATCTGTGGCTCGCAAAGTCTTTCTCGGGGTGTCGCCATCACAGGAGAAAGTAGTTGCTCCATAATCAACCAGACCAGTCCACACCCGAACATTACCGGCTCAGCAAAACAATGACACAGGCCTACTAAAAGTGAAATGAAGCTTATATCACTTCTAAACTGAAAGGAACTTAGATTGTTTTATAATAAATAAGCTGTGTTAACGATGAACGCAAACTTATGTTACTATGAAATCATTGACAGATAAATGAACAAAACGAAATTTTTAAGAAATTCGAAAAAAGATGTACTTCCTTACAAACTGACTATCCAGAGGGACCCAGCTTAACGAAAGTAATTCACTTCTAAGTCTTGATTGAAATACGAAACAGTCATCCAAAATACATATTTTTTCGGGAATCATGTAAATATTGAATCTGTCCAATTTGAAAAATCACTTAAACATTCATCCTGTAAAGTATAATGGGGTAAATATTTTTGTTTATTTTCTTTTTTCTTTTTTTAGAAAAAATGGATATCGCCAGAATAATTTTACAAAAGTAAAGAGGGTCGCGTATTCAGAAATATTGAGAATTACCTCTTTAGGACATTTTATTGAATAGAAGAAGCCGAAATAATACATATGTCAACAACATACTTCATCTTGCAAGGAGACCACATGGGTATCACATTTCAGAATTTTTTGATATTTATAGTACGTGAAGTTCAAAACTCAAATAACAATCAGCCAAAGCGATTCGACGCAACTCTCAAGAATTCTCAAAAAAATCGACTTTGAAGTTTTGCAAATAAGTACCAATCGGACTCAGCGCGCCTGAGCCAAGAATACATCGAACAACAACGAACAAATAGGATCGGCGATCGCAAAGAACAGAATTTTTTACGAAAAGTGCACTTATTTTGGTTATTTGTAATTTTCTATATTTTTAGAAGGTCCTTAATAATGACGGTTTCAATAAAAAAGTTATATTTTTTACAGTTTGGCTTCACTGTAAATTGACGACGGTAGTCTTTCATCGTTCAGTTTGTGAAGAGCTACGACACTGTTTTTGGAAAGTAATCTCCATAGCAACTAATGGCTTTCCAAGAAGCTAATCTACTCAATCGTTTTACGTGATGACAAGGTTTTCAGCTCGTCTAAATACACATAAACAAAAGCTGACACAACACGTGGAATTAGAGATTCCAAAATGTTTTATATAACTGAACTGAATAACGAAAAATAAAAAGTATCTCTCAGAATGAGATTCTAACCATAGACTCTATGGTTGTGATGCTAGAACGCCACCAGCTGTGCTACACCGAAAGATGCTGCACCTGTTTTACGTGTACTTTTCAAAACTTCAAAGTCGATTTTCTCGAGAATTTTCTAGAGTTGCGTCGAGTGGCTTTGGCTGATTGTAATTTAAGCTTTGAACTTCACGTACCGTAAATACAAATAAATTCTAAAATCCGATACCCATGTGGTCTGCTTGTTAGGCATTAAGTGAAGGCGGTACCGCAACATTACGACATAATGGAATACGCAATTTATCCAATATTGCAGCACACTGTTAAAATTTCACAAGAGCCTCCATTGTGTTTCGGGTTTCGAACGTAGATAGCGGGGTCGGCCCAGTTGCGGTAACGAGGCTGCCGGCCAGCCCCGCATTTGGGCGAAGGCCGGAGGGAGGGGGAAGGCGTCTGTGGCGATCGCGTGTCCCCTGCCTTCCTAGCTGGCTGCTGGCCCTCCCTGCCCATTGGCCACTGCCGGCTTATCGCGCAGACTAACCGCCGACCCGCAGGCTCCGAGGCAGCCACCATTCACACACGCTCACTACCAACCTGGCAGCGCATTTGTCGGGGGGAGGGCAGTTTACTACTGGCTGCTGCAAACAGTGTGCACTGCTGAAATTATACTATTACAGATACTTCTACAAACATGTTATCCAAGCCATCATAGTGTGTGGCAGACAATACCTCGTCCCTCTGTCAGTTATTTCCTTTTCTGGCAGCGGTGGAGTAGCCGAGCGGTCTAAAGCATCTCGCTGCGGAGCGCGCGGTTGCTCGCCGTGGAGGTTCGAGTCCTCCCTGGGGCATGGGTGTGTGTGTTTGTCCTTAGCTTAGTTTACCTAGGTTTAAGTAGTTTGTAAGCTACGGACTGATGACCACGCAGTTTGGTCCGATAGATTTTCAGAAATTTGAACATCCTTTTCTGTTACGCTCCCAAATAGAGTGAAGGATAATCGTCTATGTATATGAAAAAAATCAGTCAAGTTCACAGAAATTACACACTTGAAACTTCCTGGCAGATTAAAATTGTGTGCCGGAACCGGGACACGAACCTGGGACCTATGCCTTTCGCGGGCAGGCGTTCTACCACTTTTTTTTCCCCTTTTTTTTTTCGGGACTCGAACCTGGGATTTTGCCTTTCGCGGGCAAGCGCTCTACTGCGAAAGGCAAAGGTCATAGATTTGAATCCCGGTTCCGACACACAATTTTGATCTGCCAGGAAGTTTCACACCTGTAGCTCTTTTTCTCCACTCCAGCATCGAGGTGCACGGCTCGACTCGTGCCGACAGGAATATCGCTTGGAAGATGGAATGGCGGGCAGTGGTCTACAGCGATGAAAGCAGATTCCCAAGTAATGGCTGTTTGCATGTAGACGTGGACCTGTCGAGCGCTGTCTCTTACACTGCATTCTTCCACAGCACACTGCCCCCACCCCATGCTTTTTGGTCTCAGGTGGTAAGCTACAATTTCCGTTCTACTTTGGTGTTTCTGGAGGGAATGGTGACCAGCGCTTGATACGCGAAGAAGAGCCATTCTTTTGCCATTTTGCAAGAGAAAGGAACGTGATGTGTTATTAGGCTAAAACTCGCCCACACACGGTGCCTGAAAAGCAACATGGTCTGCTACGCAAGCATCACAATCTACCGACTCGTCTCAATCCAACACCTATGGGACAGGATGTGACAATAGCTTATACGTGACTCGACAACCTACAACTCTTGCAGAACAACGTGAACTGTTCGAGCAGACGCGGACAGTGTTCGCCATTTTTATGTCCGATATATGCATTAATATTGACATACATTGTTAAAAATAGACATCCTGTTACATATTCACACGTCAACACTGTTATTACCTAGTTTTACTGTCTCAAGGACGGACGCTCTTGCATATTATTTATATTCTGCGTCTGCAAGGCTTTAACAGAACACACCTTATTTGTCAATACAAATATTCTCACGCAAGCCTATCTGAATTTACGTTATATAATTTTCTTAGATGATTGGGCAATGAGAATAACTCACCTTTGGGCCTGCCCTCGGCAACTGTATTGCAAATATTCACACGCAACATTAATTAATTTTAGGATGAGGGTTGGGACATTGTCTTGTATTAGCAACATTCTTGAATGTCCTCAAGTCGATGACAAAGCCTAACCAAGAATTGGATAAAAATATCACTTGCATTTCAATAAGAATAATAATAATTTCACACACACACTATTTCCTAATCATTGCTGGAAGAAAGAACATAAGATATATTGGAATCTGTCCCAAACCACGACACTTCATTACTTACTCGCCTTGTGGGCTCAAAATCCTATCATACAAAGAAAAGACTTTAAATAAAATGATCTCGTCTTCCAAACCAGTCGAAACATTACCTCCATTTAACTATTTCTATACTGAATAACTCTGTAGGCGGATGAAAAGTTAAGGTTGCCTTTGTACGCAGGAGAGAAAAAGTTCGAAGTCTTATTACTTGAAAAATACACTGATTTTAAGCAAAAATGCTGCTTGTGACTCTACTATTACTTCGATGGAGCTGAAAGAAGCATTACTAGGTACCTCAGCCTCAGTTACAATTATCACAATATTTACCAACTTTACAAAATCTGGTCGGAGCTCTAGCACCACGCAACTTACAAATGTTCAAATGTTTGTTAAGCATAAGGGTCATCAGTCCCTAAACTTACAAACTACTTATGAACTACCTTATACTAAAGACGACACAAACACCCATACCCGAGGGGGGATTCGAACCCCCGACCGTAGCGGCTGTGCAGACTGTGACTGGCGCGCCGCAGACCGCTCGGCCACTGCGACCGGCAGCAACTTACATCGTTGGGTCCTGCTGCAAGAGTGTTTAAAAACATGGCGGTTATTCGCCTAACGGATCCCGCGCTAGCCAGATCCTGTCAGGGGATGGGAGGCTCTCTACTAACTGTTGGTCGACACATTCGCGACCTTCTAAGTTAACAGTTGAATCGCGACCTTCTTATCTTTGGCTCACAGATTAGCAAAAATTGTGTTGGTACTGCTCAAAGCTAGCTGCTACCTCGTGGAAAGCTTTCTGCTATTCATTCACACAATCGTACTTTTTAGTTTATTATGGAAAGGATAAA